>OY540829.1:18597500-19797500 GCA_961205895.1 Mythimna pallens | reverse complement strand
TCTATTTCAGCCAACTCTGCTTCCAGCTTCTTCCTCACGAGGTTTTCTTTCAGGCGCACTAGCTCTTTCTCAGCCTCGTATTCGACCCTCCTCCGAAGATAGTCGGCACTTCGCTGTCCGCTTTTCGTGGAGACGTGGCTGGCTCTTGATCCTTGTTTCCTTGCACTCCGTCGTATCTCCGATTCCCTTGGTGTAGCAGCATCACTATAGTCGTTCACACGACCGGGCCCCGCCAATGGAATCACAGGTGCAGGCACAGGAACAGATGATGAGGTAGGCGCTATTGATGGTGATCCCGGTGCCAGTTCAGACGGCACTCCCGAGTCACCTTCCATGGCACGACGTTTGTTCATTACTTCCTCCAACTTGCGTAGCTTGCTTCGTGTAGTTACGGCGCTGCGTTCACTCATCTTCTCTGGCGATCTTTACAGGGCGATCTTGATGAGTCTTCAGGCGATGTAGATAAGTCTTCAGGGCGATCTTCACAGGGCGATCTCGACAAATCTTCACGCTAGTCTTCAGGTTTTTCAGGACGTTATTCAGTCTTCAGGACGATCCGGCTCGAAGGACCAATTTTGTAGAGTATTCAGGCGCAGGGGTGGATGGTTCCCGAAGAAATGAAAGGCAGTGAAAGCTGAAGACTTCTTGGTTTATTCACGAGCACTTGTTGACAGGTAGCGATGACTCCAAACGACGACAATGTTTGGCCGTGAGGCGGCTATATTTATACCCTTTTTAGGTGGGTGGAATTAGTGGCGGTCTTATTCGACTATTACATTTCTTATTTTCCAATAATGTGAGAAAAATATGAGGCTGTTATCCGACGTGGGCGGAAGTAGTGCTCAGTGCGACCGTGTATGCCTTTCCTCTAGTTCCAACCACAATTGAACACAAAAGCGAATTCTATTAACTAGATTTACATTTCTAACCATTTACTTAACTAAGATTACATAATATAACATAAACAACTATTCATATCAGTATTTCTTAGTCATCTAATGTACAAACTAGTAAAACATAATGATTAACAGATAACAAACCAATATACATGAGATTCCGATAAGACTCTGTTGTTATCGTTCTATATTACATGTTTAATGCTACGTGGCTTTATATAACGTTAAACATACATTGTCCCTACACAAGTTATCCTATATTTACAAGTTGGGCGAGGCCGCTAACAAAAACTAGTCTTATACTAGGAGATCGTTGTGCTCCTCAACAACTAGTGCGCCTCACCATCAATGATTGCATCACTGCTTACCATCAGGTGGGATCGCAGTCAAACACTAGTTTATATAAATTAAAAAAAAAAAAATGTGCAACTAGGCATTAAGGCATTGCTGGTTTTGAGAGTAGGGTAATGTTTACGAGGTAAACACGGCTAAAGATTCCTTGCAAAGGGAATGTTTTGTCTAGCAGTGAGATATAATTTAAGCACATAAAAACGTTGTAGTTTGCTTGTTTGACAAAAAAAGTGTCTTTCATCCAAAGTTTATCCCTAACAAATAGATTGGATGTCGAACCAATGTCGAACCATTAGTTTTCGTTCATTTTACAGTTCCATCATAAAACGTATCAATTTTGAATGATGGCTAGGAAAGTGAAGGAGTATAAAGTGTAAACACTAACCAAATTATTCCTCCTCTACTCGTAACTTTCATGTAATGAATGCGAGAAAATTTTATTACCTATTAAGCTAAACTTGCTTTTTTTCGTGTCTTTGCTCCTGTCTCCGAGATGAAAAGTAAGCAATGACACTCAGCAACAATGTAACACTTTATTACTGAAATTATGTATAAAGTAGTACTTCATACTTTGTAAGTTCGTACTTCCATAGATTACCTTCTACAATTTCACTCATTCATGATACATTAGCTCGTGCCTATGGCTTTGCCTGCGTGAATGTAAAAAACTATCCCAATTGAACATGTTCCTGGGACAAAAAGCATGCCAAATCTTGCATTGGATTCTATATGCCAAATATCATCCAAATCTGTTCAGCCGTTTGCGTGTGAAGGAGTAATAAACATGCACACAAACTTTCTCCTTTATAATATTAGTAAGTATGGTTAGTTACTTTCACTACTGTGTTTCGTGATCACTACAACCTCTAAGGCAAAAGTGAATAGATCACTTCTAGGCAAGCCTGCTCCATCGTCGACCACATCATCGCTTAACATCATGTGAAATGGTCAAAAAAACTAAATACCCTTTGACTCTCCTCTGATAAGAAGCATTGTAAAAGTGAGTTTCGTCAGTAACTCACATTTTATTTTCAATATTTTTTTCACTGACTATTCAGACACCACCAAATTTATTGAAGCTAAAGTCTTAAAATATAAAGAAATTTATTACTCGAGTCCCGAAGTTGCCGCCTTAAATCCAGCTTAAAATTGTTTTGGTGACGCTTTTTTACCCCCATTTATTATATTTTAAAACTTTTTATCAGACTGTATTAAACAGTGTGTCCAAATCGTCAGTGAAAAAAACGTAGAAATAAAAATGTGTCTCAATTCGGACACTGTGTCCAAATATACTGTGTCCTAATCGACAGTAAGTCGTAAAAGTAAAAGTAGTCTCTACTTTTTAATTTTTCGATGACGTCCTCTATAGAAGTCGATATTGACGTCATCTCCAACCCGGCGGCACGTTCGATGATAAAACATCGTGGCTTGCGTGTTGTAGTTGCAGACTTCCAGCTACTATTTCTGTTACGCCTGATTAACCGCCCGGCTATTTCTGAACTTGCCAGCTTCGTTCACACGTTGCGATTATGTTCGAGATATGTGTGATGAAGTTAATATCCAGGTTTTTATGATTTATGACCTTCTTGTTTCAGTTTTCATGTCCTAGAACCAAAAATTGGAAGATCTGTTTTTTTTTTATGGGTGAAAATCATCCAATGACTTCTTCCGCTGTGGGTGAAGCGGGAGGGCGTGTCAGATGACATCCAGCAATCGGCACTGGGCCTACGTAGTAGTTTAGGGCCTATTCGCTTTCCTAGAGAGACCTGAGTCCCAGTCTCGGAACGTATTATAAAGCTGATTATTCTATTGTGCAACTTCTCGGAGTGCGGGAGTGTTCCAAAGAGTTACCTCGGTCCTGGAACGTAAAGGTCAACTGAAGAAACACAGATGGGTTTTAGGCAGTAAAAGTCCCTAACTCTCTCTCAGTTCACCTAGAGCCAGAGGTACCTACACTACAAAAATACGAAAAACTATTCCAACAGTCCGAACAAATTTCAAAATACCGATTTTCAAAATTCCGAATGTTTCAAAATTTCTAATATTTCTCTAAGTATTTCACCATTCCTTATCCCATTCATGTGAAGGGATCTCTTCATGAGTATAGATGCAGCGTTTTCTCATCAAGTAGATCCTGGTGGCCCCTGAGTTCCTCGGTCAGTTTCAGTGGCTTGGCGTCAACGGCATGATACACAAGAACTGCTGTTTAAAAAATTTACCGCGGCCCTGGAACACAAAGGCAACTGAAGAAACACGGGCGAATTCTAGTTAGTAAAATTCTGACAGTCCCTCTCACACCGCCCAAAGCGGGATAAGATTTGAAGATATCCCACCCTAAAAACATACTGAACCAAAATGCATATTAAAACGAGTAAAATACACAATATTTCCTTGAATAAAGTTCTCATTGTCTTCAATTGAGATGAATAGTTACAAGTTACACACAGTAAATGGCCTGCAAGATTATACATAGAACTATCAACTCGTCTAGTTTGCACTGCTTTCAAAACGGTGAAGGAAAACATCGTGAGGAAACCGGCATGTCCGAGACCCAAAAATTCGAAGACATGTGACATCCACCACATGGACTGGGCCCGCGAGGTGGATTACGGCCCATTCCCTCTACAAAAGAGGAGGCTTGAGTCCCAGCAGTGGGAAAATTATAAAGCTGTTTATGCTAGTTTTCAAGGGGAGCTGTGTAAAATTTTTGTTCCCAATAACTATTGCAGGATAACATGGCCATACCATAAATTATTTGTAGTGCCACGTAGCCGTACGGTTGCGCGGCGTTTGTCACCCATTCCGCGAATGTTAATCGCATTCAACCCTCTCCTTGAACCCAGTCCTGGACTAGATCAGTTCGCTGATGAATGGAAGGAGATACTGACTGAATGTTTGGAGATTTGCGAGAAGACTGAGTGATAGGTTTAGTTAAATATCTGTGTTATATTTTAATTGTTCTTTACATAAATAACATCTAATATAATCAGTGTAATTGGCATTTGGTCGTTCTGATTAAATAATAAATAATAATAAATACTACTCAAGGAAGTTTTTTGAAATCAATGATCTCTTTTCAATTTGCGTTTTCAGTGAGCAATAAAAACGCAATCAACCAGGCAAGTGTGAGTTGGACTCGCGCACTGAGGGTTCCGTACAAACTTATCTATGAAAACAGTTCAATTCCTGAATTGAGTTACGAAGATTTTTCCGAATCACAAAAATTTTTTTTTTTGACGTAACTTCAAATTTATAGTTTTCAGATTTTTTCCTACATTTGTGCCATGTGACCTTGCTTTATGCCAAATTTCAAGATTCTAGGTCCATGGGAAATAGAATTTTGATTCCCTAGGAGAGTGTCGAAATATACATTTCTAGCGACATAAACGGCAGTATCTTTTTTGTTCGTTAACTCAAAAGTTTGATTTCTCCAAAGCTTCAAGGTACCGCAGACCTGAGTATATAGTTTAAATTTCAACTCGATATCTACACGCGTTACCGAGACCGACTTGACAGACAGAAAGACAGACAGACGGACAACAAAGTGTCCTATAAGGGTTCAGTTTTTTTCCTTTTGAGGTACGGAACCCTAAAAACGATTGCCTTAACCATATCAACATTTTAGTTTAGATTTTGTAACGGTATTTTATACAAACACTACAGCTCACCATCAATTTGCAGCTACATTCCACAAAGTATTTGTGTACGTAATCACAACCGAATCCGGGCTTTGTGCAATAAATAACTGGCACAAAATAAATACGATTGAGGAGCTGCATCCGTTCTTCTCACTCGTGAATTTGTACACAATGCAGCTAGGGAATAAAGATTTGAATTTTATTCATGAAAACATTTTTAAAGTAGCGATCCCAACAGACGTAATTCTGTCCGAAAGTTGGCTTTTCTTCTGAGAAAAAATTGAGAACCAGCTTGTGACGGGTCCAATAGTATTTTCAAACCGTCCAGGGACACACAAAGTGTCATCCAAGTTGGTCAAACTATTTAGGAGTTAGGTGACAAATACAAGTAGAGAAGAACTTTATATAACTATAAAGATTTTATATAGGTATTGTTAAAGATAAATAATATTTATTTTGTAAATAGGTTTTAAAAAAACACTTACACGTCCATTTTTTTTTTTTCGAAATTTTTAAACTATGAGGCCGGTGTTTCCTAGCTGACTACCCTGAGAAGAAACACCAAAACAAACTCAGGGGTCAGGACTCTTTTAAAGTCCATACAGTAAATATGTAATGGTCAAATCACATGAGAACCATGCAGATTTGTCTGAAATGGTCTTTTGAAGAAAGAACCATACAAATTTGAGTGGACCTGTACAATCAGTGCAAGCATTTGTCAGTATTTGTAAAGCTCAACTCAGGACTACTAAGGAGCTCAACGACTTGACGAACAATACCAAAGAAAGGACATTTGGGTAGGCCGCAGAAAATACTCAAATTGCCAGACATACGTTAAAATTACTGAAAAGGAAAAAAAAGCAATCAACATAGTCATGTGTAACTTAGAATGTAGCGGGTAATCTCTGAAATTACTGAAAATTCTTTCCTTAATATGTACCTGCACTAACTTCACCTGAATGCTATGAATTATTTTCATACCATGAAGTACTAACTTCTCGTGGTTTAAGCCGCCGGCAAAAGCTAGAATACAACAAAATATTACAAAAAAAGTCTCTCAGTTACATATACTAACGAATATCAACATCACCAGTGACCATCAAGTCTATGACCAGTGTGTGTTGCCAGTTGTACAATGTACAATGAGCCTCATCAGAAGGCTTAATACAGTCACCCAAAGGGCAATGGAAAGGGCTATGGTAGGAGTTTCCTTGCGTGATCGCATCAGGAATGAAGATATCCGCAGGAGAACCAAAGTTGCCGACATAGCACGAAGAATCACCAAACTTTAGTGACAGTGGGCAGGGCACATTGCTCGTCTAGAGTGGCGACCGCGCACCGGAAGACGCAGCGTTGGAAGGCCTCCCATAAGGTGGATCGACGACCTGATTAGAGTCGCGGGAATGCGGTGGATGCGAGACGCACAGGATCGGTCGTTGTGGCGACGCTTGGGGGAGGCCTATGTCCAACAGTGGACGTCTTTCGGCTGAAATGATGATGATGATAATGATGATCAACATCACCTACCACCCAGACTTTTCCCAACTTAGTTGGAGTGGATTTCCAGTCAAAATAGATGCAGATGAAAACCAGTATTTTGCTTTAAGTGATCACAGCAAGCCAGTAACTGAGTGACAAGATCTCCTTGACAGGATTGGTTTAAACCTCGTAACGACAGTCTAAGATACATACCAATCAAATCTGTTACATAGCCACATAAGTATATTTGTAGTATATGAATCTGTATATCTGTCATAATGTATTTTATTTACTTAGGTGCTTATTGTCAAACAGATGAAATGGGTCTGCTATTTCATGCGCTTACCAATTACTGTCAACTCCAGTTTGCCGGGAAAATATCGCGGAATGCGGTAAGGCCGTGAATTGTATGTGTTTTATACATCATGTAATATACATCAATGTAAAAAAAAATGACAGAATTTGTGTTGGAAAATCTATTTTAAATTCCCAGAGAAGGTCCTCTAATTGTTTAAAGTAGATTTTCAAACGAGATTATAGAAATAGTGCCTAAAGCTTGGGTTCTTTTTTATTTGCCAGTTTTTTCAGCCATTGCCAACAGAATGTTTCAGTTAAAACAGTAGCTGTTTTTTAGTAGTATAGTAGTTGTTTTTTTTATTCTTTCATATACATTTGATTCGCTTTGTTTCAGTTCTGGATGTCATAATTTATGTGAGTTTAAATGTTTGTGAACACACCCATGACACAACATTTTCTACTGTGGGGCAACAATTAAAAAAAAAAAACTTTGCCTATAATACAGAGCCAAACACTACTAGTATGTGATTATTTTATTATTATCTTGGTGTAATCGGCCACTGTAGGCGCGGGCTTTCGGACGGCGAGCAATAGGTGGCTCGCCGTCCGACTATCCGGTAACCGTCCGGACCGAGCCCAAGTCGTCGACGGCGACGGCGCGTACTGTTCCACGCGCGCCTCAGGGAGATGTCAGCAAGTCGTAGGGGCCCAGCAGGGTTGAAGCCTACTGGGGCCACGGGTAGTGGGAAAGTGAAACCAGGGGCCCTGGGTCGAAGGCAAAGAAGGAACAGGAGTGGCTTTTTGGTTTACTGACACTATCACACCCGCTCAGCCCAAGAGCGGGATTTGTCATAAGATGATTTTCCCACCCAATAAAAAAAAGTGTAATCCTAATCTTCTACGTTATTTCCTACACTTAGCTTAACCATAACCATATTGGCATCTTGTTATTAATTGAAATTAATCTAGGGGTTTTCATATCAATTGGATTAGTGAAAGTTTCTTCGAAAGAATTTAGCCCTTTTAGGCAATGACTACTTTTACCTTAGTACCTAATAAAAATGTTAGATAATTGACATTAGTGGTAAGCCGTAATAATAAAAAGTACTAAGCTGAAAGAAAAAACAGAAACAGAATAAACATGAATTCTTAGGCATCTTAACGTTATTCCCATTTTTTTTTTTGCTGGACAAAATCTGAGATATAATAATATTCTATACATTTATTCCATTACAGTGGACAGGGCACGTTGCTCGCAGAACAAGTGGTCGATGGAGCCGAAAGGTGAATGGATGCAGCGTTGGAAGGCCTTATCACAAGGTGGACCGATGACCCGATGACCAACCCCAATATTGCGGGAATTCGATAGGTGTGGGACGTACAGAACCGTTCGTTGTAGGGACACTTGTCGGAAGGCCTACGTCCAACAGTGGACGTCTTTCGGCTGAAATAAAGATGATGATGATGATTTTATTAAACATTCATTTATTTCATTTTCTTTTTTTTTCTTTTTTTTCATTTCATCTCTTATTAAAACTAATTCAGGTTTACATAAAGTAAACTGAACACTAACTTGCTTTACTATATTTAGGTAAACCCTAGCATTTCTCAGCGGTTTCACCAGCGTCAAAGTCGGCAAGGAAACAGACTCGGGACTAAAAGTATGTCCCCATACAGGACTTGTTCTACGCGTACAGGCAATGGTTATCTCGTTGTACAGTTAGAATCGAGCCCAGATAGTCGACGGCGCCTAGTGTTCCACGCACGCCTCAAAGAGATGACAGCCTAACCGTTAGCCCAGTAGGGCTCATACCCGCTAGGCCCACTAGAAATTTCTGAAAAAGATCCCGTGGTCCTGGTACGCTAACTAAAAGACAGGTAGGTTTTAGTCAGTAAAAGTCTGACTTGCCCTCACGCCCCACCCTAGAGCGTGAGAAGTCATTGGATGATTTTGATTGATAGTATTGTAATACTAACACTGACGCTGTACAGTCATAACTTCATAGGGCATCAACCAGTGATCCTTATCAATCAATTCGTGTTTGATATCGTTCAACACACAGATCCCTATTGAGACATTAATCCATGATCCTGGCCTTTAATTAAACTAGATTCAACAAGGATGTTATAGTCTGTAGCCTCTAAACCACGTGGCTATACCGCCTTATGGAGAGGTTACGATCGTCTCTTGTAAGTGTTGGGAATTCGTGTTAGACAATTTTGTTTCTTGAGAATTTATTTATTTAGTACAGCAAAATAGCCATTAACACTAATATACGTTAATCCTTTCACTCTGTCTTCTCACAGAATCGCAAACTTTCTAATAATATTGTCTTCCATTCATCAGCAAACAAATCCAATCCAGGGTTGGTTTCCACAAGCGCGTTGAGTATCGTTAGCATACGCGGTATAGGGGAGGTGGATCGAGCTACATTGCGAAAAAACAGGACATAAAATAATTAAATTAAAGAAATAAATAAGATAAAATAAAATAAGAATATAATTAAGTTGCTATAATTTTCCTTCTCGTCAGCAAACTAGCTACCTGACTATTACCAATATATCTTTTTTTGAGGAGGAATGAATCATCAAATAACTTTTTCAGCTCGGAGTAGAGTGAGAGGGCGTGTCAGGCTTGTACTGACTAAAATCAAACTGTGGTTCTTCAATTGTTTTTTTGCGATCCAGAACTACACAAGATGGACCGATGACCTGGTCAGGGTTGCTGGAATCCGATGGATGCGAGACGCACAGGACCAGTCGTTGTGGCGACGCTTGGGGAGGCCTATATCCAGCAGTGGACGTCATTCGGCTGTAATGATGATGATGATGATGTTCCGAGGTCACGGTAAATTTTACGAACAATCTCTAGCATCGCCGATATACCCACTGAATTGAGGTTAACATATTTCTTAAATTGTGTGTCAAAAAACCATTCAAGATTGCCAACGTTTTAATCCTATATTATAATTTAAAAATATCTCAAGAAATCTTAGTACCTATCACTCGGCCCGGCTGAAAGCATGCCAGAGAGTCATGGCCATACGGATGGTGCGAGGATACCGGACAATTTCGACGAAGCGGCGAGCCTCCTTGCCTGCCAGCCTCCATGGGATCTAGAAGCAACAGGCCTTGCTCTCATGCACGATCTGCGCATGGAGATGCAACGCCCGGGCGAAACTCCGCTGCCGAGACAAGTCGCAGCATGGCGGGCGGAGTTTCGGCGGGTTCTCATGGAGAAATGGTGACAGCGACTGTCACGACCCAGTGCTGGGCACGCCACAATTATGGCGGTGAGTCCCCTCTTTGAGGCGTTGTTGGAAAGACCTCACGGCGTCCTCACCTTCCGCATGACGCAGGTTCTCACCGAACACAGGAAGTTCGGGAAGTTCCTGCACCGGGAATTCGTGCGGAAGCGACGCCCGGGTGTCGCCACTGTGTGGACCGCCCGGAGGACACGGTGGAGCACACGGTGGAGGTGTGCCCCGCTTGGGAAGAGCAACGCCGTGTCCTCGTGGGGGCGATCGGCGGCGGCGATCTCTCGCGCCGGTCCTTGGTACAGGCCATGGTCCGGAGCGAGGAGGAGTGGCAGGCGGTCGCCTCCTTCTGCGAAGCAGTAATGCTAGCAAAGGAAGCGGACGATCGCGTGAGGCAACGGCAACGGACCTCACGCCCCAACCGCCGCCGGGATTCCGATCCCGATTTCCGGCCACCGTAGGCGCGGGCTTGCCGTCCGACCGTCCGGTAACCGTCCGGACCAAGCCCAAGTCGTCGACGGCGTGTTTTGTTCCACGCGCGCCTCAGGGAGATGTCAGCAAATCGTAGGGGCCCAGCAGGGTCGAAGCCTGCTGGGGCCATAGGTAGTGTGAAAGCGAAACCCGGGCCCTGGGAGGAAGGCAACGAGGGAACAGGAGTGGGTTTTTAGTCAGTAAAAAAAAAGTACCTATCACTAATATTATAAAGGTGAAAGTTTGTCTAATTGTATGTTTGTTACTTCTTCACGTTCAAACGGCTAAATGGATTTGGATGAAATTTGGCACACGGGTAGACCATGTCCTGGAATAACACAAAATACTTTTTATCCCTCTAAAGAGAGAAAATCATCTTAATGGAACATATTATACTCTAGTTCTCTTGAGATGATTTTCTACAATCACGCAGACAAAGCCGCTAACAGCAGCTAGTAAATAATATCTTTTTACTCTTTTAATAAATGACTAACAATATCCCAACAAAGAAATTTTCAATGTTTAGTCTTAACAAATGTATGCGAGTCCGTTCATTCGCACTACGGCACGAAAATAGACAGCGTCCTAAAATAGCGGCGAGAACTGTGTGAACACGAGAACTCTTTCTGTGTGCGAACTATGCCATCTAGTTCTACTTCAGTTTCAAAGTTTAGCGCAAACAATTCAGATGTTTTTTTATGCAGATGTGGTACAGACAGCTGCATCAAATAGATACCCCTCACAAGATAAAAACCTTAGAAAAGAGCGTAACCTGTTAATGATGCTATCTGTACAAATATTATAACCAGTAGTTACTCAAATGTAGGCTCGAAAGAACGAAGGACGAAGCAGCTGGCAGAAGCTAGTTAATTATAAATATGATTTGATACTCGATTAGTTACTAAGTAAACGAAAAAACATTGTATTGTTTCGATCGTAAAGCTTGTCTAGAACAGTGCAAACGACAGTATTACAAAGTTGCAGCGAACGGTGACTGCACTGATAAGCTGCAAGCTGGCTTCCATTCTTCAAAAGACAAAGCGTATACGCCAGGAGATCCATTGTTAACTTCCATTAAAGATTGAATCTAAATTAAATCGGACTGGTGTTCTTTGGGAAATAGTTTAAAGATGGTAGCCATTGTAGTTAACGTCTGGCTGTCTGATACTAATGAAATTATTTCTCTAACGAGGTTGGTTCAAGCATATGGTAACAAAAATTATAAAACATCATCGTAACTCACTTACTTAGAGTAGGTTAAATGTCAATTTTTAGGAAGGTTAAACCTCAAAAGAAAAAAACGGAACCCTGATAGAATCACTTTGTTGTCCATCCGTCTGTCTGTAAAGACCCTTTATCTCAGGAACGCGTGAAAGTATGGAGTCCCTTGATGCTGTGAAAAAAACAAAGTTGTTAACGAAAAAAAAAGATACGGCTGTTTATGTTACAAAAAACGTATATTTTGACAATCTCAAGGGAATCAAAATTCATAGGGTACTTCCCGTTGTCTTAGAATCCTGAAATTTTGCATGAGGCAAGGTCTCATAGCATAAGTATAGAAAAAAATCTAAGAATTGTAAATTTATAGTTACGTCACAAAAAAAAACACTTTTGTGATTCTTAAAAATCTTTCAAGACTCGATTCGGAAATTGAACTGTTTTCATAGGTAAGTTTGTACGGAACCCTTAGTGCTCGATGTCGACTCGCACTTGCCCGGTTTTTGTATAATTATGGCACGTTTTAGCTTTTTTCTAAGTTAGCGAGTTTTGTTAATGGTTTTATTGAGTATAAATTCTGTAAATACATACTCGTAAATTTCATTACAGCAAATGTTTTTTTTTAGCTTACTATCCGATACACAACTGCAAATTACAAAAAAATGGACGAATATTTTAATTTCGCAGGTTCTTGAGCATTACAATTAATGTGTTTTTGTTTGTTTTTTTTGTGGATTACGTGTGTATTCCAAAATAAAAATTAACAGACAATTCGATTCTCAAAATTGATAATTAGACTAACGCTTATGTAACTTATGAGCTTATGAGTAGTGGTGACCCAATGGTAACGGCACCGAATTACGAGTTGTAGGTCGCGGGTCCAAAGCCAGGCCAGCGCTACCTTGGTGTAGGTTTCGTCGCCACTGCTCTCAAAACGTTGATGGAAAACCTAGTGAGGAAAACAAAAAATCGAAGACAAGTGACATCCACCAATCCGCACTGGACCTGCGTGGTAGATTACGTTCCATTCCCTCTCCTAGAGGGAAGGTCTAAACCTCAGGAGTGAGAAAATTGTAACACTGACTGCTTATATAATTATGTAACTTCCGCACCTCTCTCTCATAGAAGTTACAAACAGCCCACTCTGCAAAGCCTGCATGGAGGAGGACGAGACAGTAAGCTCATCTACTTTTAAGCTGCCCTGTGGTCGCTAGATACAGGACAAAATACTTCGGAAACCTAGGTACCCTGTGCAATGTGGTCGGTAGCACCAAGGTGCATCTTTAAAAAGCTGGGGTGGATCGAATAGCGTACTTAGTTTATTCGACCCGTACGCAAAATATGTGGAGTTGCGGACCAACCCAATATACGTAGGCACATATCGCCTAGTTCATTACACCCCGAGCGAACGCCGGCGTTCGTTCGGTCATTGTCTTTCTATTGTATCTCTAATTACGCTACTCAATAGGTTAATTTTCAAAATATTTCTAGTCTCTATAAAAGCCGATCATTTTTAATCACTCACTAACTGCTTACCTAGTTCATGATAAAAATTGCACAGCGTGCATACCTGCGCAAGTTAAGTTCCAAATTGATACTATGGTAGAGAAAAATTGGTAAGTTTAATGTACTCCACCAATATACTTCGCAACCCGATCTTCTAGAACATTGATGTAAATACAAAAGTTACAACTTTCAAACAAACTTAGAGTCGACATGCTCACTTGCATTAGACGAGGGTATTCTGTATCGTAAACCTGTCACTGGCATCTTGACATCCTGGCTGTCAGTATGACTGTAATTTAGAACGTTTACGTCCCAGCTAACAAATGACACTTCTATCGTGATTTTCAAGGGAACGCAGAAAAAATGGCGGCATAGATTTTTATAAATCAAGTGTTACTTCTGAGGCTGCAGAATCTTCGCGGCTTTGCAACGCAAAGGGCTACTGAAGGAACACAGATTGATTTAAGGCAGTAAAAGTCTGACATTCCCTCTCGCTCCACCCTGAGTGGGAGAAGATATGTGATGGTTTCCCAAAAAAAAAAATGTTACTTCTAACACGAAACGTTTTAAGTCTTTTTGATAACACATTTGCTTAAAGTTCTTTACATTTAACAAACTTTCTGAGGGCGAAAATACCCATGCATATGTACATGACATAGTGGGTTTAGAACAAAGCCTAAAATCGCAATAAAAATCAGTTGTTTCCTACATTTTGTGGAGTTATGGGATCATAAAATATACCGAATAGCTGATTTTTGAACTAGACTTTTCAGACTAGATCCCTCAGTAAAAGTTGTTCAATTGATGAGTATCGACGTAGAGCCGTTTGTAATCCATTCAGCTGGCTATAATTATTTTTTTTTTAAACATAAGATCCCCACTCTAAAAACAGAACAACAGTAGGTAATTGCCCACTTTGTTCGCATGAATGTTTCAGTACAAAGTAAAGTCGGTTTTACATTAAAAAGACCCGTACCGTTCACGAATCTTAAATATACATACATTACAGCTTCATTATTAATTCTGCACTCGTTTCTGACTACATATATATTCGATTGAACATCTCTTTTGATACGTTACTCTTATTCAAACGCTCAGAGATAAATTATCAAATGAAGTATTTACGTAAAGGTTAGGAAAAAAAACGTAAAACATAAAAGGTTATTTCTCTTCATATTATCTTTGAAAAGTCTCGCAAAAATGTTTTGATTTATTTGGTTGTATATTTGTGTCAAAATCTGTATACTCGTATTATATACCTACGCACTTAATTTCAAGCTACCGAAAAGCAGCTACCCAACGAAATCATGTAGGTACATATTTTTTTATTGGGTGGGAAAATCATCTTATGAGAAATCCCGCCCTTGGGCGGAGCGGGAGATAGTGTCAGTTACTGACTAAAAACCCACTTCTGTTCCTTCTTTGCCTTCGTCCCAGGGCCCCGGGTTTCGCTTTCATACTACCCGTGGCCCCAGTAGGCTTCGACCCTGCTGGGCCCCTACGATTTGCTGACATCTCCCTGAGGCGCCCGTGGAATAAATAGTACGCGCCGTCGACGACTTGGGCTCGGTCCGGACGATTACCGGACGGTCGGACGGCGATCTACCCATTGCTCGCCGTCCGCAACATAACTAACAAGTAATTATACGAACGTAACTTTTAGTATTTGAAATGAAAATTCCTTTGTAAAAGTTATGTAATCAATACCCTATTCAAATTATCCTACACATCGACGTTTACATAAAATTCGCGAAATTACTTTTTTAAACATTTCCACACCTAAAAACCTGACCATTTAAAATTCAGTCAGCATTTTCACTAAAAATATTTACATTGCGTACAAAGACAAACAGAAAACAAATACTAGAGGAATCAAAAAGTTGCCAACAAAAGGTTGTGAGTAAGATAATAAAGGACAAATACAGAACATTTCCCGAGGGTAGCCTCAATGAAATAGATATACCATGATCAAATGGAAACATCGACAATGATTGGATAAACAAAAAACGACAAGTTACCGGAATAAATGAAAACTCTGATATTGGATACAATAGCGAACAAAAATGTTAATCTGATTGCCAAAGGATACTTTAATTCCTTATCAGCAGACTGTTGACTGACTGTTGACTGAATGTTTTTATAGAACTGTAACTGAATATTTCTATGATGAACCAAATATCTTCTCCCGCTCTGAATGGAGCAAGAGATAGGACGCGTTAACGGCGCGTTTAAAAAACGTGGTGTGCACAGGCCCTTAACGGGTGCCGTCAATCATGCTGACATTCCTTTAAAGCGCGTGGGCCATAATCCGCCGTCGACCTGGGCGTAGTCTTTATCAAACGTTGAACTACCCATCGCTCGTCACACCCGAGGCATCTCCTGCAGTGGAATGGGAAAATGGAGTCAGATTTACAAATCGCTTTCGTGAACTCAACAAAAACTTAAACTCCCACTTAATAGACATTTGAATCTTGGCTAGATTATTCTCAGAGTCCTAATGCTATCTTGGTGAGTAATTAGTAGTACCTACAGTAATTTAGTGAGCGGATAACCGTGAATGAGTAATACTTAAACTTAAATAATCCTAGCTTTTAGACCAAGAACATTGTTTTACGATTTTATTTATCATCATAAAAAGACCCAAAGAGTGTAACATGAAAACGATATATTTCCAAGACAAAACATTTTCTATGCATATAAAACAGTATCATTCAAAATCGTATACCAACACGTTCCTAATCTGATTCTCAATATCCCACATTCGTGATATCGGAAAAGATTTTCGAAATCTTAAATATATACAGTGAGACTGAAATGCATAAATCTCATTTTTTCCTCGAAAATCAGGAATTACTGTTAGAAAAATAGGACTCGGCACAATTGTTTCGTGATTCTGAGTGCTTATATAAAATTGTAACATAATAAACGCACATGATTCTGGATTCATTTATTCTTTAATTTAAGGATTAAAAAATTATCTATTTAAATAATTTTTTTGATAAATCTTGATTGAGTCACTAGCGTAGGTATTTAATTTCGTTTAGTGCGTGCGTAGATATGAACGGTATTGACCGTTGCGCTGTCAACGTAGTACGTCAAATCCCATATTATATTGCTACAATTACTTTACTGTTATTACTCGCTAAATATTCTCCAGCGTTTGACGGTCTATTTGTTCACACGTGTTATTGGCAAATGGTCTCCTTCCACAATTGCTATTAATGAAGAGTTAAAGTAGAAATTGAATTACCTACTTTCAGAAAAAGAATTTCTTAAAAAAAAAAACACCATTTAAGTAGAATTTCAATGATTGAATTATGATTCATCCACCATGTCATGTGACATCCACCAACCCGCACTGGGCCCGCGTGGTGGATTACGGGCCATTCCCTCTCCTAGAGAGGAGGCCTAAGTTCCAACAGTTGGAACATTAAAAGGCTGATTATGCTATGCTATGCTATGAATTATGATTGTAACTTAATTTTCTAATTGAAGTACATAAGGGTGTGTATTATTATGTATGACATAGTATAAACATAGTATAATGACGTAACTCACAGAATAAGCAAGTAAATGTTAATTGTGGTGGGTCATATTAGCCTCTAGAACCGACAACCTTGAAGCGGTCATGAAGCCACCTTAACGGCTTTATGATCACTTCAAGACCAGCAAAATGTTTCTATTTTTAATGATTTAAGCTAGTGCTTGATTGCGATCCCACCTGATGGTAAGCAGTGACGCAATCGATGAGGGTGAATCGCACTAGTTTATTAAAAGCCTATTCACTCTAGCCTTGAAGACACCTAAATTATAATCGGACAGGCAGACCGCTGCAGGCAAATTGTTCCAGTCCTTCAATATACGCGGTATGAAAGATGAGGCGAAAGGCTCAGTCCGGACTGTAGAGGTGTCAACAACGTAAGGGTGGACACTCACCGTTTCTCTCTTCTTACAACTCCTATGAGTACCTACTAATTCCACAAATATTAATTCGAAAAAAAACCAAATCAACATATGCTGTGATCTGTACCGGCAAACGAATACACGACAAAACTTATGTATGTACAAATACGACAAAAAAGAAATACTAATACTAAACATATGCAAGCAAATATTATATCATAGCATAATCAGCCTTTTAATGTTCCCACTGCTGGGACTCAGGCCTCTTCTCCAGGAGATAGGATGGACCGTAATCCACCACGCGGACCCAGTGCGGGTTGGTGAATGTAACATGTCTTCGAATATTTGGTTCTAGGATATGCCGGTTTCCTCACGATATTTTCCTTTACTGTTTTAAGAGCAGTGTTGAATAAATAAATTACACAAAGTAATGCGCCTGGCTTGGTTTTGAACCCGCGACCTACAACTCGTAAGTCGGGGCCATTATACTCCAATAATATTTTAGGTTCACAACATCAATATTTTATTCATACTAACCGACTATTGGTAATGGCTGGTAGAATAGATTTTCTTTTGGTTTATTTATTAGGGGTTTGCAACCTTAGAGGCCATGTCAGCCCAAGAATGGATACATATCTACCTACACAACGGTTGTTATTTTACTCATTGGTAGCGTAAGCAGTGATATGGGTTTGAAGTATCTTATTTCTCATTAGAACAATTACAGTTCACTTTAAATTAGATGCAAAGAGCTTATACTCGTAAGTATAGTAATATTCACATCTGTTATATTGGCGACATCATCTACACTAATATTATAAAGAGATAAAGTTTTTTTTTTGTAGGAGTTAATATCTGAAAGTACTGCCTTCCTAGCCAAGTTACAACCGTTTCGTTTCGATTCTCTTTTCGTCGATCGCATCGAGTAGGCCACGCCTCCGATTCCTTTATTGTGACGTCACGTGTTTAGAACAAAGGAATAGGAGGCGTGGCCGACTCGAGGCGATCAACGAAAAGAGAATCGAAACGAAACGGTTGTAACTTGGCTAGGGTGCTGGTCCGATTACTAATTTTTTTTCATCGATAGAAAGGTGCGTGTGCGTGTGAGTGACATAGTCTATATTTATGTACGTGGACGAAGCCGTGGGTAAAAGCTAGTAGGGTATATATAGATAATACATCTTTTTTTTTTCATTTCGATTTAAGCATATTAATATTGTCACACTTCTTTAATTTTTCCGTTAAATCATTTTGATATTGGTATGTGTTAATGCGTGTTGTTTACTGGTAGTCAGTAGATGATATACTTTTATATAAAAAAGGCGTATAATGACGAATACGCGTCTATAAAGCTACGCATCCGTGGACTGTAGGTCTAAGACTTCAATGACTTCGTATTGCTTCCAAATATTATTAAAAACATAGACTATTCCTCCCTCAAATGTCACCACAATGAACGGTCCCGCGCGTCTCGCATCCATCGGACTCCCGCAACCCTCACCATGTCATTGGTCCACCTTATAGGGGGCCTGCCAACACTGCGTCTTCCGGTACGCGGTCGCCACTCCAGAACCTTTTAGCCCCAACAACATTAATACCTTATCTTACATCTTATCCTTAAGATCCTTAAGATGTAAGGTAAGGTATTAATGTCAATGATTTAGTATTGCTTCCAAATATTAATAAAAACACAGACTATTCAATCAAATTCATCTTAAAAAAAAACATTATCCTCCTTCTGTAGCACTCGTGTAATAAATAAAATACTTATAAAAATAGAACGCACTCCTGTGACGTAATGACGACCCCCCTTGGGGAAAGAGAAAGGATAATATAAACATGGATTTGGAAGATTGATGGTAGCATTATTCGAGGGAGATGAACCGACAATCACATATGGAAAACTCTTACGTTTGCCTAATCAAGCGGCATTTTGTTTACGTTTTGTACTCAGAAACACTTCTTGTGAATTTCGTGATGGATGGTTGAGAAAAGTGGGTTAAAGGCAGTTGAGGGTATTCGATTTATATCTGTGTTTATACATTTATCTCGATTAATACTTGACACATTTTATATACAATTTTAAAATAAGTAGTTCCGTTTAAAAATATATATTTGAGCAATGATTATATATCTGTTCAAGTTCTTCATTGTGCATTATTCAAGTTTCTAGAGTATTGACATACACATGTTTTAACCGACTTCAAAAAAAAATAAGGAGGTTCTCAATCCAGTTGTATTTTTTTTATGTTTGTTATCTCAGAACTCCGTCGTTTATGGAATGATTTGCCAAAACATTTTTCCCTTTAAAGAATATGCTTCTAGATTAGTCAATTTTTTTCAAAATCAGTTCTGATGATAGGATCCATGAGGAATTGAGGACTCTCTCATCGGAAACTCCTCAAATATTATAGGCAACTATATGGTGATTTTGGTATTTTAATCGAGAACTTAAGCATTTACAGTAATAAAGTAACATTTGATGAAGCGTAACTGATGATGAAGACCAGAAATGGTCAACAGAACTTCATACTCACATAGATATCATATCACAATGAAGATAGTTAAGCGACTATGAAATTACAAATAAATAAATAGTTCTGGATTGTTATGTTAAAAATAGTATCATCGAAGTGACCTGATGATGATGATGGAGCCGGAAGATCCTAGCCGTGTTTGGGCTTATTAGAATTATCATGAGATACAATTTGGATATAAGGTACTAGTACTATCAAACTGATGGAGCCAAAACGTGGAAGGGAGACGCGGGAACTTCATAATAAAACAATCTATCATAGCAGTGTTTTGTTAATTGGAATTGTCATGAGAAACAGGCAGTCTGGTTATAAGTGTATCTCAACTAAAAAGTGTGAAATAAAAACTTTTAAAATAAAAAAGGAAAAATTAGATAATAATAAAAAAAAATCTTAGTGTCAAAAATAAATATCATGAATAAAATCGAAATCAAATTAAAAAATTGAAATCTTTATATAATAAGTAAAGATTTGGCCTTCTGAACGTTTTACCATGACAACGCCACTTCTCAGAAATAATGGGACGTAACTTTGTAAGAGCAGCTGATGTTATAAAGGTTTTAAAGAAAAAAATATCTAGCCTACCTGCCTAGCCTGACTACGTCTTTTCCAAGTACTCGACTGTTCCTGTGAATCCAACTCGCACTTGCTCAGTTTTTTAAATTAAAAAAAAAAACTCGATTAGGCCGGTCCTTACTGTGTCTAGGAATATGGTCCTACGGTTTAAGTTGGTAAAATAAAGTTGTTACTCGGGGACCATCCCAACCCATAATTATCACTACACTACTCATTATCAAGAGGCCAAAGACCATTTAGATATGTATGCCCTATATAAATCGCTGGAATCACAACAGCTTGTTTGGGTCTTTGCAAATGGTATATCATTTACAAAAACCCTAACAAATATAGATCCAGGCTGAATGAGAATCGTATGCGATTGACATCACAACAAAACCAATATTCAACTGGGAATAGACTATCGTCTAGGTCACAGATATTAAATGTTCTGTGTTTGAGTCAGTTCTACTTTCTTGTACTCAGTTGTACTCGACAACCCCCTTTTTTCGGTTAGTTATTATCAAAATACTATTGTCGCGCTGAGTGGAGCGAGAGGGAGTGTCAAAAACCCACCTGTGTTTCTTCAGTAACCCTTAGTATTTTAGGGTCACAGTAACCCTTGTTAATTAAGACTGAAGGATACACGTGGGTTTTAATTAGTAAAGACATGCCCTCCTCGCTATTGCAGAAGAAGCCATAGTAAGAAAAAGGAAGTTAATAAATAAATATACCATCTAACACAGTTCACAGTAAACGTAAAGTAACGTAAGTAAGCCACATGACTCTGAAAAACAAAACTTCAACCAGTACACATAAATCTTGCATCAAATTACAGAACTTCCTTGTAAAGAACAACATAACAAAAATTTAATTTAGTTCCCCACAGCCGCGCTCGCAGCTTACGGAGAGGAATGCTCGTGGCTAACCACGGCACAGCTTTACTTATTCACCTGTTTGTGACTCACTGTACTCTGCAGAATACCGGAAAATAAAGAAATCTATACACTACACCGTATCATAAGACCATGACCGTGCTACAAATACATCAGACAAAAAAATATTCTTATATAGAATAGGTACCTGCCAATACCGTAACGTATAATTCATAGAAGGTATAATCAGCCTTTTAATGTTCCCTCTGTGAGGGAAGGGAATGGCCCGTAATCCACCACGCGGGCCCAGTGCGGGTTGGTGGAGGTCACATGTCTTCGAATTTTTGGTTCTAGTACATACCAGTTTCCTCACGATGTTTTACTTCACCGTTTCGAGAGCAGTGGTGATGAAATAAATTACACAAAGTAATGCACCTGCTTGGGTTTGAACCCACGACCTACAACACGTAAGTCGGGGCCGTTACCACTCGCCCACCACTCCCCTCAACTCTCATAGAAGGTAATGTCAAAATATTATTTTTCGCTGTTTAGAGAATGTTGGGTGGCCCATTGGTTATGGCCCGGACTTAAAAGATGTACGTCGTGAGTTCAAATCCAGGCAGGCGATTTTCTTTTTGTAATTTATTTTATTATCATTGCTCTTGAATGGTGAATCTTCAACGGTGAATAAAAACATCGTGAGGAAACTGGCATATCCAACAATTCGAAGACATGTGACATTCACTAACCAGCACTGGACACGTCTTGTGGATTACGGCCCAGTCATTCATCCATTTTGAGGAGGCCTACCCAGCAGTGGGAACATTATAAGGTTTAAGCTATAATTCGACGCTAGTATACGTTCTGTGATTTTTTTTAGGTGTGAAAATCATACAATGACGTCCCACACACTTGGGCGGAGTGGATGGTCGTGTCAAACTTTTACTGACTAAAAACCCACACCTGTTACTTCTTTGCCTTCGACCCAGGGCCGAATTTTCCTTTCAGAACACACAAACCCTTGACCTCAGTAGACTTCGACCCTGCTGAGCCCCTAGGGTTTGCTGACATCTCCTTGATGCGCGCGTGGTACACAACAGTACGCGCCGTTGACGACTTGGGCTCGGTCTGGACGGTTACCGGATGGACGGAGGCGAGCTACCCATTGTTTGCCGTCTGCAAGCCTGCGCCTATTGTGGCCGGAAATTGGGATACTTATTATTATTACTTATAACTGCTTTGCAGAAGGAGGCGACCGCCTGCCATTCCTCCTCGCTTCGGTCCATGGCCTAAAAAAAACCCGGCGCGATAGATCGTTGCCGCCGATCTCCCCTATGAGGACACGGTGGTGCTCTGCCCAAGCGGGGCACACCTCTACCGTGTGCTCCACCGTGTCTTTCGAGCGGTCCACACAGTGGTGGCACCCGGGCGTTACTTATACGCTCTGTGTGTGGCATGCGATGGTGTTTGTCGGTAACAGAACAGTCTAGTAGGCATAGTTTACATGATTGATACGTTCCTATCACGATCATGATATGATACGGTGTAGTATACAGTCTCCTTTAAGATGCAACTCGCCTTGTAACGTTTTACACAATATTTCTACAGCACTTGAGACTTGAGTCATGTCTTGCTGAATATGTATTCGTTTGAGCTGGCATGGCTGACTTTTTATAAGACTTCATGTTAAGGAAGATACTCCAGGGTAGCCCATATAACATAATCGGCCTTGTAATGTTGCCACTGCTGGGACTCAGGCCTCCTCTCTAGGAAAGGGAATGGACCGTAATCTATCACGCGGGCCCAGTGTGGATTGGTGGATATCACATATCTTCGAATTTTTGGTTCTAGGGCATGCTGGTCTCTTCACGATGTTTTCCTTCACCGTTTTAAAATCAGTGGTGATGAAATAAATTACACAAAGAAATGCGCTTGGCTGGGTTTGAACCCGCCACGGTATTAATATTTTCTTCAGTTTTTTTTTCGTATTGCAGATCAGTGTCAAATTACATGTTGACTTAAATATGATTAACGATCGTGACACGTATTAATTAACGGAATTATAATCATTAAATTCATCAATGCAACCCTCTCAGTTCATCTAACCCTATAGTGGCTAGTCATTCATTAGGGTTACTTAATTTTAATTCCGTGAATAGTAGCACCACCGGCATCGGGAACAAGGTCCAAGCTACCGGCGGTCAGGGCTCCTGAGAGAGGAATCTTCTAACGATGCACGCAGTGTCCAGGAGGACTGCTTTCTGGATCAGGCCCTTGATCCAGCTGCCTAACGAGAGCCTCCTCAGATGTTGTTCGAGGCTCTTAACTATTAAGCCATTGGCCGTTACGACTATCGGCACAATGGTTGCTCTATCCACTTCTCAAATGTTGACAACCTCGCGTGCTTAGTTTGCTTTCATTATTTAGCTTTCACGAGGTTCTTGTCATGAGGGACCGCTATATTAACAATCATTTTGCGACGCTCTAGTCGATCTATCACCACTATATCAGGTTTATTCGCAACAATAGTCCTGTCAGTGATGATAGATTGATCCCAATATAATGTGACGTATCACGATTCAAATCATATTTTCCGTCCAGTTTTACACTGACCTGCAGAATAAAAAATATTTAAGAAAGTTTGAATTTCACGGGCTACCCTTACAGGTAGCCCACCCACGGGTATTTTCTGGAAACGAAACTCGTAGTCTTAAAAGGGCAACTGATGGGCACAGGTGTGGTTTTAGTCAGTAAAAGTCTGCCACACCCAACTCCACCCAAAGCGCAAGAAGTCATTAAAATGAAAATATTCACCAGTGGGCTAAATCTTTTGGACTTTTACTAAACCCAACTAAATCCCAAGCGCTCATTGTTGGTGGCAGATACATGCTCAACTTATTGGATCACCAGTCGCTCCCGCCTGTGGTGTATGATTTTGTGCCCATTCTGTATTCTAAAAGCGCTAAAAACCTTGGCGTGCATATGGACACTAATCTTTCCTGAGAGGTTCATATTGCTGATGTGAGTAGGAGGGTCTTTTACTCTTTTCAGTCTCTTAAACGTCTCCAAAAATTCCTACCATTTCACACTAAGGTTAATCTTGCACAATCTCTTCTTTTACCGCTCATAGACTATGCGGATGTTTGTTTTCTAGATGCTACCGAGGTACTGCTAAACAAACTTGAACGACTGCAGAATTTGTGCATCCGCTTTATTTTTGGCCTCCGCAAATACGATCACGTGTCGGAGTTCCGGACCAGATTAAGGTGGCTGCCAATTCGGCGTCGGCGTGATACACATATTCTCTCTGTTTTCTATACAATCCTTCATAATCCTAATGCTCCTCAATACCTCCGTGAACGCTTTAAGTGCCTCGTTCCTAGGGGTAAACTCTGTCGCACCACCTCTTCTCTTCTCCTTCGCACTCCCCGTCATACTTCTAGCCGCTATGATGGCTCCTTTTCTGTAACTGCAGTACGTCTCTGGAACTCTCTGCCACACTCTCTTCGCAATAGCCCTTCTCTAGATGTCTTCAAAAGGAAACTTAAAGAGCACTTCCTTTCATTATTGACATAATATATATATATATAGTATGTATTAGTATGTATAATATAATTATATTTTAGACTTAGTATGTAGGTTTATATTGTGCACTGGATCCTACCCTCGAATATGTTCTCTCTCTATATTTCAAAGGTTTGCTGGGAGAAAACTCATTGCTGAGTTAAGTTCGCCTTTGTACATGAACTGTCTGTATGTCAATTTATTATGTTTTGTTTTTGTGTACAATAAAGAATTAAGTCATCGGATTATTTTCCACTTTAAAAAAACCCTGATTTGCTAGGTTTTTCTCCGTGGCTTCAGTCAGGTGGCCTATTACAAGAACTGTTAATTTTCCGATATAAGAAGCTTTATGACACTCAATAACACAAGCTCAATTAGTGAACGATTTCAGTAATCCGATAGGAACCACTAGAGCTTACCGTTTACAATTAACGAAACAAATTTCACCTTTTCATCTTGTTAGTTTACATTTAGGTTTATTAAGAGCACAAGAAATAGTAAAACTATATAAAATAAGTATTTCATCGAAAATACTAGTTACTATACTTATTATTATTGGTAGGCTTACCTTATACCTCCTTCTCACCAAATGCCTGAATAGAAGTAGAGCGCCTATTACACCATTCGATATTCAGACAGTCTTAGTTTATGTAGCGTCACACAAGAAAAAGACCAACTTACGTCAATGTCGGGAAAAGGAAAGAAACAGAACGATGAGATACATAGATAAACATAGACTAAGACTGTTTGAATATCAACTAGTATAATAGGCCCTTTACTTTTTCATTCTTATCTTGAATACTCGCTATTAAGAAACCCAGACACTGGTAGAGAATTCCACTCGTTAGCTGTACACGAGTACAACTAATGTGTTCCCAAAACATTTCCGCGTAGATGCTGTGTTAAAGGGCCGAAAGGTTTTAAATTAGCGATCACATACCGGAAGACGCAGCGTTGATAGGCTTCCCACAATATAGATCGACGACCTGGTGAGAGCTGCAGGAAACTGAAGGATGCGAGACGCACAGGACTGGACATTGTGGCGACACTTGGGAGGCCTGTGTCCAGCAGCGGACGTCTTTCGGCTGAAATGATGATGATAAAGTTGTTCAAATAGTAAATGGACCGTAAAACAAGCACTAATTAAGTACACTGTAGAACCAAATGGATTCTACTATTATATAGGGATCTCCAATTTACACCCACAAGCAACAAATTGAATCAAACAACAAAGCGAATCGGTAAAACGGACAAACAATATAAATGTACTCCAGCCAAGTGATATCATTACGAATAAACCTAAATTCAGCTCAGTTAACAGAATTAATCGAATTAATTAATTTTATCGAAAGTCACGCTTCTCTTAATAATTCTGTAAGCTCGTTAACTTTCAGTCATTATTAATTATAAATGTGGAATAACTGTCTACCACCTATTAGATAATATTATTATCTGATTTAAATATTTAGCCAATTTAATGTTAGGTTAGTAATATTTCTGTGTACTAATCGCGGGACAATGGATGGCCACTTAAGATTGAACATATTGTACAATGTTCAATAAGAATAGGATCGATTTTTGCGCCATGTTGTGACGTCATACTGTCAAATCGAAGAAATTGGGCAGGGTGAGCAAAACAAGATTTTTTTTAAATTTAATTTATTTACGAATCATGAACGAAAAAATTTTAACCAGAATTCAGTTCTTCAATTTTGTTGATCTCTGCGTCACTGCGTGAAGTGTCTGGTAGTCTGTAGTGGCAAATAGAAGAAGAAAACGAATTGTTCCTAACAAAGAAAATAAGAAAGAAAATAGTTTTTTTTTTTTAACTAATTAAGTCTTAAACAATATATTTAGCTAGTTTAGATTAAACAGTTACGTTTTTACTTCACCGAGATTTAACTAAGACTCAGTAATACAAAGCAAAAAAAAAACCGTTATTGATACGCAAATAAATTTTCTTTGCAAACCGTACTTTTCAATCAAAGTTTGACAGGTCGGGGTTATTGAGTTTCCTATTTTTATTAGGAACGCATAGTAGTATTATTTTTATACTCACAGTTGTTTTACTCATTTCATAGGCATTCCCATTACTTTATCTTCTTGTATTGTTTTCCGTGTGTTTATAATTTTAATTTCAAATTTTTTATTTCATATTTGCTTATTTTCTGTGTGAGATGCCGTTGTAATTATGAGTTTCTTTTCCACTGAATGCCAAATAATATTATAGTTATTGTTGTATTTTTATAAGTAAACATATGATTCAATAAAAATAAATCATATGTTTTAATTGAGTATTGTGTATAAATTCTTAAATAAATTATTTTTTATAAATATAATTGTTGTTTTTAATATTTCTTTTGTAAGACAATAATACTCCTTACTTTGAGCTTAAAATTTTCTAATTCTAATTTATGGAAAAGATCACCCAGTTTAATTGGCAGAGAAAAAAATGTGCTGGAGATATGAAAGCTAAGCGGCGCGTAGAGTGATCGATCTGAGTACAGTGTTTTCCTATGTAGTATAGTGCAAAGTGCGGGTTCTTTATTGTCAATTGTTATTATTGTTGCTGTCTGTTGCTGGGTCTGCCACCGGCTGAGGAACCTGCCCCGGCCAGCTGAAGACAAGCAGGACCTGCTAAGCTACTCCTGGCCTCAGAAGGCCTCATCTCTCCGTAACCTCTGCTGCTAGGTGCTGCTGAGGACTTTTAAGGGTTGCGGACGGGTCTTTTTACCCCTTTGTGATCCTGCGTATCGCCCCTGAAGTTCGCTCTCTTCTACTAATAAAATAAATTATATACTCTAATTCTATAAATTATTTCTCACAAGGAATATATTTTTATTATTTACCTCTCCCCCCTACCTCATAAGTTACAATACACCTTCTATAGCGTTACAACATCAGCCCCCCTAGCCAAGTTACAACCTTTTTGTTTCGAGTCTCTTTTCATTGATCGCCTCGAGTAGGCCACGCCTCCGATTCCTTTAATCTGACGTCATCTCAACGCTCAGTCACGTGGTCAGAACAAAGGAATAAGGGGCGTGGCCGACTCGAGGCGATCAACGAAAAGAGAATCGAAACGAAATGGTTGTAACTTGGCTAGGGGAATGGCGTGCAGAGTTGCTAACCGCCTCGTCGATTCTGTCGCGTGCTATCGCACTCCCACTCTTATTCTTAATATGCTTCTAATGAGTGACAGAAAAAGATAGAAGCACAGAATAGAGCGATTCAGTTCGGCCAAATGTAACTCAACAGCACGGACTGAGTCAAAGGTCGGATGTTGTTCCTTTTTAAAATCAAAACCTGGCAAAAGAGTACGAACGCCAGGTTTTACATAAACTATTACCACAGCCCCAATCTTTACAATTTATTCATATACAACTATGGGTGAAAGCATCCTCACGAAAATAAAAAACTGTTGTCAGTTGGACAAGACTGCGTTCTAGATACATTCTGAAAATAATGAGACTCAGATTAAATATGTGAGGAAATTAATATTGCTGAAATAAGTGGTCGAAATGAATTTATTACTCTAGCAAACAACACAAAACAGACCATTAATATGAAAATTAAATTCGCCCCAAAAGACCAAACAATATCAAGTAAAGAATGTAGGTACGAATGGCAATAAACAACCAAACGATCCGTAAAATCAGTTTCATTCCCATATGTAAACGTGAAATTAATTCAAGGATGATAGTGGTAATACTCGTAAATTACCATACTCTTTGTTCCATCGCGCTGACCCGTTGTTTAAAGTAGAATATTTCCCACCCGAGACCGCCATTTTGGCAGCGCCATCTTTGAGCGACCATAGTGTTGCTATCTGTGTAAATGCGCGGGAACTAAATAACGACAGGAGGTTATTTACTGTTGGCCTCGCAGACGCTTGGTCGCTTTTCCGGGTTCGGAAAATGCTCGATAGATGGCGTTGTTTAAAGCACGAATTTACGTTTGTCTCTTATTACTATTCTTATATTGCAACTTGCAAGTATTAAAATTGGATTTTTTTGTAGATTATTTTTTCTTTGTTATTATTCAAACCGAAAAGACTATTTCACAAAGCGCCACCTGTTTTGTAAGTTATGCGGTGTTCGAAGCTTTGGGTTCCTATCTCTGGAGATACTATTTCCGGCTGGTATGGCTACGCAAAAAAATCGTGTGACAAATATGTCAACAGATGGCAAACTAACGTATTTTAAACTAATATGTACACCGTGCAATTTTTCGTTATTTCTGTAGGACACCTAAACACTAACAGCTTAAACCTTATTATTGTGAAGTTTTCTAAAATAGGTAGGTACATCTATGGGAATAGCATGTCCTTCAAAAGCACTAAAACCACCACAATACCTATTTTTCTGTTTCCTGATTCTAATCTTCTATTTCTGTGTGTGTACATAAATCATTAAATAAATAAAATGAAAACTGAAATAACAAAGAACTGCTGGAAAATCTATAAATATCCAAATATATACAAATACTCTAACTAGGCTTACAATTGAACCACAACAAAGTGTATTGAACGCTCTTTGACTTAAGTTTTGCGTTTTTCTTCTCAGGATAGTCGCCTAGTAAACATCGGCCTCACCTAGTCTAACATAGCATAGTTTGCCTTATAATGTTCCCACTGTTGGTACTCAGGCTTCTTCTCTAGGAGAGGGAATAGGCCGTAATCCACCACGCGGGCCCAGTGCGGGTTGGTGGATGTCACATGTCTTCGAATTTTTGGTTCTAGGACATGCCGGTTTTTTCACGATGTTTTTCTTTACCATTTTGAAAGCAGTAGTGATGAAATAAATTACACAAAGTAATGCGCCTGGCTGGGTTTGAACGCGCGACCTACAACTCGTATGTCGGGACCGTTACCACTCGGCCACCACTGCTCCTCACCTAGTCACCTATTTTAAATTGACGAAAAACATTATGTACAAAATTCTTATATACCTATAACCATTTTTTGCAAAATGAATATCGTTCAACATTCATTCATTGATCAATAACACTAATTTTGTCAAGAACATTATTCTGTTTGTCCTCTTCAAATGGTTGTCAGATTTTTTTTAAAACTGCCTCATTCTAGGAGTTACTCCTTTATCGTGAGTGTGTTCACAAACATACAATCTCACATACACAAGACACCCAGACCTACTACAAGTATCTGTAGGCCATCCAAATAATTGTTCCGTGCCGTAATCGAAACAGCGACATGCTGCACAGTAGTCGATCGTTCAACCACTGCGCCAACTGAGCCGTCGCCGCCGTAGAAATATAATGCAATATGCAATATGCAATATGCAATATGCAATATGCAATATGCAACATGCAATATGCAATATGCAATATGCAATATGCAATATGCAATATGCAATATGCAATATGCAATATGCAATATGCAATATGCAATATGCAATATGCAATATGCAATATGCAATATGCGATATGCAATATGCAACATGCAATATGCAATATGCAATATGCAATATGCAATATGCAATATGCAATATGCAATATGCAATATGCAATATGCAATATGCAATATGCAATATGCAATATGCAATATGCAAAATGCAATATGCAATATGCAATATCGTCCCTTAGCTAACAACACCGCATAAGTCATTTTTACCAACTTTACAGGAAACGAAAAGAACTGTGCGGTGTTGAGAGGCCAACCGACTTGCACGCTATCACTACTTTTCGAATTATGGCTTCTGATTGGCTAAAATCTATATCATGTGACCAATGGTCAGACGCGCAATGAGCAGCTCTATCTAAAGGCATTCAAATGTGAAAAACCGCCAATTTTCGACTTGAGCGGTGTTGTAAGCTAAGGGACGATATGCAATATGCAATATGCAATACGCAATATGCAATATGCAATATGCAATATGCAATATGCAATATGCAATATGCAATATGCAATATGCAATATGCAATATGCAATATGCAATATGCAATATGCAATATGCAATATGCAATATGCAATATGCGATATGCGATATGCGATATGCAACATGCAATATGCAATATGCAATATGCAATATGCAATATGCAATATGCAATATGCAATATGTGTTTGAGCCAAATTGTTAATTTTTGTGCCGATAGATGGCGCTGTTAGTTGAGCGCCGAAATCTAAATCGCGCTGTTAAGATTCTCCGCCATTTAACTGGGGTAAAATTTTGTTACGCTAAAATAAGCTTAAAATACAAGGTTGAAATATCATCGAGTCGTTTTCTTATATCTTCATCCCTGTGTGCTAACAGAGTTTTAAGACTATCGGTGATCGGGTTGATCATATGGTCCTTCGAAGCCGGATCCGATATATCCGGAGGTGTGGTGATCTGGTGTGTAGTTTTTGTGAACAAACCTTGGTCGGGCAAGTGGATCGCTTGCGATAGCTGACCAAGATCATTAGCATCAGTGCAGTGCTATAGTGGCAGCAGCATCAGCGCGGCGCGGCGGTGAGATTCAGCAGCAACTCTGGGAGCAGCAGCAGCAACGCGAGAAGCGGGCTTCTGCAGACGGTGCCAGGTGAAGGCATCGTAAGGAATCGGCAGCAGGGTGACCTCGTGTTCTGGAGGAGGTTTTGGACGTGCGTGACGTGACGCAACGTCAATCTACCAGGAGGCGACTCGTCAGGTGGTATCAAACGAAGTTAAAACCGTGAGTGACCATTCAATATTAACTTAGTGCAATTTGTGATTTGTGAACTTTATCGAGTTTGGAACTTTATTATTTTAGAACTTTAAAACATTTCGCCATCAAAACGTGTGCTTAGATTTAGTGTGTTCAAAAGACTTGCAATTTAAAAAAAATATATATATATATATTTTTGGTCTTAACATTGATAGTTCTGTCAGTTCTGTGTAATTTTGTATGTTTTTATGTTGGTTCAATAACTTGGTAACATCTAGTTGTGTTGTGTACTGTTATCTTTTTCAATAGATAATAATTGTCACTTGTTACATTTAAAATAAAATCATGGAATCATTATGCAACAAATTAGAAGACACTTGTTCAAGAATAGTTAAAGCGTATAATAACTTTAGAAAATCTCCTAAGGATCGAATAACTCGCCCATATGTTAAAGTTAGATTAGACAATTTAGATTCATTATGGAAACAGTTGTCAGACAGTCATGGTCAATTATACGAAGAATACGATCCGCAGGACTTGAAAACATGTGTCTATGTTAAACAAGATTGTTATGATCAGACCGAAGAGATTTACATTCAGTATAAAACTGAGTTACAGACTATTTTAGAGTCATTTGAAATTAGTGAAGAAAGCCATGATGTAGACCATCACAAACACGTAACAAGCATTGTTAAACAGTGTCAAGTAAAATTACCGAAAATTGTTATCCCTATATTTTCCGGGAAATATACTGAGTGGGTAACCTTTCGAGATTTGTTTTTATCACTCATTCATCACAATAAGTCTATAGACAATGTTCAACGCATGCAGTATTTAAAAGGGTATTTATCTGGGGAAGCGGAACAGTTGCTTAGACACATTCCTATATCAGATTCAAATTACGAACGATGCTGGGAACAACTTAACGCACGATACAATAATAAAAGGTACTTATCGCATTTCATCTTGAAAAGGTTACTCAGTCAAAAAAATCTAAACAATGAATCAGCTGTTGGTCTGAAGGAACTTATTGATAATACTAGCGATTGTTTGGAGGCTTTAGCAAATCTTGGCATCGATGTAAGTAATTGGGACCTCATAGTTGTTCATATTATTTCTTTGAAGTTGGATCCGGAATCCCGAAAACAATGGGAATTCAACGTGACAAATGAAAAATCATGTAGCGACGAAATTCCAACCTTTGAGCAATTCAAAAGTTTTTTAACAAGCCGATATCGCGCTTTAGAATTTTTGATCGCAGGCTCTAATGCGGGTAAAAGTAAAATTACGGATTCGCCAAAAACTTTCCATGCTGCGTCCAATACCACATTAGAATGTAAGTTTTGTAAAGAAAACCACAAAATTATACATTGTAAGAGTTTTGTAAAAATTGACGGAAATGCTAAACGGGAGTTTGTAAAAAAAAACGCTTTATGTTTTAACTGTTTGGGCAGTAACCATTCGGCCAAGCAGTGTCTAAGTTCAGCCGTATGCAGGGTTTGCAGACGCAAACATCATTCGTTGCTTCATCCCGCGGGTCAAGTTCATGGTGATGACAGTTCCGATAGAAAAAACAGTAACGCACCTCGGAATGAGACTGAAGAGACGCAAAATATCAAACCATCCGGATCGGCCAACTCGGACACAGTAGCAACGTTCTTCTCGGCTAACAAAATTCATAGGACAAATCAAGTTTTATTGGCAACGGTCCTAGTTAACGCCACGGCTAACAATGGAAGTTATCATTCTATAAGGGCATTGTTAGATCAAGGGTCTCAAGCCTCATTTATAACAGAGGCAACGGCACAGTATTTAGGTCTTAAAAAGACGCCAGTAAGGGGACACATTTCAGGTTTAGAAGGGAAGAATAAAATTGTATCAAAGTATATGGTGGAAATTATTTTGAGGTCCTTACACAACCCTAACTTTCAGCTTACGGTTGTCGCATACGTGCTAAAAAGTATAACAACCTTTCTGCCTGGCAAACAAATTGTACCTGTGGATTGGGTATGTGATTTTCCGTTAGCTGATCCTAACTATCATACACCGAACAGAATTGACATGTTGCTGGGGGCAGAAATCTATGGGCAAGTTATTCAGGAAGGAGTTAAGAAGGGACCTCAGGGTAATATGGTTGCGCAAGCTACTTCATTTGGATGGATCTTATCAGGTGTGGTGGACAAATCACATCAACCTCATGACAGTGTTTTAGTTATGCATTCTCATGTGGAGGAAAGAGAATTAATGAAGAGGTTCTGGGAATTGGAGGACAATTCAATGAACGATCACAATATATTATCCGAGGAAGACAAACAGTGCGAACGTTTCTTCGCTGAAACAACGAGGAGGGACAGTGACGGACGCTATATCGTGCGATTACCATTTAAAACCCAAGACGCGACACCTACGGTGAAAAGTTCTAAAAAGATAGCTGAAAAGAGATTGTCTTCATTAGTCACAAAGTTAAGTAAAAATTCGGATATGAAAGTAAAGTATCAAAAGGTGTTGGAAGAATACTTACTGCTGGGACATATGGAGAATGTTCCTGAAAGGGAAATAAACAATTCTAAAGGGATTTACCTACCTCATTTTGCGGTCGTTAGGGAGGATAAAGATACCACGCAAGTGAGGATAGTATTCGATGCATCCTGTAAAGGTGAAAACGGTGTTTCATTAAATGATTTATTAATGATAGGTCCTACTTTACAGCCAACGTTACGACACATTTTAATGAAATGGAGAACTTATCCAATATGTTTATCGGCGGACATAGTTAAAATGTACCGTCAAATCAAGGTCGATGAAAATGATGTGGACTTTCAGAGAATCCTGTGGAAAGGAGCTACAGATCATCAAATCCATGAATATCGTTTATTGAGGGTTACCTTTGGTACAGCATGCGCACCATACCTTGCTGTTAAAGTACTTCAGCAGGTAGCCATAGATGAGAAGGAGAAGTATCCTACAGCTGCTGTAAAAGTTAAAGAAGATTTTTACATGGATGACTTACTTACGGGCGTTGATACGGTTGAGGAAGGGGCCAAGCTGTATCCTGAAATGAATAAGTTAGTAGAAAAAGGAGGGTTCTCGTTACAAAAGTGGTCCAGCAATAGTGAGGAACTGTTGAGAAGTCTGAAAACAAAAGATAAAGATATTACAGAAGAAGGAAGAAAAATTAAAATAGATGAAGTTATGAAATTACTAGGACTTACCTGGGATCGAACAGTAGACGCTTTCCGCTACACGGTCACACTTCCAGCGACGAAGAAACCTGTGACAAAAAGAATAATTATATCGGACATATCACGCTTATTTGATCCACTTGGATGGGTATCACCAAGCGTCATAGTAGCAAAAATTATAATTCAAAAATTGTGGTTATCAGGTATAGGCTGGGATGATGAAGTACCCGAAACAATATTAAAAGAGTGGCTTACTTACCGTGATGACTTGTGTCAGTTGTCGGATTTACAGATACCTCGCTGGATCAAAACAAAACGTAATAGCACACTTGTCGAATTGCATGGATTCAGCGATGCATCTAAGGTGGCTTATTCCGCCGTCGTTTATCTTCGGTCAATCAATGACCAGGGCCAGGTGTCGGTAAACTTGAAAACATCAAAAACAAAAGTAGCACCCATCAAACAAGTTTCGATTCCACGTTTGGAGCTCTGTGGAGCTGTTCTTCTGAGTAGGTTATTGGTTGAGGTAGCTCACACTTTAAATATACCGAAAGAAAACATACATGCCTGGAGTGATTCTACTGTAGTGCTGGCCTGGCTTAATAGTCACCCAAATAGGTGGCAAACATTTGTAGCAAATAGGGTTTCGGAGATCTTGACTACTTTCGACGCACAACAGTGGTCTCATGTACGATCCGGTGTAAATCCAGCTGATTATGCGTCAAGAGGGCTCAACCCGTCAGATCTTAAGAAACAAACATCATGGTTCAATGGTCCTCCCTTTTTATATTCAGACAAAATAGTTTATAACAAACTTAAAGACGTTGATACAGATTTAGAAGCTATAAAAAAGGTACACTTCTCGAGCACTGAAACAAATTTATGGGATCGATTTTCAAATCTAACGAAATTAGTAAGAGTGATCGCGTATTGTCGACGTATGTGGATAAAACGAAAGAAGAATCAAGGTGAAATAACAGGGTTATCAGCACAAGAACTAACAGAAGCGTTACACGTTTGTATCAAGCAGTGTCAATCAGAAGGTTTTGGAGAAGAAATAGACAAGATATCAAGGGACGGTAGTTCAGCTAAATTAAAAGGATCCTTAAAATCTTTAAACCCGTTCATAGACGGAAATAAAGTGTTGAGAGTAGGAGGTAGGCTACAGAAGTCGGAACTTAGCGAAGATAGGAAGCACCCAATATTGTTACCAAAAAAATCAAATTTAACCAAACTGATCGTAGCAGATTCTCATAACAAAACTCTGCACGGGGGGCCTCAACTTATGTTAGCGTATTTGAGGACTAAATATTGGATTTTAGGGGCCAAAGAACTGGTCAAATCACACGTTCATAAGTGTGTGACGTGTGTTAGACATTCGGCAGCTAAATCAAATCAATTGATGGGGCAACTACCAGCTGCGAGGGTAACGCCTACTAGACCCTTCAAATGTACTGGGATTGATTACGCGGGTCCTATAAATATAAGAACTTCCAAAGGTCGGGGTCACCATGCCTACAAAGGATACATTTGCCTATTTGTCTGTATGGCCACCAAAGCCGTACACATCGAAGCTGTGAGTGATATGACCACTCAAGGCTTTTTAGCAGCATTCAGGAGATTTGTCTCTCGCAGAGGTCATTGTTCAGACATTTGGTCGGACAATGGCACTAACTTTGTGGGTGCGTCAAAGGAGTTAAAGAAGTTGTTCTCTGCGGAGCAAGCGAATCTAACAAAGGAGATTGCTGACTGTCTAGCGTCTCAGGGAACAAAGTGGCACTTTATCCCTCCATATTCGCCTAACTTTGGTGGACTTTGGGAAGCTGGAATTAAATCGATAAAATTCCACCTTCGGCGAGTAGTTGGAGAATCCACCCTTACCTACGAGGAGCTCTCAACTGTCTTGACACAAATTGAGGCCTGCCTCAACTCGCGACCTCTGTCTAGGATGGACGATGATTCAGACGGCTTAGACGCATTGACGCCAAGCCATTTTCTAGTAGGTGAGCCGTTGGTAGCTGTTCCGGAGTACAATTTCGAATCCTGCACTTTAGGTAGCCTACGCCGGTGGCAAGTTACCCAAAGGATGACGCAACAATTTTGGCGACGATGGTCGCAGGAATATTTAGTGATGTTTTTAAATCGGTAAAAGTGGAGTCAACAAACTCCTGAACCATGTATCGGTAATTTAGTGTTAGTGAAAGAAGACGACTTGCCGCCTTCTCGATGGCTGCTTGGTCGTGTGGTTGCAAAACACCCTGGCAACGATGGTATCACTAGGGTTGTATCTTTACGCACTAAAAATGCGGTTATAAAAAGATCTATTGCTAAGATTTGCATATTACCTGTGGCTTAGTATAGTAAGATTTTATGTAATTAATATTAAGGTTGTTTACTCAGTTATTTTATCTAAACATTGTAACGGAAGGCCAAATTTTAGAAAATTTGTCCTTGGTGGGCGGCATGTTTGAGCCAAATTGTTAATTTTTGTGCCGATAGATGGCGCTGTTAGTTGAGCGCCGAAATCTAAATCGCGCTGTTAAGATTCTCCGCCATTTAACTGGGGTAAAATTTTGTTACGCTAAAATAAGCTTAAAATACAAGGTTGAAATATCATCGAGTCGTTTTCTTATATCTTCATCCCTGTGTGCTAACAGAGTTTTAAGACTATCGGTGATCGGGTTGATCAATATGCAATATGCAATATGCAATATGCAATACGCAATATGCAATATGCAATATGCAATATGCAATATGCAATATGCAATATGCAATATGCAATATGCAATATGCAAATATGTAATGGGTATGTAGAGGCTCTCAAAGTTTCAATTTGATATATTTTTTACAAGCTTGTAATTGAAACTAAGTCTTTATTTAAAAAGATGTCAATTTGCACATTGGCCCATATACATAGGACCCATCGTTATTTGGTCTTTTCACTGTTGTTCTCAAAAAATAATCTTTTTTTTTATTTTTTTTTATTCTTGGTAGGTTTGCGCTTGACCGCTATGTCACCTGATGGAAAGCGACGATGCGGTCGACGATGGAGCGCGCTTACCTAGAAGTAACCTATTCACTCTTGACTTAAAGATTCCCGGGTTTTAGCCGTCAGGAAAGACCGATTCCGGCAAGGAATTCCACTCCTTAACTGTACGTACAATAAATGTGTTCCCGAAACGTTTTGTGCGTATAGGTGGGATGTCCACCATGTACCGGTGACGCATTGCCGTACGCCTGGTAGTCCGATGATGGAACGGGCTAGGCGGATTAGGTTATGCAATTCCGACGCACACTCCCCGAAATGCAACCGGTACAAAACCGACAGGCTAGCAACTCGGCGTCGATGCTCAAGACTTTTAAGCCTCGACTCAACGAGTACATCATTGCCAATGATCCTCCTGGCTCGCCTCTCAATCGCCTAAAGTGCATCAAGCTGGTATCTAATATCTTAATAATAGTAATCTAAATATCATCAAGTAGCTTTGCGTAAAATCTTAGGAAAACAACCTGGAAATATTGATAGATCGCTGGTGTAGGTATTTGAAAACACTTAGAAAGTGTACCTACTTATAAAGCAATGAAAAATCTTGCTTATCAGTGCTTCAATAGAGGTCCGCGAAGAAGAAGAAAACAGGGGTGCAGTCCATCAAAATGTCATCCTTTATAATTAACTACTGCTAATAGCTGAAGCTATTGGCCCGCGTGATAGTAAAAAAATATCCCAAGGCAACATACTCTTGGGACAAAAGTGACACCCTAAGTGCTATTCCAGGACATGGTATACCCGTGTAGCAAGTTTAATCTATATCTGCACAGCCGTTCGAGCGTGATGAAGTAACAAACATAACTCACAAACTTTCACCTTTATAATATTATTGTGATTTTCAAGCAAGCCACTTAACAACGCCAATCTTCTCGATCTTTAAGTTTTAACATTGTAGCCAAAGCAGGCGTCCTAGGGGAGCTATGGTGCCCGACCTCAGGAGGGGAGGTGCACGAGCCGGGGGAGGGGGTTATGACGTCAGGCTCCTATACTGCGTGCACAGAGAAACGCCACTCTCTATCCGGGTCACCTATTTTGGGATATTGCACTTTGACGTCACAACAGGATTCTATGAAAAACATATCAAAATGCAGGTGTGTTTTTAAATGATAGATGGCTTGAGTGGTTCTGAATGATGAATTGATTTAAAATATTTTGTAGTCACAGAATTTTTAAAGGGATGAATGATTGCAGCATTCATACTGTCGCCTCAAAATATTTGTATTTTTCAAAAACTATACGTTTTTAAAATTTTCGATTTTTGACTTAGCTCGAATTCTTGATGCACATTGTTCTTAAACACATACTGTGTTCTTGTACCAAAAATCACCATAATCGGTTAATAAAACATAAAGGATGCACAACGCCAATAAAGTTTTCTCAATAAGGGTTCCGTTTTTTTCCTTTTGAGGTACGGAACCCTAAAACGTTCAAAATAACTTTAATTTCGGAAGTCTGTGTTAAATAACAAAAAAAAATATACCAGAAGTTTTGTATTTCACAATTTTAGTTGTGATACACTTTTTTATTTTTTTATTTTATGTTAACTAGTGCTTGACTGCGATCCTACCTGATTGTAAGCGGTGATGCAATCGTTGATGGTGAGGCGCACTAGTTTATTAAGAGCCTATTCACTCTAGCCTTGAAGACACCCAAATTATAATCGAATGGGAAGATCGCAGCAGGCAAACTGTTCCAGTCCTTCGATGTACACGGTATAAACTACGAGGCAGAACGCTTAGTCCGGACCGTAGAGGTTTCAACAACGTAAGGGTGGATACTCGCCCTACATCCGGTTGTCCGATGGTAGAAATGGGATGGCGGAATCAAGTATTTATTATTCAGACCACCAGACCACCACCAGAGCCACCAGAGTACCTATTTCACATGACAATTCCAACTAACCCAAACACTGCTAGGATACATTGTTTTATTAAGAAGTTCCCGTATCTACCTTTCACATTCCGGCTGATGGAGCTAGAACAGATCAGTTTGATTGTACCTTACAGCCAAAATGCATTTCATGACAATTCTAAGGCCACTATTAATAAACGGTGCTCAACTCCGTCCTCAAGTGCGATATCATTTGATCCCGATTATACGTTTACATCATTGTTAATTATTAAACACATGAGTGCAGAATCTCAGTTACCAAGATCAGCTCCTCAAAGCGCTTTACTCAAGCTCTGCTTAAGTGTACGATTACGTCACATTGACCGAAGTTTAGAACAAAATTTGTCACGTTAGGTTACTGAAAGAATGTTTATTTTCTCTTCAAAAAATTACTTAACCAACCGTGCTGTCAGCACGGTTGGCGCCGTGGCTGAGCGATTGGCGGTTGCGTTGCATATCGCCAGATAATTGTATGGCCTACAGGTTCCAGTTCTGAGTGTCTTGAATGTAAAGGTTTACATGTTTTTTTATGACGGACGTCCATAGTTTGGATAAACCTTCGATACACTCGTGAATGGTCTATATAATTTTTAGGTTACGCAGTACTACCTCATTTATGAACGATAGAGAAGTAACTCCGTGTATCGAGCATTTTTTTATAAAAAAACATTCAGACAAACTTAATCCTAAAAATTACGAGAAAACAGTCAGCCAAATGGGCCGAGCTATGCTCATGTCTCATACACGCGTCAATAGATTTTAATTTATATAATAACATGTAAAATATATACGTTATAATATCACGTAACTACATCACCCCTTTTTGTACCTACGTTGGTTTGTATGTTGTCGGAAATCCTTTTAATGAAGTATCCTCGTCAGCTCGGCCATGACGCAAACTCGATTAGTATGGATCGAGCTGCAACCCCGATAACATAGTTTAAAAGTTTCTACAAGCTAGGTACATGTCGGCGTATGATCATCATCGGTGTCGATGTCACACAAAATATACAAATTCAAATTCAAAAGTTTTTATTTCACATAGGCCTACCTGGGCACTTATAAAACGTCAGAAGCTAGTGCACGGTTCCAAATTGGTTGTTTCCTATGGAGAAGAACCGGCATAAAACTCCAAACTCAAAAAAAAAAATGTTCTTGCAATATTTCCTTATTACAGTATTAGCAGATATTATGTAAGGACAGTGTAGACCAGTCAATATTGTACTCAAAAATACAATAAAAATAATTAATAAAAAGTGATTCGTAATAGGAAGTACCCTAAGAATTCGCGGAGTCTACAGTGTTCTCACATTAACATTATAAAAAAGAAGCTTTATGATAAAAAAGCAAGAAAAATAAATAATTACAACTCAATAAATGAGACGTTAACAAAATAAATTACTAACGTATAGGTAGTTTTTACACAATATTATGACAGTCCTACCGGCTTCATCTACATAGTTTAAATTGACAAAAAAAAATTGATGTGTAAAAGTGTTTTTAAAAAACCTACTTGCAAAATAAATATAATTTCTATAAAATATCATTTTTATTACAATAAAAAAAATCACGGTATTATAGGATAGCAGGAAAAGTTATAGAGTGATAATAAAGAAATCAGTTCAGTCAGGTTCTTCAGTTCAAGATGTTTATTCCATGGCCGGCGAAAGAGTAATATTACATTGGTTTTTATACACAGAAATTGACAATCATAAAATTAACAACGGAAGTTAAAATACAAACAGATTAGGCAGGAAACATCATAAAAAATCTTTAAAAAAATAAATAAAATAAATAAATAATAATAGTTAATTTGAAGTAGTCACAGTAAATTCTTATTTAAATATGACGGGATGCTCTAATATTTTTAAGAATTAGAAAGGAAGTTGTCATTAACAATCATACTATTTTATTTTTTATTATTTCATTTTTTTGTCATTCAAATCGTTAAAAATTCAACAGGATGTCGCAATATTTTAAATAATCAGAAGGGAAGTTATCAAATTAAATCTTTATATAAATTTAACTGGATGTAAGAAATAAACAGGAAAAAAAAAAACAAAAAAAAAATCCTCAAATCCTTATCAAAATAATCAGATAATGATAAGCAATCTATTTTCAATGGGCAGTAAATGTCATCATATGAGCCGAAAGACGTCCGCTGTTGGACATAGGCCATCCTCAAGTGTCGCCATAATGAACGATTCTGTGCGTCTCGCATCCATCGGATTCCCGCAACCCTTACCAGGTCATCAGTTCACCTTGTAAGAGGCCTTCCAACGCTACGTTTACCGGTACGTGGTCGCCTTTCGAGAACCTTTCGGCCCCAACAGCCATCCGTTCCGCGAGCAATGTGCCCTGACCATTGCCATTTAAGTTTGGCGATGCTTCGTGCTATGTCGGTAACCTTGGTTCTCCTGCGGATATCCTTGTTATCAGTACCTAAATGTCAACGATTAAAATATTATTGAAATAGGTCAAAGTTCATCACCATCTCCACAGCCTTTTTCCAACTAGCTTGGGGTCGGCTTCTAGTCTAGCCGGATGCGGCAAAACACCTGTCCTTTCCATGGAGCGACTGCCTATTAGACATTTACAACCCAATTACTGGGCAACACGATAATCTTTGGACACACCGTTGGTCAGACTTTTTGGCGTCTGACTACCTGTAACGACTGTCTTAGGGTCGCCGTAGACGGGCCACCAGCCTCAAGCACAAAACGCCGCCACCAGCATATTTCTTGTAGGTTTCGCTACACACGATTGACGCCACTGCTCGCATCTTGTGGCTAACACCGGCCACTAAACGCCGATACAAAACGCCGTCACACGCCACTCGCGCATTTAAACCTTCTTCGTCAGAGTCCATTATGATAATGCGCGTATGGGTTAATAAAGTAGCAGCCACAGGCCACAAATGGCTTGTGGCCGCTTCTAGCTTCTCGTGCCGGCGTTTGTAGCTCTGGCGTGTGGCCCATGTGCGGCCACACAAAGATCTATGAACGATAACCGGGACCAATGGCGTTACGTGCTATCCGAGGCTCAGAGTGTCAGTAATATTCTAGATAAACTTAAGAAAGTACATATGAATTGAAAAAATCACATTGTACCTACTACTTGCATGGTTTCAAACCCGCAACTTCAAGCATGAGAGGCGGATGCCTTAACCACTGGATCATCACTACACAAGAACAGAAATAGGTCAATGTTATCTACACTAATATTATAAAGAGGTAAAGTTAGTTTTTTTGTTTTTTTTTTTTTGTAGGAGGCAATCTCTCAAAGTACTGGTCCGATTGCGAAATTTTTTTCACCGATATAAAGCTGCTTTATTCCTGAGTGACATAGACTATATTTTATGTACGCGGGCGAAGCTACGGGCAAAAGCTAGTATCCTATATGCCAATATAGGATGCTTTTTATGTTCACTTAGGATAAATTTCTACTTTTATGCGGGTGAAACCGTTGACAGGCGCTAGTTTGTAATAATTATTACAATTCCTTTGTTAGTTGGCTACAGCAAATCAAAATCATAAAGTTATAATAAACTGACCTAAAGCAAGTAACGGTATCAAATGTTGAAAGTTCAGAGGTGAAAATTGAATCAAAATGAATATTGCAACGAAATACTGTTTCGTGAAAGCTATATGATGTATAAAGCAGAACCTGTGCCATTGAAGGCTAGATCATGTTCGATTGCCATGAAAAGCGAGCACAGAGTTTAATAATCTTGGAAATGTTACAATATTATAGAGTCTAAGTAGATTGTCGACCTTCCTCAGTAGAATTGTATAACTTTTCTTCCTAATGCAAAGGTATTCGCTTCAATCGCGTAGCTAATTTCAATCTACTTCCTAGTGGACTCCCATAATAATTAGTGGCAGCAAAATTTTCGATTGATGCGAACCGCACCCCTCAGCCTTGCCTCACCCCGTTCTCGCCAAACCTGTTTCAGAATGAAACTGACCTAATTCCACCGCTGCAACCCCCCTCCGCACCGACTGACGTCATAGCATACCTTCAAACCCAACAAGTATATATTCCCATTTATTTTACAGGCAATAACAATTGCAAGCTGTACTGGCATAGTGGTGAAAGTCGCTCAGCAAGGCGGTTCGTTCTTACAACGTTATGGTGTCCCGGGTCCAAGGTATAGAGTCAAAAACTGGGTCATCCCGGGTTGCAAGCCTCTATTCATGAATCGAAGCACGCAGCGTGACGCGTCCTCGTTCATTCTTGCTCTTGTTAATCGAACATGGTTCCACCTGCGTTCGACTGACGCATGAATGATCTATTTCGGACTATATATATAAATTTGATAACAATAAATATAATCATGCGGGGTTGTTAATGGTTTACGTCTTTTATAGTTTCTGAATTAGAAAAAAAAATGAATGAAAAGGTATTAGGAAAAGGTATGAAAGATACTTAAACATTTAAAATAAGATGTGTAATCGTCACGATGGAATAATTATATTTTGAGTTCACTTAATTATAATGATAAGAGATTTATCACAGTATTGATTAGTTTATTATTTTAGCATTTATATTTATTTTATCATTTGAATAATACCTAATATCTGTTATTTATTTATTGTACATACCTACCACAGTGTAGTGTGTGTTTTTTTTACCCAAAGGTTGACTGGTATAGAATACATTGTTGCATTTAGTCCGCCTATGTACCACTACTGTGCATGAAATTTAATTAAATAAAGATGTTCTATATGTAGTTTTTTGAATAAAGTTGTTTATTTTATCTAAAGATATCAATCAATGTAAATAATTTCCTAATTTGTAAGCAATCTTAGACGATCTTATTTATCTATATTAAATGGAGAAACTGACTGACTGACATATTAACGCACAGCCAAAACTACTGGGACTAGCAGAGCGAAATTTTGTACAAGGCTTCCTTTTATGACATAGCCGAGAACTAAGAAAGGATTTTCCAAAATTCAGCCTCTAAGGAGATAAAACGGGGGTCTAAAGTGTGTATGGACAAACCTATTATCACGCGGGCGAAACCGCTAGCAAAGTTAGAACCTTATACCATACTAAAGTAGGCAGATTTTTCTCCTCTTATAAAAATAATTAACCAGACTAGACCTCGCCACGGCCTTGGCCAAGCAACACCATTTATTGTTCACAAAAAAATCGATGACTCACGCGTCAAACCAATATAGGGCATGAGGTATACCTAACACCACTATTCAACTTAAAACGAAAATAGCTAACTCCATTATCAGACTAAAATACAGGCCGATCAAATAGTCCGCCCATGCTTACGAGGCTAGGAACTGTCCTTGCTGCCTGTGACGCACATATTCGCCTTGGCGCTGAGTGGGCTTACCCTGGACTATGATGAAACACTGGAATTCGATAGTTTTGCTCAAGTTTGTCAGCTAAGTGTGTGTTTTGGATATACGTGGGCCGTGGGCTCATTAAAATTTTAGTCTTAAAATGGTTACCTACTAAATTATTTTTCTTTTTTTTTTAAACGGTATACTGTAAAAAAAAATCTCGTTTGTTTAAAAATAGTTACATAACACTAGGAATAATGCCTGTATCATGAGTGTGTTTACGAATATGTATATACGAATATTTGCTGCGTGCGGAAATCGAACCGCAACACGTAGGGCAGCAGTCAATCAATCAACCACTACTCCAACCGTGCCATAAATTAGCTGATATTCTAGCTAAAGTTCACAGCAACAAATAAAATTATAATTAGCTCCATATTTCTTTGTTCTGTATCACTATTAAAGCTTTGTTAATTAGTTTTAACCTATAATAAGAAGTTCTGACTAAACTGCTTGAATCCACAAGATCCCCGTCGGGCGCGGAAAAGTCAACTTCCACGGGTCTCGGGATTCTCGGACGGTTCCGATCTTCAGTGTTATGTCTTCAGTACTATGTCCCACCTGCCGTCTTGCGTCACATGCCCTGTTCACGTAAGGATCTAATGACAGCAGCAGTGGACGGCATTACCATGCCCGATTACTGGCCCAGGCAAGGAATTTAATTCAGAAAATATAAGTAGGTGTCAATACTCTAAAAAGCTTGGATCCAACCTTGATGATTTTGTCTGAGAAGGCAGTGGAAATAAATCTGTGGACGGAAGATAACTTCTTCCATACTAAAGATCAAGTTCATTCAATGAATGAGATTCGAACGGATGACCTGTCCGATCCGAAGCCCCATCCGTTGCTCCATTGCTGCTTCAAAATTACGTCTTCCAGCGTTCTCAACCAATCATCCAAAAATAGAATATATTTCTTTAAAAATAAACTATTGATGACGATATCCACCGACGCCATCGATAACAATTTTTCCAGAATACGTCATAAAACATTGGATCATATTATTTTTGTAATGAAATTCGAAAACTTCCCACGCTTACGCGCAACTTGATTCCTTACAAACGTCTATACAGCCGTAAATATAACATTACAGATTCATTCAAGAAATGAAATCAGTCGTAAACAATATGTATTATAATGTCAAAATCGGTATTATATAACTGTTACAATATTCGTTATTTGATTTCCCACCAACCTATTTAAGGGCGCATATCCATTTACGCAAACTGTGTATACGATAAAGTTATCTATATGACTGCTGCGTGTAATATTTTTTTTAGGTGGGAAATCATCCAATGAATTATTCCGCTCTAAGGCGGAGCGGGAGTTAATCTTTTACTGACTAAAATCCGCCACTATGTTCCTTCTTTATATTCTTTTTATCCCTGTCGGTAACCAACCCATGACCTTAGTAACCGCACGTGGAATACTAAGCGCCGTCGACCACTCGAGCTCTATCCGGATGGTTACCGGAGGGCCGAACGGCGAAATACTCATTACTCGTCGTCCGCAAGCCCAGCTGTGCGTAATCTAAGGTAATTCACAACAGTAGTGACAAGTCTGGTATGGAATTGATGGACAACAACATCTGGGAACAATGTACTTGTTCCCTATACAATCATCGACTAACTAGTCTGTAATGATTTGATTCTAAACAATGATTTGGTTCTCTTGACAGTCTGTGAGTCTGTGTTTCCTGTTAGCTACAGTCTAGAGGTATTTAAGTCAAGAGTGAATCGATTACTACGAAGCAAGATTAGTCCATCGTCGACCTTATCATCACTATATCTGGTGAGACAGTAGTCAAACGGAAGCCTATGCATAATTACACCTGAAAGCAACTTTCCTTTTTGTTTAAGTGGGAAGTCATCTAATGACATCTCCCGTCCTTGGGCGGGGAGAAAGAGCGTGTCAGACTTTTGCTGACGAAAACCCACTCCTGTTCCTCCTTTGCCTTCGCCCCAGATCCCCGGGGTTCTCTTTCGCATTACCCATGGCCCCAGTAGGCTTCGACCCCGTTGGGCATCCTTGAGGCGCGCGTGGAAACTTTACGTATTTAAAGTTCACATTGTGCCTTAGTTAAATTTGACCTCACCTTTACAAACGCCTACATAAATATTTTTCAGTGACTCTTCGGAAAATAATCTGCTTCAGAAATAGATTTTCATAACACGCAGTTTCTATTCGATTAGGCCCGGATATATACTACCGTTAACCTTTAAAAGTATTTTTTTTTCTGGAAAATACTTTATTGATAGATGTGCTATTAAATTATCTTTGCAGTAAAATACCTTTTTTTTATGGACCTCGAATCTAGCGTATAATAGTAAAATTAAATTAGTTTTCAAATTAAATCTGACTGCAGTTCATAAATCGTAAAAAAGCTGCAATCGTTTTAATAAAAGTATTTTTTTTTTAAAGAAACTGAAGAAAACTAACTGATGATAAAAAAAAAAAAAATTAGACATTTAAAAGGCACAGGCTCACATCCATCGCATACCCGCAACTCTCACCAGATCATCGGTCCACCTCGTGGAGGCCTTCCAACGCTGCGTCCAGAAACTTTCGGCCCCATCGGCCATCTGTACTACGAGCAATTTGGCGATTCTTCGGGCTAAGTCGGTGACCTTGGTTCTCCTGCAGGAATAAAGATATTCCTTTATTCCTGATGCGATCACGCAAGGAAACTCCGAACATAGTTAACCCTTATTAGTTTTCACACTGTTAAAAAGACGATTTATTAATACCTATAATGAAATCTTCCAGCAATAACATTACGGCCAAGGCCCCATAATTCACTTTTAATCATAGATCCAATCTATTTCAGGTCGCCTAGTTGCGTTCAGTTCCTCCTAAATGTCAAACGGGTAGAGTCGATACACTTCCACTTGTTGCACCGTGACCGGGTCACAGCGGGGGCGAGAGGCGGCGGGCGGCGAGGGGGGCCAGCACCCCAGCATCGGTCAACGACCCACCGGACGCACCCTGTCGCATCCAACCTATTTTAAGAACAGCCTGTATAGGCAAAGTTCGAAGGTCAAATAATGCTGCTGTTGAATTGTGCGGGTTTATTTTTGGAGTTGGTTTTTGATCATGGATTTAAGATGATGGTGAAAAGGATGTATGCTAATGGTGTTAAGTATTAAACTGGTTAATTTTATCTAAAAATGCAGAGACATAAAATTAATAATGCGTAGACAAAAATTTGTTTTTTTAGTTATTATATCTTTTTCAGACATCACAAACCATAATCAAAATTATAGAATAACTATAATTTTAATTGTGTTGTTGTTATGGTTTGTAATGTCTTATTCTCTTGATCATCATCATCATCATCATTTAATTTCCGAAAGACGTCCACTGCTGAACATAGACCTCCCCCAAGTGTCGCCACAATGAACGGTCCTGTGCGTCTCGCATCCATCGGACTCCCACAACCGTTACCAAGTCATCGGTCGACCTTGTAAGTGCCTTCCAACGCTATGCCACGTCTTCCGGTACGTGGTCGTGGTGATTCTTTTGATACCGAAATTGAATTGAAAAGGTACTCAGTACAACTGCAATAATTTAGTAAAGTAAGATACCAGTACATGCATATGAAATGTAAGCCGTACCTGTACAAACATGTATTTGGAATCGGTCTTGCTTAACTCACAACTTAAAAATTAAACGTGTAATCTAAACAGAACAGAATAGAATAAATCTTTATTTACACAAAAAGTAGGCACAGTTTACAGGTCTTTGTCAAGTTTGGTGATCTATACCTTAATTAAGGCATATATGATAATGATAAATGCATATATTAATTCTACAAATAGGTCTTTTAAAAACACTTTTAGACGTTAATTTTTTCGTCAGTTTAAACTAGCCTCATCTAGATAGATAGATAGATAGATAGATATATTCTTTATTGTACACCAAAAATACAAATTACAAAACACTGTTACAATAATAACATGCACAGGCAGAATAACTCCCCATCGTATTCAAAACAAAACCTTCCAAAGAAAAAATAAACCATAGGCGTTCTAAGTATACCAATGCATCGAAAGTTATTAATAACATCTCGCTTCTATTTCAGATGCTGGGTTGCATAATGGAGGCTGGCATTTGGTGACGTCACGCGGAGAGGCGCGCCGCGGGCGCGGCAGAAGGCGTCCATTCATGGGCCTCACACAAACACAAGCACTAACCCACACACACCACCGCAATACCATATCATTGTGATTTTCGTTATGACGTCACTCGCTCCCAACCAATCACAGCGCAGATCCATTCAAGCCTAACTCCTGAAGGGAATTTCGTGCGGGATGAAGGCAGCAGTCGACCGACGATCGCGTAGGCGGCAGCCGTACCCGAGGCTCCCGCGAACGAGTGTCGGAACACCAAAATTATGTTTGAATAAAAAGTTTTGCGGAAGTTTCGAATCTAAGTTTAACTTTTAATGTTACAAAGACTTTTGAATTAATGATTATATTGGCATGATTTTCGATAAGGATCACCTGTCTGCCAAACTTTGGATTTGGTAAGTTATTGAAATTAGAAAAACGTTGCAGTAGAGGGACTGAAAAGCTTTAAGTTTTAGAACCGTAGCTTGACAAGCACGTGGTAGGTCTACGAGTGTCTACGCTACGGAGCTACGGTGCTACGAAGCTACGACACCGCCTACGCGCTGTCTGGCTCGTAGCTCTGTAGACTCGCCCACGCATAGGAACTTCCCCGCAGATTAAACGTGCCTAAACATATATTTTGTTCACTACGAAGAACTTACTATAGGAGGTTTTTTTTTTAAAAAAAAAAAAGTAAAGTAGTGAAACTAAATTTCCATTCCACGTAAATCAAGTCTGAAAACATTATACATGAATATTATAAATTAAGTCAAAGAAAATAATTAATTATAAGTATATTTTATACGATAATGAAACTATGGTATACCTTGAAAGTTCATAATTCCGTCAAAATAAAACATATTATTTAACTCATTGTTTGCAAAATTCTAAATATAATCATTTTAATGGGTCCTTTAAGTCTCTTTAAGCGAATATTTTTATAACTTCTACCACAATAGTTTCATGTGAACACCAATTCACGTACAAGACTTTAAAAAAACCTTTAATTTCGAGTGACAATCTCTATTTTATGAAAGTTATTGTCAGAGTAAAACTGCGAACGTTAAAACAATGATCTTAGTTCTTAACTCAAATATCAGAATTAATTCGTGAGAATTCTTTCTCATCATTCGAAATCTATGAACAATTTGCTACGCCATAAACCAAAAGCCTTTGTCTTGCCCTTTCCTCTATAACTCTACAAAGTCAGCTGGTTGCGTCTTTGGGAACTTTCTCGAAAGGGCCCAGCTGGTTGTTTCATTCCATTGTCATCGGCCAAAATCAACATATTATCTAACTTTATTTCTCACTTTAAATTTGCAATTTAACCCCTCTCCATAGAATCCTGAAAAAAGAACGTATAAAACAAAAAATCTAACAAAACAACTAAAGTTATTAAAAAAAATACTATAACTAAAAAAAAGTATTACATTTCAACGAATCGAAATTCCAATTTAAAATATAAATTAGTAATAATTGCAATTAAGTTAAAATTCATTATTTCAACTTTCAATATTTCAATAAATAAATGAATAGGTACGAAATAAAATCGTTTCTCCATGAATTCTGAAAAAAACATCGTACAAAAAATAACGCTTATTTAATAAACGAAATAACTGAAGTTACATTTATAACTTCATATCGAAAAAGTATTTCAGTTTGAATCGAATCGAAGTATGTAATTCCGAACCAGATTTCATTTTTGAATTTTTTATTTGCATTGCAATAAAGGTGTGCAATATTATGCGTTCAAATTAACACAAGCAGTCCGTGTAGCATAGCATAGCATAGTCGGCCTTATAATGTTCCCACTGCTGGGACTCAGGCCTCCTCTCTGGGAGAGGGAATGGACCGTAATCCACCACGCGGGCCCAGTGCGGGTTGGTGGATGTCACATGTCTTCGATTTTTTTGTTCTAGGACATGCCGGTTTCCTCACGATGTTTTCCTTCACCGTTTTGAGAGCAGTGGTGATGAAATAAATTACACAAAGTAATGCGCCTGGCTGGGTTTGAACCCGCGACCTACAACTCGTAAGTCGGGGCTGTTACCACTCGGCCACCACTGCACACTCCGTGTAAAATATATCAATTTCCAATATTTTCGATAAATAAATAAAAAGGAAATACAATTCGTTCAAACATAAATGTTCTGTGAAATAATGTTGAAACTTAATTGAGCAGGACTTCCGTGTATCCATTATCTGTAACTTTTTTAATGCACGTGTATGTGTAATGTACGAGCTCATTTAGTAAAAAAAATAAAGTAGTATCAATAAAAGCATCAGTAATCTATATATAAAAGGAAAAACTGAATGACTTACATATCAACACATAGCCGAAACTATTGGGACTAGGAACGTGGACAAGGTTTTTTGTTATGACGTAGGCGAGCACTAAGAGATTTTTCAAAATTCACTCTCTAAAGGGATGAAACGGGTATCCAAAGTTTGTATGGAAAAACTTACTTTCAAGTTTTAAAAAATACATATAGCCGAACATAGAACCTCCTTCTTTTTGAAGTCGGTTAATAAATTGCTATCTGACTGTATAGGTATTTACCCTAAATTAAAAAAATATGGTCCATCTCTGTTAACTCCATATCAAATTCGAATCCATTTACTCCATCTCGACATGCATCGCCTAGAATCATCCATTTGACAGTAAGTTAACATTAATCGAGGAGTTTTTTCCGTTGCCATAGCGACGGAGTCGAGTGAAGGTTCTTTAAGCTGACTGGTGTTAGCAAGGATTAATTATCAACATAACAATGTATATTTCGCTCACCAAATCACTCACTCTCCTTGTACTGAAATCAGTACAAGATTATTAGTTAGAACGAATCTGCGTTCTAACTAATAATCTTGTACTGATTTGGTGTGCCAAGGGCGTGAAGAACATAATATTTAAAATGAGATATTAGATAATAAGAAGTGGTTGAGCAGAAAGAAAAGGTCGGTCAAAGCGCACAAACTTCTTCTCTGGCGCATAGCCATCGCAATGCCATTTTCGTTCAGCTTAAATAATAATAATAAAATTTATTTTTCCACCACAAAGCTTTGCATTTAATTAAAATTTTACACCACCTGTTCGATAATGGCCTTTTAAATGTCATACAACCATCACATACAAGCAAGTCAATCTGTCCCTAGGGAGATAATGTAGTATGGGCGATCCCTAGGGAATAATGAGATTTGAATTTCGAACGTCAAAAACCACTACTTGAAAAAAACACATTAAGCGAATTAAAATATACGTGCATCAAACAAGTTTGTTCAAAAATCAAACTGAATACTAACAAAAATCTCTCTACTAACAAGTCTCTAAAAAAAGTAATGAAAGAGCGGGAGCGTTATAGAAAATTAAAACTATAGAATCTTATGAGTAAATTTTATTCGTTTCAAATGTCAAAACATGTCGAGTGATAGTTAAAATTAACTTGTTTAAATAATACTTATATTTCTTTAATTTATATTTTTTCTAGTAAATTGTCTTTTAATTAAATCACAGATGATGTAAAAAATAGAGTATTTAGCACTGGGATAAAGCTCTCTTAGTCTTGGGCGGCTTGAATTCCTCACTTCACTCAGGTTTCTATATTAACTCTCTCGCAATGCTCGGGGATTAATTGTTAAATCCTTCACTTACGTTCGGAATTAAAACTTAGCAACCTTTGTTTCGTTCGGAATTCAACATGCCATCCGCGACTTAAAGACACTGCTTTATCCCCTAGTCACATAATCTACTATTCGTTGATTATAGGGGTAGACTGGAGCCGAAACTAGGGAAACCCTGTATTTCAGGTCTCCAATATAAACCGTAATAAATATGACCGGATCTAGTTGTTAAGGAGTATATCAAGCTTATCTAGCAAGACCGCGTTCAGTTCAAAATAACATACGCCACCATAGTCCCTTATCGGCTTAGAGTGAAAACCTCGTGTATGCAATTTTAAGTAATTTTTGTTTTATTATTTTTCTGAAACGAAAAGCTCGTAACGCAGAATCTTATATCACTCAAAATTTTGATTTAACACTCGTATCGCTATCTACGATGTTGAATGCATACTTTGCCCAAATCAGTTTAGTGTAATAACTTCGCAATGGCACGTCAAAACTTATGAAAAAAAAAAACTGAAAAACAAGCGTTTGAAATAAATCAATAGTTTTAAATATTTGAATAAAACACGTAGAAGGCCATTATAATCACACGATAACAAAAGGTCTAGCTTGGTTTTTTGTGCCTCCTGAAAAGTTACTTATTTCACAGTTACGAGGTATTCACTCTAAGGCATCGTTATAGGGAAAATTAAAATCTGCACAAGTATTGTCTTTGCCTTTGCAAGTAAAAGATTCATCAGACGATACAGATACTGCAAAGAGCCGTTGACTCCTATCAATATGTCAATAAAATACCTCGTATAATAAATCATTTTAATAAATATATTAGTTTAAATTCAGTTAATTTAATTTCTACGTCAGAAATGGTACTATTGAGAATTTATTTTTAAAGAAAAATCTCAATATTATACTATATACTTAGAAATAAATAATATTTCTTTATTTTTAACAACTACTAAGTTTTATTATGGACCTTGCCAGCAAGCGTCTCAATTTGAAAGGCGGGTACATTCTGAACGAGCCTCCTTTCTACACGTGCTTTCTTATCAAGGATCAGGAATTTATTATGAGAACGTTTGTTTACAGTCGTTGAAAACAAAGAATCAGATTTCCAACATTTATTCAAAGGGGAAAACTGTGTTAACTCAGAATCACGCTAATATTATAAATGTGAAAGTTTGCAAGTGTGTGTGTGTGCACATTTGTTACTTCTTCACGTTCGAACAGTAGAACGGATTTTAATGAAACTTTATTCGGAATTTCATCAATATGGGTTTAGTAGTGTAATCGTAAAAGCATAATAAACAGACGAGTTACTTTCACACTTATAATGTTAGTATTGATTTTTAACCAGATCAACATCAAAATAAGGTTCAATTAACTCGGTTTTGTTAATCTATCCGAAAATTAACAGTGTTCTTTATATATTTATTATCATAGTTCAGCGAATGTAGAATTAGCTTTTTTTTTGAATTAGCTTAGGAGATAATTACAGAAATGGTTATTTATATATTCAGTATAAACGGTGCATATTTCGACAGTTTTATCATTTCAAAAGTATGGTCGCCTATTTCACTAAAGCATTCGTAGCTTCTAAGCTATCTGGTCGTATAATAACATAACGCAGAAATATTCGTGAACCGTTAAATATTGATCAAGACATTATTTTTTTCTTTTATTAAACTGCTAAATACTGGAAACACTTGTACCGTGGGTGCGTTCATAAACATATAAACTCCTACATAGACAAGTCGTGGACGGCAAGCAATGGGTAGCTCGCCGTCCGATCGTCCGGTAAATGTCCGAACCCAGTCCAAGTCGTCGATGGCGCGTACTGTTCCACGCGTGCCTGAAGGAGATGTCAGCAAACCGTCGGGCCCAGCAGGGTCGAAGCCTACTGGGGCCAAGGATCTGTTTCTGAGAGGAAGATTCGACCCTGGTATGAAAGGCAACGCAGAAACAGGAGTGGATTTTTAACCAATAAAAGTCTGACACATCCTCTTCTTCCGCCCAAGATGGGGGATGTCATTAAATGATATTCCCACCGAAAAAAAGAAACATACACAAGACAAAGTGATATTCTAGTATTGAGAATGATTTTCAAAATTCTTTGGAATTCCGCACGTGACATTTTTGTTGCGCAAGTTAATTCCATCATACGTAATTCAAAAGTTATAGACGATTGTCGTAATTTAGGTAGAGCACAATATTGATCTATTTTCTTTTTTGTTTTTAATAAAAAAGCCTTGCTCCACACATGAGTGAGTTCACAAACGTGTAAACTTATATACAAGACAAGCAGACCCGAAACTATCTGTAGACTACACAAATATTTATTCCGCACGGGAATCAAACCCGCGACACGCAGCGCATTAGCCAATTGCTCAACCACTGCGCCAAACGTGCCGTCAAAATTATTCATGACTAGCTTCTGCCAGCGGCTTCGCCCGCGTGAAAGTAGGTTTCTCCGAACAAACTTTGGACCCCTGTTTCATCCCCTTAGGGGGTGTATTTTGGAAAATGCTCTTTTAGTGCTTGCCAAAGTCATAAAAGAAAGCATTGTGCAGAATTTCAAGTCTCTTCTTCAAAAACATAGGACTTTCATACAAACTTTCAACCTCCGTTTTACCCCCTTAGGGGTTGAATTATACCCTATAAGGAACCTACCTGCCAAAATTTAAATTTGTAAGTGTTGTACTATCTTTTCTTGTCTTTGTCTATTTGTGATTAATCAGTGCGTGGTATTTCACTTATATATATATAGATTGTAGAACATTTCAATGGAACTGAGAAGTACCAGTTTTTCTCGAAAACGTCAATTTAAAGCAGATTTTTTTGGTAACTTTAAGTATATTATTTCTGCATCCTGTTTTATGGTTCTTGCATACCTCATGTTCCTTGAGAAATATGATCGTGCTTTGAAACGATAATGTATCATGTAAATTGGCTTATACAGTAGTTGCAAGGTCAAATTCCTTATCTGCCTGAATCTTAAAGGTGGGTTTACGCTGAAGGCACCACGAGCTCAAATTCGTGTAGTGTCGCTCGTTCTCGGCTTCTCTAAAGTCGGTCCACACAATTTGAGGTCAGCTCGTGCTCCGCTCGTGCTCGACTCCTCTAGTGTAGACCCACATTAATGTAACTTACAGAATCAAGTCATTGTTACGTGTATCCTAAAATGATTATGTTGTGTGTATGTAAGTGTACACGTTTGTGAACGCACTCACGATACAGAATTTATTCCTAATATGGGGCAACGATTTAAAAAAAAATGCTTTACCTTTTTGAAGTGTTTGATACCAATGTGTTAGTTTTTCAGTTAGTGCTAGCTATAAAGTGTTATACCGCAAGAAATAAATTACTGTATCGTTCAAGGCATTACATAAAATCGTTGCTTCTTCATTTAGTAGCAGTACTTCCACATTTTTTTGCAAGTCGCAAATCATTTAATGACTTCTTGCGCACTAGGGCGGAGAAGGCGTGTCAGACTTTTACTGACTAAAACCACACCTAGTTACCCTTCGCGTCAAAGGATCATGGATAACCATTTCGAAAGTCGACCTATGGCCCTGGTAGGATTTGACCCTTCTGGGTCCCTATGCTGACAGCTCTTTGAGGCGCGCGGGGGACACTAAGCGCTGTCGACGACTTCGGCTCGGTCCGGACGGCGAGCTGCCCATTGTTTGTCGTCCGCAAGCCCATGCCTACGGTGGCTAGTAGTCGGGGTCGGGATCTCGGCGGGTGCGTCATGAGGATGTCAGTTCCCTCAATCGTGCGGCCGTCTCCTTCGCTAGCATTACTGCTTCGCACAAGGAGGCGACCGCTGCCTATTCCCCCTCGCTCTGGACCATGGCCTGTACCAGGGCCCAGCAGGTACGTCAGCATGAAATAAATCATTTTTGCTGCACTGAAGAGGGTTTCTATGAGACTCTCAAATGCAAGGTTAAGCAATAATCTTTCTCGGGAGGTAATTCACTATGAATTGGTATTCTAACTGAAATAGAAGCTTATAGACTGTATTCATCTTGAGAGCATTTCAATGAAATTATGAAGTGCTAATTTTTCTATAAAATAGTGTTTGTACTTGATACGAGTAGTGGTATCCCAGTGGTTGCAGGTTCTAACCCAGCCAGACGCATTAATTTGTGTAATTATTTATTTTATCACCACTGCTCTCAAAACGGTGAAGGAAAACATCGTGAAGAAACCGACATATCCTAGAACTAAATATTCGAAAACATAGGCCCGCGTGGTAGATTACGGCCCGTTTCCTCTCCTAGAGAGGAGGTCTGAGTCCCAGCAGTGGGAACATTACAAGGCTGATTATTATGGTTATACGCGTACTTGTGTAGGTATAAAGGAGAAATCAGATTTTCTTTGTATTTCTGTGTATTGTACTCTATTCCGATATTTTCATGCCTTGTGACTCGTGAGGAATGTGTAGGTAGGTGTTATCAGTGGCAAGGTCGATTCCCTTATCAACACAAATCTTTCAGTAACTTGCAGAAGCAGGTCGATGTTGGTTTTTTAACTTTTGTTCGTATCAAAATTATCTTTGGGAGTGAGAGCTCAAATCCAACTCGTTATAAAATTGTGTTTGTTAATTAATCAGAAAACAGTTAATTAGGACTCATCGCGAATATCTTCTCTAGAAAATATTTTGAAGGTTGGTACGTAATTATTGGTAAGATTTTTATATTTTTAGTGTTTCGTCGATTTTTTCTCCAAATTTTTCTATAATGGTGGAATCAATTTAATATCTATTTTTTCTTTCCGAGTTCAAAACTGCAGACAAGCTGCAGAGGCCACATAGAAACAATACCCATAAAGCTGTACGAGCAATTCGTGAGCGGGGGCCCAGGGCTGTGTCAGCGGAGCGGAGGGAAGGGGGCGAGAGGGGCTCGGTTTGACGTCAGAGCTTCCACGTGACGTCATGGGTCTCAGCCACACCCGCGTTTGACGTCACCACTGCTTCTGAAACTAAATATACAGCATTGTTCCTGAAATTATCCTTCAGGAGATTCTAAATGTGATTTTGTCATATTTTTATTTCATCGTGATAAATCAAATTAATTATAAAAATAATTTACGCTCGAGTATAGCAATCAATCGCCAAAACAATAACAAAACCTGACAAAACACTGAAAAAAAATCCATTTTCCATATCAAATTACAATTAACCCCCATTAAGCCGCGGAAAATTAAGAATAACTAAACGCGATGCACCAAGGCTGAACGTCTCAGCCTGTAAAATTCAATGAACGAGCTTGGCGACGTCACTGACGCTGCAGATCTTATCTTCGTCCTTGTTACTCGTACGGCTTGGCGACTGTGCGAGCGAGATAGCTGTTCCAGTGACCCAATTTCTCGACCTCGCTCGGGAGGGATCGGCGTCTATTTTTAAGCTGAAGGTCGATTTATTTATAGCGGGGTGTGCGGCAGGTGGCTAAACGTGTTCCGACGACCTACCAATGTAATCGTGCTTTACGAATTTGGTCGCTGTGACATTAAACATAGGTTTTAGTTTAGGTTGACTTATGGTATTCTGAAGTAGTTGATAATAGTAAGGTTATGGAAACATTATGAAAACTTGCAAGAAAAACTTCCTGTTCTAATGTTACGGTAACTTAAATTTTTACTATGTACCTAGTTTGGAAGGACGGGAAATCAAAATAAACCAAAATAACAGAATAATGTACAATTTTATTCATGAACTTTGATCTTTCAATCCCTCTCATTATCCAAGCTCTTGTAATAATCTAACTGGATACTAACTTTTTTTTAGGTGGGAAAATCATCTAATGACAAATTCCGCTCTTGGGCGGAGCGAGAGATAGTGTCAAAGTTTTACTGACTAAAAGCTAACTCCTATTCCTTCGTTGCCTTTCGTACCGGGGCCGAGTCTTCCTTTCAGAATCAGATCCTTGACCCCAGTAGGCTTCGACTTTGCTGCCCCTGCGATTTGTTGACATCTCCCAACTGGACATTAACTTCGGAATTTGTTTCGATGAATCTAGTCTAATTTTAGATTATTTTGCTCGCAGGAGTCCTAGTCTATAACGAGAATGAGACAAGTATCTGGTTTAGTAGGCCACTAATCCAACTAGTTGGGAAAAAGCCTTTTCCCGACTATAGAGGTTGGAATTCAATCTAACGGGATATAGTTGAATTTTAAAATCCATAACACTGTTACTGGTATTTTTCTGGTGTGAAATCACACTATCAAACTAATAGGTATTATAAAGGCGAAGATTTGTGAATGTATGTGTGTTTATTACTTCTTATCGCTCAAACGACTGAACGGATTCAGATGAAATTTGGTACTTGGATAGACCATGTCCTGGAATAATACATAGGATATCTTTTTTTATCCCAGGAGTATGATCCCTTGGGATAATTTTCTATTTTCTCGTGCCGCTGGCAAATGCTAGTTTTCAAATAAAAACAAAAAGTTTTTGGGAACACATTCATTGTGCGTACAGCTAAGGAGTGGAATTCCTTGTCGGAATCTGTGTTTCCTGATGGCTACGACCCGGGAGTCTTTAAGTCAAGAGTGAACTAGGTAAGCGCGCTCCATCGTCAACCGCTATCTCACCTGATGGCAAGCGACGATGCGCTTTCCATCAGGTGAGATAGCGGTCACGCGCGAACCTATCAAGAATTTAAAAAATAATAACTCCTCCTCCAAAGAAAGTATCAGACTTTCAGTTGTCTTTTGCGTTCCAGAGCACTTCATTGTTGTAAGTATAGACCTTCGCCTTAATTTTTGACGTCATGGTTGGCGCTGTAGTTGAGCAATTGACTCTTGCGCTACGTGTCGCGGATTCAATCCCCGCACGGAACAAATATTTTCATGGTCTACAGACAGTTATTCCGGGTCTATGTGTATTTTGTTTGTGAGTTTACATGTTTGTAAATGCACCCACGATACAGAAGTAATTCCTGGAGTAAGGCAAAGTTTTGTAAAAAGTAAAAAATAAAATTCATGCTTTCATTGCATTCATGCAGTTATTTGACAGCCTCAGTCAAATCTATGAAGATCGTGCTACCCAGAAACTGTGCTGCTGGATTATTCGAAAGAGTCGCCGTAGAACTTTCGGACGAAGAGTAACGCATAGCTCATCGTCCGACCGTCCGGTGAGGACCGAGTCCGAGTTGAGGCCATGTAGTGTTCCATGCGCACCTCAAACACATGTCAGCAAAACTGAAGGGGACCAGCAGGGTCAATGCCTACTAGGACTGCGAGAACGTTCGAAATAATTCACTGTGGCCAGATTTCTATCCCCAAAAAAAAACAAAGATACTTATTAGGTGAATAAAACCAATGTTACTAAGACGAAGTCCTTTAATCATTATTCGGTCGAGACCCTATAAAAGCTCTGTAACGAAATCATAGCGGGATGTAGAGAAGTGAGCTCATCTAACAACGCCATCTAGTGACAAAAATTAATACTACTTTACTATGGTTTCATGAATAAAAATATACAAAATTAGCTTAGCGGCTTCACTCGCGTGAATGTAGGTTTCTCCATTCAAACTTTGGACCCCGCTTCATCCCCTTAGGGAGTGAATTTTGAAAAATCCTTTCTTTGTGCTCACTTACATCATAAAAGAAAACCTTGTGCAAAATTACACGCTCCTAATCCCAGTAGTTTCGGCTTTGCGTTGATATGTCAGTCAGTCAGTTTCCCCTTTTATATATATGGATTATAAATTAGGAGTAGTTATTTCAATGCTACCTACTAGCATATTTAACAAAATAGGTAGCTTGCGAGGTTATTCATTGATTTATTTATGAAAAGCGGTTAGTTATAGAGTCAATATTTATTTTTAGTCTACAGATATCGTCAATTATTATGTCATTAGTATTCACATAGATATCTATTTATAGCAAATGACCGATATGCTGACCGACTATGGGTCGTTGTTCAAGCTATTTTTATTTTATCAATCAAATGTCCGTATCCATATCAAACGAAAGAGAATAGTAACTTTCAAATTGGGTTATGAAATACTCGATCTAAAACTTTTTACTTATAATCTGTCAGACTAGATAACGAAAATTTGTATGGACTTTTATTATTCATCTCTTTTTGCTTTTTGTAGGTGAGAAAATCATTCAATGACATCCCGCTTAGGGGGAAAGAAAGGGCGTATCAGACTTTTACTGAGTAAAAACCCACTCCTGTTCCTTCTTTCCCTTCGTCTCAGGGCCGAGTTTTCTTTTTAGAAACAAACCCTTGGCCCCAGTTGGCTTCGTCTCTGCTGGGCCCCTACGATTTGCTGACATCTCCTTGAGATTCATCTCTTGTATCTTTGATTTTGAATGGACTTTACGTTTTTTCCAATAGCTAATTGCTTATAGCGCACAAGGGCAGCCCTATACAGGCTTATTCAACATTGGAACCATGTCAGCCAATGATTATGATGAAGTATAAAGTAGAAGTGGTAATGTACTTAATTTTAATAATTTTGTGCTTGTGTTTTAAAAAAATTGTAATTCTGCTCGATGGCTAACGGCTACTATATTATATTATCTTTTATTATTTGAGGGGTTTAGCGCTAATAGCCGAAAAACAGGCTTTTGTCTAGTTCGGCCACAGATGTCTCATTATTTTTTTCTACAATAATATAGCCTACAAATTTGTTGGAAAACTGTAAATTTATTTGAATAAAATCATAATTAAAAGAAAAAAATGGCACTTCTAATTATGGGTTTTGGTAGACAAGGCGTGTCTTCCAGCAAAAGTACCTTATCCACATGTATACCACTGCATCTTTTGTGTGACTGACTGATCTTGACAATTCAAAAGTGCCTGTAAATGTTTTAATTGAAATACATGCTTTGAGTTTTAACAGCTGTAGCAATACTTACTGAAATAATATTAATAATAACTCTATCGCCGTATCTCTACGTCGACGTCGTGGTAGGGCTTGCGCGCTTCAATAAACCTCAGCCTCCCTAGCCAAGTTACGACCGTTTCGGTTCGATTCTCTTGCGTCGAACGCCTCGAGTAGGGCTACGCCTCCGATTGCTTTGTTCTAACCACGTGACTGAGCGTTGAGATGACGTCAAAACATAAAAATCGGAGGCGTGGCCTACTCGAAGCGTTCGACACAAGAGAATCGAAACGAAACGGTCGTAACTTGGCTAGGGGCCGGGGTAGGTCTGTACCGGTAGAGTTTGCTTCGTGGTAATATGCCCGGGTTGTTTTTTTTTTTGAGATATAGTAAATCGTCTAATGACTTGGGAGTGTCAGAATTTTACTGACTAAAACCTATTCATGTTCCTTCTTTTATTCTTTGTAGCCTAGAACCACGGGTTTCCTTTTCATAAATTTCCCCGCGACCCTGGCGGGCATCGGCCCTCCTGAGCCCTACGGTTTGCTGATAACTCATTTAGGCACACGTGGAATACTACGCGCCGTCGACGACTCGTTATACTCAACTCGACTCCTTATAGGACGGGTGGACGCCGAAGTACCTATTGCTCGTCGTCCACAGGCGCGCGCCTTCGGTGGTCGGGGATCGTTCTGCGACTACCGGGGCTTAAGGATGTAGGTTCCCTCACGGCTCCCACTTGCGGCCGTTTCAAACAGAATCATTTTAACATTATTTGTTCACCTTGTCAACCAATATGCTGGCGCGCAGGTATTCGCGCCAGCATGTTGCATGTTACTGTTCACACACTGTGCACAAATCGCTGAGGCCTCCAGTGGCCCAATACCCCAGGTATTTGAATTTGGTCCAGCCTTACTTACCCGAATTCCCCCAAGTCTGACCAGTGAAATAGTAGTAGAACTTTAAAAGATAATTAAATAACTTAATTTATACAATAACTATAAGGCTCTGCAACCGAACACTAGACAGCGCCATACCGCACCGCCTACTGCTCTGCCGTACCCCTTAAAAACTTGTATCATTACGCCTCACGCCTGGCTGCCGGGGTGTCGGATGACAGGTGTCCCGATTTAGGCGGGATGTCCCGCGAAACAACTGACTTTTTAAACGTCTTACCGGGAAATATTATAATACTTAGGTCCCGAATTATGATATTTTTCAGTTAGACAATCGAATAATCAATCGATAAATATGTGAAATAGATAAATTGTTTCTACCTATGTCCATTATAAATGAAAACATTCGATTGCCTTCATTAGAAAAGCAATAATGCGAAGATGGACAAATTTAAATGCTAAAGTCTTTATTCCCACACGTCATCAAAACTTATTACGTTTTTAATGTGTTTCACTCCGGGTGAAACATTACAATCAAAAACTAATTCTTTTGCCATATTTATTTTTTCATCCGCTCTGTGAACGGGAAGGCGAACAATTGTTAAAAATCAAATAAAATATAAGCTAATTGTTTTTTTTTTTTAACTTTTTTGTTCGTTGTGGTCCCGCATTGAAATTCTATGCCGTGATTTTTTTATTGAATCTTTTTTTGGAGGTTATAAATCATCCAATGGCTTCTCTGATGATGTCTGTTGAAGACCTGCACTATGCGGAAGATGAGGACGCCGTAGCGGCTTTTCAGCCAGTCCTCAAAGCAGGAACTTATCGCCAGGACTATGGCGTGCTTAAATCTTAGAACATGTCCATGATTATGGCATGCCTATTTTTTTTAAATCTTAGGATATATCCGGAGTTTCTGAAAATAATATCTGGCAACCCTACTGCGTAGTATTGGGTGACAGGAAGGTACTTCCTGAGTGGGGCTTCGGCTCGGGTGTCTAATATGCTACCTGTCCTGTTCTGTTAGCTATTAGACCGGCTGATACGTATCGGTTGATTGACTGTTAATTACCAATGAAATAACGATTAAGACTTAAAACCCAATTTCTGAATTAATTCATTAAAACCCAAGTGAACGCTCAGTTCGCTCGCTCATTGTCTTTCTATTGTGTCTCTAATTACGGTAATCAAAAGTTTAAGCATTTAAAGTTGAGTATTTCTCAGTTTGCTTGCGCCTGCAAACGTGACAAAATTTAGCCTTAAACTTGGGTTTGGTTTGGAAGAGAGTAACATTTTTTTATATAAAAAAAAAACACAAAAAAAAACTTTATTTAGCTCATTGTGTGGGAAGTCATCATTCATCTTCTCCTGCTCTGTGTAGTGCTAGAGCGAGTGTCATGCTTATACGTAGCCCTGTCAGGTGAAAATTCCTAATAGTGAAAGATAATCGTCCAGAATTTACTTTTATAATTATTAAAATAATTTATATAATAACTGGGATATTTTGGTCAACTGAGTTATCCGAATCTATTCCGGGATACTGAAAAGTTCATAGTTAAATATTTTAATTCCTAAATCATAAAACATACATATAAACCTAGTCTAACCGTTTTCCAGGATCCATTAGGTATCACCAAAAAATTGGATGCATTTTCGTAGTCTCTGTTCAAGTGATACCGTAAGCGCCATCTACCAGCTTTAGCCGAAACTAACAGCTTAGCGAGCTGCCGAACAAAGGATAGAGAGCCTGCCTAGATATTGCAGTATGGTTTCTAAAAACACTAGAAAGCTATTAGCAATATTGTAATCATTTTATATCAAAAAAACAAAAAAGTATTACAAAAAATGCTTGCACCTTTTTTTCTTATTTTCTATGACGGTCTACTAATACTATTTTCAATACTATGTAAATTATCCATATTTTTACATGTGGGTAACCTAATTGAAATTAATTTCACACATTTTGTGGCCATCTGAAAATCTTCTTCTACTGTTCAAACGGTATGCCTATTACTTTTAGCACAATTCTATAAGTAGGTACCTATAGGTACATCAATCTACATAATGAGTTTTAATACTACACGTCGAGTTCAAATCTTGGAAGATCACTTTCTTCATTTTACTGAACATAAGTAGCGTGGAATATCATAATTTTAAAAATATTTAACTTTTTTGGAAAAGGAATTAACCAATCCAAATGAAAAAAAATATGTATATTGTATTACAATGCAGACAACAATCAATTTTTTTTTTAATATTCAGCTGCAAATGTATCGAGTCGGCAAGCTTCACTGAGGTAGTCAACACTACAATAAAATTTTCATCTCCATTTTACCGAGATCGCGCCTGTTTCAATGATTCCACATAATATTGTCAAGTTGTATAGACACTTGAGATACAAAACTACACCAAATTTACATCACAATATACACTTGGAATAAATTTACAAATAATTAAAATAGCTACTGAACTTAACAAAAACTCTTTTTTTTTGTTTAAATATTGATTAGCAGATTCTAAATTCAAATTCTGTGCAGAAAATTTGAATTAAGAATTATCTGGATTCTTAACTAAAATTTTCTCATTTTTAAAAAATGAGAAAACATTACACGTACCCATTATTACATTAGACATTATTTTTAGCAACATTAGGTAAAAATATACCATAAAAACAAAATTAGAAATAACATCAATTTTTTATTTTTGTACAATTACGGTTATTGAATGATTTTCAATTGCAGTGCATTGTTGTGAGGACTTCAGTCATTGAGTTAGGATGTAATTAACCCATCAACGCCGTGTCCTCGTGGGGGCGATCGGCGGTGGCGATCTCTCGCGCCGGGCCTTGGTACAGGCCATGGTCCGGAGCGAGGAGGAGTGGCAGGCGGTCGCCTCCTTCTGCGAAGCAGTAATGCTAGCAAAGGAGGCGGCCAATCGCGCGAGGCAACGGCAACAGTCCTCAAAATTTTCTTTTTATGCACCTACCATATTGTCTCTTCACCACCCTAGGTTGACTGGTAGAGAATGCCTCAGGCATTAAGTCCGCCTTTGTAATTTATGTTGCATTAAGACTAAATAAATAAATAAACCACTGCCGGGATTCCAATCCCGATTTCCGGCCACCGTAGGCGCTGGCTTGCGGACGGCGGGCAGTGGGTGGCCCGCCGTCCGACCGTCCGGTAACCGTCCGGACTAACCGGGGCCCATCAGGGTCAGAAGCCTACTGGGGCCATGGGTAGTGTGAAACCGAAACCCGGACCCTGGGACGAAGGCAACGAAGGGACAGGAGTGGGTTTTTAGTCAGTAAAAGTCTGACACTATCTCGCGCTCCGCCCATGAGCGTGATTTGTCATAAGATGATTTTCCCACCTAAAAAAAATAGTGTATATAAAGGCTATCAGTTTTAAATTTTAAAGAAACTGATCTAAACAATAAACCTAGTAAAGTTTTCCTACATAATAAAAATTTCAATCAATCAATTCACGAAACTATACTAAGCCAGTAGGTAAACAGAACTGAAAAATATCCATAGAGTCTCACAGCAAGCGTGAAACATTGATTCGATAAAAGGGGAAATTGGGCAAATAATATCATCACAGACGCCGGCGGAAATCAAATGGGCTAACGGCTCTCTATTTATTGTTTGACTAGCTTCTGCCAGTGGCTTTGCCCGCATGAAACTTTAGACCCTCGTTTCATCCCCTTAGGGGGTGAATTTTGAAAAATTCTCTCTGAGTGCTTGCCTACCTCATAAAAGTAAACCTTGTGTAATTTCAAATTCCTGAGCCCTACAGTTTCGGCTGTGCGATGATATGTCAGTCAGTCAGTTTCTTCTTTTATATATACACCACTAATTTTTAATTAGTACAAATACTTAAAGGACTTATTAGAAAAGATCTCGTTATTATTTAAGTAAAGTCTCAATAATTAATATTCATAAACAGCAAAGTTATTAGAGTTTGTTTATTTCCCAAAATGTCACTCAATTTATGGAATTATTGTACAGACTATTGGTTATGAATCAAAAACAATGGAAAAATACTGCGCGTAGTATTTTCTAATGACTAATCGTGGACAATTTTGGGATTTTGTTTTTTTTTTACTTTTGACTACACAAATATGATCAGTAACGGGTACGGATAGAACCCCATTTTTTTGTACTAATTAAAAAATAGGGTGTGTAGATAAAACTGAGAAAATATTATAAATCTAATATTAAACCTATTTACATAGCCAATATTATACATGTGAATTTGTGATGGTTTGTTACGCTTTCTAGCTGCTGACAACAGTTTAGCTGGTGCGAAAAAAATATCCCAAGAATTTACACGCATGCCAAGTCTATGCCTTTAAATATGTTCTTAATTTCACATTGATAGACTGAAATGATAGAGGCAAACGGTAGCACTGTTCTGGTTAGCACTACTACACTCATTTTTATATTTAAAACCAAAACATTTTAAAAAAGGAAGAGGTTCTTAAACCTGCTTTTTTTATTTATCTTTGTGACTTCAGAATTCCGTCTTTTACGAAACAATTTAGAAATTCTATTTTCAAATGTTCAATTTTATGAGAAAAACAGATATGCAGTTTGGAATCTTTTCTATATAATATGTAGAAATTGTTAAACTGTCCTAATTAGGTACTTCTCGTATATCTAAAGGTATCCGACTATTGCAAAATCGACCCTTAACAACATTATGCTAGACTCACCTACCAGTCTGCAATAGGCCTCCAGGTTTAAATCTTTGTGGCGGTTACTTCATAATCCTGTAATGAGTGAGGCGCCGACCTCGTTTGCAGGGCTTCCGAGCGGCCTCGCCGACGACCTGTCACTACTTACGAGATAATGTCACATTTCAATGTATTTTTAACTGTGGTATTAGACCTGGAAGGATTTGTTGGAAAACTAATAATGCCTGTTTACTTTAAGTAACTTTTACGTGTGTACGTAGCGTATCGTAAGTCGGTACTTAAAGCTTAACTATGTAGAGAATAAACGTATCAATTAGGTACCAAAAAAGAAAACTTATGCAATTTTTCAACAATATTTAAACAATAATTTAAATATTTAGGTACAGATTACTTCATCGGATTATGGAATTTAACTTTAACTTTAGGTACTTAGGTACTTAGAGTTTCAAGTTTTATAATCCGAAAGTTAGATTTTACGTAACACCAATAATAAAAATCAAATTATGTGAAAGAAGAAAAATATTAAAATTAGTTTACAAAATGCAATCCTCCGAAGTGGCGCAAAATACTCGCAAAATCGCCCACCTAATCGTGTGGTCTAATTTAAAAGCGCGACCGAGATGCACCTATCGAGAACAACCTTCATCTAAACTAAGACACACACACAACAACACAATAAGTCCACCTTTTTGCAGTGGTTTTTACTGATGCATAAAATTATAAAAAAAATTGCTGAATTCATTAAACCCCAAGTGAACGCCGGCGTTCACTCTCTCATTGTCTTTCTATTGTGTCTCTAATTACGGTATACAATGGCAACGTTTGGTGACCGTAATAAAAATAAAATTGATCATCATCAATTCATCATCTTCCTGCCCTTGTCCCATTTTACTCGGAGTCGGAGCAGCAATTTTTTTTCTTCTATCCTCTCAGCTGCCACGCTATCACTGACTCCCTTTTCTTTCATATCCCTTCTCAGACAATCCATCCATATTCTCATTGACCTTTCTTTCTCTCTTCAACCATACACATGTCTATTTTTAACTCTTTTAGTAATATGCGTTCCATCCCTCCTTTTCACATGACCTTACCAACACAAACGATTGGACACTGGACTGAATTTGAAACTTCCTCTAATATACTAATTTCTCAGTTTATCCAATCCTTTTTTATCCGTCTTTTTATAATATAAAAAAATACATTCAGCCGAACATAGAGCCTCCTCCTTTTTGAAGTCGGTTAAAAATTCAAATTAGCATGTGTAACAGTTAATATAATCGAAAAAGTATATCATAACTGGCCCTCGAATCCTGTTGATCCAACATCAAGTTTGAAACAATAGGCTCTACAAACAATCTATATTAATTTTAGATCAGCCACGGCCCCTAAATATTGAGAATTCCGTGTATTCTATTACGTCCCTCAACGTCATCGTTTCGTCGTAGGCTCTCACACAACATTCAAATTATAAAAATAGAAAATGGTATAAATGCCAATACGCGTCAAGAACTAAAATAAGAAATCACTTTTTTAGCTTCTTTGGTTCTTTTAGGGCGATATTTCACCGGGACACCATGGCGGCGCGACCAGTCGCAGCTACCAACGAAATCTATACTCCGTTTGGTTGCGCAACCAATTTGACGGACTCGTGGACTACCCAGTCCACGAGTCCGTCAAATTCGTGATAAAATAAGGTCCATTGTGATACTGTCTCAGTGTGGTGTAGCGACTCTGGTGTCTAATTTGGTAGCTTAGGGACACCATGGTGGTGCGACCAGTTGCGCCTCCATGGTGTCCCGGTGAACCCTTAATTTAGATTATATTAACATTTAAAAGGACCATCGATCCTGGAAGTCTTTTCATAGGAAAATATAAGTGACTTTTTGACAGATTTCATAAAACATAATTTAAAAAAATAGTTAAATCGGAAATGAAAATAAAAGTTATCTATAAGTTATTATATTATATGTCTACTCTCACGCGGGTAAAACCGCTGGCAGAAGAGAGTCAAAATTAACCAAAGGAAGATTGTGTAAAGGATATATAAAAAAACCGGGCAAGTGCGAGTCGGACTCGCGCACTGAGGGTTCCGTACAAACTTATATGAAAATAGTTCAATTCCCGAATTGCGTTACGAAGATTTATCCGAATTGCAAAAAGGTTTTTAGTGACTAAACTACAAATTTAGTTTTCACATTTTTTCCTATACTTGCACTATGAGACCTTGCTTCATGCCAAATTTAAGGATTACAAGTCAACGGGAAGTACTTTGATTTCCTTGAGAGTGTCGTAATATACGTTTTTTCGACACAAACGACCATATCTTTTTGTTTCGTTAACTCAGAAATTTGTTTTTTTCAAAGTTTTTAAAGACGCAGATTTGAGTAGGTATATGATTTTAATTTTATAAGAGCTCTCGACAGACAGACAGACGGAAAACAAAGTGATCCTTTATGGTTTCCGTTTTTTCCTTTTGAGGTTTTTTTTCGGTGGGAAAATCATCTTATGACATCCCCCGCCCTTAGGCGAGGTGGGAGATAGTGTCAGACTTTTACTGACTAAAACCCACTCCTGTTCCTTCGGTGCCTTCATCCCAGGGCCCCGGGTTTCGTTTTCACACTACCCATGTTCCTTTTGAGGTACGGAACCCTAAAACATAAAATAAATCATCTAATTCAAAAACAGCCTATACGCTATAGCTACTTCTATTTCACATATTTTCTAATGAAGTTTACCTAGGTCTTCCTACCTACGCATTAACTACTTACGAGCAACCTCCTTTGACATGCGCCAACCCGAGTAGGGGTGGAGGCAGGACATAATATAGGCCCGAGCACCAACTTGTAATGTAGTCTCCTGCCGTGTTCATTCGCACCCCGACCTACCCCGGCGACAGACGTCGCTCCAATCAAATAGTTTTTTTTTTTTTTATTGAAAAAGTTTTCGTAAAAAATAATAGTGTTGAGCATTTCAAGTAAAATCGTTCCAGTGTATCTTTTTATTCGTTTTGCCAGTAAGTATTTGTTTTTTGTTCATGTTAAGTGTTTTTCGTTGTTTATTTTTATTGTTAGTTCGATTTTTTTGTATTTTTTTTTTCACTTGTGTACGAGTAAAATAACCTCCTCTGACATAATAGATAGTATATAAGGGTTTTATAATAAATATTTTTTTTTAGTAATTTCTGTTCAGAAATTCCTATTTAAATATGTAATTAATATGTTAAAAAAGATAAATAAGAGGAATAATAATAATTATAATATTTTTACAAAATATGATGTATAATATTATTTTGTGTTCATTTATGTTACTAATATCATAAAACCTACACAGTTTTATAACTTAAAAACATAGTTAATCAATTATTTTGTTACTTTTTAAACATCATAAAAGCCTAATAATAGTATAATAGTAATAAAAAAGTAATTTATTAGAAGTAGATATAAACGTAACCACAAATAAATACCTATTAAAAAATAAAATAAACCTGAAAACTTACCAACAAAAACGTCAACTAAATAACTCTAATTAATTTTGAATTAACTCTATTTTCACCTGACCGCGTTTCTATTGGTGCTTCAATGATTTAATCGCTTCGACAGGGGTTTCAAACATTTTTTTAACAAAATATATTCCATTGTGCTGATGTGACCGGTAATACGGTATTAGTATCGAATGTTCGTATATGCGTGCATTAAGTTAAGCTGGTAGTATGGTTTCCTCCGCGTGGGGCTTCGCTCGCCACCCGATATCTTAGTCACCTTAGTTTTTTGCGACCTGCCCGACCGAACTGTCGCATAAAGTATATTGTAGTCGAGAATTTATATTTTTTTATGGTTGAACATCCAAATTAATCTGCTTTTTCGATTTAGTTTTGACCATTCTTTTTTTAATTTAAATGATGAACTTTATTTCAGTTTTAATTTTTTTCTTTTTTCATATTTTTTTTTGTTTTATTTTGTTTATTTGTTAACGTGCTTTTTATCTTCATTAAGTTGCATTACGTATCGACGTGGTTCCAACCGCCTTAGAAGATCGACAAACAAGTCTTCGCTCTTCGGTAATGTGTGTAAAATGAAGCCCAAAGCAGCTGCTGGCCACTGCACAAGATTAGTTAAATCTATACTCTTGTGCGTGTGACAGCGGCTATTGCGGGCTATTCATTGTCTACGAAGTAGAAGAAACCGCATCTGGAATTACGAAGATTATTCGAAGGATATTTAGGATTTAGGTACTAGAATATCTTAGAAATTTGCAAATATTGTTTTCCCAAAAAGTTCCAAATAGATTGGCTTTTCCAATTTCTTGGAACTTTTTGTTTCACATTGCCTATTTTAGCTTTAAGATTTACTTACTTACGGATTGAATCTTCGATTTTCAAATTGTATTTATATTTAGGGTCTAGCAACTAAGTTTTAAAACTGACTATATTTAATACTTGTTGTACTACCTATGTAACTCGATATCAAGGAAATAGAGTGTGAAGATGCTCTTATTAAACGATACTTTTCAACAATGTTTAGATTTTACTACTTATCTGTTTTTTTTTTTAACAGCTGTTTTTGTGTTTTGAATAATAGTTATACTATTTGCATGTTTTTTGATATGTTTAGATCTAAGCACAGTGAGTGGTTGTTGTGAATGTGGTAATCCAAATCAGCTGTTTCTTTTTCAAAGGTTTGTTCCACTTACTTTACCTAGATCTCTACATACTACCTACTCATTTCTAAAGAAATGTTGTTGCATGTTTGTTTTCACAGAATGACATCATTGATTCACATTTATATTTTCTTTATTCATACTAGCAGTCATCCGGCGTGTGCTACTAAGCAATTTTTTTTTAGTTAATTTTAATGGTCTATAACCATCTTTGCACTACTGCCCGGTTTAGTGCATATTGGTAGGATGGTTTCAAAGTCTATAACGGACATAAGTAGATTCTTTTGTGTTTTATATATAAAGATACATTCATATTGTATTATTAAAAGAATAAGTATGCATAAAATAGTCAAAAAATAGTTTAAAATAATTAACATGGGCCTGTAAGAACTTAATTTATTAAAAGATTTTTAGCATAACAAATAGAAGAAGCGTTTAATATACCAAGTACCAATGATTGTTGGAAAAATAATTTTAATTTAAGTAAAGAATATTTAGACTCATTTAAAAGAAGACTGAAACATTTGTTTTACTCAACATTGAAACATAAAATATTGTCTCAGTAGCTTTTCTGTTTTCTATTTAAAGCATAAATATGCTTAGACTGATCCACTAAAAATAAAATAGCCACCTTAAAACTTAATTTAAGTAAATTTGTTTTTTTTATACATCTCAGGTCCTGGTCCTTTGAAAAACAAGCCAGGAGCCATCTTGCCAACTTAAAAGCCCGCCCAACGACGACAAGCCCGGGTTGGTGGAAAACTATTATGACATATGGAAATACCTACGTGTTTTTTATTATTAATATTTTATGATTTTGCTTTTTACCTAGCAGTGTGCTCCTCAAAAAAAGACACTAGTGGTCGCGTAGATTACATGTAATCTGTTTCAAAATGAGAATAAAACTAGGATGTACTAATTGATTAACTTTATTTTCTTTTATGTACAAAATTATTTAGTTTCTATTCTTTATTATAGAAATGAAAGAGCACATGCAAAAATCATATAATTTAAAAAAAAACCGGGCAGGTACGAGTTGGACTCTTTTTCTATACTTGTGTTATGAGACTTTGCTTCATACCAAATTTCAAGACTCTAGGTCAACGGGAAGTACCTTATGAATTTTGATTCCCTTGAGAGTGTACTTTTTGCGACATAAACGGCCGTATCTTTTTTTTCCGTTAACTCAGATGTTTGATTTTTTCACGGCTTCAAGGGACCGCAGACCTGAGTATTTGGTTTTAATTTCAACTCGATACCTCCACGCGTTCCCGAGATAAAGGGTCTTGACAGACAGACAGACAGACGGGTGGACAACAAAGTGATCCTAAAGGGTTCCGTTTTTTCCTTTTGAGGTACGGAACCCTAAAAAATTAATTAACTTTAAGTAAGTACGAGGTATGTCAAAATATTCTGAACAAGTGGATTACAATTATATCTACGCGACCTCTCTAGAGACCAGAATCAGGATCATTTGTTTCACACTTATTTTGTTTATGCCTATTTCTATACATTTCAACACTAAATAAAACCTAAAACTATTTGCACATTAGTAATCCAGTAAGATTTAGTTTTTACACAAACCAATTTTGATCAATTGAAATGAAAGATTTAACTAATTATTTTGAATCCCATTATTACTCATTATGCGAAATGCTGATGATTTCAGCCTAAAGATGCCCACCGCTGGTAATACGCCTCTTCCAAGTATCGCCACAACGACCGCTCTTGCGCGTTTTGTATCAGAACTCTGCTCACAGTTTGACGATTCTTCGAGCTATGTCGGTGACCATGGTTCTCCTACAAATATCTTCATCCCTGATTCAATCACGCAAGGAAACTCCGAGACCACTCCATTGATTTTTAGGTGACTTCGTCATTGAATTTTGTCATGAGACACTGGGGTATGTGGGTTGGGAAAATACCGCACAGCTTCCCGAACGCTACCCAGCCCAATCCCGTACATTTAGACAGCGATTGTACTTAGGGCTAAATCCCGAGCAAAAATCCAGATGTTTAAATATAGGTCTACTGTATATTATCTGCCTTTTTGAAATGGTAGTTTCAAATAGCTACCTACAAACTTATATGAACCTTATTATAAGTAGTCTACAATTCTAATCAATTACATGTAAATTAGTACGTAACTACCTACTACACTTTTTAATCTAACATGAATCCTTATTGCCCCTACCTATTTCTAAAAATAATTAATGAAAAAGTATATTTAACTAGTCAATGGACTGTAAATGGACTGTCAATTAATTATACGTGACAGTCAAATCGTTTGTTTCATAAAAATAGGATAAATTGATTGAATCTACGTGAGAAATAAAGTAACAGGTATTCAAGTTTAATTCTAATTCAATTTATAATATTTATTAAGTTTAATTCCAATTTATTTTATTTTATTCTAATTCAAAAATAAAACAGGTTTAATTCTAATTCAAAATATTTTATTTCATATAGCGGCCCCAACGGCCATCTGCTCTGCGAGCAATGTGCCCTGCCCATTGCTACTTAAGTTTGGCGATTCTTCGCCACAAGGGCACTTATAAAACATTACAAACACGGTTCTAATTCATCGTTTACTTTAAAGAAGAACTGGAAAGGAACTCCACAGTCAATTTAAAAAAAATATTGACTTTTTGAACATTCATTGCTTACGCACATATGCAGAGTATACATAAAAACAGAAACATTATTATTATTATAATCATAAATTATTATTATTATAATCATGAAAAATCCCACAGCCCCGGCTTGTCCAATCCAGAAGTCGGAATTAGGTAGAGTTAAATATGTACTTACACTAATTTCATACAGCGAAAGAATAAAGTGGATATGCCTCAAATCCCGAGATTAATTTTAAAGAAGAGAATGTTTTTATGACACTATCAGGAATATAGTATAAAAAATTTTGTCCTGCACTTCCTCCTCCTCGTCATTAATCGAGGAGGAGGAAGTGTATAAATTTGTTAACCTCACCTCAGTTGACGAAAAGAGATATTTTTCAATGAAAAATATTAATAAAAATTATATGTTAATTATCTTTGTTTTATTTGTCTTATCTCTGAGGTTTTCATTATTATTTATTTATAATACTGTTGGCCACACAGGATTTTTCATTATAAATCCCGGGAAGATCTATATTAATATCAACATTTCGAAGCAAATACATGAATAACTCTACCTAATTCAACCTTCAACTTCATGAGAAAGATATGCAATTAATATTTAACTATTATTAGAGTAATCGTTTTTGTTTGATAGCCACAATTCAGGCTCTGCCTAGTGTGGTTTTATTGTTATTTTTGTAAATTGTAAGTTGAGTTGCTAATAAAGTTATTATTATTATTAATTCCGACCTCTGGTCCATTCCTATTAATCTATACTGTCATAGTCACTAGTACATGGATCTATTACCTTGTGTACATTGGACTGGACAGTTCTGGCACGTTAGGTCAGAACCTAACGTGTCAGAACTGTCCAATCGAATGTAACAAACCAGTGTTTGTGACTGTAAATGTATAATATGCATTTTGTTTTGTACTTGAAAAATTGAAAAGCCTTAAGTTACAATTTAAAAAAATTCTATCTTGCACGAAGCTATTGTTGTGACGTAGGTATTTATTGACTATAAGCATGTAGCTTTTGATTTAGTATTTTTATTTCACTATATTTTTTTTATTTAAACTAATATATTCTTGATTTAATAAAAGCTTTTGCCAAAATAGTATGTATTTTATAACATTATAGCTTTTACACTTAGAATTTCTAAATTAAAAAATATTTTTATGTTACTTCTTAACTTTATAAATTCGTTTAACAGCGTATCTTCACACGCCTATAAATAAAGACCAATGTACGAAGGTACCATCTGACTACTTTAAAAATCATTTGAAAAAAAACTATGGTGAGTAATGTGTTTTTTTTTTGTTTTTTTTTTTATTTTATCCCATTCATTGTCGAGTTAGTCTAACGTAATAATACGTAAGTACTGTATTTTAGGTTTCTGCATCTTGAAATTTGTATGATTCTAGATGATTTAAAGGACATAATAAATCTGAAACAAAATGATTACAAATATTTTCGAATTAATTGGTACTTAATTCAGAAAGATCTTGTAGCAATCCCATTTACTCTTGACTACGGCGTAGCATGTGGTACTACGACAGGTCTACGATTTTTTGTGGCAACTGTAACCTTTGTATTTATTTAACATCGGTATAAGTTCAGCCTTTTTTCCAAGTAATAACTTCATTTTGAAGCTAGAATTGAGAAAATAAAAACTAACTACGAGCTACATAAAATTGATATACTTTATCCGGATTTTTAACATAAAATCTGGCAGAAGTAGGTACCTAATACAAGCTTTTCCATCATCAGATACCTAACAGTCATATCTTCGATATATGTGAATACAACGTACCTACTTACTTATTTTAGGACTAAATAGTCAAAATTGATGATGGACCATAGTTATGAAAAATAATTACTCCAATCTAGACTCGATCCTGAATTTCCGCCGTTTTCTTTAACAGTACTGTACAAAGTCGGGTTTTCTCATGATCGCGATGTTTTCCCGTGTGAATTGTGTATTTTCTAAAAAGATGCGTCCGGACAGTGCTAAACAAACATGTGTTTCAAGGCTTTAAACACTAAACCACGCATGTGACCCGAGCGTCAGGAGAAGGTATTTGTGTTATAGTCCGTGTTGTTCCTCACTGCTGGGATCTCCCTTCTCTTCTACAATATTTAGTACTCCGGGCACCCGCTATATAAAAAATAATCTTCTGCCTTCGGGTTTACCAGCATAAAAAGCCTCAATCTGTCCTAATCGTGTATGTGGTTTAGACTTGAAAACGTAGTGCACAAGAATGTCACCCACTCTCTGAACTCACCATAAACAAACTTTTTTTTTTTCATAATCAATTTATTCCAGCCTCCACCATCATGATGGAAGTCGTCGAAAGCCTGAAGCCCAAAACAACTATTGGGCACTGCACAGGACTAGTAACACGAATATACTCTTGTGCGTGTTCTAATAGTTGTTGTCGGAGCTTCACATTCAACGGTCTGCGCGCGCCGGGGGAAGGAATACCTACTATTAATAGTAATTTTTGAACCTGTGTTTGTGTCTATCCTATTGTATTTATTGTGGCTAGCAACCCTAATGTATCAAAGTGTGATTCTGGTGGTAAACTGCACTAGTGTTTGTATGAAACCTTCAGAAGAAGTGCAAGCAGAAATGCTTTCCTCGTGATTTTGCTGTCGCCATCAGAATCAAATCTTTTGTGCTACTTGACAGTTTTTTAAAGTATGTACCTATTTTATGCTAAAACTTGTACTTAATAAACACGTGTGCTGCGGAGGGAACCATCATGTTCACAATTTGTTATTTTCATTTCCTTTTTTTTCTATTATGTAGTATTACCGGCTACCTACCTTGTATATATTTTATTTTTTATAATTATTGATTTGTTTAAACTTCATGTACAGTAGTGGTACATAGGCGGACTTAATGCAACAAGGCATTCTCTACCAGTCAACCTTTGGATTAAAAAGACAACACTGTGGTAGGTGTGCACAATAAATAAATAACAGATATATCAAGTAGAATGTAGTATCATTAAATTAAGTTACAATAATAAAATACTTATACATGCTAATATAACTAATAAATACTTAATTATATTTATTTATTGGAACAATAAACTTGTTTGCGAAATTTGAAGCGTTCGTTAACAACCAAATTAATATAAAACTGTGTTGTAACCATTAGCGCGCACCTTCAAGAGGTTATATACACTAAATATTGGAGTACTGAAATGTGTACGTTCGATACTAATACGTAAGTAGCAATCTTAATCGTTTAGACTGGCCTGTTGGTCTAGTGGTTAGTGGCCCTGACTGCTATGCCGGAGGTCGTGGGTTCGATTCCCACCCAGGACAAATGTTTGTGTGATGAGCACGATAATTTGTTATGTGTCTGGGTGTAATTTATCTATATATGTATGTATGTATTTAGAAATATATAAGTATGTTTATCAGTTGTCTAGCCTACCTATAACACAAGCTCTGCTTAGCTTGGGACTAGACGGCGTTGTGTGATAGTTGTGGAATATTATTATTATTAATCTGCTCTATACATAATCAAGCCTCTCCAAGAACTTGAAGGTTTATTTCTTAAAATATGTTGAATTAAATTTTATATTGAGAGCAGTGGTGGCCGAGTGGTAACGGCCCCGACTTACGAGTTGTAGGTCGCGGGTTCAAACCCAGCCATGCGCATTACTTTGTTTAATTTATTTCATCACCACTGCTCTCAAAACGGTGAAGGAAAACATCGTGAGGAAACCGGGATGTCCTAGAACCAAAAATTCGAAGACATGTGACATCTACCATCCCACACTGGGCTCGCGTGGTGGATTACGGCCCATTCCCTGTCCTAGAGAGGAGGCCTGAGTCCCAACAGTGGAAACATTATAAGGCCGACTATGCTATGCTAAATTTTATATCATAATACGGCTGTATGTTTTTTTTTTCGTACATGGTGTTGACATAAATTATGTTGTCCCCATTTTAATAAGAAAAAATGACGACAACATAATTTATGCGAAAGCAATACTCAACTTTTTCTGTTTTTTTTTTCCGAGTGAAGTTCAGTGACCGTTTTATTATAATTATTAGGTGGTGCCAGCGTCTTCGCCTGCGTGATCGTAGAAAATTATACCAGGGGAACATACTCCCGGGATAAAAAGTATCCTATGTGCTATTCCAGGACATGGTCTACTCGTGTTCAAAGTTTCATAGAAATCCATTAAGTATTTTTTGGGTGAACGAGTAACAAACATTCATACATACAAACTTTCACGTTTATAATATTAGTAGGATTCGCAAATTCAATCCTAGTGGATATTATGATGTAAATATTCTCCCGCTCTTGGGCAGATCTAGAGGGCGTGTCAGACTTTCACTGGCTAAAACCCACTCCTGTTCCTTTTTGGCCTTCGTTCCAAGGCCCTGTGGTTCACTTTCGTACAACCCATGACCCCAATAGGCTTCGACCCTGCGGGGCACTTACGGTTTTGCTGACATCTTGAGGTGTGCATGGAATACTACGAGCCGTTGACGACTCGAGCTCGGTCTGGACGGTTACCGGACGGCCGGACGGCGAGCTATCATTTATCGCCGTCTGCAAGCCCACACGGTGGCTGGAAACTAGGGTCGGGATCCCGGTGGCTGGGGTGTAAGGGCCGTTCCCTCATGCGTGCGGCCGCCTACTTCGCTAGCATTACTGCTTCGCAGAAACTCCCAAACTTACCATGTCCGGTGAGGACCTGCGTCATGCGGAAGCTGAGGACGCCGCAACTTCTTTCCAGCCACTCCTCAAAGAGGCGGTTACCGCCATAATTATTGCGTGCCCAGCACTGGGTTGGGACAGTCGCTGTCGCCATTTCACCATGAGATCTCGCCGGAACTCTGTCCGCCATGCCGTGACTTATCGTGGTAGCGGAGTTTAGCGCCGGCGTTGCATCTCCATGCGTAAATCATACATAAGTGCAAGGACTGTTCTCCAGATCCCACGGCGGCAGCTCAGCAAGGAGGCTCGCCGCTTCGCGGGAGAGACCATTTGGTATCCCCGTACCATCCGGATGGCTATGACCCTCTAGCATGTGTTCAACTTGGCCGCCGACCGCTTTCGCAGCTCGTTTTCGAACGCTCCCTGCGTAGAGCTTCCGACAGGAGGCGTTTGGACCCCCTAGGATGGGCAGGAGCCGCTTGAAGGCAGTGCTAGTCCGTTCCAATTTGGAAGCGAGACGTCGAAATTGTTCCTCAAAATTCCACCGGCTATCGAGGACGAGTGCCAGGTACTTCATCGACGACCCGACACCGATGTGAACCCCTCCTACCATTATTTGGGAACCCGGTGGTGACGCGTTTCTGAAAACCACATGGCCTCGGATTTGTACAGTGCCACCTCGAGTTCCAACTGCTGGATCCGCTCCACGACTGTCGTAACCCCGATTGTCGCTAGTTCGGCCGCCACCTGGAGCGACTTCCTCTGCGCCAGGACAAGCGTGCCGACTGCATAACAGACCACGTTGACCCCGTCGGGGAGGTCGCCGCGTAACACGTAGTCGTAGGTACCCAATGTTCCACAAGAGCGGTCCCACTACCGATCCCTGCGGAACACCGCACGACATCTCTCGCTGTTTTTTCTCTCCCTGGTGACCGGGGTAGATGATGAATCCACTGGATGTTGTGGTGTAGTTTTGTATCTCAAGTGCCTATTCAACTAGACAATATCTGATATCATTATAACAGGTGCGATCTCGGTAAACTGGGGCTGAGAATTTTATTGTTGTATTTAGTCAATAAAACAAATAAAATTCAAGTCCTCAGCGAAGCTCTGAGAATACAGACTCGATACATTTCCTGACAAATAGTGCAGTAACATTAGAATGTGTTACATCCGCTTTATATTGGAACTCACGTGTCTAAAATACAATAAATTAAACTGATAGTGCAAACAATTAAAATAGATGTAAAAACAACACTATTTGTGAACTTATTGTGCAACTTTTGGTTAGAAATAAGTCATTAATAATAGATACAGAATCCTTATTCTCTTGACCTGAACAGGTTATGGCCTCCGAATAATGTCAGAATGACTATTGCAGCGTAAACACATACCTAATTGTTTACTTGGTTCGGAAATTAAACAGCAAACGTAGTATAGGTCAGCCCCCCTAACCAAGTTATAATCGTTCCGTTCGCGCTGAACGGCTCGAGTAGGCCACGCCTCCGATTCCTTTGTTCTGATCACGTGACTGAGCGTTGATTTGAGATGACGTCAAAACAAAGGAATCGGAGGCGTGGCCTACTCGAGGCGTTCGGCGCGAACGATACGATTGTAACTTGGCTAGGGGGGCAGGATTATTTCGTAAATAAAACACATAAATGCAATTTATAAAGTTTATTGGAATTGAAAACACGTCAGTCTTAGGTGTCTAAACAAATGTAACAGCAAAAAAAAAATAGGAAAATACACGGTAACATGTAAACAAAACTTGCTCTAACGGGTGTACTTCTTTCTGAACGTATAACAAACGACCACTTACTATTTTATGCAAAAAATAAAGAAAAACTATGACTAGTTCTAAAATAGTAACCAAAAGGCGGTTTAACCCTTTAACCGCTTACGTCGGACTAGTCCGACGAGTTTTCGTCTCCCATTCGCCAGTGTCGTCTGTTTGCGATTAGGTACTCTACCTCGTTTAGCTTTTCAATCCCCATAGGTAACAGAAGAGTTGACGAGATGGAATATATCGAGTTGGTCGTGGATGTGCGACCCAGGCAGAATTGTTGGTCGGACTGTCGAATCCAACGTAGACGGTTAAAAAATTCAAATAAACTACTGCGTGGTTTGTACAAACAATGAGCACGACAACAAGGAATGATTCAACATTTTGATCTTATAGGCGGAAATTATTGAACTTATAATAAATAACACAAGTCTCGACTAACATCGCATTTTCTGATTATATTATGGGGCAGTAAGCTATGATTATATAGTTGTTTGAAACGTGATTGATCTATGAAGCTACCTTAATTGAAAAACTAATTTTGAAATTAAGCCTCAACAAAATTAGGCAACTTAACTCATGATACAGGGTGACTCAATTTATTGGCAATAATTCAGGGTTGTCAAAGTACATAAATACTTTTATTTCTTTGAATGTCGTAAACGATAGATACTTAATAGCATACAAATCAGGTGTTCATTAGATTTTATATATTCGCGATTTTAGGGTTGCTTCTATAATAAAAATTATACACATTCCTTTCGCGCTTTGAAATAATGCCAATGAAATAAGTGACCTGTATAAATCAAATAACTATTTGTACGCAATCTGAAAACAAAAGACTTCTGCAACAGCAGTTACTATCCTTTAATAAAAATAATTTAATGATATTTTCCAAAGCTCGATTATCCACATCTTCATTGTCCTTACAGCCTTAGCAGGCATTTTACTGACCCTACTGGCCGTATGAGGCTGCAGGTACACTAGTAGCAGAGGGACTGTAGCAGCATTTATGCTGCCACATAGGAACAAAATATATCGCACAAGTTCCACATCGCGGTATTGGAGTACCGCGCGATTAGAACATATAAAATAGTCCGAAAACATCTATCGGACAGTTGCCGGACCAGACACAACACTCGTCTGGTCTGTAGATCCTTCCCTTTTCAATGTAAGTTTGCCGGACTCTATAGAGTCTATAACAGTGTTCCGCAAAATGTGTGCCGCTGCACACTAATGTGCCGTGGTAATTTGTTGGTGTGCCTCGGAAAAGTTAGACTTTTTCTTAAAATGAATAGTCTTTGATTAATAATAAAAGTTGATTTATAGTATGTAAAAAATGTTTTTTTTATTTACCTCCAAAATTGTCCAATGTTAAGAAGTGCTTTGGACACAAGTTTGCGGAACACTGGTTTATAAGACCAATATTAAGGCTTGTAAAGACAATGACAATGTACCCAAAAAAGTGATAAAATTATCAATTTTTAAGATAACTACTATAATATTGTTTCACAATCATTTGCATCTAACTTATAACTATTGTCACAAAATTTTTACGACACTTCCAATAAATGGGTAAACTTTTTTTCATATGGGCAATTTTTCAATACACAGGTAACTTTTATTCGAGGAATAAAAATTTAGTGTCGACAGCTTTCGTACAGAAAATGTTGCTCATTCAATAGAATGACGCAATGCATGAAAGTCGAAATTTACATTTTAATGTAATAATAGTAATTTTATTTTAGTTTCTATTAAAATTTGAGTTTGGGTCCGGGACTTTTCGTAACTTTAGTTGTCTCAAGTCCCGAGACTTTCAGGTCGAGACTCGATACGAGACAAGATTGTCGAAATTGTTACGAAAAACATACAGACAATTTGGAACTGCTGTATAAAGCCTTAAACATAAAATGCCTTTATTAATTCATTAAACTCCAAGCGAAAGTCGTTCGCTCGCTCATTGCCTTTCAATTGTGTCTCTACTTACGGTACTCGAAAGGTTAATACTTTTCACCAGAAATCAAATAATCCAATTAAAATTCTTAAAAAAGGCTACACCCTCTTAAAATAAAATAAAAGTTTTTTTCTTAAAAGTCTCGAAGTCCCGGACTTTGAAATTGTCGGGAATTCCCAAACCCTAATTAAAACATATTTAAGTATTTTAAATCAACCAAAACAGTTCTAATTATATCTTTTACATAATAATCTATTTAATTAAAAATTAAATCTATCTCCATATCTTAGAAAGCTTCTTGGAAGATGTTCAAAATATATTTGTCATTTTTCTGTTGGATGAGCGACAGGCATGTCAAACCACCATCCTTCGGTTAAAACTTATCTGTCTATTGAGAAAATTAGCCCTTACAGATTTTTATGATTATCATACACTTATATAATGTACTAATATATTTTTGTTCAGACAGATCGCGTCTGCAAAGTGAGAAGACATAAAAGGTATATATATGAAGTGAATAATGGAACATCGATCAGGATTACTGCTTACATTATTTAGTTAAATCGTTGTCATAATCATATTACATTATTTTAAGTTAGATCTTAGTTCGACTAGCAGTTTTAGCTTGAGTTTTTGTCTTGGTAAAAAAAGCTGTGTTGTAGCCATCTACGCATATAAAATACTGAGATACGGTAAGGCATTCCGGGTATTCTAGAAAGCTATTTCAAAAGACCTATCTTAGAGTAAGCAGTGGTGGCACTGCAGTAACAGCCCCGACTTACAAAGTGCCCGCCGTGGGTTCAAACCCAGGCTGTACTTTGTAATTTATAATATCAACACTGCTCGCAAACACGGTGAATGAAAAAAACGTGAGTAAAACCGCATGTCCTAAATCCAAAAATTCGAAGGCATGTGACATCTGCGTGGGTCTACGGTCCATTCCCCCTCTCCTACAGAGTTGTGGTGGAGACCCAGCAGTGGGAATATTATAAGGCGAATTATGCTTATATTATAACTCAGAATAATTCAAAATAAGGCGAAGAAGATATTATCGTCATCACAATAATCCTGTTTCGATAAAGAATATTAAATGTAATTTATGATATCCTATATTTTTACAGAATACGCAGTTTTATAGACAAAAAGTCTCAAGCAAAAACCGCTAATACAATAACAAAGACCTTTGATCGTTTGGCTTAGCTTCAGTCGTTATACAAATTGGTAAACTCGGTATACAGTATGTCATTTTTGTTTGTGTTTAATTCAGTTTTCCTTAGGTTTCGCCTTAGCCGCGTCGCCGAAAAGCATGAGACACATGGTCGCGTGGAGACATGCCTTGGCCGGGAGGAATTTCTCGTCGAATGTGAGGGAGTACCGGTACATCCATACTGCTGGTTCGTATTCAGACTGTGAATAAATAAATCGATATAAAACTCGATAAAAACATTCCATAATTATTTTTTTTTTTTTACCTTTTTCGAGATAGGAAATCAACAAATAGCTCTTACTGGTCTGGATAGAGCAAGAAATGCCAGACTTTTACTGACTAAAACCCACCCATTTTCTTCTGCTGACCTTAACCCACCCCTCGCGAAGCCCGGGGCCCCGGGATGAAGGTAAAGAGAGAACAGGAGTGGGTTTTTAGTCAGTAAAAGTCTGACACTATCTCTCGCTCCACCCAAGAGCGGGATTTGTCATTAGATGATTGGCCCACCTTAAAAAAAAAAACCCACCCATTTTCTTATTTGACTAAAAGTAAAACCCACCCGTTTTCTTATTTGACTAAAACCCACTCATTTTCTTTTACTGACTAAAACCCACCCATTTTTTCATTTGTCCATAACCCACACATTTTCTTCTTTGACTAAACCCACCGTTTTCCTTTACTGAATAAAACCCATCCATTTTCTTTTTTTACTAAAACCCACCCATTTTCTTTTACTGACTAAAACCCACCCATTTTCTTATTTAACTAAAACCCTCAAATGTCTATAGTCGAAGTAAAAGACTTTTATACACTTGCTGAAAAATTGAAATAAGTTTAATCTACAAACTTACATACATAGTAAACGTTTATATAATCATAAGTAGCTTCTGCCAGCAGCTTCAACTGCATGAAAGAACATAATTACCTTAGAACACACCTTCGGGACAAAAATCCACCAGGACGTGATCTACCCGTGAGCCAAATTTCATCTAAATCCGTTCAGCCGCTTGAGCGTGACGGAGTAACAAACACACATTCATACAAACTTTCACCTTTTTAAATGTTAGTGTGATTGTTTTTCATGTAATCATTATAATTGCAGATGACGACATCAGATGTGCAGAGGTGGTCTGCAGTAAGAGCTATGCAATGTTGGGAAGCTATGGCAATAAGAAGCAATTTAACTAATTATCAACCTACGTAAATATTAATATGTAAGTACTAGCCACTGCCAGTCTTCATTCGCGTGATAGCAATAAAATATCCCAAGGGAACATACTCCCGGGTGGGGAGGAAAGATTCGAATCCATTCATCCATTCAGTCGTTCGAGCGTGAAGAAATAACAAACATACATACAAAAACTTTAGCCTTCATAATATTAGTGTAATTCTATTCAGTTTTATCGACTACTACTGGTTGATTCTCTCCGTCATATCACAGAAAATAAAATATGTAATCCATATGTTAACTTACCAAGTAAGTATGAGACACAGCCACTAGGAACGATTCTATTCGACTCTTCGGTTTTGTGTAGAAGGAGAGGTAGGCGATTTCTTTAGCATCTTTGATTTTGTTTTGTCTGTAGATAGAAAATTTATGATTATGTTAAAACATACTAATGCTTGGTTAGTTAGGTTAGGTTAGATGGATCTGATTAAGAGCTTGTACAGAGTAAACGCGCTGTGACTATGGAAGGTATGGGTGCAGTGGCGGTTGCCATTAGAAGGTCACAGTGCATAGCTAGTTGTTGTAGATAGACGTATTTCCTCAGGGTAAATCAAAAGCGAGACCGCATTGGTTTCTGCATCACGCACGCAAAAACCAATGCGGTTGTGAAGTGATCCGATGCGGCTGACGCGAAATCAACGCAACGCGTCGGTTCTGTCCTAAGTCGCCGCTTCAGCCGCCATTTACATAAAACAAGCCACCGCACCGCAAGAATTCACGCGAAACTATCAAACCAGCGGATCGCGTCTGCTGTGCTTCGATCATCGATTGATCGATCATAGGCCATCGTATTAGAGTATCAATTGTTTGTTCCTTTCGCACCGCAACGATTCTGTGTTCGCCATCGTGTTTTATCGCTTACTTGGGACAAAACAGTTTTCGAATAAACAGTTTTTCTTTCTTTCTTTTCTTTTTCTTTCACATAAACGTCCACCATAGTCACTTCAATGTGGACGCACACGATGTTATCCCTATATGGGTCCTAAGGTTAGGGAAAACTCTAATACATATATTTTATATTTATATTTAAGTGATTTGTATTGGGAGTTATCAAGTACTAACAGAACATTGTATCATACAGATGTACTCACATGTGCAGCAGCGCAGTGAGCGCGCGCGCGGAGTGCGGCGCGTGGCCGGGCGGCGTGCGCGCGTGCGCCGCGGACAGGCAGCGCGCCGCGCACGCGCCCCGCCCGCCGGCGCCGCACCACCAGCCGGCTACTGCCGCGCCAGCCCAGCATGGTATCATACAGATGTACTCACATGTGCAGCAGCGCAGTGAGCGCGCGCGCGGAGTGCGGCGCGTGGCCGGGCGGCGTGCGCGCGTGCGCCGCGGACAGGCAGCGCGCCGCGCACGCGCCCCGCCCGCCGGCGCCGCACCACCAGCCGGCTACTGCCGCGCCAGCCCAGCATGGTATCATACAGATGTACTCACATGTGCAGCAGCGCAGTGAGCGCGCGCGCGGAGTGCGGCGCGTGGCCGGGCGGCGTGCGCGCGTGCGCCGCGGACAGGCAGCGCGCCGCGCACGCGCCCCGCCCGCCGGCGCCGCACCACCAGCCGGCTACTGCCGCGCCAGCCCAGCATGGTATCATACAGATGTACTCACATGTGCAGCAGCGCAGTGAGCGCGCGCGCGGAGTGCGGCGCGTGGCCGGGCGGCGTGCGCGCGTGCGCCGCGGACAGGCAGCGCGCCGCGCACGCGCCCCGCCCGCCGGCGCCGCACCACCAGCCGGCTACTGCCGCGCCAGCCCAGCATGGTATCATACAGATGTACTCACATGTGCAGCAGCGCAGTGAGCGCGCGCGCGGAGTGCGGCGCGTGGCCGGGCGGCGTGCGCGCGTGCGCCGCGGACAGGCAGCGCGCCGCGCACGCGCCCCGCCCGCCGGCGCCGCACCACCAGCCGGCTACTGCCGCGCCAGCCCAGCATGGTATCATACAGATGTACTCACATGTGCAGCAGCGCAGTGAGCGCGCGCGCGGAGTGCGGCGCGTGGCCGGGCGGCGTGCGCGCGTGCGCCGCGGACAGGCAGCGCGCCGCGCACGCGCCCCGCCCGCCGGCGCCGCACCACCAGCCGGCTACTGCCGCGCCAGCCCAGCATGGTATCATACAGATGTACTCACATGTGCAGCAGCGCAGTGAGCGCGCGCGCGGAGTGCGGCGCGTGGCCGGGCGGCGTGCGCGCGTGCGCCGCGGACAGGCAGCGCGCCGCGCACGCGCCCCGCCCGCCGGCGCCGCACCACCAGCCGGCTACTGCCGCGCCAGCCCAGCATTCTGGGTGCTAGAGATGGTAGAACGGCATAAAAATCAAAGTTAACAAAATATTTTGTGAGATGTTGCGAACTAGCGCGCCCATGTTCGCCATTGTAGGCCACCAAACGACAAGTCCGTGTTACATAGCGTCGTGTGCCAACCTCCTAAAGTGGGACAAAGCCCTGTGACCGCCTATCAAGCCCCTGAGGTGGGAAGGGGCTTGGCAACATCACAACAGTTAACTCCGCTAATGTCGCATGAAACCGCTTAAGGCCATACACTGGAATGTCAGCAACAGGCAGGGAATTGACGAGGCCGGCAGAGTCAACCGCATCAACGCAAGCGGCACCGGTGTGTTTACTCCCGCACCCAGCTTTACGCTGGCGCCTAATGCCCGCTATAACCTGCCATGACTTACACTTAGTGTAAGTGGTGTCCAACTTGTAATTTTCTTAAATATTTTTGGGAAAAATTAAGACATTATGTAAAAAAAATATATTGGAATCGATTCAGATTACTGATTCTGAACAAACTATACTCAGTTTTCTTATATACTAAAAATAATGTTGTATATAAATTATTATTTCACACTGAAAGTCCTCGCCGCTTCGCTGCCGACCACTGTTATTTCGGTAGGAATTGGCCCTTAGGATTATAAGAGTCTAACGCTGAAAATGTCAGCCGAACTCCATAGATTCATAGGTAGTAAGTTTATAGGTAGGTATATGACATGATAGATTCATAAGGATACAGGCGCTTATGGGGTTAACAATGTAAAGTAAGAAATAAATTCTTCAACAAAATAAGCATTTTTATTTAAAATTCCTTAACTTACCAACTCCACATATCTAGCTATCTTCGCTCCCAGCGCAACGTAATCGTAAAAGTTGAACACCTCTGCGAACTGATGCATCAGACTGAGCACGGGCTCCCAACCTTCGGTGTCAACCTTCATGAATCTTTCAATGAAGAAATCCTTCGAAGGGTCAACGGTCAAACGGCATTCTGGAATCTTTTTATTTCCAGGTGTCATTGAGATGATTTCGGATGGTAACCTGAGTGTAAAAAATTAGCTGTGGGTTAAAATCTGTACAATGTACTTATTTGATTGGGATTTTTTCCCTCTTCCGACCTACAACTGGAGTGAATAGCGTAGTGATGTGCTAGCTTAACGTAATGCTCCAGGGTGACCCGAGAAATTCAAATATGGGTTTACTTAATTGAATGACGTTTTGAAGAAATGGCCATTCAATAGGGTTAGACGAACTGAGAAGGTTAAACTGATGATTTTAATACTTATAATTCCTAAAACAAATACGTGTGATGGTTTCAAATCATATTTTAATGAACATAAAATCTGAAACTGAACAGCAAAATGCAGGAATTAAATTTTGCGGGCTACCCTGGCGCATTCTTACCTTAAGAAATGACAAAGGTATGGTTGTAACGAGCATATTTTTTTTAAACTACTATAGTAAAATAACTTCGGTTCTTCGTATTTTATTCATTTAATATCATATAGCCAGTAAGACTAGTAGTGGTAGTCCGTGTGTCTGTCTCTGTGTTAAACCTCATTGTTAAACTGTCTTACTATCATGAGCTTGTATGGGTACAGTAGTGGGAATAAGTTTCCAAAATCACTCGCTGTTGTATTCAATCAATATGTCAATGCAAACTATTGGCATGATTTACTCTTTTTTTCTTTTCGCCAGAAATGAAACTTAGGTTATATGTTAGAGGACAATACAAAGAATCAATAGCAAAAAGAACCAGGTCTTTAAACCGTAACCGAACGAAGATCCATATATGCAGGCGTTACACATTTTCGTTATATTATAATGAAATGGAAATATAAATACGTAATATTTTGAAGTTTCTATTGATAAAATAGAATAAATTGGTTATTACTGTTATATTTTTATCAAACTCGCAGTAACAAAAAAATAAGTGATAAACGAATCGAAAAGATACGCGTTGGTGTTGTGATAGTGATTGACACCACAAAAACCGAAACTATAACTATATTTAACAATGGGAAACTTAAAATATCAGACATATAGTATTTTTATTTATGAAAAATAACGCCTTATAGCAATATACTAAACTGTTTACGGTTGGTAGACATAATAATTTATGCTATTGATTTCATACAGTCATGGCCTAGGTTTCACTTTTGGCGAAAAGAAAAAAAATATATATGCCAGCAATTTATGGGAAAAGTTCCATTCTCTTTTAAGCGGTAGCTTCTGCCAGCGACGACCTGCGTGAAAGTCTAATATTATCCCAAAGGGACATACTCCCAGGATAAACGCTATGTCATAGACCATGTGGTCTACCCATGTGCCAAATTTCATCCAAATCCGTCCTGTCATTTGAGAGTGAAACAGCACCAAACATACATATGAATATACACAGGCATACATACAAATTTCCGCTTTTTAATACTAGTGTAATTAACCAAAGGAGAGAGAGACAGAAGAGAAATTTAGAAGGAGAAAGGAGAGGCCTTTGCCCAGCAGTGGGACACAAAATAGGCTATTAAAAATAAAAAACAAAGGAGACTTACTTTAAATCTGCATCAGCGAGCAATTCCCTAAAACTGATGATGTGTAGCCAATACCCTAGTTCCAAATGCTGGTAAGTGCAATCCTCTTCTGTCAATGCTAAATCTTCTGGCTGAATACCTGGACAACATTCAAACATATTAAAAACCTTACAGTTTTAAAAAATAGTTAGATAAATGATCACAGCCAGCTCATTCATAGCGCAGACTATGGTCTTATCAAAACTGAAAAGCTAAGATTGTACTACAAATAATGTTGCACAATTTGATACATTTCACGTTAATCTATAGTCTTAATTTCCTTCCCAAAACAGACTAACATAAGGTTCATCAAGAATACTTCAAAAGTAAAAAATCTGTAATACTTTTTGAGCTAGAATGTAGGTTTTTAAAAACCACTTTTACACGACATTTTTGTCAATTAAAACTCGATGAGGCCCGTGTTTCCATACTGACTACTCTGAGAAGAAACACCGAAACCAACTCAAAGGTCAAAGCTCTTTTAAAGGCCGTACAGCAAACATGTAATGGTCAAATCATATGAGAACCATGCAGATTAGTGTCTGAGATGGTCTTTTAAGGAAAGAACCGTACAGATTGTACCTACATTAATTCAAGTATTCCAGTCTCAATTAGGTGGACAGATTTTCATAGTCATCAAAATAAATAGGAAAATAAAAATTACTTTCACATCCTCTATCACCGCAACCTTTCAATTCTTTGCCAACCGTCTTCATCATAGCTTCAAAGTTCTTCAAATGAGCCGCCTTATCGGATCGATCCTTCGGCATTTCTTTTGTGAATCGATCGAAAATCCCATCATTCATATCTTCAACCGGCGCACCCTGGATATTATCGTCTTTTAGTTCAAGCATTCTGACTAAAGTGCTGCTTTCTGCGACAATTAGGAAGGAATATGTTATGTATGGTATAGGTAAGTATTAGTTTAGAGTGACTAAGGTCTTTTTTACATAGCATGGGTAGGATGACAGCAGGACGAAAATATGCATTTTTAAAATGAGAGAAAAGGATAGGTAGATACTTTGTATGAATCCGACAGCTGTCACCCGCACAATCCTATAGCAATTGTAGTATAGTGATGGAGCAGCAGAGAGCCTTAAAACATATATAATAATAATAATAATAAGAAGATGCGTTCAGTGGACCCGATATATAACACGTAACTGGAATAATGCACACCTTATACATCCCAATTAGAAATTTTTCTTACAAGTTACAATCATAATTCAAGTATTGAAACTTTACTTAAATGCACTTGGGTAATGTTTTTTTTAGTAATTAGTTATCCTAATATTAGGCAAATAATATGGGAATCGACGCTCTACACTAATAGCGCATCGGTATTGGTATACTACGCACGCACAAACACTCTAGTGACGCAATCAAGATTTATCAAAAATTAATCCTTTTTTGTCCTAAAATAATCAAGATTTATTTAAGAATAAAAAAAAAATAACGACTTTAAAAATCGCTGAAATCGATTCAGTTGTCGATTTTGAACATACTACTTTCAAGATTTGCGTTTATTATGTTATATGTAGTATAAACCTTACCGCACTTCACTTGAACGTTCTCATGAGGCGACTTAGGCCCACTGCCCACGGACGCGTAGCTTCATTGACGCGTATTCGTGATTATACGCACAACGAAGCGGCAACGTCCTGGCATCGCATCGTTGCCGCTTTGTCCACAGAGCGTACACCTAGCGTATAATAACGAATACGCGTCTATGAAGCTAAGCGTCCGTGGGCTGTAGCCCTTAGTTCAACATTAAGTTGATTAAACAAAATCGAAATGCAAACAAATGTGATTCACGTCTAATAACAGCGTGCTCTTTTAATGATTCGATTTTAATACATTTAGAAAACGAATTCTATACTAGTTGACAGAAAAATTCCCTGGTGAAAAGACTGTTTTAAATTGTTGTACACAGTTTTAAAATGAGGTTAGTAAGAAATCATGGTTAGAATGGTTTCAGTACGTGTCAGTGATAACTTTTGTTGAATTATACAGCCTTAAAATATTCTATGTTACACACAAATGCTCCCATAGCATATAAGCATAGCATAAGCATAATCAGGCTTTTAATGTTCCCACTGCTGGGACTCAGGCCTCCTTTCTAGGAGAGGGAATGGGCCGTAATCCACCACGCGGGCCCAGTACGGGTTAGTGGATGTCGCATGTCTTCGAATTTTTTGGTTCTAGGACATGTCGGTTTCCTCACGTTGTTTTCCTTCACCGTTTTGAGAGCAGTGGTGATGAAATAAATTACAGAAAGTAATGCGCCTGGCTGGGTTTGAACCGGCGACCTACAACTCGTAAGTCGGGTCTGTTACCACTCGGCCACCACTGCAACCTATATTTATAGTATAATGTAGCATAGTAGTACAGTAAATGTTTATCTTTATAGAACTTACCACGTTCGTGGCCATAGCACTGTATATTAGTGAGATGGCAGTTCGTACCATCCTTCTCGCACACCATACTCATTCCAGGTTCTACCTGCGTGCATATATCGCCTTCACTGAATTCTGAAATTGAAGCACCACACCTAAATAAAGATTTCTAAGGAGAGAATAAGGTGAGAATGTTCAGAAATTACATGACGCTTTCATCTATAAGAAAAATCGGACGGCGAGCAATGGGTAGCTTGCCGTCCGGCAGTCCCGTAAGAATCAAGCCCGAGTCGATGACGCATTGTGTTCGACACGCGTCTCAAAGAGATTGGTGATTGGATCAGCAAATGAATGGGGCCCACTAGGGTTTGCTAGGGCTGCGGGATTATTCTGAAGAGTTACCGTGGCCCTGGAACACGAAGAGCAACAAAAGGATCATGTTAGTTGTTGTTATGTAAGTCATATTCAAGACAGTTCCACGCGCGCCTCAGAGATGTCAGCTAACCGTAGGAACCCAGCAGGCACTGATTTTGCTAGGGCCAAGGTGAACAGTATAAAAGGAATGCTCGTGGTCCCAGAGCGCAAAAGACAAATGAAGGAACACAGGTGTGGTTTTAGTCAATACAAGTCTGACACACCCTCCCTTTCCACTCCAGAGCGGCAGGGAGAAGTCATTTGATGATTTCCCAGCTCAAAAAAAGGACATGGACATGGTTCTTTTTTTATTTGGGTTGTTGCCGAGTTGTATTTTCAGTAGGCTACCTGGGTACGCACCGATAGACTGCTTTCCCTAAAGATCACAGCAGCTCCCATCCAGGTGGCAAATGTCCTTGGGGTTTCTTTTATGATACACAAGACCAAAAGCATCTCCATATTATACATACCCAAATCCTGCAGCACATTAACTTGACGGAAGAGACAGGACCACCCATACAGCATATTTCTAGCAAGCCCTCCCATGAACCCGGGGTCCACGCGGATGACTTGCTTGAGGTGGAACATGTGGGTGTTGCGGTGTTTCTTTATCATGTTCAGTTCGGCTAGGATGAAGTTTGTTGATGGCTGAGACAAAACAAAAAACGGTTTTAGTGAAAAACCATACGTCGTCTACTCAGTAATTTCTTAACCTAATCAGGGTAGCTCGCCGTCCGGCCATCCGGTAACCATCCCGACTGAGCCCAAGTCGTCGACGGCGCGTAGTGTTTCACGCGTGCTTCAAGGAGATGTCAGCAAACCCGTAAGGGATCCAGCAAGGCCGAAGCCTACTGAGGACCATGGATTCGCTTCTGAAAGGAAAACCCAGGGCCCTGGAACGCAAGACAACGAAGGAATATAGGAGTGGGTTTTAGTCAGTAAAGTCTGACACGCCCTCCCGCTCCGCCCTAGATCGGGAGAAGTCATTAGATGATATCCCACCTAAAATAATAACATGAATGGCAATTGGTAAGTAATACTAAAGAGTTTAAAGATAAAGCGGGCCCGAGCTTAGCCATTTTCTCCGTAGATGGCGCTCAACTCAATATTTTTAGATTATTTTGTTTTTAATGTATGAGAGCATTATTAAGTCAACGAAGTGGTATTCTAAGGTGGCTCCTACAAGGTGGACCGATATCGGGGGAGGCCTGTGTCCAACGATGGACGTCTTTCGGCTGAAATAATGATGATGATGATGATGATGATGATGATGATGATGATGATGATGATGATGAAGTGGTATTTGCGAAATAATTTTTTGAACTTTGTGAAATTATTACCCCAAAATTCACCTTATTCGCCATACCAACCTAAAGTAACATCTGATTCTAACGATAGTGCTTGAGATTGGATTTTTTGGATTAGGATGTAATTTTAGGTATTTTTAGGTTTCAAAAACAAAGAATTAAAACATACCTCATAAAGACTCATTTTGAAGGCCTCTTCAGCCGCTGCTAATGCCTCATCAAAATAGCCCATCTCCAAATAAATAGAAGCTAATGACACCAGCACGATATCCTTGAACCGTGAGTCTACGGTCCGGCTGGCCGTCAGGATGCAGTGTAAGGCGTTTACATTGTTGCCGCGAACGCGCCAGTAGAGAGATGACAGGGTGTATAGCAACCATTTCGGAGCTAGTTTCTGAAAATGACAATCAAACTTGTATAATTTCGCACTTTCGGATACCTAACGATGCGAATGTCGTTTCGTAGAATTTGCGAACTAGTCAAACATTGTTTCGCAGTTGTCACTAAAAGGGTGACCAGACGGTTGCAAACTAGCGTTCCAACCAAATTGCGCTTGGTTTATGTGTTTGGTTTGTGTTGCGGCTACATGGATGTAAACCACGCCTCAACACGTTCGATGTTTGGGAAAACGCGCCTCCTAACCAAGGGCGACAAGTCAAAGCGTCGATTACAACTGCTGTCTACACGGATTGAAACTAGCAAGGGCAACTTGGTTGGGACGGTGGTTTGCAACCCCTTAAAAGTTGATTTTTTACAACAGCCAAAATACGCATTTCGCTTTGTAAGTGGAAGGAGACGACAGCACATTGTGGCCGCTGTTTGCACTCAATACTAGTTTTCTTTTTGCGTCACATACTGCTGCGTGCTGCGGACAAAATTTCTGGCCTATCTTAAAAGGTCAGCATACAGCTTCATCAAAATTCAGTGTAACAAGGAAGGTAGAACTGCTTCTATTAACAGTTTGAAGTTGTCGACGTCGCCCAGTCTGATACGATAAATGTAATAACATTGTGACGGTCGACGCGCGCCCAGTCTGATACGATAAATGTAATAACATTGTGGTGAGGGAGAGCACAAGCTATTTCTGCACTAGTGCGAAAAGCAGTCTACTGCGCGCCTAAAAGCGGTGGGATAAGAGAGGGTTTTCGAGTAAGTGTATTGAAAAAGCATTATTTTCCTAGTGCTTCTCAGATTTAAAGGCGTCAATAATCTCCCCCCCCCCCCCCCCCGCCGTTCTCCTTAACTCTGAAGGATGCAGGGGAAGGATGAGGGTACGCCTGCTGAATCTTTGATAGATTGCTCATGATTTGTGACCGTTCTTACCATTTGCATAGCACTGTATATCCGCTGGCCGACCTCTGCGTCCTGCATGTTACGCACCGACTCGAAGTCGCCGTTAGCGACGTACTCCAACAGTTTCTGACGTAGGTGATCCGTGACGATCACGTCACTAAATATTTGTGGTCTAGAAATAAATGACAACATTAATGAGATAAAATGTTCACAAATTTTATCAGGTCTGTTAGACTTGAAGAAGTACGGCGACGGTTTTTTGGGAGTTTTTAGCGGAAATGTTGTTTTGCGCCTGAAATAGGGCTTTTCATGTTTACATAGCAAGTACATGTAATCTAAACTATTATTGTTAGTGGTGAAATCATTGTTCGTTTAAATGTTTTTAATAAAATCAGAATTAAATCTGAATTTGAAAATTTTTACTGTGATAGCAAACTACACTTTGGTTGATTGCTATAGAAAGAAAGAAAAATAATGTATTTATCTATATTATCTATATATATAAAAGGAAAAACTGACTGACTGACATATCAACGCACAGCCGAAACTACCGAGACTAGGAACGTGAAATTTTGCTTCAGGTTTCCTTTTATGACGTAAGCGAGCACTAAGAGAGGATTTTGCAAAATTCACCCGATATGGTGATGAAACGGGAGTCCAAAGTTTATATGCAGAAACCTACTTTGACGCGGGCCGCTGGGTGAAGCTGGTTGAGTACAACATTGTGTAAGTATATCTATGTATACTCAATAAATAAAGAAGTGTTTCTACATAGAAACATCTTTTTAATATAATACATTCTCACGGCTGCGCTAAACAGATCCATTTCATCAAAATGGCAGACAACCATGTATTAGTTGCAATACGCTGATTTACAACTGTATCTTACTTTGAGTGTACGGATGCAATCAGTTTTGTTAGGTGTGAGGTAAGGAAATATATATATTAATGTCTAGGAAATGGCAAAAAAAAATGGCACAAGAATCAATAAATAAATCTGATCATACAATCCATACTAACAGAAACCGGATACTGCCATAGGATACTTTATTCCATAAAAAAAAACACGGTCCGTTAGAGAGACGGCGGCAACGAAGTCAGTCATGCTATATTATGCTTATGCTCGTAAACAACGAACTCCAAAGAACTTACTTCTGCGATTTCTTTTGCGTAAACGTAGCTGCTTCCTTATCATTGGGGCAGGTCGGCGGGTGCCACGGCAGCTCATGTTCAACATTAGCTGGCACCCCTAATTTGTCAGTCAGCAATGTTCTTAGTCTGTAGAATAAAGATTGTAAGCTGGGTATAATTACGAGGGTACAAACTTCCGCAGGTTTGCCTTTTAAATGGGAGGATCCTCCGACTCAAAGCGTTTATTTGCGAACTAAGTGTTTACAATGTTGTTATAATATCATTTATTAGTTGATTTCGGCTGTTGTACATTTCAAATCGCGCGGAAAAACTCGCATAGTAGTAATGTTGCCAGACTCTAACGCCGCTTCAACGCCACGTATTTTCGACAGCATCACCTCACGTAGTGTACCTGTCGAAGCTGTTTCGTATAACACGCCGTATTACAAGTTGACCAGCCGGATTGAAAAACGGCACTCTAATGTAATGCGGCTACCTCAAGTTGTAAGGATTGTGGTAGCTATACGTTCTATAAAACGGCGTACAACGTTTAGCTATATTATCAGTATTGGGCAAGTATAAATTATCCTATTTCAAGCGCATACTATTACAAGTTAAAAACTTGCAATACTTAAAGACAACGCCTGCGTCATTATAAGCAATAATATTTTATGTTACAAAAAGGGTTAAATAAAAATCAATACCTTATTCCTTTGTTCTCAAAGGGTAAAAATATTTGATATACAGCTTCCAAATTATCTGGAAATGATTCTGAATTATCTTTGCAGTGTTTATTTGTGGGCCATTCTGGATCTTTGTCAAACTCTTCTCTAGTCCTGCTTATTTTTAATGAAGGTGGATATCTGAAAATAACAAGGTATAACATGAAGGCTGTCACTGTGCTATACCACTCCGAGGTAAAGGCCTCCCTCTATTGGACTTGGTCTAAGACTAACATCCTTAAGTCCGAACTCAACGTTTGCCAACGAGCGCAGTAGGCATACCAATTTGATGACGAATTAACGGATCGCGTTCGAAACACCATACTGCACTCCAAAACCCAGAATAGCTGTGGTTCAAAAGCTGTCCATCTTAAATGGGACTGAGCAGGGCTTGATTTAAAGTAGTACAAAATTTATGCCTTAAGATAGTGAGACGGGGTCGCGGCAGACCACGAAAGTGATGCGAGACGAATTAGCCAAATTTCACCAGAGCTGGAAAGGGGAAGCATAGGCCCGTAAAATATGGAAAGTGCTTACTATAAGAACTATAATTTACAAGAGACTGCATCGAGATACTGAAAGTCAATGGTACATTGACAACATAATAATTAAATACTAGATTATAATATAATCTAACCTGGTAACCTAACCTAACCTAACCTGCCTTGGTATTTAATTATTATAAAAATATCCCTTTACACAAGAATTCTTTAGCGCCTTCTCAGGAGCGTACACGATTGCGTGAGGGATTGCTTGCACGCACGAAAGTGTGCGATTACTTTTGAAGTTTTTTAAACTAACGATCTATCGCGAGCGAGTGCTCGTGTTTGTTTTTATCATAGCGGAAAGAATGTCCGTGTAAAGGTTGAATACGCAGGACAGACCACGTTAAACTAGCGCGTGTTTGATGTACATGCATATCACACAGTTTGATTGAAGTAACTGAGCGAGCGCGCAAGAATTTTACGTGTAAGGACCACCTAATAGAATGTAATGAGACCGTGTACGCTTCTAAGAAAGCACTATAGGATTGTTGTGTAAAGTGGGTTATTATCGCGCGAGGATGGACTACCATACTACAGATTCCGTCAAAAACAATTTCGTCATTAATAATTTGACCAACACTCAAACATACTAACATACGATAAACGGACTTAGGGCGGAATTCACCAATAAAACTAATCGCGTTTTAACGTTTGGCTCGCATAATCGCGTTTAGCCGCTGTCACTAGTGGCACTTGTCTGTATTTTTCTTTTGTTGTATTTTTACAAGTTACGCGATTAGTTTTATTGGTAAATTCCGCCCTAAATCGAGAGTGGCTCTTGAACATTCAACATAAACATATTATAAAACAAAGTCATCCACCACGTTTGTCTGTCTTTACGAACGCGATAAACTCTCAACCTACGGACCAAAATTTCATGCAGTTTTTACTTTTTACTAATTGTCAGAGTGATTAATGAGGAAGGTTTAGAAGTATTATCTAAAACACATGCATATTATATTAGACAACAGTCGTGTAAAAACCGAAAATTGCAAAGCCTTCTAACAGCCGTAGCTGAGGCGGGTTGCTAGCTCCGCATAAAGGGGACAAATCATGCGCACGCACAATGGTGCGTACAACTAAGGAGTGGAATTCCTTGCCGGAATCTGTGTTTTCTGATGGCTACAACCCGGGAATCTTTAAGTCAAGAGTGAATAGGTTACTTCTAGGTAAGCGCGCTCCATCATCGACCGCATCGTCGCTTTCCATCAGGTGAGATAGTGGTCAAACGCGAACCTATAAAGAATTAAAAAAAAAATGACATCACTTACATTATAATCCCTGTATCATATTCATCAATAGTCTCTTCATGATCTGTCGCAACTTTTTTTTCCTGCGGTGGAACTGGCTCTGTCTTTTTTCCTTTTAAAGGGGATTTTGGAGACTCAAGCTCTATAGATTTCTCTCCTTTCGATCTCTCTCCTTTAGACCTGTCTGCCTCCTCTTCAATGAAGGGGTTTGCTGAAAATTCTAATGGACAAAATAATTGGTTACATCAGCTTGTTTTATTAAAAATTTCAATATCAATATGAATGGGCACGCCATAATTATGGCGGTAAGTCCCCTCTATGAGCAGTGGCTGGAAAGACAACACGGCGTTCTCGCCTTCCGCATGACGCAGGTTCACACCGGACATGGTAAGTTCGGGAGGTTCGTGTGCACCGAATTCGTGTGGAAGAAACGCACGGGTGTCACCATTGTGTGTACCGCCTGGAGGACACGATGGAGCATACGGTATCAAACTGTATGGTACGGTTTTTTTCGGTGGAATCAACCTTTGCATTCCAGGGCCATTTTCGACCAATCCCGTTGCTCGGCAGGCATCGACCCAGCTACAGCAGGCCACGTCAATTTTACCAACAGCTCTTTGAGACGTCGATCCGGGCTTGGTCCTTAACGGGCGGTGAGTTAAGCATTGCTCACCATCCACAAGTCCGCGCCTGCGGAGGCCGGCAGTCGCCCTGTGACTCCTGACGCCTAAGCCGCCTCCTGTGGCTACTAGAGACTGTGAGGGTTATTCTCCCTTCCGCTTTTTGCCACCGCCTTCACTCGCATTACTGCTTTGCAGAAGTGACTTACGCTGAAAACACATTCAGTGCAAAGGCACTTTATATTGCAGAAACGAAACATACCTTTAACTAAGTCTGGAAACAAATCCGGGAATGTTGGTGTAGGCCCAATCTCCTTCAGTATTTGTCCATCTGTTGGTTTTAAATGATCTTGCGGTATGGTGTAACCAATATCCGTTCCAAGGTTGGCGTGTCTGCCGATATGCTTTATTAATCTTTGTAAATTATAAGCCGACTCTAAAGCATGGACACCTTTTTCTTTTAACCAATTTTCGTTGTAAGTAGGTCCATCTAAGAAGTATTGTACTAGCGAGTATTTCTCTCCTTCTTTTTTTAATTCTTTTATATTCAAACCCGTTAATTCAGACATTTTCTCAAAGTTTTTAGTTAAATCCCTGTAATCTATAAATTTGAATTGTTATTTATAATTATGATACTCACACTAAATAACAAAAGTGAAATGAATAAATTTGAGTTTTGTTGTTGTACAACGCATACTATGCGTTTCAAATAAGAATAGGATCGACTTAGCGCCATGTTGTGACGTCATAGCTGTCAAATCGAATCAAGTAGGGTGAGCATAAAAAATATTTTTATTAAATTACGAATCATGAACAAAAAAAAATTAAACAGAATCTGGTTCTTCAATTCCACTCATTTTTGCATCAATGTGTAATGTCTGAATAGTGCGAAAGCGAATTCTGCCACAATGAAAAGAATGAATGAAATAAAACATTATTTTAAACTAATTAAGCCCTAAATAATAAATGTATCGCTAAAAAAATTTCGATAAAAATAATAACGTATTTTCTTCATTTAGATTTAAGTAAGACTCGGTTAAACAAAATAAAAAAAGAAACCGTTGTTGATAAGCAAATAAGTTTTCTTTGCAAACCTTACTTTTAAAGTAACATTTGATAGATAGAGGCCATTAACGTTCCTATTCTTATTTGAATCACATGGTAATATTAAATATCTTACCAAATTCATCAATTTGTTTCATGGTCCTCAAAAACGCAGCCTGTGATTTAAGCCAGTGTGCCTCTCTGTCAGTGTATTGTGTTAATTCTTCACGAAGTCTTTTAAGAGTTCTGTAATATATAAATAAGAAATCAGTCTTATAGAATAGAATCAGTTGAACACCTGCTAAGGCAGAAGCCAGATAAACTTAGAATAACGGTCATTGACCCTCCTACATTTATTAACATTCTTAATTTCAAAAACGGAAATAAGGGTAAAGTTATTTTGAATCGACCTCTATCGCGACCTTTTACGTTTTCTAGTACCTAATCAAAAATAATTCATTATTTGTATTTGGGTACCTACGCAGGTATATTGGGAAAACGTCAATGTAATGCCCCGTTTGCACGTGGGCTCAGCCAATCGTCTTCCCTAGCCATTGAGTTAACATTGGCATTCATTATGTTTTTGTTAAAATGCGGATAATGCAATGGGTTGCAATAACAATAATAATATTGCAGCCACCACTTTATTCGCATTTTAGTGAAACACAAACATTGTTTCACTAAAATTATTATAATAAAAAAATAAACATTTATAATGTGGCTATTATTTGTCCCTAAACTCGTTTAAAAACAAAAGTCCCGTTTTGATATTTGAGAAATACCCTAGAATGTAACTTGGAACGAAACTGAAAGAAACAATAAAATATTAATTAATTACATATTGTTTTAAAAAAATACATACATTTTTTGGTGCGTTAAATAATATGATGGAATATATTGCAAGTATTCTTTTTGCGTACTTAAGTATTCGTTTTGACAGATGTCAAAACGGGCCTTTTATTTTTTGACAACTTTAAGAGAATAAATATAAACTTTGGTTGAGCAGGTAGGTTTTGTGGTTTGGTAGGGTAGGATTAGTAGTTGTTTAGATAGCAGCATTCTTCAGAGCTGACTGTATTTAAAATACATTAAACTGTTATCTCTGCAGGCCTAAAGTTTTTATATAAAACAATAAAACTTACTCTTTAACTACTTGCATTTTTCCCAACATGTACTTATGACACAACATTCCATATCTATGTTTCTCTGCCAATTCAAATGATGGATTCAACTTCAGGCAAGTATCAAAGTGTTTTAAGGAGTTATTAAAGTCACCGACTACTGCAAATGCATTTGCTAGTATGAAATGATTAATGGGACAGTGATGGTCATGGTCTACCGCTGCTCCTAGGACTATTACAGCATCTTCTGAGACCTTACTGCGATGGAGTATTAGCCCCATGCTCAATAGCGCTATGTCTTTGTATTCCCTGTAATAAAGACAAATGAAGGTCAGTAAAACATATAGCCGATTAGTTTTATTTCATACTAATAACTCGCCCCGGCTTAATATGCGGGCACTTTATAAACACTAGCACTTTATTCGCGAGATTTTTTTTATAAACACTCTAACACCAAGGGATGTTAATAATATAAATCTTTATTATCGCAAGGTTCACAAGGTGACTTATAATTAGACACAAGTAAATGTAATGTGCTACTGGTACTGTCTCCCAAACTAAGCGAATGCTTTTGTTTTGGGTGGCAGTGTTCAGTCGTTTAGTGAGACTCTATGGTTACGATTTACATTATTGGTCCTAGTAAGGACGTAGTCGCTGGATACATGAGAAAAACGGTACAATTTTTATACATGTATTTATTACTTAGGTGGACCATGTATTGTTGGGTGGGTAGGTTGTAATGTTGAGTGATTGTATGTGTGGGTGTTTGTGTATAGGTGTGTATGAGTTTGTGTGTGTAGCACCTTACAACAAGCCATACTTTGAGGGTAGTTTTGGTTATTATAATTTGTGCCAAGTTTCAAGTTTATTAACGCAAAAAATGAGAATCCTTCATACAATATTATGACTGGCCTTTTGGTCTAGTAGTTAGTGGCCCTGACTGCTATGTCGGAGGTCGTGGGTTCAATTCCCACCCAGGACAAATGTTTGTGTGATGAGCACGATCATTTGGTCTGTGTATTTAGAAATATATAAGTATGTTTATCAGTTGTCTAGTACTCATAACACAAGCTCTGCTTAGATTGGGACTAGACGACGTTGGGTGATAGATGTGAAAAAAAAAACAGTTTAAGCTCCCTAAATTGTTCTATTAGGGGTAGGTTGAAAAATAAATAATGACAACCTTTATTATTAACTTACGCTACTATTTGTGCTAACTTTAATGTATATTGGCATACGGAATGAGATTTTACATACAAACGAAGTCCTCCTTTTACTCCCCTTTGCAGGTGGAATTCCCAAAATCTCCTTCTTGGTGCTCGCCTACATCATAAAAGGAAACTGTGTATTCACATTCCAATTCAAGTCCCAGTAGTTACAGCTGAGCGTTGATATGTCAGTCAGTCAGTTTTTCTTTTTATGTACATAGATAAATACTCATTAATTGCTCTTTCTATTAGTCAAAGCCATGTCAAAATCTGTTGTGTGGTTTAGGAAGAGTTTAAAGCGGATAAAGAGAAAGAGAAAGCGACTTTATTTTATTATATAAAAGGATTTCAATATTATACAAAATACAAGAAAAATGATCACTATTTTCATAAGAAAAATCATTGTTATAACATAATTTCAGACTTTAATTAAGCCTTTTTTTAACATTGCCCCACACTATCAGCCCTATTCAGGAAGCCGTGAGATAAAAGGTAAACAAACAAAAAATTTCACATAAAAATGCGACGTTTGTCATCGGGCGGTTTATAATCGAGATATTTTCGTTGAATTCTTATTATTCGCCGAAGAAAAAGCGTGCAAAGAAAAGGCCAATACATTGAACAGAATTTTTTTTCTTTGTTTACATTTTGTCTCAAGCCCAGATAAATAGGGTATAGGAATAACTCTTGTATCATGGGAGTGTCATAAACATGTAAACTCACAACCACAAGACACACAGACCCGGAACACCTATCTGTGAATATACAAATATTTGTTCCATGCGGAATTCGAATCCTCAATACGCAGCGCAGCAGCCAATCGGTCAACGACAGCGCCAACCGTGCCTTCGATTTTATAGTATTCCATTTAATCTTAATTAGCCCTGTTACAACAATGGTGGGTTCCTATCAGATACTTAAATAATATGCTTTGATTTACCTTGGTGCATAATGCACAGCTCTTCGGCTGCACTCAATGGCTTTAGGGGCATTTCCTCTGACTCTCCAGTAAAGTGAAGCCATGTTATAATGTAGCCATGAGGAACTATTCTTCCTCAGAACTCCAGCCAACCAGTGCCCAAATTGATCTACACTCATTTCTGTAATGTCAGAGCTTCTCGGAGACATATGTTCTGGTAGAGAAGTCTCTGGATTGGCACTCAAGTTTTCCCTTTGTTTCATGCTCTGGAATTTGTGTAATTTACACACTTTATTGTCACCATACATGATTAATTAATTGAGGAAAATACAATTGCTTTACTAGGAGTTCCTCAAAGAGCTTCAATTGAATTGTTTCAATACATACCTCCAAATGTTCAAACGCGCACATACTAAAAGTCAAGGATGAGATCCTCTTACAATCAGGAACATCCGCGTCTCCATAATTCAAATGACGAAGAGTAAACTCTTCTGTGCCAATCTTTGTTTTGCCTTCCTCCAGTGAAGACGTATACCAGTCTATTGTGTTCAATTGACCTGCTCTAACACAATAGTCATCTTCATTCAATAACATGTGAATATTAGTATCACGTTCCAACTCAGCCCACAGGCCTCTTATTATCTGCTGTCTTAGAGACAAGTTATGGTGTATGTTGACAATATTATCCCAACGAGTGTCTTGATTTAGAAATGCCAGTAAGTCATATGGTCTTGCCATTTCAAAAGGAGATTCCAGCTGTAATGAGAGAGTGTAGATTTACTAAGATGCTACTGCTGTTAACTGTGAGTTGATTAAAATGGACAAAGCACAAACAGACTCCATTAAAGAGCCGTAATACTATTTCTCTATTATTTATTTAATAAAAATCTTGTATTTAATCTTTTAAATAATCCACTCCAAGGATCTGGGAGCAGAGTCTTACAATGATCAAAAAATCTATGCATACTTAAAGTTAGATTCACTAGTTCTGGGCATGAACAAAATTCAAAAGTAGCTATCAACCTTGTTTAGGAAGAACATTATAAGTGACGGTTAGAGTTGGGTTATCTCTTTCCTTATGACAACATGACCTTTGTAAAAAATATTATTTGTTATTGGTACAACTACGGATTTATTAGAATAGTTACTTAACATATTATAAATACTTCTTAACTAAGGAAAGAAAATGCCTTTCAACAAACTGTTGGTTACATTATTTTTCCTGAAAAGGCTTGATATAGTATCAACTCAAGGCACAGGTTGTTAATTATCATGTTTTTCTTGCTAGTAACACATGATAATTAACAAGAGAAAGAAAGTGTTAACAGACAAACAAGTGCATGGTTTAAACAGCAGATTCTTGCCTGACTCACACATTTTTGCAGAGTTCCTTATGTAAGAAGAAGGTAACAGAAGGCTTAGAAGGTGAACACTAATAAAGTCATACTCATGGCCCTAAAGGAGTTGGACATGAGATGATAGTTTGCATAGAATATAGAAGTTCACTATTATTGCAGTTTTTCACTATTTCTTCCTATCTGCTGCTCTGACTGCTATAGATGAGTAGTTTAGTATGTCTGAGATTATTTTAGTATAGTTCTTCCTGTTACAAATTCAGTTTCAAGTAGCTCATGATGTTTATACAATTTACCTATAAATAATCTAACTTAACAGACTTATGTTCAAGGTAAAGTTCATTAGCAAGACGTTTGCTGTAACTAGCTGAATAAACAGTATAGCGATATGTATAATTATGATGGCCAAATACTGTTTGTACAGCTTATCATTAATTAATTATTCGTAGGTTAATATGTTGTAGGCACAGACAGGGGTTAAATTTGAAAGGAAATGGTTATCATACCCGTGGCTGTATCAGACCGCCTTCAGTGACCATCCAATGCGTCGAACCTTTCGTCTGGATGGTACAAAAACTAAACAACCACCAAAGCTTCATGAACTCCATTTTTATTTTTCCAAAACAACTTTGTCAGTAAAAAGTCATATTATTCACAATAAAACTGTAACTTTTCATTGACAAAAACGACCAAAATTACGTATAGGAAATACTATCATTGTAAAACAGCGACCGATTGATTCCTCGAGCGGCGAGAAATGACATTTGACTTGATTTGACATTGACAAGATGAATGACATTTGCGTGATTGACACTCGCTACTAGTGATGTATAGTTGTTCTATCTGCACGTAGTGCGAGAACAACTAGGTTATAATATTTTTGTCTAAATGTAAATACTCTTTATATATCTCACCATAAATTTCAATTATTAAAAATAAAATGAGATGAGTTCTGTCAAACAGAAATTGTTGGCTGTTGGCTGTCAAAGTTTTTTTCCAATCAAATCAAAATCATTTAGTTGTCTATTCGGTTTTTAATTTACGTTTTATTTTAAAATTTACAGCAATTCTATTTAGGACTAAAATAAGCAACACACTTTCTTATCAAATTAATGAAACCATTTGAAAAAATTGTTAATATTTAAACTGAAAAAACGTTTAAAACCAATGGGTACATTCAAGGAAAGATCTATCGTAAGTGCTCATACATTTGAAGCCCCCTGCGTTGATGTAGTTACCTGAGGCTAAAAGTACCATGTATGCAATTGATGGTGATATTTCATCACTGGTTATTATTAAAATAGAGAAGTATAAACCTGTGCAATAGATATTTACATTGTTTATTAAGGGAAAGGATGAGTGATTTTATTTAGACTTCTACATGTCTATTTGCGTCTTTCCGAAAGGAACAATTTAATATATGTATTTGAGTAGGTAATCATAATTAGTTTCTTTGAAAACTCAACTAAGTAAACCTTGCACCGCACTAAATATTGCATCCACACAACTGCAAAAGATACACATACAATATAATGATTTTTAAAGAAATTCAATTAAGCTATGTCAATAAAACAGACTTGTTTCAATATTCAGTCTACTCAAACAGTAGAAGAACTTGTCAGGATTTTGTTATTAAATTCGCATCACTAAACTAAACGTAAGATGTAACGTTCAGTCCAGTTTTTTTTTTTTTTTTTTTGTGAAGTTAATTGACTAAATATAAAGAAAAATAATTTTTCAATCGTCAAATAACATTGATGATTAAATAATAATGGCAGTTTGTTACACTGTGAAATTACATATTTTATTCCTCAGTTATAAGATAACTGATGATCAAAAATCAATCGTAACTCAAATATTAAGAATTCTTTCCAAAAACTTTACCGATTAAAATTACTTCTAAATTAATTTGCGATTTCATTCACTTACCTACTTCACTAGGTAGGTAGGAACTGTAAAATCCTTTATACCTAATCTTTTTCCAATATAAAAAAATCGAGTCAGTGTTTGTTATCGAACTCCTCCGAAACGGCTTGACCGATTTTTATCACAATTAGTCAGGTAGGTCTGAGAATAGGTCATCCCCTTACACCCCCTCTTTTTCTCTTTTTTATAATTTGGGTATAATTATGGCAGAACCACGTTGGCCGAGTCAGCTAGTTTTCTTAAGCACCTACCATACCTGTACCTACATCCATCTGATTTCAATTTCGGCTTGCAATTTCTAAATGGTTCACACATCCTAATCTTGACTTGATGAATGAGTAAACAGATGTAGGTATGTAGTTACCTAAAGCTAGATCAAAAATTGATTAGTCTACAAATACCTATTACACACCTACTTACCTACTGGGTAGGTAATTACATAATTTTTTTTTCCTCCCAAGGTCTGTTTTACAAAACGACGAACTACAAAAAGATACCTACTTAGGTACCTAGCGGATTAACACAAAAGGCATTATGTATGAAAGGGTGAAAGTCTACCTATTGTACAAAACCCTCGCCGCGCTCCACAAGGGCCTAATGCGCATGTCCAAATAACCTCATACAATCCACGCCTTAATTCATCCACATAAATTGTAACATTGTGCTTTTTACTGTTACAATTGCATTTGTGAATAAACACGAGAACGCTTTACATTGCCAAATTTATCAATAGGTAGTTACTTACAGACATCGATCTGGCTGAAGTGATTTTTAATTCATAAAACGTCGATGTTTCACACATGTGTCAGAATGGGGGTTGTAACAGTGCTGATTGAGGTGCAAGGCTAGGCTCATGGAAATGATTAAAAATATGTGATCGCAGTGTGTTAAAGTATTGAGTGTGTGAAAGATAAAATGGTAAATGACGCACAAGTACAGTCGCCGCCAAATTTGGATGTGCGTGGCGACGAACGCACAAATGAAAAGTGTGATGTAAATAGCAGTGTTAAAGTATTGGAATATAAGGTCGTTATACCGTCTATGTGCTGAATTTCTAATGTTATTTGTGTGAACGGTGAAATAATTTGCAATTTCCTTTTGAAGGGTCTGCTGTGGACATGTGCATTGAGGGAAATATGTTTAGCTGCACTCTGGCTTCCATTAGGTGCTTTAATATTTTGTTATGTGACAGCATCGATGTTTCAAGCAGATGACATACATGAAACACATTGTAGGGTGAGTATTAAGCCCTTCCTTCGTGATTAGTACCTTTAAGCAAAATATATTTTAAGTAGGTAGACAGCACATGTAGCTACCTAATCGATGTTCATTGTTTTTAACTGTTTACATTTATCAATTAAATTATGTAAACAAATAACTGGTTACATAACCGTTTAAACCTTCACCACTTATCCTTTATTTACTTAGGTATTACGCAAGGCTTTGCAACATTTTCTCACATAGTAGACTAATTTTAATAATTGTAGTTATTTTTTTTTATGCTAATGCCTTGAATAAGCCCATGCTAGAAACCAATTTTGTCTCTTGCACTTATCTGCATGGTTTTCAGCCGTGCTTGGCAGCGCCTAGTACCTACATATATCTAAGTACAAGTATATGGACTTACGTACAGACAATCTTTTAAGTCTGTTATATCATGGTTGCAAAATAAATCGTTGTTTTATGGAAATGCTTTTGCAGTGAAAGGGTTTTTTTATCGACTGTACCCACGATACATCGAGCGAACACATAGGTACCTAGATAGTTTATCATTAATATCCTTCTGATCCTGACCGAATTTCAGTCACGGCTGCCGATCTCAACGGGGACTAACCAAAAAGGTGGACGTGAGATATAGTTTTTAATATTAATGTATACACAAACTGTTGTTACAGTAAGTTACTCCTCTCCACCCTTATTAATATGTAACCACAAAAGTCTCTCTCAAGAGTCGCCATATTAGGCCGGTCTGTGTATCTCGCATCTTCCTCTTCCGTTATTCTCATTGACCGAGCAACCCGAAATGGCCGGAAAACGATCAGGCACACTGGGTTGTCCGAAAGGACACCCCGGGGTCCTGGAACGCTAGGCAAAGAAGAAACATAGGAGTGAAGTGGGTTTTAGTCAGTAAAAATCTGACACGCCTTCACAATCCGCCCTAGAGCGAGAAAATGCATTGAATAATTTAACCTGAGAACTAGAACCAAAAAAAGGTCTAAAGGTTTTAGTTGTTCCTTAGGTGTTTTTCGAGCCATGACAAGGGACATTAGGTATATGTATCGCCAACTTTCTGGTTATGCTGGGTATTTTTTTCTCGATATAGCCAGCTAGCAGAAAAACGCAATAATGTTAGGTCCAACTGAGGAATCACACCCAAGACACTGCGTTCGGCAGTCGTGCTTGAGACGATCACTATAACGACGCAGAACGTTTGCTACCTACGTGTCGCAACCGCCTATCCAACGGCTGCAAATAATTTTACGAACTTTAAAACAGAATTTTTGTCTAAAATTGTACTTAGTTATCGTCAGTTAAGAGGGGTCCTTTTTCACTCGCCTATCGTCAATATGGAGCATGGTTTAAAAGCTTGTTACTTCATCTAACGCAATCCAACGCATGTTAGACGAAAAGGCAACCCGAAAAAAAAGAGGTAACGCCTGAAAACTCTGTTAGCATTCGGTAATTCCGTGATTTACTCGAATATTTTACAAAACTTATTCCAGGAAATACGTGTTTTTTTTTTAAACATTAAATAGTTTTTGAAAAAAATTGTCGTCATTCAGAATCTTGATTAAATTTGCAAGGCTTCTATAGATTTTCAGAGGTCTGTACTTACTTAAGAAATTGATTTCAATAGAAGCCTAGATAATATCCACAAGATACTGTTTCATATCTAATAAAAAATTTGCAATAACGTCATAATCACGTAAGAGCGGTTATATGAAAACAGTGAAAATGTAGGTAAGTACGTCGAGTTGCATCCCCATAAGCACTGTTAGAACTTTACCGATGTTAAGACGAAAAAACTTCTTCTGTTAGCCACTCGGCGACCTATCCCTTTTCCACAATATTCGCGAACCACATTTCTTTTGTCTATTTTTTCTATTTTCTGCTATTTCCCGACGCAACTCCCAAATATTGTCCTTTTTTGCGTAGCGTAAGATGACGTGTTAGAAAGTTTTCAGTAGGTACCTAAGACGCGGAGACGGCGACGATTCGTGATAACTAAGGATGTAAAACAGGTACATTCCGAACTTGCCATATCCGATGAGGACCTGTGCGACGCAGCTCCTCAAAGATACACTAGACTTACCGCCGCGATTATGGTGTGTCCTTATTTTCGTAGCCTGTTAATGTGTTACAGTGCTAATGTATCTCTGAATTAGATTCAATTGACTTACATACCTTCACACTCACCCTCCTCCACATTCGTAAATACAAAAGTACGTAGAGAACAAATACCTATATTAGAAGTGTAGCTAAGTAGGTACGAATTCTGCGACACCATTATCCTGACGCTGATCAAATGACTGGTGAAGTGGTGGATATATTGCATGTTGTCAACTACTTACTAGCTAGAAATTATTAAAACAGCGTTGTGTTTTAATTGACGGTATAGCCAGTGCACGTGCGTGATGCCAATGCATGGTCTTTATTTCAATCTTTCATCGCTTATGCATTTTATTTAATACTAATAAAATACATACAAAGGTATGCTAAAATAGCCTCCTCAGATACGTTAAGGGCCAAATGTTCCTTTGACATGACGCGCAACGCTCAATCTACGTGACGCCGGTGACGCGGTTCAACGTTATCCAGTCTCACCCTAAATTTTGCGATGTATTCACGTAGGTACCTAATGCTGGACGTGTTGTTGGACAATTTGGTAGGGTTGCGCCTTCGCGTCATATTGGGACATTCAGTCCTTCAATGTATCTGAGACGCTATTATAATACCATTCCTCTCAATTTCCAGGTCTACAATGTAGTGCCATCAATAAGTGCGATTACCGGGATAAGCCCGCAAAGATACATTTGGAGGATATGTATAGCTTTCCACTTAGGACCAAGGCTATTAATAGGCTCTTTATACTACAGCTATCACCAAGAGCGCACTGCTCTTATAACCGAGGAAAAGGTAACTTGAAATTCATTTTTTTTCCATAGTCTGTTAATGCGTTACACTACTTTAAAATGGAGGCCTTTTAACTGCAGTAGCGTTGTTCCAAATCTCCAATCGTTTGTGTTTCTGACCAAATCTGCCCTTCAAACCGACAACACTAAACAGACCATAGATATATATTTTTTAAATTTCTATGATCGGTCTGGCCGTTATCACCCGTCATACCTAACGACCGCCGTGGCTGGATCCAATTGGACAATCCCAGAGGTTGATCGACACTGCCTGAGAATTAGTTATTTAATTCTTTACGCACACACAATTAGAGAGACGGGAATAATATCGCGCCGCCGTGGTGTCCCGGTGAAATATAGCCCATATTTCACCGGGACACCACGGCGGCGCGACCAACAAAATGTATACAGCTCTATAGAGAGTTACTCATCTGGTGTCCATGTGGTTGCGCAACCAATTTGGCGGCGCGACCAGCTCAGACGCGTGCACTTAAAGTCCATTTTGATACTGTCTGAGTGTAGTGTAGCGACTCTGTGTCTATATGGTGTCTAGTTTGGTAGCTTACGGACACTATGGCGGCGCAACTGGTCGCGCCGCCATGGTGTGCCGGTAAAATATAGTCATTAAGCATTTTCTACCAGCCAAACGTGATGCAGAGACAAGGGCTACTGGATTGTTAGAAAGAGTTACCGTGGCCTTTGCAAAAGCCAACTGAAAGAACACTGTGGCTTTAGACAATAAAAGTCTGACACTCCAGCCTCTCGCTCCACTCAGAGAGAGAGAAGTCATTTGATCTTCTTTTTCTTCTTCTTCTTGACTGAAAACGCGAAAGATGTGACTAGGGCACCTTAATCAGATGATGGTAACTTACCTGTCTGCGAGTAGCTACCGTAGGCGCGGGCTTGCGGACGGCGAGCAATGGGTACCACGCCCTTCGACCGTCCGGTAACCGTCTGAACCGAGCCCAAGTCATCGACGGCGCGTAGTGTTCCACGCGCGCCTTAAGATGTCAGCAGACCGTAGGGACCCAGTAGGGTTGAAGCCTCCTGGGGCCATGGGTTCGCTTCTGAAAGGAAAACCTTGCCCTGGAATGCAAAGCAATGAAGGAACATAGGAATGGGTTTTAGTAAGTATAAGTCTGACACGCCCTCCCGTTCCGCCCAGGATCGGGAGATGTAATTGGATGATTTCCCGCCTAAAAAAACCTGTCGACGAGTAGATATCATTTTTAAATTTCAACAAGAAGTTAAGTATATTCTAGTACTTAGGATTTTCTAAATGAAGGAGACATTTTAATACCTACCTACTTATCTAGATTATGCATCATTAATTTACATAGTATGCCTAAGTAGCCAACAAAACCTAAGAAAGGAAACTGCAAGCTTTTTCTTATTTAAGCGATTTAGTAGGTACGTGTTCACCTTTGAAGTTCAAAGGTTACTATGTAAATGGTTACTAAGTAATCTAGTTCGAATGGACGTTTATACATAATCTGGTCTTTCTATAATGCACAAACAGTATAATCTGATTACTTGAACTTGTCCTCATAAAGTTTTACTGGGGCCATGGGTTGTGCGAAAGAGAACCCTGGGGCCCTGGAACGAATGCAAAGAAGGAACAGGGGTGGGTTTTAATCAGTAAAAGTCTGACACGCCCTCTCGCTCCGTCCAAGGCGAGAAAATCATTGGATGACTACTCACCTAAAAAAAAATACTAATAAAGTTTTGAATATGGATGTGGATGTGAGAGATAATCATCATCATCATTTCAGCCAAAAGACATCTTCTGCTAGACATAGGTCTCCTCCAAGTGTAGCCATAAAGACCGGTCCCCTTGCGTCTCGCTTGCATCGGATTCTCGCCACACTCACTAGGTCGTCGAAAGAATAATACGGCTAGAATTCAAAAGAACTGATCAATAAGATGATAGAAGAGAGAGATACAAGATGTATGAATAAGACATGCTGCGGCAACTACAAATAATCTATACCACTTATATATATAAGTGTTATTTTTTCCAGGCTCGGAATGCAGCGACCAAGTTAGGGAGAGCATGCTATTGGCTTAATTACATAGAGCTATTTGCTCTAACAGGTGTAACTTATATCTCCAATAGGGAAAACTATTGTAAGTGGTAATTTTTCCCTTCTTAGTTTTTTTGTACCAATTACATTAATCTACAATTTTTCTTGCAATTTTTTTTGGAGAATTATATAGCTGCTTCTTCAGTGGTAAGATCTTAGTGATTTCTGTAGATTAAGTTTTGGTTTTTAGATCAGCGTCTGACTTGCATAACTTTTGCTCTATCGTTTAGTATTACATCTCAATCACGCACAGTATAAAAGGTCCCAGCCCACGTCATCTTCCGACCTTACATTCTTCCATATTAAACGCACGATTTTCATTCCCAATTCTGTGTTCCAGTCGTTCACGAGAAGATATTCATAGTGTTCATGGTAGCTGCTTTGTTGCACATGATGTGTCGCGCCCGGGTGGGATGCATCGCCAGTCACATCGTGGAACCGGTCAGGACCAACAAGCTCGTCTGGACGCTGTTCTACGTGGCCGTAGCTGCTACCGTGGGACTGATTATATTCTTCTTGCGACATCGACTGCTGTGCCGGCCGTTAGGTAATTGTTTGCGGCTTATTGTTTAGATAAATCGTTTGTTAGATACCGTCAAACGGGGTAGATAGGAACGTAGGGGTGAATAGGAACAAAACTTTGGTTAGGTTTTTCACTTTGATATATAATTATATTATTGACTAGCTGACCCGGCGAACTTCGTACCGCCTTAGCGTAGCAATGATGCACTACTTTATTTTGGAACAAATGATGCTCGAATTTAATTAAGTAACCACGTTTCCGAACAAACAATGCTCTTTCAATATAGTCTATGGCTGTGAATGACATTGACATTCGTTACGCGCGTTTTTTTAATTATGCAAAATTAAATGTATATTTTTCAATATTTCTGAGAGATTTTCTTAATATTTTTTTCCGTAAGAACCTTCTCCTAATAATAACAAATACAACAAAATAAGAATTAGTGAAATCGGTCCAGCCATTCACGCGTGATGCCGTGACCAAGGAAAACGGGTTTCATTTTTATATATATAGATTTCTATCAAAGCATCCGTTTTTATTAGAATTAATTAATGAATAAACAGGAGTACTTAAATGTTGGAGAAATCAGTTCATTAACGTGAAGATCCCCTTCAAACTTTTGTTTCTATTCACCCCTGTGTTCCTATTCACCCCGTTTGACTGTACTTATTGAGTTCTTACTTTAAGTGTGCTTAGCAGTACTTAGCAGACTTAGCCGTAGAATGACCGGTTCTTGGACCTTTACCCTTTTTTAGGGTTCCGTACCTCAAATGGAAAAATCGGAACCCTTATAGGATCACTTTGTTGTCCGTCCGTCTGCCTGTCTGTCAAGACCCTTTATCTCGGGAACGCATGAAGGTATCGAGTTGAAATTAAAACTATATAATTAAGTCTGCGGTCCCTTGAAGTTGTGAAAAAATCAAACTTCTGAGTTAACGAAAAAAAAAGATACGGCTGTTAATGTCGTAAAAACGTGTATTTCGACACTCTCAAGGAATCAAAATTCATAGGGTACTTCCATTGGACCTAGAATCCTGAAATTTGGCATGAAGCAAAGTCTCATAGCAAATTATTATTATTACAAGTGTAGGAAAAAATCTGAAAACTGTAAATGTGTACTATATGTATAGTCATAAGAAAAACTATTTTGCGATTCGTAAAAATCTTTGAGACTCGATTCGGAAATTGAACTGTTTTCGTAGGTAAGTTTGTACGGAACCCTCAGTGCGCGAGTCCGACTCGCACTTGCCCGGTTATATTTTAAACGTTGCCCACACACAAGGAATTAGGTACTCGTGTATCGTGGTTGCGTTTCAAGACAACCAGATCCGGAACACTGTCTGTAGGTCATAAAAATATTTTTTCCGTGCGGGAATCGAACCCGAGACAGGCAGCGCAGCAGCCAATTGCTCAACCATTGCACCAACAGTGTCGTTTATTGTAGCAAAATTCTCGAAGTAATCAAAAATCTAAGAAGGTATTTCGGTAGACAAATGACTTTGGTCGTCTAGTACCTATAAATCGATGAGGTATTATTTTTTGACCTTTTATTACTCATTTCTCTTTTACTTGGGCTATGACCTTTCCATGAACCAGAACAAATGTCATAGCGATCGACTTTGCAAAATATTATTAGTAGTTGGTTCAGTGTTTTGATGACGATGATACCTACATCATTTATTTTCCTGCCATTTGTGAAAAGTGGGAATAAACATTTTTTTTCCGCACTGCAATTTTTTACTCTTCAAGATTGACAGACCAAAAATAAATTATATATGTACCTACCTACGCATTACGTTTTCAATGCCAAGAAGGCTGCCTGCTTCTCCTAACCTAGGTCAGGAAATAGGTTTTGCTCCCTGGGGATCGATAGGCGAGTGTTGAAGAAAAGGGAAAAATATATATAAGTGCATAATTAAAGCAAGTAATAAAGTTTAATCTATTCTATAAAACTTGAAATAAAAATAAAAAAACACCCGTCCCAATATTTTTTAAATTTGACCAAATCTCACCCTCCATAACTTTTAATTAGTTATTGGCCATATTTGCAGACATTTGGTTATTCATTCCCAGTTTCAGTCCCCATAAGTTATAAATTACTGAACCGATTTTGATAAACTCTATCCAACGTGACAATGCTGCCAGCATTCTGGGCACTTTTCCCATTGATATCGATTTGGATGAGTTTTTTGAAATTGTATATTAACACATTTGTGACTAACTTCTTAAATAATACTTAGCTTTTAGTATTATAGTGATTAATCGAAGGATCAGCTGTTAGATAGAAGTGTTAATAGGTTGATATAAAAATTATTTATTTAATTTAAAATTTTTGTACACACAAATATACAGAACAAGATATTTACATTATTATAAAAAATTGTACAAAGGTGCTGCTTATTTCTAAAAGCAATTTCTTTCAGTAGATCTACGAAAGGAGAGAAAGGAAGAACTGTAGACAATAGTATGTAGAAATTATTATAATTTGATTAAACTCCAATAATTTCAAGTGGTATTAAACCTGAAAGCTGTTAAATTACCGCTCCAGTTTCTTATGTATTTCCCTAACCAATTGCATCTTGAACTTTTGATAGGAACTTGTCACTTATTTTTTTTTTTTAATTTTCAGCCTTCACATGGTTCTCAGTGTGCGAATACATCTTGGCGACGTCGAACATGGCATTCCACGCCATCGTGGTCCGCGACCTCCCCCTGCACGAACTCCAAGTGGTGTGTCCTACTCACAGTAAGGCGAACTGAACGTGTGCATACATAATTTGATTGTGAATGGATTCGGTCAGCGACATGTAACGGAATATGGATATTTGAATACCTACAAGACTAAGAAGGTAGAACTTGAGAAAGTACGGGATCGACGTATCTTCCTACTGAAAATCCCTTAGTAAAATCACCTAAAATGTTCGATGAAAAATATCGTTTACTCGCTTACAAATCTTTCACCACGTTCAGTGAGACTAACACGTGACGCTTCATCAGTTTTTATAGATTTCGCGTGATTCTGTATAAATTATGAAGTAGTTACTGTCTCCGTACAAAGTTCTTGTGAGCAAATAAAGTATATTTTTAAAATAGATGTTGGATTATGATTGTTTAATGAACGAATCCCGCTGTAGGTTTCATAAGTAGCCTTATGCTTCAGCACACCAAGAAAGGGGTTAGTACGGTAACATTGATTTGTAAAATATGTATAGCTAGATGTTTTGACACGTCTTTCCAATTATATACATATGTATGTACAGTGTTATACATAATGTATAAAATAGTTACGGTATACATTAAGCAAAAAAAATAAAGATTGTCAGAATTCTAAATTTTATATTGGCAGTTTCGGTACATTTATGCAGCTGAGAAACACGTTTCCGCTGTTTTTTAAAAGCAATTATTATTTGTCGTTTTAATTACACCTGTAATATGCATAACCAGTACGTTTAACGGTATTTTATCCTTAATCATTTGTTATCTTGAAAGGTAAGAAAAAAAGCTAGCTTGTTAAAATCAAATAAAATCGGAAACACTCCACTCAACTCCCTAATTATAAAATTATTGTTAAGACCAATAGTGGTCTTTCTTCCTTGTCAATTTTTGGGTCAAGTTTGATCAAGCTTTACCTAGTAGCTATAGAGTGCTAGTTAATTTTACTTATTAATTCAGGATGATAATAAAAGTGTATTTAGACATTACTTACATAATAGTGACATAAAATTAATGTAGATGATAATTGCCTTATGTATTTTATAATAAGTGGGTACTTTGTGATCCTGCTGAGAAAATTCCTAAAAATTTAAACAACACCTGAGAAATAAACTGAATGTTTAGATGTCTGACGCCATATTGCTCAAAGGTTATATCTGGAAAATTCGGGGACAAAATGTGTTCTGAAGGCGGAAAAAATATATATAAAAATAATTTAGGAAAAAATATAAACTCTAAGATGTAGGGACTATATTTTTTTTTTTTTGAACAGATTGATAACGTTTCATGGTTAAATTTTTTATTTACTTAGTTTCTTATGTGACCTGATATACCTGACTGGCCTGTTGGTCTAGTGGTTAGTGGCCCTGACTGCTATGCCGGAGGTCGTGGGTTCGATTCCCACCCAGGACAAATGTTTGTGTGATGAGCACGATCATTTGTTCTGTGTCTGGGTGTAATTCATCTATATATGTATGTATTTAGAAATATATAAGTATGTTTATCAGTTGTCTAGTACCCATAACACAAGCTCTGCTTAGCTTGGGACTAGACGGCGTTGTGTGATAGTTGTGGAATATTATTATATTATATATGTATTTCATAAATTGCGAACTGCACCGTTTCAAGACCACAAAGATGGTCATAGTTATAGTTGTAAATCCATAGTTTAAAACCCGTTTTAAACGTTTTAAACCCTAATATTATTTTAAAATATAAAGGCTAAATATTGAAATCATTCACCATTATATATTATTATATCTGAATTTATAATCATACTTTTTAGACAGACTGAAATCAGTCTTGATATACCGAAGTATTTATTAAAATATACATTTTAAAAATATGTTGTAGCTAAGTTTCAAAAAAATATTGTCTGACTTGGATTTTACTACAAATTTTCTTGTACCTAAATGTGAATATAATAACAACAAAGAAGTTAAAAGTGAAGGTCCTTATGTCTAAAAACTCTAGACACACGTAATGAAATTCAATCCTCTATTACAAACAATACTTTTCACAGCTTAAACCGTTTTTGTGATTTAAAACCACACGGTTTTAAACCACAAAAACGGTTTAAAACCAAATGGTTTAAAATCAATTTTACATAAATATATAGAGTTAAGAAACACAGATGCTGTCAGAAATACATGTAGTTTCAGAAACTTGTAGGTACGTAAACTCCAAAAAGATCCTTTAATTGGACTTAAAACACCAGCATTTTGAAGTTTCTCACTTTGCAATAGATACAGTAATTATTATTGGCGCTTACGCCATGTACCACATGTTGCATAATTTTTTTATTGTACTTCCCAGTACAAACAAGGCCGTAGTGAATTAAAGTTTCATTAAACTCTCCATTTAAATGACTGTGTAGTATTTTAAACCTTTTAGTCTTCCAAATTCCGATCCTTTTCTGCATACCTGGCTCGACTTAATTTTGATGCATCTGAAATATTGTTTTCATTTGCTCCTAATGTTCTAAAACCTCTAAATATAGCATAAATCCAATATCTGAAACAGTCACACAGAAAAAAGGCGCCCGAGTAAAAGCTATTAAATAGAGCACTTTATACTTAGATATTGTTTTACAATTGGGTGCAAAAAAAATGATTTTATATATTTTTTCTTTTTTTATTGGAATAAATTTATAAATGCAATGGATTATTGACAAAAAAAAATTAAAAAATTACACGGGTTCTTGTTGAAAAAGAATAAAAAAAATCATGGACAGCCAAAGTCTGTTTGATATTAGAGTTGGTCCCTCGATTTTAGAATGATGTAAAGTCGTTAAAATCTTTGTATTTTATTTTTACTTTATTCATTTGACTTGTTGTGTTACGTGCCTTATTGTTGATTTGTGCCAAATAAACGTATTTTCTTCTTTTTTTTCTTTCAGCATGTCGATTCGCAATCAGCAGTTACATTAACAACTTCATATGTATCTTATTATTTATTTATCAAATTGTAGTAACAAGTTCGATTAATCTAAAGGTAGGTCTACGCTTGAGGAGCCGAGCTCAAATTCGTGTAGTGTCGTTCGTGCTCGGCTCCTTTAGAGACGGCCTTTTAGTTTAGATCCATCGAGACATTTTGGTTGTTTCCGCCGTATCCGTAAATGTATGTACCTACTAATTATATTGTCTAGGTACCTAAAATACTTCGATAACTGAGAAGGACCAAAGTGTTTATTATTAATTATACGACAATGTATTCAAACGAAACATATCTTAACTAAAAATAATGAACTACCTACTCGAGTAATTATTTTTATTTAAGAGTTCGCTCTCAGTATAATATAATATCTGGAGCCTTTCAGTTGTACCCCAGTGTTTAAAAACAAAAATTGTGAGGGAAATGCCATCAATTTTCTTTGTGAACTTCCGTACAGGTGTTACTGTTTTGAATTTTGAATTATGAACATAAAGTTCTTTTAAAGTAATACACATTAAAAGCTGAGTAAATAATAAAACCGTAGTTTTAGTTGTAAAATAGATCTGTTTGGCGTTTACCCACTTGCTAGTGTAGTAAATTATGTATGGTGGGTTGTATAAATTGGTTATTCAATTTTCAAGGGGTATCCAATTAATACATCTCTCCGTAGGTACTCATTAGAAATGTAATACCTAGATTTTTTTAAACACCGTTGTTACCTAGTTTAGTCATTGATCCGCTGCAAGCAACACTCATAACACATCTAGGTGCCTAGTGCCTGCCCCAATTAAGTTAGTGCTAATATTGAAATAACATAATTCAAGGCCAACTTTTGAGTATTTTGCAATAAAAGTAGTTTACTTTATATGTTTAAAAAATGTATTCATCATTCCTAATTTGAGAAATAAATAAAAGGAAGGCCTTGTGACAATTTGGTTTACCAAAATATTAATAAATTTTACTAATAAAAATAAGTAGGTACCTAACTATTAAACTCAATTAAAAAGTTAATTAATTTTGTATTAAATGACATACAATGAATTGATTATTGAGATAATTACCTATAATTATGTCGTTGTTAAAATTTTAAACTTTTCGTTGGTAGACGTTGGTAAACTACGTTTTGTATTTTATTGAAATTTATTATCTATACATTTAAATGCTTTAATATTATATTTAGGATTGTGTATTATTCTAGAGCTAATCCTAGTTGACAACGTATAATATTATATAAAAATGTGCACGAAAATAAAGAACAGAAATCAATTACAATATATAGTAACAAGATGAACAAAATTATTGACTTTCGCTAAAATTTGATACATTTACATTATGTTATAATCCAATAATTTTGGTTTTTTTAGAAGTTAAGGTAATTAAGAAATGAAAAGGTATTATTAAAGTTAATAGTATCATGACTGAGTATGTTTTTGCTGTTATTCAATGAATGTTAACATTAATACATTTTTAATAGTTACCGTATCTACTTTTAAATTAAAATCTGCTAAACGAATAAAACATTTGTCCGATTCTGTGGGCAGACATTTGTTTGTAACAATAAAATATCTCATAATAATTTGTAGTTTTGTTGCATAGGCGTATGCTGAATCCCTGGATAAAATATGAAAAGAAACTATCAACACCTAACTATACAGCAATTTATTACTGGAACTACAATTACAATACTTACTAGAAAATGCTATATAACGCTATCAGTAAGAGCAAGACAAACGTACCTGTTGGATAAGAATAATCTCATCAACCATTACTACGAGACATGAGTAACGACAACAACTAAAAAGTGCAACAGAAGTTTGTTAGTAATTTCTAGAAAGAAAACAGTAACACTGATAATAAACATCAATACAGATACTAATAAAGTCAGCCTTAAGATTTTAATGACACAATTAAAAAAACAACTTTCGTAAAAATCTGCTATGCTTTCTTTTTAATTTAAAAATAAAACAAACTATTCTTAAAGTTGTACAGAATTTTATACAGCAAAAAAGTAATAAAAAGTAAACAAAATGATCATTTCTGTATATTCTTAACAGTGCCATCTATGGACTTTTTACTTTTACGACATTTTTCACTAGGTGGCGCTACGAGTCATGAAAACAAGAGATAGAAACAAGCGTCATCTCTTTCATATCAAAGATGGCGGCATTCGGGAGCTAGGGCAGGTACTAAATGTATATGTGTTGGTGTATACGTGTATAAAATTTCACGTTTGACCACTCTGGACACGCACACATGCAAAGAAAACCGGGTGAGCGCGGGGCAAGGGGAGTAACGTCCGTGAAGTTGTGTCAGCATATGCGCAAACGAGGTGCGCATTCGTCGCGTGCGTTGTCGGGATTCTTTGTGCCATTCTTCGCATACCAATAAGAGTATATTCTTTAAATTTACTCCTAAATTGACATTTAATCAAAATTCGTCCGTTCACCTCATCTTCGGCCTCCATAATAGGTGAGTAAAAATTATTTTTGATACAATTTTCATACAATCAAGTCAAGATATAAGTGATTTTTATTAGGGAATGTCAACAATGCGATCGCGATCCTGCAATATTTTACATAGTTGTCGTGTTTGCTTCGCTGCGACTTCCGGTCGTTCGGGTGTCGGCATTTCGCGATGTAAACATTATCTAGTTTTAGGATTCAGCTGCATTTAGGCAAGCTGTCGGGAATGAAGTGTGCTCAAGGTGCTTTTGTGTTGTTAAATTCGCTTGAGTGTGCTTACTGGGATGGCGCAATTTTCGAAAGACGCGGTTTGGTATCGTTCGCCCGCGATACACTTCAGTCGCGTTGGTGGCTGCATGCGATTTGACGTATTCTGCGCGCAGTGATGTCACTTGTCAGGTTATTTTATGAAATGTCAAACGTTTTACATGTAACGCGCGAGTGAATAGTAAACAAATTGACAGTGAAATTGATATCGATGCTGTGAAATTATATACGAGTGACATGGACTGTTATTATTCGAAATTTTACCCAAGGCGTGAGTATTTATTGAAAATAAATAGTAAATAAACAATAAAATTCCTAACATACTTTCGTTCATACTTTACATAGTTGAGCAAAGTTCGTGCGTAAATTAAATATTTTATGGTTAATTAAACAAAACAAATAACTTGTAACGCTTAATTAAAAGTTTTTGTTGTTTTCTGTCATCATAAATGTTTTTTCGGAAGGATTTTAACATCGGATTCGGCGATAATTACCTCTCATTGGGCGTATGGGAGATTAATGTGAAATTATTTATTTTTTGGCGAACTAAATGCGATTTAAGAAACACTTACCTTTATTCAGATTTTATGAATAAGATTTCCCTTTCATAAAAATCATTCGTTCTAATGAGTTATAAATATTATAATTTTTTATCAATATAAGAGTATTATTTTTTAATAAATACTATCTTTGTTATAATAGTTTTGACGGTCCCTATAATTTTGCGATAAATAGTTACTGAAAATAACATGTTTTTTTTTATAGAAAAAAACTGCCGCCGGCAAATTCAAAATTTATTCAACCAGATTGCTTAAGCAAAATAGCTTAGATTCTATAATGATATTATAGAATCTAAGCTGATTTTTTTTAATAAACTGTTTAAACGCGTTATAGTAGCATTTATTTAAAAAAAATATGTTTTGAATTTAATCATACAAGCCGCAAAACTTTAATCTTAAGCCTAAATGGATATATTATATATTTATTGACGCCATATTTCAGTATAGAAAAACTAAGTAGGAAAATTATAATTTATAAAAGCATTACGAAAAATCCTTTAACCGTAACATTATAGCAAATTAATATTGTTAATGAATAATCTATTTGGAAATCAAACCCTTTATTAATTACATTGAACATATTTCCTCCATTTAAATTTTTACTAGAATTTACCTGTAAAATTAATAAATTTCTTATTCCAAATAATACCGATTTACAACAATATCTCCCTAATCTCTACAATTATTTAATGATTACTTTATTAATAATAACTTATTGGGTAAGAATAAATCTTTCTTCACAATAAAACATCTAAATATTTTAACTTCATTATGTCATCTAGCTATAATAAGTTTTCGCGGTAAAATCTAATAAAGCAGTTTGATCAAATGATGTTTTAAAAATTTGGTTTCAATAGTCATGTTGTTAGTAGATATCTTAGACTATTTAATAAACTACCAAATTACTGGATTGCGGCGATCTGATAAGCCTGAATGCCGACGCAAACTTTTTTTTACAAAAGTTAGTGATTACGCGGTGGTAACTTATGCAAAACACACAGATGGAAATCAAAAATCAAAACCTTTTATTTCAAATAGACCATTTACAGGTACTTTTGAATTATCGAAATGTCGGTCTGTCAAAAAAAGTAAAGCTAAATTGCACGTTCCAAAGCATAGATCTCTATGGAGAAAAACGTTCATGGGCATTCTTCTAAATCATAATTATGAGTTACATATAATCGTGGATGCATGGATGGAAAATCTTTCCACCGATTTAATTAATATTTCTCAAAGCCTTTGATACTGCAAAGTGCTGCGTAAGTATATCGTTTTCTAGAGATCGCTTCACTTACAGTATCTGGCGGACTCTCGAATGGGTGCCAAGAGTTATTTTGGTCAATACAGTTGATGTTTTTATTGCGCGTCGCGACGCGGGCGAAGCCGACAACTTGCTAGCTGCACGACAACCAATAAGACGTGTAAACTGCTGACGCTCCAGGCCCTCACGCCGCGTCGCATCTAATGGCCGATTCGGAACGATTTATCACGTATTCCGTCTTAGGGAAATTGAATTTGGAATCGTTTGCCTCTTTCGCAGACGGTTATTATGTTCCTTGATTAAACTTTTTATTTTTAATACCCTCAACTCTTTCACATATGGCCAGCAATAAAACACTTTCAAAACTTAATAACACCTCTTTATTTAGAAGGGTTATTTCTGTTTGATAAAGTACAATAAACTGTGGCTAATTGGTCTAGAGGTGATGTGCTCTCCGGATGCTGTAATCGTATAGCTTTGCCCATTCACTTACACAAACTCGTATCATATAACAATGTTCAGAGAAGAAAGAACAAAATATTAATTAGCTATGTTAATGTGGAGGTGACACCCATGTATATCATATCAAAATATGTCTCTTAACATAAATAGTTACATGAAGAAACATTCATAAACCTACTGCCGACGGCTATCAGACCATGTTTCAATCATAATCAAAAGATATTACAATTTCATTTAATGAAAGTTAAAGCTTTAGTAAGTGCAATATTTTACTTGATAGTATTTCCAATTTAGGTAGATATTACACAAATTATTATTCCGGTAATGAATTAGCTCATAAATAAGTTATTATTTAAGACTGACTCATCGTAACCAACACAATTAAAATTATATTGGATGTAGTACCTATTATGAAATTCTAATAGCTTTGATTACTTAATTTTATGATTTAATTAACTAACATATTTTATATTTCTTATTTCAAATGAGTAACTTAACCAATGAAACTTACAACAATTAGATTAATAATCTAATAATAAAAAAGATTTATAATAATAATAATAACGTTTATTTCGGACAAATATCCATATTTAGTTAGTAGTTACAAATTGCTTAAAACCTATGTTAGCAAGTACTATCAATGAAAATAATAAATTATGTTGCTTAATATTGCTGCTTAATTTATGAATTAGGTAACAATAAATTGTTAACTAATTCATAAATTACTATGAATAACAAGAGAAATCATGAAATTTACTTGTTTTTTTTTCACCTTCAAACCATCTATATATAAACTCGTAAAGTATTCAATTTGGAATTGTATATTATAATTATAGAATCCAATCTTAAATTGCACAAGATCTTCCAATATTGCCATAACAATACCTGCAGAAAATTAGACGCTACTCTATTACAACGCTTATAAAGGTTATAATTTAATTTATAATGTAATAATTTAAGAGCAAATCATCAAAAACCACTTGTTACAAAATATTATTGACGTACTCTTTCAATGTATTTTATTATAACAATTACCCAAAAACTAAAACCAACCTCAATATATATATAATTTTTTTCTCGCTTGCATCAATAAATGATGAATAAATAAATACAACAATTGTCAAATTCGATCGCTGTGTTCAATCCCTACCGAATACTCAATGGCTCACAGGACCGATAACTATTTGCTACCTGCCCTACATCTACCTTCGGAAGGTTCACTCTTTAATCCCTAAACAATCTCAACGACCACGGAACGTTTCATTCAATATCGTGTCACACGCACCAAGAGTACAGGTGCGCCTTTTTATTTTTCATAAATTGATTCTTTACGTTTGAGGAAGTTGTAAGTTGCGTCGCGAATTCTGTTCGGAGAATATACTTTGGTCACCCGTCGAACAGTGAATATTGGATTTTGATTCATTAGTTCTCAAATTCAGTTTAAGCCTGCTCGCTTCGGACGATGCTTTCAAATGCTCCTGAATCTACAGGTTAAGGAACATCTACGCAATATCAAATATCAATGTTTATTTAAACCACTAAATACATTTGGCGAAAAGAACAGGTTTCACTTAATTCCTTTCAATATAAGCAAAATTTATCAAGATTATCAGGACCTTATATTTGACACACAATTCTGAAAATAACCTCAGGCAAGATCTTCGAATGTTTCAGTGAAATAATAAATTTTTGCTTTGTATATTATGCCTTTTAAATGACACACATAGATTGAGTCATGGAGAGATGTAAACGTTAAAAATTTTCACAGCACCGCCTGGAGATATGATTGCGACGAGTGTCCAGTAGCCTCGCTCTATTCTCGGACTCCTATTTGTGGATTACTCTCGCGTGAAACTACCAACACAGTCCTGGCGGAACAAACTGTACCATTGAAGTAATAGAGTCCAATTTCAGTTTCATTGACATGCCACATCCGACCTTCTCGAGCGACAAGAGGATTGAAGCGAAAGGACCCACTCCTTGCCTCTTATTTATCTTAATTTCGCTCTCCAAAGAAGTGACAAATGAGGATTATGGCTGTGTGAAATCGGTGTCACTTGTACTTTTGTATAACACTTTCCAGAAATGTTTACGTGCGTAATTAATATAACAATATTAACGAGGTACGACGCACATGTTGGTACTTTTCCCGCGTTGTCACGTTGTTAGAAAATGTAAGATGAAAACATAGGTTATTAATGTAATAAATGTCACGTTAAACGGAGGTGCTGTAATAAAATATATTTGAGCGTAGCTGTGGGTTTGCAAATGAGAAAGATTTTTTAGCATAAAACGGAATGATCACTTGCGGTACACATTTATTAGAGCCAACGAGACGAATCGATTGTTGTTAATGCGCAACCAGATAAACCAGTTTCCAATGGATTTAATTCCCTTGAGAAAGATCTCAAATTGTGTCTAGTGCGCTTTATGGCTTAGCAAAATTAAAACAAAAAAAATTGCGATAGTTGGATTCAGTTATAAAGTTTTGTATGATCGCGCAATCGAAGCCGGACGGGACCTTTTGAAGCAGTTTTATTTATTTCATACTCATTTATAACTTCTGAACATTGAGGGGTATTTTATGTGTGTCTTATACACTTTTTTATCTAACTATAAGACGTATTAATTAACTCTATACTGCGTGTAGAAGTAAAGAGCATGTTTGGTGCTTACATTAAAGCTACTTTTTTGTCGGTGTCATAAAAAACCTTACACTACTACTATAGGATCATAAGGAATTGAAGGAATTTGTCAGTGAAGCACTATTTTTTGCCACGACATAGATAAGTCCCTATCTTAAAAATCGTAAAATAATTTCTCATTACATGAGAGTCCTTCAAAAGCCAATCTATTTGGTTTAGGTCAGAATTTCATGGTTACAAATACAGCGATATTATAGAAAATATAAAATACGAAAAAAACAATAAATAAGTTATTACAAAAAAAGAATAACGTACCTTTAATATAAAGTTTACTTGACCTTATAATTCCAAGTCACTCCGAAGATATTACAGTTCAAAGTATACGTTTTAAGAAACGGCAATTTCATAGGTAAAGACCTATTATTATACGACGCTTACGCTGTTTCATTCTCTTCTCTTTTCAAAAACATTCAAATAGCCAATACAGTCTTTAGCCAGTTCAGTGGAAGCCTACAAACATAATATGACACACCACATCATAATACAGCGGCTACAGCCTCCGGGCAAACAGCTTCCGGTCCTCGGCCGTTTCTTTATCGACGAGCCGAGCTTGCGCTTGTCTTGATTTCATTTCATTCATAGAGATGATAAACAGACTTTTTGTAGCAATGTTCTACAATTGCTATATAGTGTTGCATGATGATAAAAAAGGTGTAAAAAGAAATGAACCCTTTCTACGTGTGAACCCTAAGTTTTTCTGTGTGGGCCGTAAGACTGTAGGTAGTTATTAAATGATAAATATTTGGCAGAGATATAGAGAAAAACATATATTTTCATTTAACCTGATGAAAAGTTTCAATAATAAATTCCATTTCATTTCATTTCAGTCGCCTATATGAGAATTCTTATGCTTCCGCTAATATGAAAACATTCAACTTTAGATTGTTCCGAAACGAAATCACAGCGCAGTGAACAAATAATTCTCTCGATCGAATGCACTACATATTGCAGGTAGAATTCGATATGAAGCTCAGTTTGAGTTCACTTGTTAAACTATCGTTATAGTTGGAATTGTTCCCGGAGCGCTCGGGTCGGTCTTGGCGATTTAATTAAACTTGTTATTTGTACGTTTTATTTCGCAATTGGGCCCGTGTTCGCTTTGATTGTCTGTCGGCTTGTGAGAGAACCGACCTTTTGTCTTGTACAAATTTGTAGTTTTAACGTAGTTTCCGATTGAATTTGCTTCAAAGTCTATACAACAAAGTGTTCAGAATACCCGACGACTATTTATTCTGAAGCGATGGACGCTACACTTACTGTAGATTCATCTTTCACTCTTCGAGCTCATTATTATGTATTGTGTTTCCTCGTTATATTCTCGGAAGTTGACTACGAATTTATTATTAGAACATCGATTAAACTGGCAAACAGCAGATATTTTATGAAGATGACATGAAATATTTTCATTATTCAATTTTATTGTGTATTTCATAGAATTTTAGGCTGTATAGCTTTTGTGGCTTTACGAATTCCGTTTCGATATTTAAAATCGTGACTATTTTTTTCAGGAACTAGGAGGAATCATATTGACTAGAGCTTGTAGTGTAAAAATAGCCTACCGGACAAAATTTTAGCGTTCGTTACTCCTCTCCACTGTAGCATTGGCTCCAAAAAAAAAAAACTTTTTGCGAAAAATTTACGTTTGCAAATTGTGCCGGTCTAATGGAAATATCGGATCGGGGCAGATGTCGAACCGAACAATTAGAAGTTTTTGTGTTGCTTCATTAGCGATTTCGACGGACACCGGAGTCCTCGACACAATATCGGTTCAACCGATCTAAAGGAAACATTCTAATTTATCAATCTAATTAGAGAAACTTGTTTGTTTTTAGCAAGTGACTCTGATTAGCTTCTGGCTGTGTCTCCTTTGAATCAAAATCTATACTAATACTAGCTAACTCGGCAAATATAGTTGTACCATATAAATTCATCATCATCATCTTCCTGCCCTTGTCCCGTCTTATTTTATTATCAAAGATAAAAATGGGGGGTAGAGGTAGGAAGGTGTAAAATAGCATACGACCAGACAGATCTACCAAATACACAAAAAAAAAAAACATAAAAATCCATCAAGCTGTTACTGAGGAGTTGGTTAACAAACTCTGTGACACGAGATTTTTATATGAGCTTTATTTGAATGCTTTATTTCTACCTGAAAATCAACTATCACAGTGGCTATATCATGCACAATTAATGAACTTCTAATGGTTACGGTAAGCGTAAGGTTTCAATACATAAATAACCAACACGAAACCTACATTCATAATGTATAACCCATATTACTTGTTATACCAACTCATACTTATGTACTGCCTTCAATTGATTTGAAGTAATTAATCATGTAGGAGCTACACGAATGTTTTTAGTTAGTACACTCAAAAACTAGGGTTGGCTCGCTCCGCTTTGTACGCAACGCCGACAGTTTTTTGCCGTGTGGTTCACCCCTGCGCAGCGAACCGTGTCAATTTTATTCATCGCATTTTATGGGTGATCTTGAAACAGCTTTAAAAATACTTATTTACATCAAAATGGGTTCATTAGTTATTACGGTAATCCAAAGTTATGCGTGATCAACGCTTAAAAGTTTGAAGTTTTTTGATGTCTCTTTCTTTCTTGTCCTGGAACACTGTCCACATTAAATAAATCCTTGTACAACAGCTTAGAATCGAAAACAATTACAATAATACTTCCTTAATGTCTCTCTATAGGACATATAAGTATTACTTGTGTCGAATGATTAAAACCTACAAAGTCTTTCTTAGTTTAATCCAGTTTGATGTAATAGTGCAATAGACTCGCAAATGATTCAGTGGATATGTGTGGTGGATAGAGACTTGATTGCATATTGATTTTCACGTGGCTCAGAGCAGTATGTATTCAGCCCTGTGGTCCGAAAAACCACGTTTTGTAATTTAAACTACATTATCTCCCATTTATTTCACAGACCCACATTTTACCCTTTGTAAACCTGAATTATGACAAACAAACGTAACAATTTCAACAAACCAAACATATCACTAATTAATACGCCAATTTATCTCTGTAATTAAAGCTGTGCTCGCAAATATTTGAATGTGTCTATTGAAAATATTTCATCGGCCATTAGTATATGTCCATTTACAGTTGGGAATTCACTAAATCAATGATTTTATTAGTCGAGTCTATGATTTGTATTCAACGGAGAGTTGAGTGTTTAGCCACTGCTCTCCGCGCCGAAGATTGATGTAGCGCCTCCTGCCGTCGACCAGCGCGGCTGTCGCACGATAAATTAAAACCAACTCACATTAGAGGCCGTATATTAAAACTCACTATCATCCTGCTCATTCCTAAATGGAAGTCCTGCGCGAGAACAGGATGGAAACATCGGCGATACTACAGGACCGCTTTTTTGTTATTCCACGACGAGACTAACCGTTAACAGTAACTTTGTTCCTATAATGATGGACTAAGTAAAGATGTTCCGTCCACAATGGACGAGAAACTTTGTTTTGTAGCTGACTCATAGAAACTTTGAATTTCGAAGTGTCGTTACTTCGAGCTGCACTATATTCTTATAGCTTTTGTTCGCAAATTGGCAGCTTTTTGTTAGCTAATTAATGGTAAGCGTAAATTGTCATGAACCACGTAGTGTCTCGCAACCTCATTAAATACACCATGGAGACAAGTATTTCTTACTTATTTAGGTTAAAAATTATGTGTAGCAACAAGTATGCGAGTGAAGCGATCTGACCAGATTACTCGGTCGGCCATCGCGTATCTGCAATCGGTAAATGGTTACTTTAAGTCTCGATATGCCGAGTATTCCCCATGGAATGTCACCGTCGCCATGCTGCACTTATATGTGCTCGGCGGACTGAATTTTTTCTTATCGCAAATGCATTTTCTGCAAGTTTTCAATGCGAGCGACGTGCCCGCGGCCCCGCAGTCCCGCACTCTCATACTTAGCCGTGTCGCCAGCTTCTTGTGATTTAACTTTATATACTTATTGGCTAATTAATTTCGTGGTATTTACGGAGAATTTCAAGCATTCTTATTTATTACAAAGGTTATAAAATAAATTTTCCACTCTGTTGATATAAAACCTGTTGTTTTGATTTAAATACTAGGTATACGGCGCGTGTATGCTAAAATACGTGGTGCATGACCGGACTTCACCTCTGATACGTGGAGATTCATTTTTATAATTCGAGTATCTCGAATGCGAAGAGTGGATATGAAGCGGCGCGGTAATAACCCGGTCGGCTCCCGTAATCCATCACGGGCGCTGCAATCGTCCCGCTGTCAGTCTATTCCGGGATGCTCCGTTTTCGCTAATGATTCCTCGCCGCCGTGAGATCACGCGACATTTACAAAGGCCGATTGCGCCGACGATTTGTATCACAAACGCTACTTCATCTGGTTCTTGCGGCTTGTTTTTATTTTTCCGCACATAGTTGCAGTTTTAACAAAGCTCGCTTTATGCGTTTCGCATAAAGCTACCCACATATGCGACATCGCGTTCCACACGAGAGAGTTTATAATTTATTTGCGTCGCAGTTTTCTGGCGACGATTTTCCCACAGGGGCGGCGTCTCAAACGAGCCGCGCCCGCCCTTTATGTGGTTTTTTGTAGCGGCACAAAATGCCCGGTGGAAAACATTCAGTGATAACTGGTAACAATCGCAGCCGCCCGGATGCTCCCTCCATTCCGCGCATTCCTCGCTGGACCTCGACTGATGCTTTTTCATCTAGCACCGCGCGCTGACCGAGCGCTCTTGAGACTCGCGGCTCGCGACGACCAGAAATAATCAACTTATATATTGCACATTCTAACTTTATTACCTGTTACTAAACCGCATTGAAAGGGACACTACTTCTTCTTAACTATGTTCTCAATAAAAAAAAATCAAATAAAGAGATGCTTGTTGTACAGACTGATCATACAAGGAACATTGAAAAATTGTCTGATTCAACTACTCAAGCACGAAGCTTTTTGATACACACTGATTTTGGTGGTGTCCAAATCGCTAGGTTTAAATAACTCTACCTTAATTAAACACCTTTAAGCCGAATTTTTGTACTTCATAATTAAACAATGAGAGTAAATTAATGAGTGATTTCAACATAAACTAATGTTGGTCTAATACCAAGAGTGTTCGGAGCCGGCGCGGCAGTTCATTAGCAGAGGCGCGCTTCAGTCGCGCGTATTTCATTGTTCCATTGTTTTATTTGCCTCTGTCCGGTGCTTACTGAGAGATATACAGCCTAAGCAAACGCTACAGCACTGACACCTGTAACCGCCACTATTTCACTTCTTTTAAGCAAAGCAAACAACACTTGCCTAACATTTAATTACGCCTTTACGTCATCCTCCACGATTCTCTGTAAAATGTTAATAACCGAAAAGGTATTCCACGAAATTCATGGAATCGTAACGTTTCATGCCTCGCTCTAGTACAAGTTTTTATTAATGTCCTATTGTTTCTTAATCGCCGCTCCAGATTTGATATCGCGATACGTTTCTGTTAAAAGCATAAGTTGAGTAAGTAAAGCGGTAAGGTCGCTGCCGGTAGTTTTTCTCGACCAAAAAGCGTAGCCGTCAGATCTGAATCCCGATTGGTGTTATCTTTCCGTTCGATCGCACTTCGACAGACATTACTGCGTCGTTGAGAGCCCAACATGTCGATTTTTCAAATCGTAAACTAGCTTTATTGATATGCGACTTTAAATAAGAATAACTCGTCCGCCTACTTGCTTCGTTAAGATTTCAATATCGATTTAGTAATGAATAAATGGAAGTGAGTAAATGTCATGTTTTGGAAAGTTAATCTCTTGAAAGGATGTGACATGTTCCGCGTTTGACTAGACGATCATAATTAGTCTTAATTTTTCAATGTTTTAGTGTAGTGAGTGAAGGCGTGACGCACAGATCTCACGCTGGATGTATTGCCGTTCCAGTTAGCTGACAATAAATCGTATGTTTAGCGACGCGGTGACTTGTATAATTAACAATAGCGGCATTATACGCGATTTCCAAACTAAGCGACGCAGCGTAGATCGTTTGTCACGACGCAAATTGCTATTTATGAGGATTATCTATACTTAAATAGCGTAAATCGTTTCGTTGGTAATAGACAATTCGTAATACTTCTTATCTCATTGTAATACATTCACTCTGAAGCACAAGACATCAAATTACCATGTGAAAACTAATGTGCGAAATCGCCATCAGATACATACACATTCTCCACACATACGGTACACGGGCACATTTTAATTTAATGCTCCTTTGTGTTTGTTATTCCACTCACTGGTTTATCACTTGATAAATTCACTGAATCCTGAAAATTCCTTCCGCTCGCAGTAACACGTAGTGGTAGCGTGGACCGCAAACAGTACAGCTCATAAATAAGCCAATGCTATTTAGCTAACAATCGAGCTCCGATGGGCATTTGGTCAGATTCCGAGGCAGGCAGCCGTGGCAGCCACGTGTGCTCGCCTCCGCATGCCTCGCCCCGAGTATGCAGCCCTTGCAACATGAATTTTGGCCCCTATGCCGAATATTCCACGCAGACACAAATAATGTTGGAGAATAATGTGACACAGGTGAAATCGAACGACGATTACGATTTCATGTCGCACTTGTGTCGTATAGCTGTGTAGATAATGTGCGGGTATTGATTATATTGTTAATAACTGAGAATGGTACACTCGCAGGCAAACTGTCGAGGGCAAAAACCAATATGGTTTCGTCGGTAGCTGCAAAATTTGTTGTGTAATCTTTAGTTCAGGGTTGAAAAATGACACTGAAAACCATGTGTATTGTAATAAAGATCCACGTGGAAGCGATTTTATTCGCACAATAGAATTCATGATCCATTTTCTTTCATGCATTAGGTATACTATCTCTGCATCATGTAATATTAAATACACTTTTAGCACTTAATAGATTAAGAATATAATAGTTGCGATGGCTATCTATGAGAGACATTGCTCGTGACTGTACCTATTTACTGCACGCGTGTTTCGTTGTTATTAGGTACATTCTGCGGTCTATATAATTCGTATATGTAAATTAATCAGTGTAATTATTAAATCATTTCGCAGTACGCGATATTACAATGGGATATATGTTGTCTGGTTAAGCTAAATAGCATTGTTTTGATTGTGGTATAAGTATTTCCTAAACCTGTGCTTGTATTAAACGCAGAGTTATGCTGTTTTCACTGCATAATCCTTTTTTTTATTTAACCTATACTTTCTCAGTGCCGATAGGTAAATGTCATATGTCTTTTTTTTAGGTGGGAAAATCATCTAATGACAAATCTCGCTCTTGGTCGGAGCGGGAGATAGTGTCAGACTTTTACTGACTAAAAACCCACTCCTGTTTCTTCTTTGCCTTCGTCCCAGGGCCCCGGGTTTCACTTTCACACGACCAGTGGAATGTCATGTGTCTTCGAATTTTTAATTTTAGGAAATGCCTGTTTCCTCTCGATTTTTTCCTTCACCGTTTTGAGAGCAGTGCTGATGAAATAAATTACACAAAGTAATGCGCCTGGCTGGGTTTGAACCCGTGACCTACAACTTGTAAGTCGGGGCCGTTACCACTCGGCCATCACTGCTCTCAAAATGGTGAAGGAAAACAACGTGAGGAAACCGGCTTGTCCTAGAACTAAAAATTTGAAGACATGTGACATTCACCAATCCGCACTGGGCCCGCGAGGTGAATTAAGGCACATTCCCTCTCCTAGAGAGAGGAGGGCCTGAGTCCCAGCAGTGGGATCATCATAAGGCTGATTATGCTTATAATATACTTTCTCAATACTAGGTATTCCAGGTATTATTTTCTCGAGCCAGCCCTTGCGGTAGGCATCCAAGTCGTCTCGCCACTTCTGCTCAAGTCGACCACGGCGCCGCGGCAGCGTCAACTCTTGCCCAGCCATCAATATGCATTTGGCTGACTTGACTCACCTAATCCCATTTTAGCCTGGTAGCCTTTTTTCTACTTCTGTGATCTCCGTTTTTGAACGCAGTGTAGCGTTTCTTATTCTGTCGGCTCTTTTGACACCTAGCATAAGAATTATGACATCAATAAAGTTAAGTCACTACATGATAACTTTGACGTTATGATGCCGGTTAAGGTATTAAGCTATTTAGGTTTTATTAAGGAAGATTATAACCAGAGCTGAAAATGAGATGTTAAAAAATGTATGGCCATGTTTTTCATGTAATGACTTGGATATGATCTGATGAACCCGTTTACCTAAATTGTTACTGTTTTTTTTTAAGTAACAGTCGTTAGCTATGAGGTTGTTCTTCGGATTGACTTGGAATTTTAAGCTAAAATAAGCTTTCTAATAAACACTTTTTTTAGGTGGGTAAACATCTAATAACATCTCCCGCCCTTGGGCGCAGCGGGAGAGCACGTCAAACTTTTACTGACTAAAACCCACTCCTATTCCTTATTTGCCTTCGTTCCAGGGCCTCGAGGTTCTCTTTCGCACAACCTATGGCCCCAGTAGGCTTCGACGATATTCTTTTTTCGAAATGTCTGAATAATTTATTTATTTGGGTTTTGTGGAAGCAATGCGTTTCAAGAGGCTCGCAATATCAATGGCGTATATCTACTTACTAATTAACGAACGAACTATGTAGCTATAAAGCCACCCAGAAAAATATCAAAAATACAAAAATAAAAACTTTTTATTTCACATTTGCTTACATGGGCATTAATAAAATGTCAGAAGCTAGTGCACAAAAGAGAAGTGATTAATAAAATTACATAGGTCTTTCGGTAACATAGTAGCTCTAGTCCGTACATGTCATTAATATTGCCCGTTTGAAAAGACCGTTGACTGGTAGAAAATGCCTAAAGCATTAAATCCACCTCTGTACTTTTGTGTGAATAAATAAATAAATAAATAAAATCATTGTTTCTACATTAGAACTCATATTTTAAATGAACATTGGAGTTTTCTTGAAATTCAAACGAAAATGGATAGAGCTTTGTTACAGAAGATACAAAACCCAAATAAGTTGTATATTTAAGAATATACAATTTATTTGATCTTATAATTCAATCTAAAGTTATCATAGCTTAAATGGATATAATTATATTATTCATAAAACGGCAACTTGATATTTAAAAACCTAATATTTTAACGCCCTTTGAGCACATGTTCATGCAACTACTAAGGTAGCGGTATCAGTCATACATAGATTCTATTGCATTTAGCGGTAATTAAGAGAATAATACTAAAAATAAAATAGTACTTTATTACATTTGACGATCGATCTTTTTCTTGGGAAATTAGACTCGAGTAAATATAAAAGCACCTTTGAGCCCTATTGTACATCGCTACTTCGGAATATATATGCGTAGCAAAGTTGCGAAGCAGTACAACATAGTGGGATTCTTAATGAAAGTTGCAAGGCAATTCTGCGTATCGCAATGCGAAGCGCGTTTTATAGCAAGCAGTTGCATAGCGTCCTGTGTAGCAAGTTACGTAGCGTCTTGTGTAGTAAGTTGCGTAGCGTTCTGCGTAGCAGGTTGCGTAGCAAGTTACGTAGCAGGAAGCGTATTGCGTAGCAGTGCTGCGTACCGAGTTTTGTAGCCGTGCAATGCTTCGTAGCGGGTTTGAAAGCGATGTTACGGAGTTTATTTCTATATTTTGTTTTACTATAGATTAATTATTTTGTGTTAAACTTTATGTTATGTTGTATTCGTTTTAGGTAAGTGACAAATGGAAAGTTTGCGGTGATCAATAGACGCGATGCATCCAGCAGGGTACTACGCGAATCTTGGTAAGATAGTTCAAAATTACGACATAATAATTGATTGATTAGAAATAATTTAATTGAAAAAAAAAAAATTATAGAAATTTTCTGAACAGATTTGGAGAAGCGTTACGTGAATTTTTAAAAGTGTTACGTGAGATGTAATCTTGAAAACAATCAATAAAATTATAAATAGGATAAGTATGATAATATTATAACATTCGATTTAGGCGCCCATAATCTCTCGTGTAAAACATATCAAAGATTTAATACCCAGTATTGTGTTTATTTAATCCTGGTTGTGTGTTCCAAACCGATATAAACTGATAAATAAATAAATTAAAGATAAAATATATAATTTTTGTGAAAACCGTCTCTGGTGCGAGAACTAACGTTAACATTGTAAACCTTCTTATCAGCTTATATTTTTTTGCAATATCACCTGATAATGCAAACGTTACGCTACTAGCGATGGTCAAGGAAGATAATGAATAATCACTATAATTTTTATTTTTCACTTCAATCGTCTCGCAGAATAAATGATATTTATTTTGCAATTAAGTCATAAATAGCACGTTTACACAGCGTTTCAGCAATGCAAACTAAATGAGGCCGGTGTTTCTTAGCTGACTACCTTCGGAAGAAACACCTACATAAACTCAGAGGTCAAAGTCTCTTTTAAAGTCCATACCTGAAGTTACATGAGAACAAATCATATGAGAACCATGCAAATTGGTGTCTGAGACGGTCAGAATCGATGGATGGAATCTTGGCTTGTAATTATCATAAACGGCTGTCTATGTTTTAAAGTAATCAAAGCAACTCCGTTTGGAAACTAGCTTACAATGATCAAAGTGTGCAAATTTTAAAATTATAAAATAGTTTAGTTACTTCGTTTTTTTAATTGGCAATTTTTCAAAGTTGACTTATTTTTGTTTCATATCACCTTTTTTTGAATGACATAATGTCACCATATCCACTCAGTCTATGCAAGGAGTACCTAACTAGGTTGTGGAGGCCTTATAGGCAGTTGCTCCATGTAAAACACGGGTATTCAGCCGCGTCCGATTAGACTGGAACCCGACGAGCAATAGCTAGAGAGATGATGATCCGCTAGCTTTTGTTTTGTTTAGTAGGAAATCTCTAATAACTCCTCCCGCTGTTGGCGGAGCGAGTGGATAATATATCTGATTTTTACTGACTAATAACCACCACCACCAACCAGTTGCCCATTGCGTTCAAGGGCCACAGTAACTCTTTTTTGAATAATCCCGCAGCCATGAGGTAGAAAATCCTTAAGGTATATTTATCTTGCTTTGTTTTGTTTGTTTGTTTTAAATGACAATGTTACTATACATACTCTAAGGCTGAAATCTTGACAGCTCCGAACTTCGTACAATAGGCTGCGCAGAGAGCGCAGTAATTTATTATTTTTAAGGATCATATATTATAGTTAATGCGTATTGCGTATCTTTTCAATTGTGCGCTATAGTTCAGAACGCCAACTTCAGATTGGTCAACTTATTTTGACCGTACACTAGCTATATAGATCTAAGTACTAGCTAATTACTTAAATTAGGGAAGGTACTCAATGTGATTTGATTAATACAAGTAAGCATTACACAGGCTCATCATTAAGCCAAGCATATGGCAGTCAGGAGACGTAATTTGATTAATTACTAAGATCTATCTAAAACATAAGTGTTAGGCTGTTTCACAAATGTTTATATCTACTAACCTGTTTAATAAGATTTCTTTTTCATCGTCAATTCTTCTCCCTTATTCTTTTGATGGTTCATGTTCTCTTAATTCTTCCTTGTACACAAAAACTTGACATAGCACACAGTGATTTGACAATCCATCATCGCAATCGATATACAAAGGTGAGCTTAAGTCAACATGAGTTTTCTTCCAGCAAACCTTTGAGCGATAGAGAGAGATCACATTCGAGGATACGATTTAGTGTACAATATTCATTCTCATAAGTCTAATATTAATTTGAAAACATATTATAAGTCTACTAATAAACACCAATATATTATACAAATATTATGTGAATTATGGTAGGCAGTGTTTTTAATTTTCCTCTTGAAGACATTAGAGAAAGACTGTAGCAAAGGAAAAAACGGGACCCTTATAGGATCACGTCTGTCTGTCTGTCAAGACCCTTTATCTCGAGAACGCGTCAAGGTATCGAGCTGAAATTAAAACCATATACCTACTCAGGTCTGCGGTCCCATGAAGCTGTGAACAAATCAAACTTCTGGGTTTACGAAAAAAAAAGATACGGCCGTTTAAGTCGCAAAAAATGTATATTTTGACACTCTCAAGGGAACCAAAATTCATAAGGTACTTCCCGTTGACCTAGAATCCTGAAATTTGGGATGAAGCAAGATCTCATAGCACAAGTATAGGAACAAATCTGAAAAATGTAATTTGTAAATACGTCACAAAAAAAATTTTTTCGTGATTCGGAAGATCTTCGTAACTCAATTTGAGAATTGAACTTTTTTCATAGGACTCGCACTTGCTCGGTTTTTTTTTATTTAAAACGAATGGAATTTTCCCTCATTTTCTTTATTGATCTGTAGATCTTTTTTTTAATAAAAAAACGTTGCACACTAGGAATTACTCTTGTATCCTGGGTGCGTTCACAAACATGTAAATCCATATACAGAAGACATCCTGTTTTTACCAAATTTTCAATTAGTTTTGCTCCCGTTCTTTATACCTCAAATATTTTTAAAATACTCAAAACTTTTAATAACAACCTAAAACAGGACAGTTGATGTACAAAGACGAGCTTTTTTTTATTAAGTGATAAGTTCGCGTTTGACTACTGTCTCACCTGGTGGAAAGCAACGATGAAGCACGCTTGTCTAAAAGTAGCCTATTCATTCTTGACTTAAAGACCTCCAGGTTGTAACTATTACAAAACAAAGACTCTGGCAGGGAATTCCACTGCTTTGCTATACTATAATACCCCGCTGTATAGATTTAGTTTTTGCGTAATCGGTTTAATACTTGCCTTTTACAAACACGAAAATAACCTCTTAATATTATAACATTATTTCAAAATCTCGCTTTACACGAATCTCCTGTTTCTCGGCCATCACTAATTTTACTCGTGTTGATTTAATAATTAATTCAGTCATAAACCTTAATCCAGTGTTTGTCCGCAAGACCCCAAACTGGCGGCGTACTAAAACATTCCCTGCCTTCCGCAACCACTCCACCCTTTCCGGTCTATCAGAAACGTCTCTATTACACTACTCAACCTCGACTGGTTCATTTATGAACTCACTAGCTCTGTCTGCAGCTTTCCCTGCTTTTGAAGTTTTTTTTTTTTGGAATTACTCTGTCTGCTAGGTACAACGTGTTTTTTTTTACAGCCTTCTTTGGTCAAACAGTATTTTGTTTAGTTTCTTTGAACTCTCGTGAAGGATGGCTTCAATTAAAAGTCACGCAAATATAGATACTTAAATTAATGTAAGAGCGACTGGAATTATATACATACCTTTTCCTAGTAGTAGGTTATTATAGTAGGCTAAAATAAAAGTGACTCACTCACATAGACGAAAAAATTCAGTTGCAAGTTAGCTGATGTTTTTCTCATTTCTTTGATCGTCTGTACAAATCCTCATTAAAAAATGAAAAATCCCTCGTCATATCATAAATTCATTCGGTGTCTTTCGCTTAACCGTGATTGAGAAATCAGAACATTCCAAACCTCCAGATTTATTGTATTTGAAAAGATGAGAAATGTTAGGAAGTCTTTTGTCCATCTGTAGGGCAACACGGGCTATAAAATGTGAAATGGAAGACTATAGAAATATTCATAAATGCTGATTCATTTATATGCTAAATGTACGCACTGGTTTAGTGGTTGCAAGCGCTACCGGTGACCATGAAAGTCACGAATTCGCTTCTCGGGTCGAGAAGTGTTATTAGGTTTTCCATTTGGCAGTTTTTCAAAAGCAAAAGCTGATAGCTTTAAACTCATCATTTCCCTCTATTTTCGATTTAAACTTAACTAGCGGTATGTGGTTGTACTTAGTACATCTCTACCTACAAAGCATTCGGCAAATACAAGCGAGATATTATGTCATTTTAGTGGTTGCTCAGTGGGAACGGCCTCGACTTAGGAGTTAGTAGGTACGTCGTAGGATCAAACCGAAACAGGCGCTTTATTGTGTGTAATTTACTTCATCAACACTGCTCTCAAAACGAAAGAAAGCATCGTGAGGCATGGCCCAAAAAAAAACTGGGCAAGTGCGAGTCAGACTCGTGCACAGAAGCTTCCGTAAAAACTTACATAATAATGTAAATAGTTCAATTCCCTAATGGAGTCTCGAAGATTTTTCCGAATCACAAAAAAGTTTTTTTTTGTGATGTAACTACTTTACTGTTTTCAGATTTATTCCTATACCTGTGCTATAAGATCTTGCTTCATGCCAAATTTCGGGATTTTAGGTCTACGGGAAGTACCCTATGAGTTTTGATTCCCTTGAGAGTGTTGAAATAAACGTTTTTTGTGACATAAACGGCCGTATCTCTTTTTTCATTAAGTTAAAAGTCACAATCAGAATCAGAATGCAGACCTGTGTATACGGTTTGAATTTCAACTCGATACCTCCACGCGTTCCCGAGATAAAAGGTCTTGACAGACAGACAGAAGGACAACAAAGTGATTTTATAAGGGTTCCGTTTTTTCCTTTTGAAGTACGGAACCCTTAAAATTAAGATATGTGACATCCGACTGATCAACCCGCACTGGGCCCGCGTGGTGGATTGCGGACCATTCTTTCTCCGAGAGAGTAGGCCTGAGTTTTAGCAATGGGAATATTAGATATAAGGCTGATTATGCTTAAATACTCTATTATATTTTTTGCTTTTATCCCGGCCAGATGGACTCTACTATTTCAAATAGGTACACAGTAGGTAAATCGTTTCGCGCCAATGTGCGAATTTCACAGTTTCTCATCATCCAATGGGACAGTTGAACGGTATAAATTTTAATATCATTGACTTTTAATGACTTGTAAAGTAATTTAAATGAACCGGTCTGTATGACGGCGCATTACATAATATGCTGAAACGTGTTCACATTATACTAAGCTGGAAAAAAAACATGGTGTTCTTATAGTTTGTAGGTACTTTCATTGTGCGTACCTATAGCTAAGGAGTGAAATTCCCTGCATTTTTTGTTTTTGATTTTCTTAACTGGGTGGTGCGAGAGGGAGTGTCAGTTTTTTTGCTAACTTAAACCCACCTTCAGTTGCCCTTTGCGTTTCAAGGCACTTCCAAGACGTGTTAAAGTGTCAGTCGTTCAAACGAGAAAGAGGACGAGGAGATCAGTTTAGGTCGTAAAATGAATCGCGCTTAGGCTCATGGTAGCACTGATAACTGATAGCATAACCTAAGGGATCGATTCACGAGAGAATAAGCGACTTAAAACTCTACAGTAATTTTCTCTGGAGTGGCTTTAAACTCATAGATTACCATACTGGAAGACGCAGTATTGGAAGGCCACAAGATAGACTGATTACCTGATGAGGGTCACAGGGATCCGATGGATATAAGACGCACAGGACCGGTCGTTGTAGCGACATTTAGGGGAAGCCTATGTCCAGTAGTGCACGTATGGTGAAAATCAAACCGTCCGATTATAATTTAGGTGTCTTCAAGGTTAAAGTGAATAGGCTCTTAATAAACTAGCGTGCCTCACCATCAACGATTACATCACCACTTACCATCAGGTGGGATCGCAGTCAAGCACTAGTCAAATACATTAAAAAAAACATCGCTTGAAATAAATCTAGAGTTATATGAGAAAACTCGTTTCCCGAGGTTTATGCAAGGGGAACCGCGAATTTTTGGGCCAAAGAGCCCTCAACAATAGTGTTACTGACTTATTATCGATAAAGGGTGTTTTTTAGTTGGATCGGTACATCTAGGGGTTATTTTCTAGAAACAAACAAGCAATATTCCATATTTTTTAAATAGTTTTTTTTACATTGTGTCTACGACAAATGATTATATTTTTTTCCTACTTTAAGCATCTCATTTCTACAAAAATGTGAAATATTTTGACAAAACATCGACATTACTAGCATCTCATTCAACATGGTCAACAGATTCACAATTCAAAATGATATTTTGAGTGAATGCTACTGATTAACAAAAACAAATACAGCACTGAAGCGTTTCTGGTGAAATGGATACTCTCCAACAGCATACCGTGTAAATACTGGCTATTTTCCCTTTGTAGTGCGTATACACTGGCTGGAAATACAAATAGGCCCCTTTAATTGCTATAGTCAGGTTGTTTGCAACGAAGCGGGACTCGGGAGCCGATTGATTGGCCAATTTATACACCACTAATACCCCCCACTGCCAAACTGTTTAGGGGAAATACGCTTATTTAGCTAATTTTAAATTAATAGCCCTCCTATCCGATTCTAATTTTAGTTTAAACATCGAACTATCTCTAACCTTTTTGGACGACCTTTTTATAAGCCTTATAATTTTACTGATGCACTGATGATTTAGAAAAAAAAAATAGGAAATAGACGAAGGCCTTTTTTGTGGTAGGGAAATCATCAATAACTTCTCTTGCTTTGGGTGGAACGAGAGGGTGTCAGATTTCACCGACTAAAACTCACCTGTATTCCTTCAGTTTTCCTTGGCTTTCCAGGGCTGAGGTAACTCTTTAGAACAATCCCTCAGCCCAAATTGACTTATGGTAATGTCAAAACCTTTAAAAAAATACTTAGATGTTAATCTAAAATTAATAGCTCTCGTATCCGATTTACATTTCAATTTAAACGACGAACTATCTCTAACTTCTAGAAACAAACAAGCAATTATTCATCTTTTTATTAAATATTTTTTTACATTGTGTCTACGACTATATTAGACTATATTTTTTTCCTACTAAGCATCTCATTTCTACATAAATGTGAAATATTTTGACAAAACATCGACATTACTAGCATTTCATTCAACGTGGTCAACATAGTCACAATTCAAAATAATATTTTGAGTGAATGCTACTGATTAAAACTCATTTAGATTTTAGTTTAAAAATCGAACGATCACTAACTTTTTTGGGCATAGAACGTTGTTTCTTTTCTGGTTACGGATGGAAAACCTTATTTGGTCAACCATCCGATGGATCGATGTTTAAAAAAAGAATAAATAGGAAATGGATTTTGTTAATTCTTATGCTTGCTTTAACTCTCAAATGTAAAAAATACTGTAATTTAACTTATTTAAATCTTACAATAATAAACATAAAATAACTCCTCCCGCTCTGGGTCGAGCGAGAGTGTCAGACTTTTACTGACTAAAACTCACTTGTGTTTCTTTGCGTTTCAGGGCTGCGGTAACTATATCGGACAATCCGTAGCCCTGGCAGGCCTTACCTAGCCCTATCACTTGTGCAATAACCTCCTCCTTTTTGAAGTCGGTTAAAAATAACTGAATTAGAGTTTTTTTTTCGGTGTGATTATCATCTCTCGGGCGGAGCGGGAGATAGTGTCAATTTTTACTGAATAAAAACGTGGGTTTTTATTCAGTAAAAAATTGAAGAAAGAATTTACAATAGTTTTGCAAATGTTCCACAAATAAAACCATGAGACACTTTGGCTTGACAAGCGTTGTAAATTATAAAAAAATGTATTTTGATTTGATAAGAGCTAAGCAAGTGCGAGTCGGACTCGCGCTCTGAGGGTTCCGTACAAACTTACCTATGTACCTAAATAGTTCAATTCCCGAATAGAGTAGATTTTTCCGAATCGCAAAAAAGTAACAATTTTTTTTTGTGAGGTAGCAACATACCTGTTTTTAGATTTATTTCTATACTTGTTCTATAAGGCCTTGCTTTGTGCCAAATTTCGGGATTCTGAATCAACGGGAAATATCCTATGAATTTTGTTTCCCTTGAAAATGTCGAAATATACGTTTTTTGCGACATAAACGCCGTATCTTTTTTTTCATTAACTTATAAGTTTGATTTTTTCACAGCTTTAAGGGACCGCAGACTTGAGAATATGGTTTTAATTTCAACTCGATAACTCTACGCGTTTTCGAGATAAACGGTCTTGACAGACAGACGGACAACAAAGTGATCCTATAAGGGTTCCGTCTGTTTCTTTTGAGGTACGGAAACCTACAAGAAATGTTTGTTCCACATAAGTTATTAAGAACTGTACTTACAGCTTCACAAAATCATCTCAAACGTTTAAAAGTTTCAACAGTCACATCATTTTAGACACGAAAGATCATTTTTTAAACAGCATGCTGTCTTCTTGTCGTGATGTGATAAATGAACTGATTAGGATGAAGCACCGGTTCTCACAATATTATTATAAGGATAAAAACTTTAATCTGTCTTTACACAACAACATAGTTTTGCGGGAACCCCTGACTTTCAGAAGTACGTAAACACACAGGAAGTTATTGTACCACAGCAAATAAATAAGACGTCAATTTACATTTTTGCTCTTATTTTCCTTGTTAATAGCCACAGTTTTCTAACCACTTAGCCAATTAGATTAGCCTTTAATCTTTATAAGGTAGTTAACATCGATATTTTGCGGCGAACAGAAGAAAGTCCTATCCAACCTACTTTCATTCGACTCTCTGTATTGCAATTGATGTTTATTGAAGGTTTAGTTATCCAATTCATAAATTAACCGATATCATTTAATTAGTAATTATGCTATTTAATGATTATTTCATGAAAAAAGTCATTCAATATTGTTAACTGAACTGAGAGAGTTGTATTGATGATTTTAATTATTATAATTTCGTAAATATATACGTGTTACGGCCTCCAATTATATATCAACAATCAATATACAACTTGACATTAACCTTGCAGGTCAATGTCAAGTTGTATGCAAAAAAAAATAAGAAAGTTTGAATTTTGGAATATTTCTGGAGTTCTGAATTTTCACATTAAAATTACTAATTTATCTGTTAAACTTCCTGTAGATACAGTAGTGGTACATAGGCGGACTTAATGGAACAAGGCATTCTCTACCAGTCACCTTTGGGTTAAAAATACAACACTGGTAGGTTTGCACAATAAACAAATAGATAACTTCCAACAGTTTTTTTTTTTTTAAATTTTTCAGTTACAATAGAAAGACCATTTGTAAACTAATTTAAATTTTAGTTTTCCTGCTGAGTTTCATCAATGGCAGAATAAGACTTTGTTTTTCCTGTCAGTTTAGGGATATGTCTACATCCACACAGCACCATGACGTCTGCGCATAGGATCATCGGTTGCCGGAGGCGCACACGCGCTCGAAATATTCGCATCAACGCTAGAAACGTCGACTTTATCGCTAAGAATAACCATAAAAGTATGATTTATAAACGTCGCCTCACCATTGGCTCGTGCAATAAAACCATCGCATTGTGCCATACGCGACTGAATCGTGCCGTTTCCATCGAACGCGCCTTATATATGCATAAAAATGTTTTCATTTGTGCCCACCGGTAATTTTAACATAAAACACTTTATTCATCCCAGAGCCGACAAGTAGTAATCAAACTATGAATATACGAATAAATCATCTACGTTTTGTATGAGAATACTGCTAGTATTGCATTGGTAATGATCGTATTAGATTCACTGTATTTACACCGGTCAATAAATGACATGGAAACTAATTCAATAAACAATCCATTGATGTAAATTCTTTGAGCTATTGCGAATGTAAATTACACACAATATGCTTGTTTACGTCAGACATATCATCTTATTTTCTCCTGTACTAAAGGTACTTAAGTTAATCGTTAACTCGCCACAAATATATAATTTAATTTAACTGTTTCTGTATCTGTTTAAAATCTGGTTCTGTTGACTTATCTTTACCAATATCCACCGGTAGTCACCCAAATCTTATCAGCTTCAACATTGTGTACCTGCAGAACGCTATCATTTCCTCATACTAACTGCACAAGAGATCGCATGCGATTAACACATTAATCACCGAACATTACATGGCTAATGAAGGTATACATATACCACCTAACTTAATATTTATCTGTATTGACCTCCGCTCTTAACAAGCGTTAATAATGAAGAGTCGGGAAGTGTATCGGATGCAGAGTGCAGCGTGCAGCACAGCACAGCACTCCTGACGCCTTCGCCGCCCGCGACGTGACATAACACGCGGCCCCGCCCACGCCCTCTCGCTCACTCCCCAACCGTGCGAGCGAGATGCCAACACACCCTCCGTCGAAGCCTCCACGCCACACTGTTTCTAAGAAAAGCCAACTGTTATTATCGGCCGCGGATTGTTCTCGAGGTCTCACCGCTTTATTTTGCTCCTCTCATGAATGAATCTCGGCGCCCGCAGGTGCGCACCCTCGAGCGCTAAATTTCGACAGCAATTACTCATTTCTAAAATGGTACGTATAGTTGCACGCCAATTTCCAGCACGCCACATGATAATTTCCAGTGGCTGATGCTGCTACGCTTTCGGCTAATTTGAGGGGCTCCGCAGGAAGCGCTTTCGACTTATTTTGATCAGCCTTTTCTTGATTTTTGCTGTCAATCCGCCTACTCGGATTCACGAATGGATAAATGCCCGCCGGATCAGCCATCAATCAGACAGCTATTGGCACCGATGCACGCGATAATTTCGGCATCTACGAGGAGATTTAGTGATTGCTGCCAATGATTGTATAATCGTATTACAATTGTACTAATAAACGCTTTACATGTGAAAGAAAACAATGCTTCTATCCAAGGAATTCAAAATATAGCTACATACCAGGAAAATAAAACAAGGCGGTGTTGTTAAAGATATTCTAGATCGAACAAGAACTAACAATAACAAAAATATTAAAAATCATATTTCTCTGGACGCGTGACAAAATCGAGCAAATAAATATAAATGCTAAAGGAGTGCTGGCACGGTATTCAACGAATAACTGGAAATAATGTCTGCAATCAAAATATGACTCAAACAAATACTTCTAATCTCCTTTCCCAACGCTTTTAATACGTAATCCAATTTAATTGCATTTATCCAAAACAGAAAATAAACAACAACAAATGAAATAGAAACCAAACTACAGAATAAATTACAATATTGAGAGAAACCTATAACAACTGCACTATTGTCATTGGATCAATTTAAATCCGTTGATAAAAGCTGTAATTTTAACTGTGTCAATAGAACAACAAGTACTGAAAAATTGCATCAGAGCTGTTCCGTCGGCAACCACATTTACTAGCTACTTGCTCTTTCTTCACCTCTCCTAGTACTTGTCTTTCCATTATTGACCGATGTTCTAAATATATCAACATTAATGTAACTATATGTATGACCCAATGAAAGAAAAGCGGACAAACTCCATAAACTTTAAAGAGATGTTGTCAAGCTCTCTGGCTCTGGTGTTAAAGGCTATGATTGGCGTCGTTTCGGCACTGGAAGTGGACAAACCGGTTGCCGCACAGGCGGTAACAGTAGCCTTAACGATTGTTGGACCACGATCAAATTATACCTTGTTCCGATTTGTATGCAACTAAAACCTAGCCGCCGCGTCTCACAGTTCCGAATCCAACACACATGCTGCATCTGTTGCGTTCACTTCTATTGCAATATTAGGAAGCACATTGTCTCAAACATCATCTTTATATTCGAAGTTTACAAATTGGGTGGAACGCATCCACAATTACGGCATTGATTGTACACAGTTTTACACAAATATTTGAAGATGTCACGATAAGTAACGCTATCTTTATATAGCATCTATGTGTGCCTTATTATTAGTCACGCAGAAATGTGAATAAGATAAATTTGCTTAGGGTGTTTTTAATATCGTGCGGTTTTGGTCACGCATGCGGGATTGCTCCGCACTCGTAACACCCGCAAATGTCCAATTCAGACAATGGAATTATATGGAAATTCCGAGCCTATAAGTAAACATTATTAACGCGCTGTTAATTTGCAAATCATAGACAGGTTTCCGTGTTTACTTCTAATATCTAGTTGATATATTAGGAGTTATGTTTAAAATAATACAAAATACATGCTCATATTATATATAACCACCGAGCCAACACAATTGAGATAATAAATCTGTAGCAAAGCAATCTAATAACAATACTAACACAGACAAGTTGGAAGATAGTGGAAGGAATCAGCCAACAAATTTGCATGTTTTCCTATAGACCGCTTACGTTGCCAACAAGCCGTGACGTCAACACTACTACACAATTATCGGCCACCTATTATCATTAAAAATAGACCCATTAACATTAAAGGCATCGTTGTACTTTTTTGACGGACAAATACACTGATTTAAGTGATTAAGATTTACTATTGTATATTTTTAAACGCCAGCTTGTACTCAATAAATTACACAGACGTTTAACATGACAGCCGTGTGGACAACATTGACTATGTCTGTCCCATTTTTGGCACTACTATACATACTGTATAGTGCGGAATCGTTAGAACAAATCCCAATACTTACTAGTATTGGGATTTGTTCTAACGATTTACAAGGCACGCTCAATTTTGATGTTTTACTTTATGAACATGTAAGAATCGCGCGTTTTCTCTGTGGGCAACGTAGACGCAAAAAACATGTAATGATTCACCGAGACGCGATCATTTCCACCGAGTCGGAAAATTCCTGTAATCGTGCAGCTCTAGACTTTCTTCAGCGATCACTGCAGCGATTGATAATCACACGCGAAACACGTGTTGGTATACCGCCGCCGCCGGCTTGACACAATATCGCTACAACATCTATAATATCTGCTTCAATGCAGTCTTATTTGTCTTTCGGAGTTTCGCGGAACTGTGTTCATAACTCAAGCTTCGTATAACCTTTTCATTAGATGAGATAACTGCGGTGATGACGGGATGCCTAGTCGGTACGCGTTTTATTAGCTAACTTACGTCTGTAGAACATTCCTAACTAACGTTTTATCGTCGTTAAGATAAGAGCACCGAAGCAGCGGTGACATCACCACGACACAGACCATGTCTTGATAAAGAAAGTGTTCAGTAGGTAACCTTTACATGATAAGATAAAGAACAAAATCTGCTAATTCACAATAATACCCGTTTTAAAGCTGGCCGGGAAAGTTATCGAGACCGGTCTGTGACTAATTACGATAACAACCATTAATCGAGAAGTAGACGAAGGCCAGGTAAAGTAAATCCTAATTGTTAAACAGCATCAAGCCGAATAAAAATAAAAAGCTGTAATGTACGACTTCCCCGAGTTTCGTGAACGGCAGCTTTACTCAAGCGGAGTCTACTTGGCACAGACAAGAGAATATCGGATCGAAACTCGAAATCTCAAACCTGTTTTCTGAAATCTGTTGTCCTTATCTGGTACACAGTAATGCATATTTCTGTTCTCTCTCTGTGAGTCACCGTTTCTACGTATCACACCGGCCAGTCGCTCTACGCACTTCATGGCCACTCGTTCGGCTTCGTCACGCTTTGGCTGCTATGACTGGTCAGTTAATGCGACAATAAATTAATGTCCAATGTAATAAGTAAATAGATTTCTTACAAAAAAAAAACCTTTAGATCGTACAGTTCCGCTCTTACATTTCGAAATCAGGCACGGTATTACCGACGCACATTCATTGGTTCCAATGACAGTGTACGAGTTTTAATATGTAGTTGCAATTCAATAGCATTTTCTGTATTCAGGGCAATGGACGTAATTAATTACACAAATGTAAATTTTACATTTTAAACAGAGGGATTAAATTGTATGCCATGGGTAATATGATCAGGAAATGCGTTGATTCTTTATATAAGAGCAACCAACTGCTGAAATAATTGATATGATTTCCGAAGTGTATATAATATTTCAAAAGTTTATTTATCTTTATTTTTACTGTCATCGTGTCCAAAAGCGTCTCCCAGGTGAAAGGACGTTTTATTTGTCATCACGCCATCGAGATTAAGCGAATAATTTACAAGACTTTAAACGTTTATGTGCCATTTGGCGTGTTCTCTTATAAACATTCTCGTCTCCGGTATGGACTTTATTTTAAAACTTTCTTCAGCGGATACCGAATCAACATTACTCTGAAATGTTATTGTATCAGTTATGTTTATTCTGTTCAATCCAAATTGGATCGCAATAATTGCTTATAGAACAACTAATTCTTAGACGGCTATATTTTGAGGATAAGATTCTGTGTCATAGGAAATTGTAATCCTCACTATCATCAGAGATTTTACTGTACCTGTCTCTGTTTACGCAGTATTTTTCCCAACAATTCAATTCCTTATATTGTAAGGTAAAACAACAAATATTGTGTAATGATAATGGCGCTAGTTTGATTAGCATTGACTCAAATCATGGTCAAAGTCAATCTATTAGATATGTATTGATAATGATTCATTTGTTTATTGATACTAGTGGCGCCGAATAGTGCACGCTCGAAGGTGTAGAAAGAGAAAGGAATCTTATTCAAAAGTAGGTAATGTTTTTGCTGTTCTTGCTGTGTGTGTTGCGGCAACGGCGCGGGCGCTTAAGCATGATTCATCGGCGCGTGGGCAGAGCTTATTGTGCTCACCAAGTATCTACTCACACTAGATAACTTTGACTTTTTCTTTCGCCTTGATCCTCGGACAGAGTTACAATCGTTTTTGTTGACTAACAATAATAAATTACATTGAAGAGTATATATTTTTATAACGATTTCATTTTCGTTTAATTGTTATGCTGCTGAATAGCTGAACTATTTCTAAATATACACAATAGCGGAAAAGTCTGCTGAATAGAATTTAAAACAGTGCTTCATTAAAACTTCATTGTTGTGTTATATTATATCTCATAGTGTTATTTACCTTTCACCGCGTCGGGTCCTCTTCGTGAGGCGGTCTTTTATATTAAAACAGTTCCTTTGGTTCTACCTGTTTTGTTTACAGAGGTGTTCTTAACCAACTATTCAATTTCACTAACGGATTGTGCTTCATTTATCTTTTCTTTAACTGTTTTATTATTTCTTATATCCGTCCGTCATCCACAGTGCACATAACCAGACGTCTGATCATTATTTTTTTATTTTAAACTTTTATTTCGTCCTTTATTGAATGTTGGTTGACGATTATATCTCGTAAAACAGATATGTTGTTTTATTTTGTAGATGTAAGGAAACATTTAACTGTCTGTAGGTAGTGTTAACATTGTCTGCAAATACAAGCCCGTTTAATTAATATTGATAGTAATTATAGTAAACAATGTATGGAATGAAAACGGCAAGTGAATTGCGAGTTGCTATTTTACCTGACCTTTTATAGTTCGATACACATAGCGCTGACGCCGTTGATTCCGATGTCGCAAACGTGAGCATTGTGCGGCGCCTGCGCACACGACACGACCGAGCTTTCTCACCGTGGCATTGTAATAGATCCGTTCACTTGAGACCTCTACGCAAATATTGTACTTTATTATTTTATATATACCACTTAATTTAATGAATGTTGGTCAAATGAACACTTTTATGACAGCTACGGAATATAATATCTATAGGTGTAATAATAAGTTATGTGAAACATAAAACAGTCACTGTATTACTGCGTTTAAATTCATATGCATTGATTTCACTAATCTGTTCTATTATTTAAGAAACTGTGTTTATTAATTTTACCACGAGTTTTTTTATTTGTCTTATAAACAATACTTGTAAAAACCCTATTCACCAATATTTCTTTAATACTTAAATGATATTTATTTGCAAATAGATTTTTATAAAAACACTTTTACGTCAGTTTAAACTAGATGAAGCCGGTATAAGTGCTTTGAAATTGTTTATTAACCTATTTTGTATCCCACAGCTGGGCTTCCTGTTTCTCCTTTCAAACCTAAAGCCTCCCCTTTCTCCTCCTAAACCTCTCAAATCTAGTTTTCAGGAAAAATAAATTACTTTTATTAAAAGTAGCATAAAATTGACATACATCATATATGTGAATTTGTGAGCAATTAATTTGTTTGAATCGCACTAAATACATAATATAGGGGTAAGGTTGTTATAAAGTGTTTGTTTGTTACTTCTTCACGCTAGAACAGCTGAACGGATTTGGGTGAAATACGGCGTACGGGTAGACCATGTCCTGGAATAGTACTAACGAGCTAATTTTTTTTCGAAAGTATGTGCCCTTGGGGTAATTTTTTCACACGGGTGGAACCTCTGGCAGCAGCTAGTTAAACTATAGTCTGTGGTTATGATATACTATATATTTACATCTCTATTTTTTTAACTCTCCATTCGCAGGTATGGTCAAAGAGATTTCTTTAAAAATAAGCATCACCTTTGTACCTATTTTTAGGGTTCCGTACCTTAAAATGAAAAAACGGAACCCATAAAGGATCACTTTTTTGTCCGTCTGTCTGTCAAGACCCTTCATCTCGGGAACGCATGGAGATATCGAGTTGAAATTATACTCAGGTCTGTGGTCCCTTGAAGCTGTGAAAAAATCAAACTTCAGAGTTTACGAAAAAAAAAAGACGGCCGTTTATGTCGCAAAAAACGTGTATTTCGACACTCTCAAGGGATTCAAAATTCATTGGGTACTTCTCGTTGACCTATAATCCTGAAATTTGGCATAAAGCAAAGTCTCATAGCACAAATATAGGAAAAAATCTAAAAACTGTGAATTTGAAATTACGTCACAACAAATAACTTTTTTTGCTATTCGGAAAAATCTTCGTAACTCAATTCGGGAATTGAACTGTTTTCATAGGTAAGTTTGTACGGAACCCTCAGTGCCCGAATGCAACTCGCACTTCCCTGGTTTTTCTTTTTCCTTCTTCTTATCTTTTATTTTATGTGTGTACATAAATAGTTAAATAATAAATAAAAATGTGACAAAAAATTGGTTCTTCATCACGATCTTGTCTATTATTTACAATGCTCAGTAATATTTGCTTCTCGTTCTTATACTTGAAGGTAATCTACTTGAATGTTACCAAGTTTTTACAACTTCTTTATTATTGCGCATAAATTTCGGCTTTTATGAAGCGTTTCAGCTCTAATTAATAACGTATTTGAGCTTTTGACGGGCGAAATTTTAAATTTAAGCATAAATTATGATCCATCTTCATGGTCGTCATAAGCTTGTAAAATGACGTAATCCAATCTGTCTAATCTTTGACGAGACCACCAAAAAAAACCTTTTGCCCTGCTGCGATACCTACCTATACATGGTGTCATTAGTCTTGTTGGCAACACTTCATGTTTTTTACCAACAAGACTAAACAAACGACTGGCGATATCTTCTGGCCTACCGAAGTTGCCACAATCTTCGGCCCCGTTTTGAAATAACACCGAAAAAAATAGTGGACGATGATTACTATTATTATTAGCCCGTATGGTCTCACTCCTGGAAAAAGGCCTCCTTCCATACCTGCCATACGATCACGATTATTCGCTTCTTCTTTCCAATGCTTAAGGACCACATTATCGCCCTTGGTCCAGGCCTCGGGCTGTAGCAGTATGCCGGTGTCATGTCAGGCCAACAATCTCGTATTTTACGGGCCCACATCTCATCAAGCTTTATCTGATCTGACTGCAGTTAAAACATATAGAACCATTCTAAAAATAATTACAAAATAGACAAAAAAGGAAAACCCCTTTCAGAATGCTCTCCTGTTTATTTATACGCGTCGCTTCATTTTGATTTTATTGAAGTAGTCGTGTTGTTGTCTGAAAACGGAAACCAGATACATTTCATCACGGAGCAGAGAAATAAAGAATTAAATAAATGTCAGCCTTTATTGATGTAGACTAGACGAAAGTTGAATGTGGCGAGCAGAAACGAATGTAACAATACATAACTAAAAGCAATTGAGTGTTGTAATGAATGGTCTTTTGATCACTTCCACGTCTGTATTGCCTGTTAATAACGCCCCATCAATAATTTTAATTATACCAATGTGAGAATTTACGTGTTTAGTCCGCTCACTACGAGGAAACTTTGAAAGTTGTTAAGCTTAATAATCACTAATGTGCTTACTTAAAAAAAGTATATAATAGAATTATACATGGTCATTCAAATAATTAGGTACAAATTAATGAGACGCCTACACAGCTTTCCTTTCAACTGAAACTTTCTATGTCTGAGCAGATAAAAATCTCGAATTTGATATTTCCGATACCGTTGCGGATGGACTTATCATTTTGCATTACCTAGATTTAATGTTACTCCATTATGAATAGTTGAATAGGCTGATATTATAATATGAACATCTTCTGTTTTGGCTTTCTAATCTTTTAGATAATATTACTTTTCTTCAGAAGCGACGTTTTGCAGATTAATCTCAGAATTTTCACCACGATTCCCGCGATCTGCATCTTTTATGTAAATTCGCAGTAAATCAAACAGCCAGTTAGTTTCTACTTAAGAATGGAGGTAACTGCGCAAAAATGTGTACTGGGCTGCGTTCTACGACTTATAACATAGCCATCTTGGCGAAGCAAACCAGAACCTCAGCACGGCCGCAAATGGCTCGCTTCATTCCCGCTTTGAACGCAGCTAGTTAATGTACCGTTCCTTCTATGTAGCAGCTACTCCGACGCATTTAATTTTCAGCAATATACCGAGTAATATTTTGCTTTGCGGAAATGTATGGTGACAGGGGCAGAACATCACTCAATCGTCAACCATTACTCCATTACATTTCCTGCTTAATAACAAACTTATAATTGAAGTTCATTCTTGTATTACTATATTGCATGAAAAAAGATTCATATCTGATGCCGCATCAAGTGAAACCTGCCTCGGGGCGCTCGGCTAACTATCTGTTTCACAAGCTCACACACTTTACAAACCTACGCTTTAGCACTAAGCTGGGTAACACTAATGCAGTTTTTGATTAGCTATCCTTAAACGGGAAATTTCTTCCACGTTTTTCTATTTACCGTTCAACAGTTTAGTTTCGCAGGATTATTACACGCTCAACTTGACGAAACAACGCTTTACGTAATAGAATTGTGAGTCACAGTACCAAACTACCTATAACACACAGTATAGTGCAACGTAGGTCATGCTTATTAATATCCTTTTATCAAGTTATACTCGTAGAATCCAGCAGTTATGTTCTCACAGTCGTATAACAACGTTGCTAATATAACATAATGCGGTGTCAGCGAGTTGGAGTCGGAACACATGGAGTGGAGCGGTGTAGGTGTGCATCGTACATCGTACAATCGCTGGCTATAAACGTAAACACCTGTGTATGAGCGTGATCGCGTTGTTGCAACGTCGGTTGCAACAAATCAGTTTGGAGAGGTGCGGGACGCGGCCGTACCACACATGCATTATTCAAGGCTCATTTCTATTCAAGCCGACAGGCCGCCCGATAAAAACTTCTCGTTTGACAACTTGGACGCCTGCACCCTTTGTACTTACGTCATGTCCCCTGCGCTGATACGAGCTGCTTAAGTGCCTTAAACATTATTTGTCACTGGTATATTTATGAGCCAGTAATAACCTTATCGACACGAATTTGTTTTGTACTGCTACTGTTTCATTGTTGTAGTAAGCACATGTTTTTATTAAATAACCGTTTAGGATACTTTTGTATCGTTGCTCATAAAAACTTGTTTGTATTCTTATCGTTTAATTGATGCGAAGACATCGCAATCATGATCAAGCCAACAAACCGTAGACAAATAATGAAATAGAACTCAATAATTGTGTGTTAAATATGTACATTTTTGATTATGGGCTTTTAAGCTCTTCAAAGTCAACAATTTACATATTGTAGGTAATTATTGAACGAAGCAAACGCAGCCATGTTCTAGAGTTACATGTATTGTATACCGGCGGAGGTTAAAGATCAAACAAGTAGATTTAACGATGCTTTATGTAGGAGCAAAAGCTCAACACTCCAATCGAAGCGTGATCGATTCGGCCTACTTACAATGTCTAGTGCACCAAAATAATCTATATGAACTCTCCGACAACTCATTTAAATAGTGCAATGAAAATTGTTGTTACAATCGTTATAAAAACACGAGCAAAAACTGTTATTAATCGATTCCGAACTTACTCAACAGCTTATCCTAATTCGATTCTGTGTCTGGCTGCTAATCGATTGCATAACGCGGATCTATTCGATTTTTAATAAATTGGTAAACACCCCGATTATCGGCAGCCAGTGACAAGTGGTCGAGCGACACTCGCTCGGAAGCGCGATTCGGCCAGAAACACCGTTGTTGCTGGCACAGTGCCCATGACCGGCGCGGGCGCGACGCCTTTACAGTTATACGTAAGGGTGTGGATTGACGGTTCATGTTTGCACGACTATAAAAATGGAAATGCGTAAAATAAAATCTTCTGAATGCTATTTAGAAACGACGAGAAGTTTTTATTTAGAGAACTAGGTTTTTTAACCTCGCCTAGCAGTCGTTATCAAATAATATGGACGGAAAAAAGAGCCTAATTAAAATAGTTTCCTCCGAATGTGGACACATAAATCTGTAAGAATTTGGAATTAAATCCTATGTGAATGATAAAATAAATACATTTTTTTAGGTAAGAACGATAAATGAGCACATAAAGTCCTCGGACAGGAGTGCGATCAATGCTGAGATTATTAAGTTCCGTCGGTTACTTGAGCTTATAGAATTCTTAATCGATTGGAGAATATTCAAGCACGTTGGAATTTTCTAAATATTTGTTTAGTCATACTTCTGGGAAGTGCAATAGACTCGACGGCGATAGAGAATTAAGATTTGTTAGTGCTAAACTAACAAATTAGGCTTTATTTAAAATTAGTCTTTTACACTAAGGCAAAAAAGATTCACACGAGGATAATTCAGAATTATCAATACAGTTCTAGATATCGGCTACCTAATGGTCCGTGTAAACTGCGCATGAGTTGATTTAAAAGTCTCTTTAAAGTATTCATACATAACATCATATTGAACAATTACAGCAATTAGAAATACGGTAATTTATATGTTAGGATAACAGTGATATATGAGTCTGAATGTGTTTTAAAAATAATGATGATTATTTAATTCATTCATTCATTCATGGTTTCTTAGTTTCTCATAACATGAAAAATGGTTGGTGCGGAACCGTTGAATAGTTAATTCATTCTGTTTACTAGATAATTATAACATTATCATATAGCATCACCAACTTGGAGCTGATAATACCAAAATAGATAACAAAGCTTTCCATGTTACTAATCGTAAAGGAATAAAGCTTGCAATTTTTTTATGGCATGAAAACAGTGTAAAAATTAGAAAATTTGACTTTCCTGATTTATTTTTTATTAATTGTCGTCACAGAAAATGTATAGAGAGACTAATACTCATACTATGACTACCGTGATTTGTTCAGTTGACGTACAGCCAGGATTGTAATCAATGATAGTGTTCGAACAATTACACGCGTAGTTCATTGAATATGAAAAGGCTTAGGTAAGGATAGAATGATACAGTGTTATAATGTTTATGACGTCCATGACTCCATGCTCAATAGGCTTGAGCTTGTGACGTCATCTTTATTGTGATCTGCGGACATCGACCACAAAACGTGAACTTTGTTACATGACCTTCATAACGCTAATATTCAAATTAACTATGATTATCGTCACATCGCTCACACTACATGTTTAAAAGAACAAGGAAAGTTGGACCCGTTCATTTTCACGCAGTCATGCTACTTATTCTTTCAAGGGCTACAGAAACATTTTTATTTTTAACAGCGTCTGGCTTTGATACCAACGAATAAATCAAAGAGCTGTGATTTAAAAATAAATAAGTGAAACTTGTCGTCGCTAAAGCACGCGGGTGTTAAAGATAAAATTAGGTATCGTCAATGCGCCACGAGTGCTGAATGCAACAATTGCACTTTATAATAACCCGCATAGTGAGCGCGCCAGTGATTGTCTGTGTCGAAACACCATGGATCGTGCCGCGGGCAAAGCCTGTCGCAGCCGCTCATTCTCTAATTACTGCTATCAATTCCATTAGTGAACTTATTGTGTAACATGGCAACTGCAAATCATTAAATCAACTAACAGACTATGCCTATTATTTCTAATACGAAGTATTCAGCTAATTAGGATTCTTACTCAATCATCTACACAGGTAAATAAAACTGACAGAATGACAGAACATTATCTCGGTAGGTGGTTGATGCATCACACAAGGGAACGATGGACGTAAATGGTAAATCAACAAAACAACTAACCTATCATTAAGTACATATGTGTGTCGCAAGGGCCTTGTTTTTTAGCATTTATATGTTCTATTGCAAGGCAGGAATTCTGCTAATCGTCGCTGGCAACATTTCGCACATGCCTCGGACGTTGTAGCTGCGGTAAATGAGTGTAATTTAACCACAAGCAGGCTTCTCGCCGAGCCATACACTAGAGCTGAGCCTACAAGACAGCCACCACTTATGATTATGAGTTACTATTGTTTTTCTTAATATACGCAACTAGTTTTTGTGCCAGGTTTCCCTTATATGGATTAATTTGTGTTGTAATTTTCTTAACACATGGTTGTTTTCAACGTCAAAATGGAAAGGAAAATGGCTAGAGCGTGCAGCAGCGGTTCAACTACGCAAACCAAAACGAATAAAGCTACACCTTCTGGTCTTAGCTATACCTAATTTTGTAAATTTCTTTGTATCAACGTCATGAAACAAAAAATCCTTTTTGGCAAGGCATTTTACAGTTTTTACGCGTTTAGTTCACTGAAACCTTTGTTAAACTCCCGTTACCTCTGAGTACGGTCAGAAATATCAATTTTTCAACTATATTCATTTTAGACGTTAGTAGAGGAACCAAATGTGTTCAACTTAACCAAGTACATTCCGAGTCAAAGTCGCATGCTATTTTGGGCGAAGTCGTTTTATGGATATATCTCATAATTAAGCTATCGCTTAGACATTCGACATGGAATTGATATGTAATATTTAATTCCTCACCACCAACCCGCATAGGGCCCGCGTGGCGGTTACGGCCCATTCCTTCTCCTATAGAGGAGGCCTGAGTCCCAGCAGTGGGAAAATTGAAAGGTTGATTATGCTTATGCTTATTTAATCCCTAAATTGATTCGTTGATTACACATTGACTTCCATATCAATTCACAACAAAATATCTATGTTGAGGGAACCTCAAAAACTTCAAAAGCCATTAATGCAGTCGAAACTAACTTGTATTCAGTCTAGCCGTTTTCTACCATAATCCACACAGTTTTTATAACATTCGTGCTACTACGGTTCAGTTCCCCGAGGTGTCATCATAATAGCAGTTCAGGTGCTATCTTGCGCCGCGGCGTCGCCCACGCGGCTCCGCAAGTAAATCACCAAACACGCGCCCGCGCCGCGCCGCCGCCACAATCTATGCAAATCGCGGGCTCAAACTTATTGCTCTCGCCTCAACTCCTTTCCAAATGCATACTAAATAGTGAGCCGACCACGCCAGCCTTTGTTCCAAGTTTTTCACTTAACCTCATGTGCTCAGTCGATTTTAATGGAAATATTTTGGTGTACTTTGCTTTTCAAAGCTGTAGTGATGGGCTTTTGTTTTTGTTTGGAGATTTCTTTTTCTTGTGACGGAAGAGGATACTTATTCGTATTCTTACTCTAATATATCTTGATGAATTATATGCTTGTTAAAACTCTAATAGCTTAGTCCAGTTACTTTATTCGTATGATAAGAATCGTCTCTATACGTGTGTATGTGAAAGACTTGAGCAAATATTTTTGTTTCTATATACTTAATTCCCAGACTATAATTAGAAAAATTTGTGCGGACATTAATTTAAAAGATAGTTTATATGAAAGCTGTGAAACTGAACAATGAGTTTTATGTGCAGTTTGCTATGTATGTTGTTTCAAGACTTTCAAGTACGCCGAAGTATTCCCATGGTGTTCTCAGAATAAGACACAGAATGTAACGAGAGCTCTTGCTCCCGTTCTTCCGCATAGATGCTACTCGCATTGCGATCCAATTATACCTGATACCGTCGAGAAATATTATTGCGCTGATTTACTATGGTAACTATAATTACTGTGAGAATCGTAAATGGACACAATGCTGCACTGCCCGTCTATGGATACAACTATAGGCATGTGATTTACACTATAAATTAATTTCCTGTTATTTATTGATGTTTTGCACTAAGTTATATTTCTTCAACTCCACAATAAAACGTTAAAGTAGTTTGGCTTGGACATGTGATTCACCAACTGAGGAACAAAGAACGTCATGTCACGTTGGAACTACTTACTTACCTATTCACATCGCCTCAGAAAAAAACCAAAAGTTAAATGTAATTTTCCGCCTATAAATAAAGTGTCTGGAGTCATCTGCTAAAACATAGATGTTCCACGTCGACAACGCTAAAACTTTCTAGAAGAAAATCGTCGTGTTTGAGCGCGTCTTGCTTGCATCGTCCGAGTGGTCATTGAACCCTCGCGAATTGTCGGCAGCAATTGTCTCCCGCCATCACTACGCAGCTGAACTGGCCACCACAACCGTTAGTACTAATTGCACCGGCTATAATCACTTTACGACCCTATGCAGCATGAATTAGAGAAACAGTATCTCTCTCGACGCTCGACTTCACATGGTGAAGAGCCAAACCAGCCAAACTATTGAACATCAGTTCAACGGTTCTATATGGTTTAACCGATTTCAAAGCACTCAAGATGTTCACAACAAACTTGTTGCGCTAAGAGCGTACCTAGCATACTCATAAACTTAGTTAAGCCCTCTGTCGGCAACATAGCTGGCTTCAGTGCAGTTCAAATTAATTCGATTATCAGCGCACCTTGATCTCGCTAAAGCTCTCAGATTCCCTTCATTAGGTACCTACACATACGCGAGACTGAGGCATAATGAAACAAACACGATCTAACATCTCGATGTCTAACTAATATTTGTACTCGTAGATACATTTCTAGCTGGGCTTGTTCGTGCATTAGACGCACTTGGAAGTTTTAATATGTACATTAAACTATTACTCAATATTCAGATGGCGGGCGTTCCAAACTCACGCACTCTGCTGGAAGTTGGTCATGAATTCATTGTTTCTGACGTCGCACTTGATATTGAACCACAATAGGAAAGAGTTCAGGTCACGTTTGAACATTGTACGGACAGGGAATATTAAAGATCAAAATATATTAAATGGGTTGAGTTTTTAGAATTTTTCCCTTATGTAGAGACATGCATATTATTGAAATGTAATGCATGGTTATGGCTTTCTTGGTCATTTATTGAGTACATTTATTAGGAATCATTACTACAGTTTACTAGAGCGATATTATCGTAAGTTTGATGATTCAATCATTTGCATATATGCCGATATCCTCGTATGTTGTGTATGTTGATTTCTGCAACACTTTACAACTCAATATCAGCTATTAGTATAGTGAGCCAAGACGCACGCAGCAGACCTACATATCCGATGTAGTGTGGCTGCTCAACTATCATGCCGATTACTTCAGATCGCCTGTACTGACCATTGACTATAAAAAAAACAAAGGAAACAATAGAATAACTCAGTGAGAAAAAATGTGTCTAAACATTGCTCTCAATAGTTAATTTTTATTAATGAATAGCGTATATAGAATATTAATCAAAAGTTATTAGAAAATGCTCGTGTTGAGTCAACCGTAATACAAGTACTTATAATCAATCATACTGCAGAACAAAGACAAGACGAAGTAAAAATCTTTACAAAACAGTAATCAGCATAATGGCACCATCATTACAATTTACCTCTTGGTAAAGCTAATGCACCGGAGAACGTTGAACAACAAATAGAGAAGTAGTCTAATCGAGGTAGTGGATATTTCATACCCAAGGCATACATTTATCGCTTAACGCTTCTGTGCTTGCTTGCAGACTACAGTGAGTTGTTATCTTTGCCCGTTGCGGCCACGTTACGCGCTGACGCCTCTCATTTACGCCATACGAAAAGTAATTTGCACGTCCGTTTTGCAAAACCAATCGTCTTACTAACCACTCATCTTTTACAACCAAAGCTTGAAAGTGTACAACTTTCTTTCGATGAATTTAGTCTTTGTCTTGAAGCTTATCAATTATAAGCAGGTCGTGGAAGTCCCTGAGACTATTAGCACTCGATCACTTGGCATGTTATGTCCTGTGACATATTACTTTATATTCAGGCGGGCGGCCGTCGGGCGTCGGTATACGACATTATTTACATATAAGTCGTTGTTCCTGTGCTCATTCATGGCCCGCCTCGCTCAGACCACGCTGATTTATCGCCTTAATTTCATAAGTATCTCTTTGTTACCAGGCCATCTATATCATATTTGAGTAATATCCCGCTCGCTTTATTGGATGTGTTCAAGAAGGGTCAAATTCGGAGGACCCAAAACCAATTAGATTGTATGCTTCATGTTAGTCGTCTATGCTATTTAGCCTAAATTTTTCCGCAGAGACTGGTGCTTCCAATTTTTTTTGGAAGGATCCTGTTTTTTGTATATGGATTAACTTATTTTGTTACGAAATGATACATCGCGTGTCGGCCTAATCGTTTGACGTGTTCATGTGAGTAAACGAAGCTTCTTTTTTCTCTGTTGTTTCGATAACTGCCAAATTATCGTCTTTAACTTCTTTCTTTCTTTTGTTGCAAGCTTGGTATTCAGAGGCAAGTCTTAGTAATTCAATTTCTAAGTAATCGTAAATAATAACTATTAAGTAATTTGTGATAACACTTATAATGTAAATTCAGCAGACTGTGAACTTTGCACATAATTTATGCATATTTTATTGCTGCACATGTGCATTATGTAAACAAATCCGTTTCGCTAATAACTATGTGTATTTACTTATTAGATTATAAGTATGTATAAACTACATAACAAAGGCTAAAGAACTTCGTGCATATAAGGGTAAATAATAAAACAGTTACTTCTCTCCTTTTCCCACGATCGAATCACATATTGTTATAGCTATTTATATAAATAAGATGATACATAAGTGCACTTATACCTATACCACACAAAGTTTTATAAAGGTGAAAGTATATGAGTGTGTGTATATGCTTTTTAGTTCTTCATGCTCGAACGGCTAAACGGATTTCGATGAAACTTGGCACACAGGTATACCATGTCCTGGAATATCTCGGAAGTATAAACTTTGGGATTGTGTAAGTTCATATGTTTAGTTTATTATTCCTTCGCGCTGTAACTGCTGAAGGGATTTGTATGAAATTTGGCACACGGGTGAAGGGCTCTTTTAACTCATAATATGATTTAAAAGAGTGTCCATGGAGTTTCTTGCACGTTCTTCTCCATAGAGATCTACGCTTTGGAACGTGCAATTTAGCTTCACTTGTATTTTTTTTTTGACTGACCGACATTTTGACAATTCAAAAGAGCCTGTAATTGGTCTATTTGAAATAAACGTTTCTGATTTCTGAAAGTGTATCCTGGAACTGTTTGTGTTTCCTACTATTGACACGCTTGCGAAGCTACTAGCTGCAGCTATGAAAGTAAAATGGACATTTACGTTTGCGAAATAAAAATAAATACTTGTAACGGAGCCCTTCGCGTGATTCTTGCGCATTATACGTTCATAGCATAAATAGCAGTTTACATAGGACAAAGTAGTAACAGCAGTTCTACGATTTTATCGGATGTAATGTTAGAATCTGTATGAGGAGCTTCACGGCGTCCATCTTCCAGGTTAAGCAACGCTACCCTAGGTCCGTCCAAGCATGGGTGACCATCTTAACATACCGAGACTTCTCCATGCCTCAGAAAACATTTTAAGCTGTTGGTCCCGGTTGTCATTCATAGATATTTAACAGTAATTTCGGGTAGCCAGAAGCCTGGAAGTATGACACCAGTCTTGCCAAGGGAGTATCGTGTTAGCGAGTTTTTGGGATGTGAAGGTCATATACCTAGGCAGTCGTTCTATGTGAAATTCTGGTACTTACTCAGCTATACCCTGATGAGAAAAGGCTAGGCACGATTTAATGTCTAAAACTGTTGGTACCGTTTTAGGAGATAGTGAGAGTAATAATGGGCCTTCTTTGTCTTAGGTCCTCCATTACTTTACCAAAAAACTTTTTTTGCGATTCGGAAAAATCTTCGTAACTCAGTTCGGGAATTGAACTGTTTTCATAGGTAAGTACGGAACCCTCAGTGCGCGAGTCCGACTCGCACTTGCCCAGTTTATTTAGTTTAAGTTCACTTCTGATAGATATCTCTGTCAGCGATAAGACCGCCATTGTACCCATAGATTTAAGTATCTGTGAAATTGTTACTATTTTAAAGAAAGAAAGAAAGAAAGAAAAAACGTTTATTTTGATTTTTGATTTTCGTTTGATTTTGGTGTACAATAAAGTTTATTCTATTCTACAGGACTTACCTATAAGAGTTACGAGTTTACACGTGTATGGATGGCGAGGGAGAGGGAGACCAAAGAAAAGATGGATGGATTGTGTGAAGAGTGATATGAAAGAAAAGGAAGTGGTGATAGCATGACGAGTGACAGGGTAGCATGGAAGAAAAAAACGTGTTGCGCCGACCCCAAATAACATGGGACAAGGGCAGGAAGATGATGATTCTAGGAGTTACCTGTGTACCTAGTTTCATCGAAATCCGTTCAGCCGTTCGAGCGTGAAGATGTACCTCACAAACTTTCAGCTTTATAATATTAGTGTGATGTGATTATACATCTTTACTTACTAATCAGAATTCTCGTTCTTATCATTTAAGGTCATGTCAGTAGTTCAATGTTTCTATTCTTTCAAATCTAATTGCGAATTCCTGTCGCACGAACCTAAGTCTTGGTAAATACATTTTTTTTTGTGTGGGGAAATCATCCAATGACTTCTCCCACTCTAGGGTGGATTGAGGAGGCGTGTCAGACTTTTACTGACTAAAACCACACACACACCTGTGTCCTGTAGTTATTATTGCGTTCTAGGACCACGGTTTGTCTTTTAGAAATTCCCCATGGCCTTTGCGGGTATTGGCCCTGCTGTTGTACTAGTAAAGACACTTTAGGGGCACGAATCGGTAGCTCACATATCAATTGAATAAGTAACAGACAAAGGTTTTCTTAATATACATCACGTAGCAGAAACGTAAAGTTAACATGAAAAGCGATTTCGTGAGGGTAACAAATATTTCTCTTCGCGTGAATGGAAGCAGATTTTGTGCCGACTTATGCAGATTTTTTTTGCTAACACGAGGCCTCGCCACGCATGTACCTACATATATATATGTAAAAACTTTACAAAAAGTACAACCTCAACACTCTCCTTTCGGAGCTCTGCTGGAAAAAAATCCAAATCAGTCCAGGCGTAATATTTGAAGAGTTCCCTCGATAATTCATGGATTCCATCATCTTTTGGACAGATTTTCAAAAAAATAAAAAAGAGTCCTTCCAATTGAGAACCTCCTCTTTTTTCGAAGTCGGTTAAAAACGCGATAATGTTTAGTGTTTACAGCTAATGTTGCAAGACGACTAAAGACATTCGCTGAGAACTTGCAATCCGAGTCTTAATTCGCAGCTGGCGGAGCGGGTTCGATGATTCACTTCTAGTACGCTCACTTGAGATCTGTTGTCGTATTGAATCAAAGTCGAAATTGGCGAAGCAATCTACATAAATACCTATGTTTTGTATTAGTATTATTCAATGTTGGCAGGCGAGCAGCGGCTACGTGACTCAGAGGTGAGATCTCTTGATCATTTTCGGAGATTCAGTTACTTTGAAATCTAAAAAAAATGGCATCTGTCATTACAGAATTTAACGGCCTAATGATTTAATATTCATGAATATCTTTATTCTCTTTGACAGAAGGAAGTACTGAAGCTTTTTTTATAAATATTGGCGCTAATATTGCTGCTTCCCAATCCATTACTTGGAAAGTTGAATCATTATAATGATTCATGATTTTTTTCGCCTCCTACCATACTCTATCCCGATCTGTTGCCAGGGTCAGAGTGCCAAAAAGTATATCGGGCATTTGATTGGATGTTTCATCGTTTTCATCTTGTGATAAAGTACTCATCTCTTCGATTCTATCATTAAGTCCAAATATTCGTATCAATGAGCATATTCGTCATTATGTGTGACACACATAGGCGTAAACCCAGGCCGAGTTTTCTTTATAGTAATTGGAAACATTGCACATAATATAATATGCTACGTGGGTAAATCGCAATACATACAAACAATTTTTATGAGCTTGCATAACGATTGACGTTTCCGTATGAGTCGGTCAGCAATATTGCTGGCGTCAGACGCGGTGGCTGCGCAGTGCCGACGATAGACACGGTTGACCAGCGAGAAGGTTACAGCATTGTGTGCATTCTGCAGCCACTGCACGACGTAATGACGACTTTACTGGGTGTAGACAGTGCATAGTGCACGAGCCACGTGGAGGAACCACGCACTACGCCTTTGTGTCGTACACTCCGCGTTTGTAAACATTCACGCCGACCGGTAAACACCTTTGTGATGCGATGCGGCTCGATTGTGTTACCGCCGCCACCGACCCACCGCACGCGCACATTTTAATAAACATAATAATCGCACTGAATCATTAATCATCCCATCCCACTTTAATATTCTGAAGAGGAATTAATAAAAACCCATTGCCCCATTTCCTAGCGGTTTACGCCTTTGAATAATTAATTGAACTCAGACGACGGTAAAATCGAAGATTATGTATGAAATACGCATGTTTTGTCAACGAGGTGTTTGTTGGTTCGATCATTTTACTTTGTTACTGTGTGAAACTGTGTAACTGAATTTATAGGTACTGTGAATACCATTTGATGACAAAATTAATTAAATAAACAACCCTCTAATTGGTAACTTATTAATTTATTACAAACACACCACATAGGTGGGAAGGCACGTCACTCCATTGACCGTATTAACAATATTGTTAGATTACATGACTGACCTTTTGTGAAAACAAAATATACGAAAACCGCACGGTGGGCCGATTTGAACAAACCCGTAGAGCACTGGACGGTCAACCGAAAATTAATTAACATACTTTGGCGCGCAACCCTCGGCCGTTGCGCGGTAGTCGAGCACGGGGCAGCTCACAGGTGGGCCGCACTCACCCCCGCTTCGCACACCCCAACAACTAGGGCTACCACCTTTGTAAACGTTTTTTTGTTCCCATAACGAGTCATGATTTTGTTTTTTATTATTTTCCGCGCGCTTGAGATAAAACGATGTTAACTACGGATTTATGGAATTGAAAATATGTCGCTCTTTCAATACAAGCTTTTCAGGTTCGATTATGATTCTATTAGTATCAAGATATAGCATTTGAATTCTATCAACGTTATTATAGGACAGCTTAATACTCCTAGCAGCCAATTCAATAGAAATGGGTATAATAAGTTCCAGGAAATTCTATAGTTGGCAGCCCTGAGTAATCTGATTCTGAAAACATATCCCTACATTTCAAATCTACGTATATGAAGTTAATTTGATGTGCCTGATTGCTGGTGGAGTAGTCAAACGAAATACCATCAGCGGGACTTCAACCACAAACTTGTATGAGAATCAACATTTGATTTAAATTGTATAGGTACTCTTTTATAATGTGTAGTAAAGGGTTCCCGAAACGGTCAATTGCAATTGACAATATTCAGGTGATTGACGCCAGTAAATGCCAAAAATTTATCATTTACTTTAAACGATTGAAGCAATTTTCAATACATTTTTATTGTCATTCACGTAAATGTTGTAAGTGTCCACACTAACAATATTTGAGTATGTTGACAATACTCCACATACAACATGATATTCATTTTGCAAATTGGTAATAAATAATACTTTTACACGTACATTTTTTCGTCAATTTAAACTATATGAGGCCGGTGTTTCTTAACAGACTACCATGAGAAGAAACAACGAAAGAAAATTCAGATGTATTCTTAAAGTAAACATGTAATAGTCAAATCATAATGAGAACCATGCAGTTCTGAAGGAAGAATTTTGAGGAAAGGACCACTCGGATTTGAGTGGAGCAGCAGGCTTAGACAAAAAACTTTTCTGTTAGCGTTCCCGCCAAACGCTAAATGTATGGCAATGACATTACCTGCCCTGCGTTCAAAAAGCAACTGTCATTCCTGCCGCTTACACCAACCTACCCTGCTCGGAGTTAGAGTTAGTTGGGTTAACTCTAGGGTAGCTACTCGAGTTATAAAAGAACGACCCTGGGTTGCAATTCGAAGCATTTTTGAACGGTTAGAGTTTCGACCCTACCCTACTCTGGTTATTTTTGAACGCAGAGCTACGCAGAAGTCACGTGTGTGTGTCCTGTGTCCAATTGATGCTCTCCAAACAGTGCAAGCTTTAGTCAGATATTATGTAGGTCAAATTAGGAGTTTAAGAACCTTTGGGCAGGCCGCATAACATACTCAATCTGCCAGACAAACGTTAAAACTACTGAAAAAAAAATCTACAGACACAACAGTGAGCGAATTCTAAATATGGCAAAAACAATTGAATTAAGCACCCTGATAAAAACGTACAAGCGATTGAGAACGAACGCAACAGGCCTACTAAAACTTAATTAGACAATATGATTTACTTATTACCCATTATGCTAACTGTTTTTTGTTTTATTAACGTCGTAAAATGTTAATTGCTCTTTATTATATATATGATTTGATTGCTCTGATAATTTTAACTTTAACTTTTCATTTACTTTTCAGTTTTATTTAACCGTTTTCTAAATTTCCAAATAAACAATAATTAGTGAAACAAGGTCTAGAATTGCTGCGAACGTTGCGATTTCCATAAGTGGATAATAGGCAACTGTTAGTAAAAAAGCGTGCTGCCACAAAACAGAACTACTTTTATAGATTTTAAAAAAGCACACGCGATATGGAAGGGTCATACAGCAATAAAGTACCGGAATTATTCCATTGTTGATGTTAAATGCATTCCTGTTTCAGGAATCGCGTGCAACACATATGTACAAACAAAACAATCGTATATAACCCCGTTTTAGTCGCGTATATAACGTTACAGAATCACCCTACTTTACCTGTGTAGGTGATTCTGTAGTTATGCCCAAAAATATTTTTAGACATAACAACGCTTACTGAAATATTACCCGGAGATTGAAAACTGAAAGTTACACTAACCATTGAGATACACAGATTGCATTATGAAAGTAAATCCAATTGGAAACTGAATTGAAAAAGTCACTAAGTGACATTCACATTTAATCAATGTCCAAAATCGCTGTTAAAATTTGAAAGTCTGTAAATGTTTGCTCTTACAAAAGTTTTATCATTCACTTCGAAATAAAATTACTATTGTAGGTAAAGTGAATCAAAAAACTATGTGTTGTATGTGTAACTATTGAATGAACCTATGAAATCGTCGTTTTGTGATTGACTTGGAATTATATTATAAACACATTTCACACTTCTAGAATTATAGAGACCTAATCCAAAATTGTAATATTTCAAATTTAAGTCACAGAATGACTTAAAATTAACATGTCTATTGACTTCTAGTAAAACATAGGTATAGGCTTAAAAAATATTGATTTTTAAGCAATATCCAAATTGTCATCAATTTTTAAATGCTGTTTTCCTGAAATTAAACTTCGATTTATTTCGATAAAGGTTCGATTTATTTACTTTGTTTAAAAAATTGTAAAAATGGCGGTATTACACAAAAAAAAACCAATGAAACAATCGAAAAACTAATTTTAAAATGGGAATAACATGCCTTAAACAAATATTTAATTTGAACTTATAATTCCAGGACAATCTAAGTTCAAAGTGTTCAGTTTCATACATCGATAATTTCATAAGTACAGACCTATTATCATGCCCGGGTAGTGTCCCAACCGTTTTGTCTATTACCTCGATGTGACTAACATTACATAGATATCTACGTACTTTGTGGGCATTGTCTATAAATACAGCGTGTTCCTTTTGTATCGCCCACTCGGATATGTTATAAATGTTCTGGAGAGTTTACCCTAGTTCTGTTCTTGATTCATCGTCTTATTATGAATTTATTGAAGTTATGTTGCTTGCTGGTTTCGTCATAATACCTATTCTAATAATGTATTTAATAATAACCTCCCCTGGTACATATTTCTTATTACTTAGTTACATAATAGTTTTAATTAAATTAGATTTTATTAGTAGTTGTAGTAGTCTCATTCATGTCATAATAATAGACAGGACAACAGTTCACTGCTAATATTGCACAACAGTATAAATCGCACGCATGAAATAGATAGGTCGGGTACCGACTCCCGTTTAAATATGATCAAGAGTCGACCCCACCGCGCACCGCGTAGCGAGGGTCCCACTTATTGCGGGTACTTGTCATATCAGCACAATGAACAGCCATGCTTTATTATTTTAATTATTGCACGTCCACGATGCGCCCTTTGTCAGCCAACCGCGAGCGCTCCGCTCGAATTAGTCACTGCTGAATAATAATTGTCCTAATTGAAGATCCTTGATACAACTTGTGGAGTTGTCGCTCCACCACTTAGGTTAGTAGGCGTATTAACTGTGAATAGGTAATAATATGCACTATTATGGAAATTTACGCGTGATAGTGAACAGATTAAAAGAAAAAACAAAATTAATGATACTGTTCGCAGAAACCGTCCTGGATTATAGAGGTCAATTTCTCATTTATAAAGACGATTTCTCAATACGTACGCGACGGAGACAATGCGAATTTTGTTGCGTCAATGTGGGGCGTATTGACAGCACAATATACTAAGCTTCAAATTTTTTCCAGTGTACCCGCGTCATTAATTGGGAAATGACATTTCGAGAGAATAAATTAATTACACGCCACGCCCTAGTTCGTTTTTTATCAAGAAAACTAGAGTCTGTCGGATAAAGAGATTGAAATGTGGGTGTAAAGGAAAATGTTCGATAAATAATAAATATAGCCGGAATGTAGGTAGGCAAAGATAGGATTTATAAAGTAACGAGGAGGACAGCTCGTCGCGAAGGCAGGCGGGCGCATACTTTACTCTCGACTCTCGATCCGATCTTCATAAAGAAATTCTCCGTTTTGATATTATATTTATATTGTAAATGTTTCGTACCTGCATATTTGTAACAGTAAATATGAAAATTTCCGGAATGCCTACAAGCTCGCCCCCGATCTTGAGGGAACAAAGATTTTATTTGGTATTATGAAATTTGAAGTCGGTATTCCTTGGCTTCATTTGCCAGTTTTATTTTGTTAACGAAATATAAAATAAATCTTTAGAAATTTTATTTTTGCGACAGACAATATCGTGCTTACACTATTAAATTATGTAAATTGGATGTTAATTTAAATGTTGCTATATTAAATATGTAGAAATAAATGCAAATGTAAGCTTATGTTAATTTAAATGTTTTTGAAATAAGTAAACTCTAGTTCGTCTGAATTCAACGCGCAAAAGCTTTTTGTAATGTTTTAAAAATAGTTACGGAGCGGACTAAGCGCAGTTTTGCCGATGTATTATCGTGTCGGCCACAATACGATTGGAAGTTTACAAGACGAGCATCCGACGCGGTAAACAAACAACGTGCTGACGTCAGAGGCACTCGAGCCGAGACTTGTGTACTACCAGACAAATCCATTCATTACTAGCTATAATGTACTTCATTTTATTCATATTGTGTAAAGGAAAATTCTTAAGGAAAAAATAACCGCTAATTAGCAATGTTATAAAATCTTCAAGCAATTTCAAAATCAAAAGCATTTATAGCAACTACAACAATTACAAATACTTCTGAACTGCCAGACATTTAGAAATTTGATGCTAAAAACATAAATGAAGGAGAAGGACGTGCAAAAAACTCCATAGACAATATTTAGCTTCGACTTGAATTGTAACATTAAAACAGTTTCCCATATTTTGTACCACATAGGTAGACCTATAAGGCCATGAGCACTTATAAAACATCAGAAGCTACTGCACGGTTCCAGTTGGTCGTTTCCTATGAAAAAAAAAACGATAAGAAACTCCACGGTTACTATTTAAATATTACGACATTAGCAGGCATTAGAGAACAGTTAACCAGTCAACATAGTACTAAATAAGTACATTAAAAAAGTGGATCGAAATAGAAAATTATCTATGAGCCTGCAGAATCTACAGTGTTCTCACAATCACATTATAAAAAAGAAGCTCTATATAAAATTAAAATAAACCTATCAACAAATGACATGAATCCAACTGAAAACAACAGTAAAATTGTAAATACTGTCTATCTGTCTCACTAGAGATACTTTAATCTCTTTGCAATATCAATAAAAAGGTTCTAGATTTTTCGTTTCAAATGTTTTAATACTTTCACCATCGCCATCGTATAAATTACCTTGTTACCGATTGTTTTACGACGGTTAATTAACGTCTGTTTTATTACTTTTAACACTCAAGCTGTCTGTTGTTTCGCCACCATTATAATCTAAAGGGAACTGATGGCATTTTTAAAGAAATAACCTATAGAAATAATTAAATCAGTCGGTCAAATTGATAGTTTTCTTGCGTTACGTGTATGAGTGCGTCATACAACTCATACAATTCACGGTCATACACACGATCACATGGTACGACGATACTGATTGTTATGTAATCGGTTATCGCTTGTCGGAAAACTTTTCGATTGTTGCGACAAACGCTTTTCAGGATTTATTTTTAGGAACACTGAAGCTGTTGAAACTTTTAAAAGTGTTGAAACTCTTTTCAATTTAGCGTGTAATGTTAATGTTGTACCGTGCTTTATTAGTTTTTCTTTCAATAAGGGAATTTTATATTTGGTTTAGTGTTCCGCCCCGGCTTTGCCTGGATGCAAATTACGTATACAAACCTTCCTTGTTTATTGTTCTTTCTATTAGATTATCACTAATAAAAAGAACAATAAACAAGGAAGGTACCGTATCAAAATTCGTTGCGTGGTTTAGATATTAGCAAATAACCAGACAGAAGCGGAAAGTGACTTTGTTTTATAATAAGTAAAACAGAGACATTTATACATTGGTTTTGAATCTATCTTACCAAGTTTTCGTTAAAAGAAACAAAGGCTAAACTTTAGGCTCTCTCATCATCATCATCATCATCACCTTCCTGCCCTTGTCCCATGTTACTTGGGGTCGACGCAACACTTTTTTTTCCTTCCATCTTTACCTGTCACCGGTCACGTCATTACTAACTACCTCACACAATCCATCTATCTTTTCTTTGACCTCTATAACTCTTTCAGTAACATACGTTTCATCCCTATTTTTCACATGATCATACCAAGACAAAAGATTCCCTTTCAAATTTTTATTCACTTCCTCTAACATACCTACTTAGTTCTCACTTTATCCATTCTCGTCACACAACACATTCACATACATCTATGATGATGATAACGTAGTACCAAAGATACTGAGGGCTAACACAAAGAGGACAGAACACTATAGCGACCCGCTCCAGCTTCGCATGGGTGGAAATTCTCGACCTTCCTCTACTATAATATGCTTGTATTTATGCACTTAAAGCTTTCGGATTAATCACTCTCTCTATTAGTGAAAACCCCATGAAAATCCGTTCAGTATTATTTGAGTTTATCGCGAATTGAAAGACGCGGTTGGGGGGGACTTTTTTTTATAATATGTGTTGTATGTGTGTGTGTTTTGCCTTATTGCATTAAGTCCACCTATGTACCTGAAGTTTAAATAAATAAATAAGGATATAATTTTTAGTAGTTAGACTCAGAAGAGCAACAAAGATGATAACTTTCTTTCGTTTGTATTATCCCCTGGCCCTTGTAATATTCATCATTATAATCTTTATGTATAACGTAGGTACTCCTACATTTTCAACTAGCTTATCGTATAAAAATCTGAAATTTATTTCAAATAGACCATTATTAACAGGCACTTTTGAATTGTCAAAATGTCAGTCAGTCACACAAAGTGATATATTCGTATATCACAGGAATCAAACATTTTTCCTGCTATCGCTTGGTACCTTTGCGCTTAGTGACAGCAGTAAAGAAAAGGAGAGATAACATCTCACGAACAATCAATTTTACCGTTTCATAATATTAAGTTTAGATTGTGATCTACCAATGCTATGATATACTCCAACATGTTCTCTCACCGATATATAAGTAACTATACACAAGAGATGTCGTCTTACCCAATTACTGGGTTATGGAGCTCAGATAGACAGTCCACGTAAAATACTGATATCAAGCAGTATCCGGTTTGACCGAAAGGCTAGGTTGATTTATTGATCTCTCCACCACCATTACCAACATGCTTTTGCCCTCATCTAAATCTGTTTGAGGTATTTGCATCTTGTCTTCTATGCATACGTCCATCCATCATTTATTTAATCATCCCCTATTCCTAAAGTTGTTGTAAGTCTCCACTGAAGAAAACACTATTTCTAAGAACCTAACCACCACTTATAACCAGTATTAACTATTATTTTCCTCTGTTACAGCGAGCGGCGCGCTCGCAGCCGGCACCATTGCGTCCCCGTGGAGCACGGCGGCCGGCGCGCCCGACACCAATGGCTCGGGCGGCGCCGACGCAAAGCACCTGGATGTTGGTGACGCCAGTGACGATGAGAAGGTAAATATGGATGAACTATTGAGAAAGAAAGAGGTTTAATACCTGGAGCACTTGTCTCTTTAAACAAATGCAAAAAAGAAAATACTTTGAACCTATTGCTTATGAACCTACGGTGTTCGGCGGGCATTCCGAGCGTTGTCCCTCATAAATCTAGGCGGTATCATACGGCATTGAGAGGTTAAAGGAGAACCGGTAGGCAAGAAGGACAAATTAAGTCTGTAAGAAAATAACAATCAATCGAAGGTATGATGATCTTGAGACCATATATGAATGAATCATGAACTAATTTGTAAACAGGCAGTCGTTTCCTGCGGTAATACTGCTAGACAACCCTATTACTAACAAAGTTAGGATATGCTAGGCAGATGTTGATGATGACATATCTTGCGATAATGAATATCGACTAAGAAATGGTGATATCGATGAGCTACCACAGAATAGTTGCATCTTTATTCAGGATAGATGAGGGAGTAACTGAAAAATGCTTTTAAACCAATTAGATTAAAAATTAAAGCATATAACGTCTCCCTCGAGCGTTATCTATTAGGCATGTGGTTTAAGGATCTCTTGGTTAGCTGCCCGATAAGGCTCCGATAAGTGGGGACTTTGGAAACATTATATACCAATATCCAGACCTTTAGCAATAGTGCCAATAGCACCAATTTTAGGCGACATTGCCTAGCTATATAAATCTGTAAGACCAAAACTAGTTGAGCCAACAGCGTCACCTTTTTAAGATATATCTGATGTTTAACCGACTCTTGCTTTATCAATTCTTCCATTTACGAAACAATTCTATAACCAGAGTGAGCATAAACTGCTCCAAATCGAGCAAAAGTTACTATCCCATTAATTTAATGATCATTGCTGGTCACTCGCCGACCGAAGCTATGAACACGTGTCGATTTTAAGTGCTCGTTAATATTTAGCGCATATTTACGCCGATCTTCAGCTTAAGATGGGTGGGTGTTTCCCACGAGCGTCAACTATTTACAGTTAGACTGGAAGCCGTCTCAAGCATGCGTAAGAAGAGACTTGGTTTTTGTCGTTTTCACGAAACAAAGATTTCCTCTAAATTCATAGCGATGTCAGATAGTTTTCCATTATAGGGATGTTGTTCAATTCCATGTGTCTTCTTATAATCTCTGTTTATCTTTATTTCTGTCGATCACGGTTAGGATTGAAACTCTAATGCCTTCTGGATTGAAGGTTGATCGTTAATTTCATGTGTCGTTGCCATTCTCTCTATAAATGATACACTAAACTTACATTTGTAGATTTTATGGCACGGTTATTAGTAAATCTTAGTTCCCTTTTGTAAGTCATTAACCGCGGCAGCTTTGTTTGTAGAAGTGAAGTCCGGATTAGAAGGGGGTACTTAAGCGTGTACGTATGTGTAAACATTAACACACACTGCTGCAATTTGCATAGACAGAAAGCACAAGTATAGTTCAACGTCACACGCATTTTGCGATTCGATTGCAGATTTTTCCGAATCGCAAAATAGTATCTATTTTTTTTGTGAGGTAACAACAAAACTATTTTCAGATTTATTCCTATACCTGTGCTATAAGACCTTGCTTTGTGCCAAATACAGATCTGAGTATATGGTTCTAAATTCATCTCGATACGTCAACGCATTCCCGAGATAAACTTTCCAGACAGACAGACAGACAACAAAGTGATCCTATAAGGGTTTTGTTTTTTTTTTATTTTTGAGTTAGGTACGGAATTGATTGATTAATTGATTGTGTGATTGATCTTAAAAACAGTGAAAAAAAGTAAAGTAAAGTGATACATAAATATATTTCGTGTTCAGACTTGCACCAAATCTTTCGGTTGACTCATACATGCGTGTTAGACCGAGAAATGCTAGATCTAAAAAAAAGATTTCCAGTCATCATTCTGGCTCGTTTCTTCTGTATTTCATTATCAATAGTATTTATCACACTATCAATCACACTAAACAGATCATTAATAGATTTTTTAAAGATCACTGTGGCTGATTGATAACGAAATAAATTTTAAACTGTAACAAAAACACAACAATATTAGTAAGCGCGATTGTGAGAAATTGCAAGTAAATATTGACTCTTGTGTAGTTAACAAATCCAGAAACAGCTACGTTTCAAGTAGTTACAAGGAATAGTGATTCACGATGTTTTCGATCCGGCCTGTTGGACCAAGTCGAGGGCAGCGCGTTATTTTTATTTTCTTTTGAGAATAGAAGTGAGTCTATTAATTACAATGACGCACACCTCGAGTTGTAACAGTCTGTAAGCAAACTCACTTTACAAATGTTCATAATAATTACATCTGTTCAGTGTTCCTACTTAGTTTTCAAGTAATAAGGCTTCTTAATTTGTTGCATTTTAGCAGGAAGTGGACTAGGCTAACATAGAAACAGTTAATCTTTCAAACCTATTTAGTTTATAAGATTAATGATCGTATCGTAAGATTCGATTCATTGGGGCGTAACAAGCTTTCGATACAGTTAATACTACCAAGATTAGAGAGCGTTCAGGAACAAGTTGTCCGGCTTAACTCCTAAGGGAAATGCTCCTACTGATAAATTAGAGACACCAAAAACAACGACTGTTGTTCATGATGTAAAACCAAACAACGATAATCATACAAACAAGGAACACATATAGAGTGCAGAAACTTCTGGTTCAACACATTTATATCTGCTAGCACTAAAACAAAAGTTGCACTTGCCGCCAACTATTAGGATACGTGAATTCGCTATTACTGCAAGCATCTCCATTAGAACATTGGGGTTGCATGGAACGCGATTGTTCCCTAACTTACTGGATATGTAGCTCATTACGTTATTGCCGTAATTATGGAACTTCCAAGCTTTTCGGTTTACCAAACTCTTGCATTGTCCAGAAAGACCTTACTTCCTTCTACTTTTGATATCACTTTTCTTTTTCCATCGTTTATTTTTTTTTTGTTTCCATAACATTCTGTCCTTAGTGTGTTTGCTATGACGTTTATCTTTACTTATAGTGGGAAAATTTGTATCGATTCTACATTGTTTCGATATTAAAATAAATTATGTTTTTATAACAAAGCGTGTTCGCAGGATATGTCCGCGGCCGATGCGGAGGGAGTATGGAGTCCGGACATTGAACAGAGCTTCCAAGAGGCCCTGGCCATCTACCCACCGTGTGGCAGACGCAAAATTATTCTCTCCGACGAGGGCAAGATGTACGGTGAGTCCAAACATGCTAGAAGTCTTTGTAGGCACTAGCTTTTAAACTATGTAGATGTACTTCTTGAAATGTAAAGACCTAAGAGGCCAGTGATTAATCTGGATAGAGACAGTAATTTTTCTTTTGGTAAAGAAAATTCTGCTGCAATGATAAGCCTACTCGTTTATCAAGTAAGATACATTATAGGCCTAAATGTAAAACACTAACATGTAGCAAGTATGTTAAACCTGCCAACGCTAACACATCGATTTACCTATATGTCACTTCAGGTTAATAATGGAGAGATATCAAGGCCACTCCGCCGAAAATGAACAATGGATGTGGCACGAGACAAAAGCCACCGTAGTACCTATTGATGTCGACCGACAAAGCCGTTTGCGCAATAAGATTCCGCGGAAAGACGTGAACCGACAATTATTATCTCTCTTGATCGGACCGTGTCGCCAATTCGAAGAACCCATGTGTTTTAGCGAGCCTTTTGTTTCAACGTTCACGTGTACAAATACTTACTCACATGACAGGTAATTAGTCAGCAATGAATGCTATGCCCCATATATTCACATTTCTACAAAAATATTTCTAAATTAACCCCCAACTGTTTCTCAATAAGCCTCGATTATGAAAATGAAAGCTCAGTTCATGAAAGGGAGGCAGGAGCAAATTTTTTCACGTTACATTGTTAACTTAGAAAGCTCGTTAACGCGAACGTGACGATTGCTACATAAAAGCAACGCTTTGCCTTCAGTAAATTAACTGCCGAAGGAAACGGTTTGTGTTGCTTTAGTATTTAATAGTTAGTAAGTCTTCTTCTGCGTGGCTTTGTTACCCGCCTGTTGTCAACTTGTCAGGGGTCGCGGTCGCCTCGTACTCACGAAGTATTATGAAGAAATAATAGTTTGAATAAAACACTGCTCGAAGTGGGTTATGTCAGAGTCCTGCGTGCTTAACCCGAGGAGTAGTTCCATAACGCTTTCCAAAGTAATATTACGGGTGCTATGGAGCAGAATTGACATAGGACAATTATCAGAGGGTGGCAGTGCCATTACAACGCCGCCGGACGCACATTAAGTTTGCGTCAAGCGCCCAACATTATACGTCCCGGTTTTAATTAAAGGACTGCCCGCTCAGCCTCGTCGCGGTGCCAAATGGAATTGCTAAACAAATTTACCACAGGCGATGTGTCCACCTTAAGTGATTTAATAGGCGTAAAGAAATGCGATGTTTAAATTACTTCAAATCTTACGGTTCACACTGCGGAAGGGGAAATTAGGGGAATAGCCAACATCTTTTAGGTCTATGATATGCTTTGATGTTGGAATTTACGTTCATTATGAGGGTTTTTTGTAGCAAGCATCTAAAACATAACTTCTACACGAAAACAGATGTTCTTATGTCAAAATATAGGTACAGTAAGACAATTATCAAAGTCCTAAAGTTAATTCAGAAAGCTTTGTTACAGCAAATCCGCAGACTCTATTTGTAAACAAGTATGTCGAATTGTTATTACTATGTGCAAAAGATGTTGATAATAGCTATCTGTGTGGATAATAATTGCGGACACGCGTCGCGTCGCCCGGACAATATATGACCACATTACTCGAGGACGTGTCCTCCCGCTTAATCTACGTAAAAGTGCGTCACCCTTGTCCGTTTCGTTGCCACCCTCTCCCTCGCCGCCGTGACGTTCCACGGGACACTGTTTTGCCTGATCGTCATGTGCTGCAATAATCCCGCATTCTTTTAGGGTGATATTATTGTGTGTTTATTAAAAGCATAATGGGGAAATTATTTTCTATTTGACTGGTTTGAATATTATGATGTTTTGTTTAAGATGAGAGGATGGCTGATCTTTGACGTTGCACAGCTGCATATACTTTGAGCAAGGATTAAAAATGGCAATTCTAGTCAATGAGTGCATTTACTAGTTAGGTTTATCCAGTGACGCGGTGATCTCAAAGCTGGACCACCAACAGCTATAATTTATCATGTCGTTAATGGGGTTCTGACTAATCCACTCTATGCTCGAAATATTTTGGCCAAAGTTGGATATGCAAGTTACATGAGGGCCCATAACAGAACAGCACATCTGAGCTCAAAACCGTCATGAGGAGCCAAGGAATGCGGTTGCTGTGGCCGAAATCGGCTAGATTGCATCATCGTCATCAGAAATACTGTTCAGTATTTATTTTCTAGGTACTTGGAATTTTCGTTGTCATATCTCCTTGATCAAAGAAAAGCATAGAGCAGAATAAACACAAAGCGCCTTTATCTGAAGGTTATGACAACTGAAGTCAAGTGCCGATAAAAGTTATCCTAGAGGCGATACCGTCCTGTGTATTAGATATCTAATAGTAGGTCTCGTGAGCCGTGTGCCACTGTATTGAGCTATCAGCTTCGTTATTGCATTAGTGCTTGAGCGCGGCGCGTCATACACGTGGTGGAGCTCGCTCACGCGGTCTTGAAGACTGAAGTTGGGAACAGTTTGCCAACAAAGCTAGTGCTCAGCACGTTCGTGAGTTAAGACATTCAAAACCGCTCAATATCCTGGGAGTATGAAAGTTTCGTCGGCGCACGGCTTCACGTGGTCCGGGGGTGGCAGGCGAGGGGTTCGTCGGGAGGGCTAAACTATGCGAAGAATGCGCAATTAGTGAGCGAGCGAGCGTGTAAGGGGCCCGGCCGCGCCGCCAGGCGGCGAACGCAGTAAGAAAATATAAAGAAGGGGCGGGCCGCCCGCGCCCGTTGTTTAGCGCCCCGCCCGCTTCGGGCATAACTCCCGATTGTCTCCCAAGAAATCCTCCTTAGACCTGTCGCAACTCAACCCTTTTCGTGAGGATTTGCTCCGCATAGCTCCTGTTTGGGTCAGCGTGAAATTCTGCTACGACGCCCGTGTATCTCTACAAAGTCCAATATCTTTCGCAGAGCCTTTGTCATTCAAAGGTCTTCATTTTTGACAAACTGCCCTCGTTACTACAATATTGTTGCCCAGCCTTACCTATTTCCAAGTTATTAAAATATCTACTCAATTGTTCCCTATTAACACATTGTTGGCGGCACCCTAATTGTCTTAGATAATATCTAATTATAACCGAATCATGGTGTCGATCGCTGGGGTAGTGGTTAATAATTAGCTTAAATCACACGGAAAATGGCCTTAAAATATGCCGTTTAAACATAAAATTATAGGCCTTGTCATAATATTAATTTAATACTGGTCATTAAAGTTTATAATTGGGTCTTAAGTGCGGTAGTTAAATAGAATTTTGAACTGAAGGCAAAGAAGTATAGGCGCATTAGAACAAAACATTGAGATCATTATTCTCAAAAATGTATGCACGGGCACGCACAAACTCACGCCTAATAGACTGGTATTATTGATGGAAATATATTTTGTGGGTAAAAGCTCTATAAGCAAAAACAATCGCGAAGTCATGCCTCAGGTAGACGTTAATGTATTTCTGATGGATCTCCAATATCTCCCCAGTTGTCGAATAAATTACTTCTCAAAACGAGCCCCCGAGCGTAAGACGAGGATCGGGAAATATAAAAATAAAAAAATCATTACACCTAACCTACATTTAATTATAGACACTTAAAATTGTGAAACTTGTAAATAAACAAGAAAGTAATTATAAATGAATGATAGTAACAACAAATACCTGTTCAAAAAGAAAATAGTTAATATTCATTATGTAGCTGGAGCGTGTACGCACAATTTCCTCGCGGAGTGCGCGAGAGCGTGGCCGCGTCGCGCTGGCAATGGACCAAATTAGCCAACTAACGAACTAATAAATAATGATCTCTTGTTTTTCTATTCACTATGGAATAGAAACGTTTCGACTTGATCCTTCTCTGCACCGCACTATTTATAGAAGGATGCACACGACGTTTCGGGTGAAAGCACTCTTAATGCTCAATTCGCGGGCGCGTATGTCACAAGTGGAAGTTACGCTCGCAGCGGATAACATACGACGTGTGTATTCACTTTACTAATTCGTGCTAACAGCAATTTGTTAGAGTGGCCGCACTCACTAATTTTAGCTTAACACCCGCCGTGAAAAGTTTACGACGGTGCCATAATTTCGAAGTAATTTCAAGAATGTTTGACTTAACAGTCTTGAAGAGTTTCCTTCTCAAGATCTGAGCTTTCATTCTAGTTTAATATAAAAATAACTGATATTGCTTTAATCTTGTAGCAGGGGTCGTGTTGTAGCGCGGTATTTAAGGCGCAATGCAGAATATTATGATGAAGGTTATTATTGGCTATAACAGTCAAAGGAAAATTTTTATGGTTTTTTATTAGAAGATTATTCGCACGCAAAAGTACCTACCTAACATGTATCAAGCTCAACCTCTGAGCTTACTTATCGGAGTAAAACCTTAAATTGCTTGGTATTGCAAAGACTTCGAAGTCTCTGTATCCACGATAGAGCACACTTGCCTAGAAGGAACCTATTCACTCTTGATTTAAAGACCCCCACAATTGTGCAACTTAGGTTGTCCATCTCCACAATCAAAGCCGCGATAAATAACCAACCCCTTTCCACCACGTTCTCTGTGATTAACAAATTCGTATCTACTGTTAATCAATACACGTTCAACTAGTTGGTACTGGTAGGTATACGTACGCATTCGCCTCAACGAGCAAGCAAGGGGTTAATTAAATTCGCACCAACAGCGCCTCTCGTCGCCATCGCATTCCCCGAATTCAATGAGATTTCAATTTACTTTGCTCTGACCGGCTCTTCCTCTATCGTGTCCATCAATTAATACACGATGTATATTAAAATTTTGTCACATAGTTACGTTTAGGTGTTTCGTTTAGGTGTTGATTGGGCTTTCATTACTTATTTTATGATTAGTAGATTAGGTACTAGTACTAATGATTACCTTTCGAGCGATAGTTTCCTTAGTTATATATGTCTTTAGTTCAACGGTTAGGTAAAATTAGAATGGCTTTGTACACCTTCTCGAGAATTAATATAGCCCCAAAATGCGGCTCCCTGAATATTTTTGGCCGAGGAAAATCATCTACTTACACTAAATTGTAAAAATTTATCACATTGAGGATGTTCGTTTGTTTCAACAGATATCAACAACAAAATATCACACTTCTCGCTTTAATTCAAATACTACCTAAAACAACACTACTATCACACCATAGTATATAAGAGGCTACAGGCGCGCCGGCTTTTAGAAAACCTCATGGGTGCTCATGCTCATTTGATGGACTCAAAAAAGGGGGAAGTGTGAGAAAAGAAATGCACAATGATCGACCGACAAATAAATAAATGTCCTACTTACATACTGCGTACTTAATTACTAATTATGTTTTTATAAAAACATAAAATGAAACCATTATATAAAAATGAAACTAGTTTTTAGTATCAAGAAATATTATAATATATACGTAACCTAAAAGGCGATTACTGATGTGTTTTTTGATATCTATTCTCAGGGGTGCTCGGCACCCACTGTTTATTTCTCATGGGTGCTCGAGGCCAGAGCACCCACGGAGTCGGCGCCCCTGAGAGGCAAAGTCCTGAATGATTCCCTGACTCATCAACGCTCAGCCCGAACCCTTAGACCTAGAACGCTGAAATATTGCACAGAAGTTTCTTTATGATGATATGACAATCCTCGTTTGAACATATCATTGATCATAAAACTGCAACGATTAAAACGATCTGGCCTGGCCCTGGTTTTATGTGGCCATATCATAAAGTGATCAATGTCTATGATCTGGCCCCGACATTTACAAAGAATAAGAATATATTTTCCAAAGTTCACCCCCTTAAGGGGCGAAACAGGAGTACAGAAGGATCCAAAGTTTGTATACAGAAAACTTCTTCCATGCAAGCGAAACCGCTGGCAGAAGCTGGTACAATATAAAATTGAAATATTTAATTCATAAAATTTATATTTGATTCAAAATTTAAAATATTTATCGACAACATTATTCAATGTAAACCAACAGAAAATTATTTCACAATACCAGTTTGCACTGACTACGGACGATCCACCCCGCATTCCTGTTCACTGCAGTTTCAATGATTGAAAATAGCTATTCAAAATATTTTGAAAATTGTTTCATAACAGGATCGGAAGCGCTGTGCCTGCATTGCATACTACGCGTTTGTCTGAATCAACTATGCTAAATATTCCGCGGGCAATTGGTACATTTTTCATCCCCTTTATTACTTAAATTGAAATATTCCAATGTTGTTTTTATAATAAATGCGGACGCTTTGGCTTTTGCAACTTAATCACGATGTAACTATTTGAATTAATTCATTTGAACTTTATTCGGTCTGAGTTACAGGATTCTGGTTCAGGATTTTTTCGGTTTCAAAGCTTTTCATGTTGATAAAGTTACGTTTAATCAAACACCACTAAGTAGATTGGCAAACATTGATCTCGTTTTGGCTAAGGACCATCGGGCCATTTCATTTCAGAGTGAAATATAAAATGAATAACAATTTTCCATTTTAAATGCATCTTATATCTAAAATACCGGCACTTTGTCCGTCGTCTCTCTGTCTGTCAAGACCCTTTATCTCGAGAACGCGTAGAGGTATTGACTTAAAATTAAAACCATATACGCAAGTCTGCGGTCCCTTGAAGCTGTGAAAAAAATAAACTTCTAAGTTAACGAGAAAAAAATATACGATCGTTTATGTCGCAAAAAAACGTATATTTTGACACTATCTAGGGAATCAAAATTCATAGGGTTTTTTTTTAAATTCATTCACCTACTTCGCGTTGACCTAGAACCCTGAAACAAGGTCTTATAGCACAAGTATAGGAATAAATCTGAAAACTGAACAAAAAAAAACACTTTTCTTTTCGGCAAAATCTTCGAAACTCAATTCGCGAATTGAACTATTTACATAAGTTAGTTTGTACGGAACCCTCAGTGTGCGAGTCCGACTCGCACTTGCCTAGATTTTTTTATTATTAATAGGCTCGCGCTTGACCACGATCTCACCTGATGGAAAACGACAATGTTGTCGACGATGGAGCAGGCATGCTTAGAAGTAACCTCTTCACCCTTGACTTGAAGACCCTCAGGTTGGAACTATTAACAGACTCCGTCAGGGAATTTGACTCCTTAGCCGTTTACGTTATGTCATCGTCTTAATTGAATGCACCAAAGAAGAGTTAGATAGACATGCTTTATAGGTTATGATATTGAAATGGCATCTAACCGAGACATACTCTACGTATATATTAAAAGATATACCGCGCTGACCCTAACTAAATGTTGATATAGTCGTAAGGATGATAATAATTTCTTAAATATCATCACTAAACTTGATAACATTACAAGTCCCCCATATATATGTCGTGACCAGATCATAGAAATTGATCACTTCATGATATGGCCAACTAAAACTGGCTAGATCATTTAAACGTTAACATTTGATCATATGTCAATCCTCGCTTGGGCTTATCATTGATGTAGGATTTCTATGATATTAAAAAGTCTAAAGAAAGTAGGCCAAACGAGGATTGAAATATTGTCAAACTGTCTGGCCAGTTTTAGTTGACCATAATTATCATGAAGTGATCAATTTCTATGATCTGGCCACGACATAATTATATAATACGAAGTTCTCTTAACTGACAGTCTGTATGGACCATAAATATATATATAAATATAAGTCGATGGTATGGACACAATAAACTCAAAAACTACTGAACGAATTTTCATGCAGTTTTCACCTATAGACAGAGTGATATAGAAAAACCGAGAATTTCAAAGATTTCTAACATCTGCTCGAAGCTGGAGTGGAACGATAGTGATATATAACTTTGACTAATCTAATTTCTATTACATTACAGGAAGGAACGAGCTGATAGCAAGGTATATAAAACTCAGAACAGGAAAGACGCGCACGAGAAAACAAGTCTCATCCCACATACAAGTGCTAGCTAGGCGAAAACTACGGGAAATACAGGCCAAACTCAAAGTGGTAAGTCTCTTTTAATATATCTGTTTTTTATATAGAGATCAATATCAATTAACATTGTTTTTACATGAAACATTTTTGCTCTACTGAAGCGAAATTTCATATCGAACTTTTGATTCAATTAAAGCTGAATATTTTCGGTACGTGCCGAAGTTATACGAATAAAATCATGTCACAGAAGATACAATGTATTAAAATATACATATGAATGGCGTTTAGGATGGTGGGGTGATGAAAGAAAAGGCCATGCAGTCAATGAGCACACTATCTAGCGCACAGATCGTTGCCGGGTTACCACACCCCGCGTACCACCATACGGTACTCACCTTGCAAAAGGCATGCCTTTGTGTTACTAGTAAAAATAAAACTAAATTGCCTTTAAATTGTGTTGCTTCACTACTATATAGGCATGTTGCCGAATTGCACGTATTAAATAAAGAATAGGCGACAATAACACCAATCGAATACTGTAATTGCTTCACTCACATTTTTGTTTCTTTTTCTATATTACAAATAATTGACCGGTTTATTGTATGGGACTAAAAATTGTTGATAGTACTCAATAATATTAATAGAAAAAATCGTGTTTATAAACGGATACTTTGTTCAGGGCGTGCACTACATTGAAATAATAAAAATACATCCATGACTCCATGTTTTCACAAACAAAATAATGCTTCAAGTGATGTGTGTAGAATTTAACAACTTGAGCATATAATAACATAAAAGCTTACTTTTTTAATGGATATGTTTATGAAGGTTTTTAACAATTAATTTTATTTTTACAGCAATTTTGGCAACCGGGTCTACAAGCTGGACCATCACAAGAGTAAGTATCTCTATTTTTATTGGACATAACATAAAGTATCTTTTGTAACATCTACTTGACTGAACTGACTTGGATTATACAAAATATTACGCGTATTCGTGGCTTCCCGACTTGATGTTAAACAGGACGACCATCCCGCTAAACACTTGACCCAATATGCTATTAACAGATTTACTTCAATATTTTGTGACTACGTAAGCAAAACAGTTGGAAAATAAGTAAATCAACTAACACCTTCTCCACATTTTTACCACAACTTCAACAACATCTTCATCTCATCAATCTATGTTATACACCCCTTTTTATTAATTAGTACAAAAAAAATAGGGTTCTAACCGTAACCGTTACCGATCATATTGTTGTAGTCAAAAGTAAAAAAAATACGAAATCCCAAAATTGTCCACAAAAATTTGTCATAATTGGTAAATTCATAATAGAATCAATCATTCATAACAATTGCTACTAGAAAATATTTTTAGCATACTTTTAGAGGAAAGATTTGATTTTTTGTTTGTTTGTTTGTAGGTTACGATTTAGCTCAAAAAGACCAGCAGAAAGCTACTTTATCACTGAGTAACATAGGCCTATATTTTCTGTTCTCACGCGGGCGAAGCCGCTGGCAAAAGCTGGTTGTTTATAAAATGACGGCAAAACATAAATGATCAATAAAGGCACAACAACATCGAAAGCATCAAGATATCTGAACTAGTGGACTGACAGAACCCTTCCTTTGTTCCAGTGTAAAGCCGTTCCCCGGCGCAGGCTACAAAGGGGTTCCTGGTGTAGGAGGCGTGGGAGTTCCAACTGGAACCGATGTGGCGCCGCCACCTCCATGGGAGGGGCGCGCCATAGCGACACATAAACTACGTCTTGTCGAGTTCTCCGCCTTCGTTGAACACCCACGGGATCCTGAAACGGTAAGAGCTTAAGACAGACTGAGAGTAGCTTCTCGACATAACACGGTACTAAGAAAGAAAGAAGAAAGAAAAACAGTTTATTTCAGTTAGTTTGTTTAAGAAAGCTTCTTCATAAAACTGCAAACTAACTTATCTTTCCGAATATCCCGTCGTCTTCGAATACCTACTGCAAGACCCTCTTTTTGAGGAGGAGAAAATTATCAGATAACTTCTCCCGCTCTTGGTGAAGCGAGAAAGAGTGACAGTCTTTCATTGACTCGCACCCATGTTCCTAGGGTACCAGGTCCTTAAGCGATATGACATTTTAGAGTTGAAATAGCCGACCATTTGTGGAAATAATGGGTTTGAAAGAATTTATTTTAGAAAGACTAAACTAACCGCCCTCACTCAATTTTTTGACTTTCTTGAACACTCATCAGTCCGTAGGACAGTCCAGGACATACCTAAGACATTCTTGAAAACTTGTCGTGTCTTGTTGTGTGTGTGTTGTGTGTCTTTTTGAGTGTGTGTACTTGTCGTATTGTTTGTAAAAAAAAAAACACCAAAAGCTAAAGCTTTTACCACTATCTCACCTGATGGAAAGCGATAATGTGGCCGACGATGAAGCACGCTTGCCTAGAAGTAACCAATTCACTCTTGACTTAAAGACCCCTACGTTGTAGCTATCAGGGAACACAGACTCCGGCAGGGAATTCCACTCCTTAGCTGTACGCATAATGAATGTGTTCTCAAAACGTTTTTTACGTTAATAGGTATAGCTAGGAACTTGGGTTTATAATAAGCAACCACTTCGATGTTCCGAGGAAGATGATTTGCAAATAAACCCGCAACGTTTTCAAATCGAAAAGGCGTCATAAAGTCTGTGGTTGGCGACTGAGTGACTCTCACGTATAATACTGGCTTGGAAAAACCCAATGTTCAGAAATACGGAAGCAGTACGATTTCCAGCTTTGTCATTTATCACACGACTTCAACTTCAACTCTTCATTAATGGCATATTTTGTGGAAAAGACACCACAATTTTGCCCATAACACGTGCTAACTGTTAATAGACCGTCAACATTTATAAACGGCCGATTTCTGAGTATTTTAAATAAAGAACGTGTCAAAGCAAAACCCTACTTTAATGTCAAATTTTGACAGATTTTCAGGTTAAAGTAGAGATTGATTAATACTCAACTTGAAATCGGGCGTTAAACTTCATGCATAGGGTAAAAAGCTAGACTTAATGTCTAAGGGCGCGTTCCCACTTTATCGTGACGACAGATAATCGTGTAGTTTGAAGTGTCGTGGCTTATATATTTAAATGGAGGTGTTCACCTAAAAGACGACACAATCAACTGGCGTCTACTCCATTTCTTTGCGTTGCAAACAGAATTTTATGACAGTGGTGAAACAAAATTTGTCAAGCCAAGCCAAGCTGAACCGTGACGGTAAATCATGTGTCTTTGTTGCGACTATCTGTCGTGGCAACGACTAACAGTTGTTACAATGGGAACAGCTAGAGAAGATAGTCATCCGACGATAAATTAACCGTTACGACACAGTGAGATCGCGACCTTAGACGTTCTCTATCAGTCATCCAAAACAGAAGGTGAAGAGATAACATGGCATGGCAGGTAGTGGCAGGGGCGCCGACTTTTGGGAAACCTCATGGGTGCTCATGCTCATTTGGTGGACTCGAAAAAGTGGCGAAGTGTGAGAAGAGAAATGCACACTGATCGACCGACAAATAAATAAATGTCCTACTTACATACTGCGTACTTAATTAATAATTATGTTTGATAACAATATAATATGAAACCATTATATAAAAATTAAACTAGTTTTTATTATCAAGAAATATTATAATTTATAAGTACGTAACCTAAAAGACGATTACTGATGTGTTTCTTGATATCTATTCTCAGGGGTGCTCAGCACCCACTGTTTATTTCTCATGGGTGCTCGAGGCCAGAGCACCCACGGAGTCGGCGCCCCTGGGTAGTTGTGTTATTTATGTACGATTACGAAAATTTCATTTCATAAAACGGATACAGCCGTTACCTTGGACCTTTGAAACAATAATATAAAATATATAACAGAATACTGTCAAAGGACCGTCGGCGTTCACTAACAAATTGAAAGTAAAGCACCTTGAACTTTTGTATCATGAAATAATAAATTGTTAACTGTCTCGCTTTGACTGACATTACAACTTTATGTTTAAATAAATATTACTAGCTTATTGAGCAAAAATAAACCCTTACATTGTGAGTACATTTATTGAAGAACATTAGGAGAATTTTAAGCTGCAATATTTTTATTCCTAGTTCTAATCTTTGTATGTGAGCGGCAGCGCCAGATTCAGGGGTTACCATGACCTGTTAAAATGTGTACGAGTAAGAAAAATGGAGCTTTTTTTTTAATTGGTATACCAATGCTTGACTGCGATCCCACCTGATGGTAAGCATTGATGCAATCATTGATGGTGAGGCGCACTAGTTCATTATTAAGAGCTTATTCACTCTAGCCTTGAAGACACCTAAATTATAGTTGGACGGGAAGACCGCAGCAGGCAAATTGTTCCAGTCCTTTGATGTACGCGGTATAAGCGACGAAGCGAATCGCTTAGTCCGGACCGTTGAAGTGTCAACAAGCTATACACCCTATATAGCTCCATCCATCCAGTTCAGTTTAGGTCGTAAAATGGATTGCATTAAGATTTCGTGGAAGCACTACAGCTCTTTAAACTTGACCTCACCAGACGGAAAGATCTGAACGAGTGGACCCAAAGATCCCTGATTCACTCTAGCTTTGAAAGCTTTTAGATAACATGGTGGTAGGGAAAACCGACACACACACACACTTACACACACACACATCTTATAATGTTCCCACTGCTGGGACACAGACCTCCTCTCTAGGAAAGGGATAACAGACGCTGGCAGAGAGTTCACCAATTTGGCTGAGTGCCTTACAAAGGAGTACTATTTATTTATTCTATTTATTAAAATTTTATGCACTTAATACTGTACAAGGGCGGACTTAATGCCCCAGACATTTTCTACCATTCCACTTTGGGGTGGTGCAGATTCATAACATGGCAGGTGCAAATTAATATATAGACAAACAGAAAAGAAACAAATACAATAGTAAATACATACTTAGATACATACATATAAATAAGAAATTAAATGAATGTAGTTGGAATATCAACCGAATATGGATGATATCAGCTCCATAACATCATAATCAGCTTTATAAAGTTCTCACTGCTGGAACTCAGGCCAGAAACGAGAAGATGACTTTAGGAGAGGGAATTGACCGTAACCCAGGCTCAATGCGGGTTGGTGGATGTCACAAATCGACCTGGTAGATGGTACCTTACAATACTGTAATACGTCTACTAATCCAAGTTTTTTAAAGGGACAAGCTCCACACTATTAGTAACCTCTGTAAATAACTCCTTTTTTGAGGTGAGGATGAGAAATCATCAAACAGCTTCTCCCGCTCTGTGTGGAGAATGAGAAAGTATCAGACGTTTACTGACTTAGGGCTTTATCACACTAGCGGTTTGCGAGCGGACGCTCAACGAATACGTCGCGAACACGCCGCGGTTGCACAGCGAAGACGTCGCGACGCGTGGCAAATTCGCAATGATTTCAAGACGTGTAGCAAGTTAACGACGTACAATACACTCAGTAACAAAATGGATTGCGACGAGGAGACACTGCTGTTGGCTTTGTTACTTCGAAGACGCCGCAGACCCGCATTTCATTACCGGATCTTGTTGCGCGTCCGTCACAAATTCGCTACGTATGCGCAGCGTGTTCATTGTGCGCCCGTAACGTATTTGTTGTGCACCCGTTCCGCTTCGAGGACGCTCGCAACCCGCTAGTATGATAAGGCCCTAAACCTACTTGTACTCCTTCAGTTGCATTCCAGGGCCGCGTTGACTCTCTCGAACGATCCCGCAGCCCTAACAGTACAATCAATGACTTACGAACATTTTTAACCAATAAACCGTTGTTTTCGTTCCAGTATCCCAGTTCGGCGCCGGCGCAACATCTATTCGTACACATAGGCGGCACAGTTACATACGCAGATCCTTTATTAGAGGTAACTAAATTTGTTTACTAAAAAGAATAAAAGATCTTGTCCCAATATTTTGTGTAAAAGATTTTGCTTTGAGATAATACGGCTGCTTAATTGCATTTCAAGCGGTAAGAACCATAGACCTTAAGACCGGCAAATTGACAGGTACATTTTTTTATCTGTGAGACAATGAATTCAAGGAGCACAAATGTCTATTATTTTTGAATTTTTAAGAACAATAGCTAATTGTTCCAACTTTAATCCTCCTTCTTTTGTCCACAGTCGGTAGACGTACAACAGATTAACGATAAGTTCCCTGAGAAGAAAGGTGGCCTCAAAGAGTTGTATGAGAAGGGACCCAGAAATGCTTTCTTCCTGGTGAAATTCTGGGCGGACCTGAATACAAATAATTTGGACGATCCAGGGGCTTTCTACGGGGTCACTAGTGTGTAAGTATATTTTGAATTAAGAATTCCCAAGCATAATTAGCCTTTTAATGTTCCCATGGCTGGAACTTACGCCTCCTCTCTAGGAAAGGGACTGAGCCGTAATCCACCACGCAGGCCCAGTGCGGGTTGGTGGATGTCACATGATTTCGAATTTTTGATTCTAGGACATGCCGGTTTCCTCACGATGTTTTCCTTCACCGTTTTGAGAGCACCGTTACCACTGGGCCATTACTGTCCGAATTCCAAGAATTATCATAATCTTTTTAATTTCAAACTATATTTTTAAAAATACTTCATCAACGGTATTTAGGAGTTGCCCAAGAGTTTAACATTGCAATTGCAAAAAAAAAGTTTACATCTAATTCGCGTAAAAGTTATTTTGTGAATTAAAACCAATCTTTGGAGAATATTTTTTTATCACCAAGAAACGACATTAACTAAAAGATATTCGCGAATCGGCTATGCCGTCTGTCTATGCGCGTAATATCTAAATTTCATGCGTCAAAAGACATATTAATATGACGTAATAAATAATGCCAAATGACAATTTATTTTTACGACCATGACGCTATAAAATGCGATAAAATTGTAGCTATTCCAAACTGTTACGTCAAGTTATACAGAGTGAGATGAGGTACCCATTGATTGATACCACACGTTGATAACATGCCAAGCCGTAAAAAACTAGATGAACATAGAATATATTTATTAATTTATTTAATCTTCATGCAACACAAAGTTGGTACAAAGGCCTTAATGCCATAGGCTCTCTCTACCAGGCAGGAAGGCAGGGTGGTAAAGAGAAAATATAGTAGGTCCATAAATTTTTTTTTTTGAAAACAAGAGTAAAAAAGTATACATATAATTAAATACCCCCAGGGTCAGGGTTATCCCTGCCCCCCTAGCCAAGTTACAACCGTTTCGTTTCGATTCTTTTTTCGTCGATCATCTCGAGTTGGCCACGCCTTCGATTCCTTTGTTCTGAAGTCATCTCAACGCTCAGTCACGTGATCAAAACAAAAGAATAGGAGGCGTGGCCAACTCGAGGCGATCAACGAAAAGAGAATCAAAACGAAACAGTTGTAACTTGGCTAGGGGGACTGTAGATTTTATGATTTTATCATCGCTTGCGTTATAAGTGCGATAATGGAAGAATTCTAAGAGAATCTATTCTGTAGACATTTACTTGGAGGAAATTGTGAAGCAAATTAACTATCACGTCCAAAGAAATCACCTGTATTTAAATTTCCGTATCAGTATGGACACTTTCGTCTTACATTTTTTTTACGTTAAAGTGTGGAATCCCTGAAATCGCGGGGGCCCCAAATGCGCGGGGCCTGTAGCATATGCTAATCTTGCTACATGACTAATCTGCCACTGTAAAATACTTACAAAATAGTCTAACTAATCGACGAGTAAATAATACACCCCAATTAGAAAATTACTTTACAATCATAATTTAAGCACAGAAATTTTGCTTAAATGCACTTTATGGTACCTAGTGGGTTATTTTTTTAATAGTAGACAAATACCTAATAAGGGTATCGTATTGGTATCTACGCAATTCAGTATTACCAAAAAAAAAAATTAAGCTAAAATAAATTTCGATTATTTTAAGATAAAAAATTACCTATTTTAAAAATAGCTGGAAACGATTCAGTAGCTGATTTTGAACACACTACTTGCACGGCGTGCGTTTATTATGTTACATGTTGTATATCCCAAGCAAATAGCGAGGCTTTTGCCAAATAGCGAATGACACCAACGTCCATATACTACGTTGAATACGCCGGTTCTCGTCGTCTCGTCGAAGTTAAGCAACATCGGGCGCGGTCAGTACTTGGATGGATGACCGCCTGGGAACACCGCGTGACGTTGACTTTTTTTCCGTAGGGATCCAGCAGGGTCGAAGTCTACTGGGGCCATGGGTAGTGCGAAAGAGATTCCCGGGCCCTGGAACAATGGCAAAGAAGGAACAGCCCTTGTTCTGACCACGTGACTGAGCTTTGAGATGACGTCAAAACAAAGGAATCGGAGGCGTGGCCTACTCGAGGCGTTCGACGCAAACGAAACGATCGTAATTTGGCTAGGGGAGAGGAGTGGGTTTTTAGTCAGTAAAAGTCTGACACTATCTCTCGCTCCGCCCAAGAGCGGGGAATGTCATTAGATGATTTTCCTACCAGAAAAAAAAAATAAATAGCAACGACGAAAAAGCTCAGAGGCGCGATCCAAGACGACCTAAATTGAACTCTTAAAGGGATGGAGCTCTATGGGTGTATAGTTCAATCCCTCTAGCTCTATGGGTGTATAGTTCAATCCCTCTAGCTCTATGGGTGTATAGTTCAATCCCTCTTTTTCACTCGCAAACTTGACATTTTAAGTATTTTAACACTTCATGTCAAGTCCCCCCCAGTACTGTATATTCCGCTCTATCACTATATTTTTTTACAAATAAGCTCCTTTATTACAGGTACGAAAGCAACGAGAACATGACCATAACATGCAGCACAAAAGTCTGCTCGTTCGGCAAGCAAGTTGTCGAAAAGGTGGAAACAGAGTACGCGCGCTTCGAAGGCGGTCGGTTCGTATACCGTATACACCGGTCGCCGATGTGCGAGTACATGGTCAACTTCATACACAAGCTGAAGCATCTGCCGGAGAAATATATGATGAACAGCGTGTTAGAAAACTTCACTATACTACAGGTGAGTGTTTCGTGAACTGATGTTACATAGGGGCCATTCATTCATTACGTAAGACGATTTAGGGGGGAGGGGGGTTAGTCATGTCTTATTTTTTCTTACAAGGGGGTGGGAGGGAGTATTGACAGTTCTTACGTAAGATCACAAAATACGCTAAGTTAATATATGAAAAAGCGCGAGTATAGGTAAACTATTTCCATGGCAACGTCATTGCGCCTCCCCGCTTATGAACTAGACGTTACTTGTTTGCGTAAACGACATACTCGACTTTTGGAAAATTTTGCAGGCTTGCCCTTGAAAAAAAGTTATCTGTAGATAGCCTACTGTATCTCCGTTTTAAACGGATGTGACGTAGTTTTCTCTATATAATGATTCTGATTTGTAAGCTAGTCTTATGATTGCGTCATCTTTCTCATTAAGTTAGGTACCCTTTTTAGGGTGGGAAATGGTTTTTGATGACCTTTTTACTTGCCCTTAACATTCCAGGGCCACAATAACTCTTTCGAACAATCCCGCAGCATTGAGATACCCGTATCGTAGTTTTTAGAACAACTATATAGGGGACAAGCTCATTACTTCTAAAAATTGGACAAGTGCGAGTCGGACTCGAGCCCTGAGGGTTCCGTATAAACTTACCTATGTAAAGAGTTCAATTCCTGATTGGAGTCTGGAAGTTGTTTCGAAATCGCAAAAAATAAAAATTGTGACGTAACAACAAATTTTCTGTTTTCAGATTTATTCCTATACTTGTGTTATAAGACCTTGCTGGGCAGTACTCTAAAATGTTGGTTCCCTTGAGTGTCGAAATATACGTTTTTTGCGACATAAACGTCTATATCTTTTTTCCGTTAACTTAGAAGTTTGATTTTTTCATAGCTTCAAGGGACCGCAAACCTAAGTATATGGTTTTAATTTCAACTGGATACGTCCACGCGTTCCCGAGATAAAGGGTCTTGAAAGACAGACAGACGGACGGACAACAAAGTGATCCTATAAGGGTTTCGTTTTTTCCTTTTGAGCAACGAAACCCTAATAAATAACTTACTATATATACTCCGTGACACTTATACTTAGTACAATCCACCTTTACTTTTAATTACGTTTCTGCTACACAATAATCAGTAAAAAATGCGCCACTTGGCAATTAAACGGCGAGTGCATTTAATAGGCGTTGTTTACCTCTAATGATGGTTATAGAGCTGTGTGTTGCGACACCGTCACGAGCATGTGGGGCATGTAGGTAACTACGCAACCAGCACACTCAAGTAGTATTCACGGTTTGATAAACTAAACAAAAATAAATAAACATAGTTCTTTTTTTTTAAATAAAATAAAAATAAAATTGTACTTTGTTGTCCGTCCGTCTGTCTGTCAAGACCCTTTATCTCGAGAACACATGGAGACAGTGTTGTAATTGTAAGCCATATACTCAGGCCAGCGATCCCTTGAAGCTGTGAAAAAATCAGACTTCTAAATTTACGAACAAAAAAGATACGGCCTGTATATCTGAAAACTGTAAATTTGCTGTTAGGTCACAATTTTTTTTTTTAATTTGGAAAATTGTTCGAAACTCCATTCGGGAATCGAACTATTTACGTAAGTAAGTTTGTATGCAACCCTCAGGGCGCGAGGCCGACTCGCACTTGCCCAGTTTTTTTTTTCTAACACTGCATAATTTTCCCCATTACCTTCCGCGCTTGCCTTTTTTACGTAGGAAATCATCAAATGACACATCCCGCTCTGGGTGAAGCGACAGGGAGTATCAGACTTCTGACTTTAACACACCTGTATTCCTTCAGTTGCCCTTTGCGGTGCAGGGCCATGGTAACACTTTTGAACAGTCGCGCAGCCCTACAGGCTGCCACGCTTGCCTAAGTGTCGGTTACATATCCTCTCATGAATCCTTCTTGTTTATCACACCAGAGATTCTTGAACTTCTTTGGCCCACCCAATCTTTATTTCAGCCTAGCAGCCTTATTTGCCCGTACATGTTGTTAAGATGTAGTGACAGATATGTGGGTGTTAAGATGTTGTTAAGGTGTAGGTCCTTCGAGCCGGATAGTATCTACTAGTAGAGAAAAAGCTGGCTATCAAGTACTAACATAAAATTTCTTTTCCCGCAGGTGGTGTCAAACCGAGACACGCAAGAGACATTATTATGTGCCGCGTTTGTGTTTGAAGTGTCGAACAGTGAGCACGGAGCGCAGCATCACATCTACAGGCTGGTCAAAGACTGAACGCGCTCCACACCGCACAACGCCTCCCGTACAACCATTCCTAACGCAAGCCTTCAAGGACTGTCTACATGGATACCTGACTTGCTGCGTTCGTCTACCGGCGCACGCACATGTATGGAGTTATAGAAACGTCAAAATCCCGTAGAAGACGACGTAAACGAACTTTTAATATGTGTGCGTGCGCCGGGTGGTTATCATAGGAAGAGCAGTATCTGTATAGTATGTAGTCCCCGTGACGGCGCCCCCTTGCGGTCGACAACGAGTGCTGTCCTAATTTCACTCCTATTCGTACACCTTTCTCTTTAGATTCAAAAATAAAAATATTTGTTATTAAACCTAAAATAGCAAAATGTGATCTGAAAATTACGCTACAAGTATTTTTGTAACTGAGTGTTTATTATACATAGCTCAATTTTAAATATTGTCTATCGTAGTCCTGATCCCTTGAATCGGCAACTGATCGATCGGTGTCGTTAATAAAGGCTCTCGTCTATCTATATGTAGATTTTATTCTCACATTATGTTTTCCGTAATACTCTCAATTCTAAAATGATTTCTGTAAGGATCTAAAATAGAGAGAGTAACAATAATATTTTACATAATTCTTAAAATACGAAATATCGTTCCGTATACTTCGCGTGTAAAAAATATCATATAAATTTATATAGATTTGAATACACACAGTGCCTCTATAATTATGTTACATTAACATAAATTACTTGAGCATATTTAGTCTTTTCACTGCATTAGAACGTTGAAGAGAAAAATTGTAAGATAATGCCTAAGTGAAAAGGTTAAATTTTAGTGTAGTATACCGTGGAATAATAGGTTTAATAAATATATATATAGAGTTACGACACCTTCTTTTTCAGTTAAGTGCTCGTGGTACAATTTACTTTTGCTATATTGTCTTTTGAAACCAGTCCAACTCTTTCTGCCCCTAGTGTAGAAATCTTATCTTCTTTTTTTAATATTTGGCATCTATTGTTTTCTTTCGAGTATTTTATTATGCTTTAATTATTATTTCACTTTGCCTTGTTATTTTTAGGTCTTTTTGAGACATAGCATTTTATCTAGTTTCTACGTATATTTTGCCAGATTTGACTTACTATTGCAGTCTTTGCCACATTAAATACTAGGTACTTAGGGTATGGTATTGTACCTACATTGTACATATTCTATTGTTATGTACGTAAAGTTAATAGTGTCCATGTGTTCACACGGTCTGCCAGATCTAAAATTGTGTAACAAATTGTATCATATGAAAGTGTTTGACAAATCTTGTATGATCGTGGTACCTACAAATGTACATATCTGACTATCAGAAACCTTATTCTTTGTAGTGGGACGCTATCTTTGTGCGAGGCAGCTTTACCCTCCTGAAGTTTTCCATTTCTACAATTAATCACTGTAAATTCTTCTATTTTCATGAAACTAATATAAAGCAATAATGACCGCTTTTGCTTCCAATTTCAAAGTACAAATGAGTGTCCACAGTACTCGACATACTTGCATGAATATGTTATCGTGGCAATGATTTGATCTCTCTTTTAGTCAAATATATTTAGGGTCCTCCCGTGCGTGCTCTGGTGCGCTCATTTAATTTTACACAGTGTTAAGTTTATGCGCATTAAATAGTGTTTAGTTTCAAGACATGAGGTAGGAAAATATTATCTTAGATAATAAAAATAAGAGATTTTTGTATTTATTTGATAGAGTTATATTAGATAAATTGTAAAGTGACTAGCTTTAAGGTTCTTTTTTTTATATGGCGATAGTCGTTCAGAAACTTATCCGTGAAGTTGTCACATATTTAGTACTTAAGAAAAACTTAATTTTTGTTGCAACTGTAGATTTCCTTGTCCAATACTCTGTTTAAAGATTTGTTTAATCGAATTTACTTTTTATTTCCCACAATTCTTCTCAATCAAAATTATGACAACTTTGGTGTCTACTATTTGCAATACGTCGGCGTGTTCAATAATTAGTAAAAGAGATCTGCCCTGTTGTGATTTTTATATGTTTAATGTTATTATGTACTCAATGAAATGAGATTAACTCAAGTTGTTCGAGCCTAATGCAGTAGCAACGGAGTCGAATATAGTTTACTAAACTTAATAAACAAGGAATTGTTTGATGCCGATGGTAATATTCAATATAGATATCGTTAGGTCGTGTTGTGTAAATATAATAATTTTAGCGCATTTCTTTCAGTTAGTATTTGTAAGCGGTTTTTGCTTCTATACAAATCTTTCATATCGACAATCAGCCATATCAATATGAAAATATAAAAAGAATTAGTCGGCAGAGTTGGAGATAATCATTTGCAATCGGCTGCAACTACCTTCCATTTTATAGTTTTCACTCTCTTACGTTTTTTTTTAAAGAATGTTACTTTGTTGATTTCTTTCCAATCGACATAGCAAATGATTTTTTACAATACTAGCCGACAGTGTACAGTATTTTAAAGATAATACTACGTTAAAGATTTGTATGAAAATTTAATTATATTGTCTTCATAAAATCATGTGTATTATTATTTCAGAATTTCTTCATATCGGTATGACTCCCTGATATAGTGATTACGAAAATAATTTGTAATCAACCTCCATGAAGAAAATCCGGATTAGGATTATCACAAGAACATTTAAATTAGTTATCTAGTTCACATCCAATCAACATACCTATCTACACAAATTATACGAATATCTACAAGCGATAGATAAAACACATTGCAATGAAATATATTTTTAGGGATCCACATAAGTGACTGAAAAATGTTCACTTCTTTTTTTGGCATACCTTTTTTTACGTGGGAAATCATCAAATAACTTCTCCCGCTCTATGTGAAGCGGGAGGGTCACACAGAGTTGCTCTTTTTTTGCGAGGATTTATTTTTGTAGGTGGGAAAATCATCCAATGACATCCCCCGTTCTTGGGCGGAGTGAGAGATAGTGTCAGACTTTTACTGACTAAAAACCCACTCCTGTTCCTTCGTTGCCTTTCGTACAAGGGCCGAGTCTTCCTTTCAAAATCAGACCCTTGGCCCCAGTAGACTTCGACCCTGCCGGGCCCCTACGGTTGCTGACATCTCCTTGAGGCGCATGTGGAACAGTACGCGCCGTGGACCCTTTGGTCTCGGTCCTTTGCCCGTTTTTTGCGAGGACTACGGTAAGTCCTTTTAACAATCCATGGCTGGCGTCGGCCTTGACTGGCCCCGTTAATTTTGCTGACATCTCTTTGACGCGTCGAACACAACGAGCCGTCGCCGTCGACCCGTTTTTTGGTATACCTTAAGGGATAGGTAGGCCCATAAGGTATACCAAAAAACGGGTCGACAGTTATATCTCACGCAGCATCTTTCAAGGCTTAAAGGGTCTATTACACTTCTCGATATTCAGACGGGAAAAACGGGAGAGCAGAATTTAGAGTAAAAAAATTAGAATTGTTCATAGAGTGCAACTGTTTGGGAATTCAATTCAAGACTTACACTATATGATGTTAAATACTATTGTTTTTTAAGGTCTGAATTCATCCAATGCCTTCTCGCGCTCTAGGGCGGATCGGGTAGGCGTGTCGGACTTTTACTGACTAAAACCACACGATGATTTTACTATTTTGGTGTATATACAATAAAGTTTATTCTATTCTATTCTATGACGAACCCAAATATCGTATATGATAAAGATAAAAAAATAAAAAGTTCTTTAATTAAAGATATTAATTACTCAGCCCAAGATAATGTCAAAATTATGATAAGATATATAAAGTCCAATCTCAAGGTCCGAACAACAAAATAAATTCAGTTGTTAGTGATATCCGTGGAGGTAAGTGTAGGTACTAGTGTAGGGCTATTAGATTTTATTTTTCTCAGTGAAATGCGGAATAAGATTTTCTGGTGCGATCAATGCAAAACCGTTAATGATGTATATAGTTGGCGTTTTATGATTTTTTGGGATAAATGGAATATAATATTTGTGTGACTTTTTTATTTTAAATTGGTACGCAGGTCACACCACAGATGGTCATACTATACCTAGGTAGGCTATACCCATATCAAATTTTGAGTGAAGTTCAATATTTATTGCACGGGGCACAATGCTTTCCGTCCCGTAGGGAAAGGACATCCTACTAGTAGGTACTACAGTTAGGTTAGGTTAGGGTGGACCGTGTGCACCCCAGTCTGGTCTAGCGCCAAGATTTTGGGCTACCGATCCTAATTCTATGATGAACGCCAAAATACTAAAAACTTCACAAAAAAATCAAGCATTTCAGATGTCAAGCCCTCCTGAAAAATAAAACACATGACCTGGCCAGTAAGATTGTTTCATTCTTATTTCCAGTGTGGGTAAGAGATGGCGCTAGACAACCTGTATAGCTCTGTCTCTTACCAACACTGAAATAAGAATGAAACAATCTTACTTTGAACGTCATGGTAACCCCGTTGAGCTAACTTACCATGCAGTTAATGGAATGTGAAAGTTCAGAACAAAATATTGAACAGAAAATTGACATGAAAGAAATTGAAACAATTAATATGTAGAATAGGTACGTAGTTAAATTTAGTGACCGGATTCGATAATCATGAATAACCAAGCGTACCTAATGTAGGTACAATTGTACCTACACACTTACCTGTCAATACTACTTATCTCGTAGAGAGCTCAGAAAATACCTTGAGAGCTGGCACGAATCTCAGTAGGTACCTAGGTAATACTGCATTACGGATCAGGAAAATATGCGAGATATTTTATCATAAATAATCGTGGTTAACTAATGATGGCGGCAGGAGTAGGTTACACAGACTTGCAGTCTAGCGATGCTTGTGCCTGGCCTGTACAAAAGTAGACATCATTCAGTTGTGTGATCTTCCAAAAGATAAGAGACTGTATTATAAGGAAATCGAGCAAAATCTGTGTGGTATAATGAATGATTTAAGTAGAGTAAAATAACTTCATTTTTAGATGGCGATCCTCAGGGAAGTGGGGTTAATCGCCTCGGTCGTAATTCTATGTACATTCGTCACGGTAGGAGGCAGTGGTAAGTAGAAATTAAAATTACAACCTATTTTTATTTAGTTCTAGTTGACCACTCATCATAATTACTAATAAACACAGTTCCTTCACATCTTAGATGATACGACCGTTGAAATTATGACCTTTATTATCGAGTCAAATCTATAACTGACTGAGTAGTAACCACTTCTGTGATCTGTCTGAAAACTAAAGTGGGAAGCGATTGTGGAATTGTAGTGTACTCCTACATAAATTCGTAATATTTCTCTATTATCGTCTACTCCCAATTTTTATCAGTTATCACCAATTGTCACCACTGGTAACAAATGGAAACAAAGTCCCATCCTTTGCCTTTGGGCATGGTCGGATATATCTACCTACTGATTAAAAGGGCTGTAGCCTAGTAACAAATAGCCAAAATCTAACCTCCTAAGGTAAGGTGCTAAAACCTACAAGCTTGCCCTACAATTCTTTTATTCTATCCTATCCTATTTTTTGTATAAATTGACAAAAAACCTTAAACTATCTGAGTCTGGATGCGAAATTTTTCGACATTAGCAAATGTAAATATTTAGTGCAGCATGAGCCACCATGCCATCTAAAGGGAATATATTTCGGTCAAAGCTAAGGATTACACTTCCAATAAAAGGTCAAAAAGACCAATAAATCCAAATCAATACAGTCCATATCAAAAGCGTCGTATAAATGTCACTACATAGGTACCGTTGAAATGAACAATCAACCTCGTTTAAAACGACTACTGGGCTTAAATTCACCTCTTGTTTCAGTATATCAGTAACGATTTAAGCTATATATATTCTAAAATAAATTTTCAGAAGACGTACCGTGTGCCGCTCGTGACCTTGGCATCGCAGGTAGATCTGTGGTCTGCGTATGCAACTCTACTTACTGTGACACTATCACCCGAGTGAACCCAGCTCGAGGCACTTTTGTGGTCTACACTTCTACCAATGTAAGATTTGTTTGATTAATTTTAAAGTAGTAGGTAAGGGAGTTGGAAACTCTACGAAAGGAAAGAAAAAAGCAAGAAAAATATTTAGACTGAAAAACTAGATGAAATGACAACTTTTGTGCGTGGGTGGTGGAGTAACTAATAGTCAAGTTAAATAACGAGCAATTGGAGAAGCCTACGTCTAGCAGTCGAATTGAAAAGTCAATGACAATGATGATGAAGCATTTGGACAAAATTAACGAAGAAATAGGTATGACAGGCCCATAGATATGAATACTTATAGGTAATTTGACGAACGTTACACATAATAAATATATTATGCTACTAAATGTCAGGTTACAGGTTACTAACGAGATTATTAATGTTCACGCAAGTAGGTATAACCTTAAATCTATTCAGACAGGTGTTTGCTGTTTCTAATCTTGCATTTCGTCATCGAAAGGCCAATGATGATTGATAGCATTCAAACTATGCTAGTAATGAAGCTAATAGAAGGCTATTTTTTTTAAGTAAAATCTTGTATTAGGCAGGCAAAAGATTCGATAAAAGCTCCGGTGACATCAAAACAGTACCGCCTACGGAGCGTCAAGATGACCCAGGAGATTTGAAAGCTGAACCAGATCCAGAACCTATCCCTGATTGGCCTCAAAATGGAGTTTTGGATCCACCACCTACTACTGAAGACGATGATGATGAGGATGAGGATGACGATAGACCCGGAGGTGTGTATCTACATAATTAAAAAATTTTTTTTAAAGATAGGGATCTTCATAGAATTTTGTATCGAATAGGTCCAAATGTACGTACTCAAGTGGATAATGTCGAGTCTTAAATGTTTAAGGGATTAAATGATAAAATTTATAGTGTGGATATTTAGGTACCTATGTAAATTCAACTATATCAAAAAAGCAAGTGTTGAAAAATACACATTAAAACGTGGTAGTTTTATGCTTCAATAATCACATAGAAAACAAACTAGTGATGGTAAGGAAGTGGAACCTTACAGTAATAGGAAATAATCTGCAAAAGGTACTAGAAGCTTTGTTTTTATATGTCTCGAAGACCGAGTATCTACAGACACATCTGATGACGAATAATCATAGCCAAATATTGAGATAATGCTAGGCAAAGATGGAAAACGAATATGGTGTACTAGCACCATACCATACCATGACCGTGCAAGTCCCGCAAAAATATATTCTTTGTATTGATAAGTATGAGACTAAACCCAGTAGACCGTTGCGCACAGGTGATGGAACATTGAGCATACAAGTTATAACTGCGAATGCTGACACCTACGCACGAGTTTTATTGGGCGTGTTTGCCTTTACCTTGTTTCTTTCCGTGCTTGACACGTTTCTAGCAACGTCATAGTATGGTACGGTGTACTGGGCAGATTCTTTAACACAACGTGTTTTACTTCATACTACAGTTGCGGATTTACTGACCAACGTGGAACTAAGAGTCTACCCGAGCGTCCGCTATCAAACTATTGAAGGCTTCGGTGGGTCCGTCACTGATGCTGCTGCACTCAACTGGAGGAATCTATCTGATGCCGCACAAGAGAACCTTATAACGTAAGGGCCGATGCTGCGTAAAGCGTGCGCCCGCGACGGGCATCCGTCGCTTGACGTCGCGCGCGTATCGTGAGCGACGTTCCCCGTCACGGAAACCGGATTCTTACCTGCGCAGTGTCGCTAATTTAACGATGTGCATGTAGTCGTGTCAATGGAGAACTTTAATGTATTATTACGTACAAAACGGGCGCGGGACACGAGCCGCGACTGAGCACTTTTATATGGGACCGCGCGGGCGACCGCGTAACGCAGTTTTGGCGCTAAGACAAAAATCTTTTAAACTCATATCACGTTACTAGGGCTGCGAGATTGCTCGAAAGAGTTACCATGACCCAGCAGTGCTATTCTCTAAGAAAACAGCCTTGAGCGCTGACCGCAGTGACAAAATCCAAATAAATGTACCTAGGTACATTGGATTAACAATCTAATGTATAGGGCCATTGAATTGTTCATTTTCTAAGTACGTATTTGGATTTCGCCTCTGAGGCCAGCGCTGCGCTCAAGGCTGTTTTCTTAGAGAATAGCACACCTGGAATGCAAAGGGCAGCTGAAATAAAACAGGCAGGTCGGTTTGACCCAGCAAAAGTCTAACACTCCTGTTAGGAGTTATTTTATTATTTCTTACCTCAAAAATAAATATTACATCAAGAAGAGTGGATCTCATCAGTTACAGCTTTTGCAGATGAGGTAATAGACACACTTCGATCTACAAAAAAAAAAAAAAAAATTCTCTCTGCTCTCTCGTGGGTAGCACGAGATTGGGTACTAGCTGACAAAATACAAAAAAAAAATTGCCAATGTTTTTTCTATTGCTGTATCTAACAAATTTTAATTATCGCCAAATTAATTGCTAAGCTTTTAAGACATCTATTAATTACTTTGTAGATAAACAAATTTTTGATTGTTGTGTGATGTTTTGCTAAAGCAAAATGCTGTTGCTTTGGACGGATGATTGCCGGCCTATACACGTAAGTATAAAAGGCACTTCAAAATCATCCGTGCACGTAACTGAAGGTTCAGTTGAAAAACAGCGTCAGCATTAGTGACACACCCTCTCGTTCCACCCAGAGCGGGAGAAGTTATTTGATGATTTCCCCCCCTCAAAACAAAAATCATTCCCCTTAAAAAACTCTGACAACATTTTATTGTGTCCTAATTTCAGCTCATACTTCGGCTCCAAAGGACTGGAATACAATCTGATCAGAGTGCCGATTGCTGGATGTGACTTCTCCGAGTATCCCTACACGTATGCTGAAACACCATGGCACGATACTACCTTATCGAACTTCTCACTGTCGTCGCATGACTACTTCTTGAAGGTAAATAATGAACCAAAACCCATATATACTAACTAGTTTCTGCCATCGGCTTCTGCCAGTGGCTTCGCCCGCGTGAAAGGTGAAAGTAAGGCTCTCCATACAAACTTCCAACCCCTGTTTTACCCCCTTAGGGGTAGAGTTTCGTAAAATCCAAAAAAGTTCTTAGCGGATGTCTACACCCTATAAGGAACCTACCTGCCAAATTTTAAGTTTGTAGGTGTTATAGTTTCTGAGATTTCGTGATTAATCAGTGAGAGGTATTTCGCCTATATATATATATATAGATTTTTTAAATAAACCAGTTGCAGCTTGCAGTTTAAACTCTACTTATCTTTGTGGTCTGATTTCCGCGCTTAGTCCTTGGTGGATCATTATGCGTAGGCCATGGCGGTCTTATTCCAACCAGCTCATCTCTCCGCAAAAGCAGAATATGAGTCCTTTTAGTTTGCTTAGGGCACCTATAAGAAATTCGGTGCTCTCAAGGTTCGTGCTCTTATTTCACTGACGGCTGTGTGCACTCGAGGAGCGAGGAGCACGTTCGCGACAGTTTTCTTCGACTCCATGCATGCTCTGCACAGAGAACTATCCGTGATATTCATTGTGAAGAAGTGTTTATTAAGTGAGCAGTGTCCGATCTTTGTCCGATCTTAATCCCTACATGATAGCCTCCATAATAATCGAGTTACTTGTCATAGGTACTTACAGTTTCTCTTCATCACCTCTGGAAAAGGGAGAGACATGATGATGATGAAAGTACAAGAAATACCGACCCCAGATACTTATATTCTAGCATTTTAGAGTGTTATTTTCTACTTAGTGACGAGCATCTACCTTCGCTTCGGTGTGCCACAAGGGAGTGTTTTAGGCCCTTCATTGTTTTTGAACAATTATCTATCATTTATTAATTATCAATTATTATTATATTATTTCTTCTTTTTTTTATTGATGTACTTACATAATATATTTTGATATATGTACATCAATAATCTTAGCAAAACATCGCTTCCGAATGCATCAATTTATCTATATTTACCTACGCAGATGACACTGCCATTGTAGTGTCCGTGTCGCAACCACTATAACACGCCGTATTACAAAAAAGACGCGCTGTGCTCCTCACATTCAGGCGGATTATGGTGGCGATATGTTATACAAAGCGGCGTCCAACGTTTAGCTTTATTGTCAGTGTACGGTGACTAACAATTATGAAGATCCGATTCAAGAAAAGCTTGGGTAGACGCTAGCTAGGTGCTTTTATTTTATTTGGTCCCAATCTTAATTTTATAGATTGTTCTCCCGACCCTACCAAGTACCTACTAACACCAAAATACTTAATTATACTTACAATGTATGTACTTTACTTTTTAGCTTCCTATGATCAAGAGGGCACAAAGAGTTGCGACAGATGAAATAAAAATCACAGCCAGTACATGGTCCCCGCCAGTGTGGATGAAGACAAATGAGAGGATCACTGGATTTGCTCAACTAAGACCTCAATACTACCAGGCTTTTGCCGATTACCATCTACGGTAGGTTCTTTTTACTGAAAACGTTTCTTCTACTACTGAATAGGACCCTCTTGGCCTAAGCATCACAATATCTACCCCATAAACATAGACTACTAAAAAAGGACCCCGCTTACGATATCTACTAGGAATCAATTTACGAATAATTAAAACAACCATTGAACTTCATTCGAAAAAAATCCCGTATGTAGATACACTAGTACAGTAGTGGTTCCTACATAGCTGGACTTGATATATCTTACAGCATTCTCTAGCTCTACCAGTCAACCTTTGAGTTATAGGTACGAGTATGTCACTTCACTATCTTTGTGTTGTTTTTACCGCCGTCCGACCGTCCGGTAACCGTCCGGACCAAGCCCAAGTCGTCGACGGCGCGTATTGTTCCACGCGCGACTCAGGTCAGCAATTGTAGGGGCCCAGCAGGGTCGAGGCCTACTGGGGCCATGGGTAGTGTGAAAACGAAACCCGGACCCTGGGACGAAGGCAACCAAGGAACAGGAGTGGGTTTTTAGTCAGTAAAAGTCTGACACTATCTCTCGCTCCGCCCAAGAGCGGGATTTGTCATAAGATGATTTTCCCACCTAAAAAAAAAAAAAAAAACTCGACTGCAAGAAAAATACGTTTTCTATATGATATTTTGATGAACAATAAAGAATTCACAATAGCTGACCACAGAATTTGTTCGCGTTGCATTGAAAAATATTATGCTCAATTTTCTCTTTCTCCTGCCATGATACCTCTCCAAGTTCTCTACGCGCCTATAACAAAAACAAAGGTTGTGTCTTTTTCTATGTTTAAGTGTGTGTACAAAAATTATAAAATAAATACTTAAATAAAGACACTTTGAAGTCCGAATGAAAATTTTCTTTTGTTTAGTCTCATCTAATTGTACAATTTGTCTCATTTCAGCTTCATCGAGGAATATGCTAAAGCAGACGTGAAGATTTGGGCAATAACTACAACGAACGAGCCAATCAACGGTATCATACCGTTTGTGCAGTTCAATTCGCTAGGATGGTTTCCTCATCAGTTGGTATGTCCGAATTTGACTAATAATACAAGTCTTATTTAATTAAAACGGGTAACAATCAATAAGAAAAGATGCAAACCATCAGAAATAAAACGCAGACAGCGAACAATGATAATATGACGCCTTCCTGCAATAAATTAACAAAATGATGATATCCAAAGAATTTATGGGGTAATAATTAGTTCTTAGTTCGTAATAGGCCTCATCGTAAGTTTTAAAGTCGTCCAACGGGCAACAGAGAGGGTCATAATGCTCGGAGTTTCCCTGCGTGATCGAATCACGAATGTAGATATCCTCAAGAGAACCAAGGTTACCGACATGGCCCGAAGAATCGACAGATTGCTCGCAGAACAGACGGTCAATGAAACCGAAAGGTTCTGGAGTTGCAACTACGCACCTGAAGACACAGCGATGGAAGGCCTCCCACAAGATGGACCATGGATGGATGAAGATGGATGTTTTTGCGTTCGGCGCTCGACTCGTGTGCTCGTACGCGTAATTGTCTAACCCCACCGTGTCAGTTATTTGCCATCGCTAGTGATGCCTCGCCGAAATATCGAAAATATATCGATAGTGGAGCATCTTCAAAAATGGACAAATTTCTAAAGAAGTCGGATACCACCGGCAACCTTAACGCGAAAAGACCTGGTGAAGACCTCATTGGCCCTTGGCAATTTGCTAAGCGCCCTGCTGTATCTCGGAAATCGGAGAAGTTTGATGAATCGCGAAGGTTACCGCTGCATAACCAATTCAAAGACCTCTCAGTGGACGACAAGAATGAATCAGCAACGAATATACACTTCAGAGAAGCCTCAATCGGAGCTAAGAAGATGGGACATATTCCTCCCCTGATTCTGGAGATACAGGAAGATTGGACACATGAGTCAATTAAAAACCTAATCGCCCGTTTCACAAACAAGTTTCATCTTCAGTACAGAGCTAACAATAAAGTTGCCATTATCTGTTATACATCGGAAGCTCACCAAACTGTGAAAGAAGGACTTCGCAAAGAAAACGCTGCTTTCCTCACTTACACCCGTAAAGATGAAAAAGTACCTAAAATGGTGATAAAAGGATTACCTTCCTATATTGAACAAGATTTACCTGATGTACTTGATAAACTAGGTTTTCCAGGCACATCAGTTTCTCAATTGAAGACCCAACAAGTGAGAAAGTTATCTTGCCCACCTTTTTTAATAGTACTTCCGGCTGGAACGGACATTGCAAAGTTTCGCAAAATCAAATATTTATTTAACTGTGTGGTAACTATTCAAAAATTTATGCCCAAGAAGTCTGCTGGTACACAATGCTATAGATGTCAAAACTTTGGCCATGCATCGAGAAATTGTAATATGCCGGCTAGGTGTGTTAAATGTACGGAATCTCATGCGACAAGTGAATGTCCAAAAAAAGACCGGATCGAACCCGCACGATGTTGTAATTGTGACCAAAATCACCCTGCAAACTACCATAAGTGTGAGACCCGTCTTGCATACTTGAAGCGCATTCAATCACGGCGTGAAAATCTTCCCTCAAGATCCTCCACAGCTAAGTACCTGTCTACAGATCCTATAGATGTGCCACTCATACCTAAGAAGCCTTCTTATGCTGCTGTTGTCAAGACCCACTTATGCCATGATCTTGCTTCGAACGATCACCTGGAGCTACCGTTGGATGACCCAGTGACAAAAGAGATGTTAGAAATACTGATTTCTATCAAAAATCTAAAACCACAATTTTCTGCCTGTGAGTCCACGTTGGACAAAGTTATGTTAGTCTTAACCCACCTTGGATCCTATGTATAATTCTTACGAGTTAACACTACTTTCCTGGAACTCCGACGGAGTACGGTCTAAAATGTGTGAACTACTTGATTTGGCGGTATGTACCCTATCTGTTGATATTATAGCTGTCTGTGAAACTAAACTCACGTGTAATATTTCCATTAGCACACCAGGTTATATCTGCTATCGTCAAGATAAACACCATAGCGGACGTGGACAAGGAGTAGCCATATTGGTCAATGATAGACTCGAGGCTAGACAAATCCTTATCCCCAAAACTAAACATATTGAAGCGATTGCAATTGGTTTGGCGATTGAAGGTAAAGATTATGTATTTGTTTCAGCTTACCAATCTCCCAATTTACAAATTGAAGGCAGTGACTTGGATATTTTATTTTCTTTGGGGCCCCATGTGGTCGTAATGGGTGACTTTAATGCTAACCATGGTTACTGGAATAGTAGTTATGTTAACACTCGAGGCAATATACTGTTCCATCATATGTTGAACCACGACTATGTTATACATTACCCGGACACGCCTTCTCAAGTCAATTACCGAGCTGATCTTACTCCTACCAATCCTGACTTGGTTTTATCGTTAAATGTCAATAGTATCCATGAGATTAAGGTATTACCTGCCTTATCATCCAACCACTTTCCTTTACTGTTTACAGTTAATGGTTTTTGCCCTCGCAAACCAATTCCTAAAGTCTACACTTATCGTGACACTGATTGGAAAAAATACCGGTCTTTTCTTGATGAACAGATATTCTTAAACTCCAATGTATTTAAGTCTGAGTCAGAAATTGATGAAGCTGTAAGTCACTTACATCAGTGCCTAACTGAAGCTAGAGATAAATTTATTACTGCCAAAGAACATGTTAACACTGGCAGTGTCCTACCTAGTTACATCAAAAAAATTATTAAGTACAAAAATCAACTTAGACGTAAGGAACAAAAAGCAATGCTTGCAGATAAAAGACAGTTAAGATCAGATATCAATAAATTACAAAAACTGATTAAATTATACATAACAAAACATCAAGATATAATATGGAACTCCAAACTCTCTAAAGTTGATAAACCTGGAAATGATTTATGGCGACTGGCAAAATCTCTTATACCAAAATCTGACGTAGTACCCCCACTTAAGACACCTGAAGGCTCATTAACGGCTAACACTTCTGAGCAATGTGCTGTCTTAGCAGATACTTTCGCGAAGAACATGAGTTTAACTAGGGATTGGTTTAGCGATAGTATTGAAGCGGACGTCCAATCAGCTATGAGCCTTTTAAATAATTACATCACAGGTGATTTACATCAACCTGTTCGGCCTGCTGAAGTCTGGAAAGTTGTATGTAAACTTAAGACCAGAAAGGCTCCAGGTGATGATGGAATACACAACATTATGCTTAAAAACCTCTCACAGAAGTCTGTTGTGTATATCACCAAAATATTTAATGGTTGTATTAAGTTAGGGTATTTTCCTAATATGTGGAAAACTGCAAAAGTTATTGCACTAAAAAAACCAGGAAAAGATACCACTTTGCCGGTAAATTATAGGCCCATCAGCCTTCTACCTGTCTTAAGTAAGCTGTTCGAAGTAATAATATATGATCGATTGCGATGTTGCTCTGAACAGCTTATCCGGAACGAGCAATTTGGCTTTCGTTCATCCCACTCTACGGTGCAACAACTGGCTCGAGTCTCCGAACATATTTCCTACCATCTTAATCATAAGCAGTCTACCGGTATGTTCCTTCTTGATATTGAGAAAGCTTTCGATACCGTCTGGCACGAGGGCCTGTTATACAAGCTTATCTCCTACGGAGTTCCAATGGATTTAGTAAAACTAATTCAGTCTTACCTTAGTAATCGCAAGTTCGTGGTACATATTGGCTCTAACAGGTCTTCGCCCCGGATGGTGTCAGCAGGAGTGCCACAAGGCTCGGTGCTTGGACCTTACCTCTTCATCCTATTTGTAAATGACATGCCTGTACAAGTCCGTACTCACTTAGCCTGTTTTGCTGACGATACAGCGTCTTATACATCAGATAACGATGTGGATATTATCATTAGCCGACTTCAGATGTCCCTTGAACTACTCCAGTCTTACTTCAATAAATGGAAGCTTAAGTTAAATGAATCTAAGACTGAAGCGATACTTTTTACACGTCAACGTAACATCCCTAAAAGAACTTTAAAAATTGCTGGACAGTCTATTCCTTGGAGCGCAGCAGTTCGCTACCTAGGTGTTACATTAGACAAAAAACTCAACTGGAGTAAACACATTGCTAAATTACGCGTCAAGGGTGCAAAAGCACTAGGTTCCCTAAGTCCTATACTTAACCGCAAAAGTAGACTCAGTCCTAAGACAAAAATAAGATTATATACAACATTAATTAGACCTTGCATTACCTACTCTTGCCCGGTATGGAGCAGTACGTGTCAATCCAATTATAACCTTTTACAAGTTCTCCAAAATAAAGCTGTTAAAATTGCTTACAATACCCCATTCAAAACTAATCTTAAAATACTTCACTCTAAAATTAAATTACCAAATATTACCCAGTATATTTTAAAATTAACTCGTACATTTTATACTAAAAATAAATGTCATCATAACACTTTGATTGCTGAATTAGGGCTAACTGAAGTGAAAGACTTGCCTAATATCGATAGATATGGTACATACAAGCTCCCACATCACTACGTGTTGTTCGCGCACGATACTGATAACGCGTCGTAGCATGAACCGTGCGCTGCGCTGGCGCTCCCCCGCTCTCGCCACTAACATGCGAGGGAGCGCGGGGCGCGGTGGGTCTCTCGTTGTCAGTAATTGTGTGCGATCACCTGACCGCTTCTCGTAACATTTACGCTTGCGCGTATTTAAATTTAGTTTTTACCCCCTAATTATAATAATGGAATCAATCCAATGATTTCATATGTTTATGTATTAGATTTAAGTTATTTTTTTATATCATGTTTTTAAAATTTACATTTTTGATTGCATTCATACTTAAAAAGGCGTCTATAGTCTGCAAAAGTGTTAGTATTTGATGATTGAATTGTGACTTAGTGTGTAAGTTCTACAATTATATGTATATTTTTATAGCAATAAAGAATTTTATAAAACAAAACAAACAAGATGGACCGATAACCAGTCATGCTATTCTCTAAGAAAACAGCCTTGAGCTTCGCTGTGGACAGCGCTGCGCTCAAGGCTGTTTTCTTAGATAATAGCACTGCTGGTGAGGGTCACAGAAATCCGATGGATGCGAGACGCACGAGACCGATCATTGTGGCGACACTTAGTGCAAGCCTATGTCCAGTAGTGGACGTCTTTCGGCTGAAATGATGATAATAAGTTGGTATAGATCCTACTATATTGTGTTGGTATATATTATGCTACGGCGACTATTTTAATTACTTAGAACAGTGGAGACCTTGTGGTAACGGGCCCGACTTACGAATTGAGGTCGCGAGTTCAAACCCAGCCAGACGCATTATTTTGTGTAATTTATTTCATCACCTCTGCTCTCAAAACGGCGAAGGAAAACATCGTGAGGAAACCGGCATACTTCATTCACCAACCCGCACTTGGCCCGCGTGGTAGATTACGGCCCATTCCCTCTCCTAGACAGAGAAGGCCTGAGTCCCTGCTGTGGGAACATTAAAAGGCTAATTATACTTGTGACTATTTTAATAGTAAACCAGCTACACGAAGCTGATCGGGCATCACATAGGTTACCTAGTACAGAAAGACTGAGCAAACGCCGAGGTTAAATATGATAATCAAAAGATAATCTATTTATAATCTGTTTTTTAAAACGACAATATCATATTATGTTTACAGGGTCGCTGGCTAGCCGACAACCTTGGACCTACAATAAAAAATTCTCGTTTCAACGAAACTTTGATTATTGCTATTGACGATCAACGGTATCTCCTACCAGTGTATTTGGCAGGAGTAAGTAGCACAAGTTTATTTAATACTAGCTTTTGCACGCGGCTTCGCTCCCGTCTACTGATTATTCTGCTCTACCCAACTCTACCCTAATCTACCCTACTACCATTTTTTTTATTTTTTACTTTCATAAGATTCTTCTCCTGACAATAACAAACACAACAAAAAAAATAGTGAAATCGGTCCAGCCGTTCACGCGTGATGGCGTGACCAAGGGAAATAGGGCGAACTTCGTACCGCCTAATAGTAAGGATAACGCCATCTACTGGCATTACCAGAACAGCATAATTCATTTTATAATATGTTTTGATTAGAGATGGCGTTGTATTCGGTTTTTTTCGTGATTTTTGTATTTCTATATTTTTTTTTTCGTAATTTATTTTCCATTTTTTCTCACCGTTTAAACCTAATCGGTCCAGCCGTTTTTGAGTTTTAGCGAGACTAACAGACAGCTATTCTTTTTTATAGGTACGAGTACTTATTAAAAAAATCAACAAATTTGGCACTTCTTGTTTCATGTCGATCTGACTCAAATCTGGTCCGATCAATATTTAGCCACCTGAAGAGCTCTGTCGTTGGCCTCGTATAAGACGTGGAAAGGAGCTTAGGTGACGCAGCTCAGCTTTCAGGGGGCTCCACACTGGCGCTATATTTGCGATGGGTCAAGGCCATACCCCATTTGGTCAGAAAATCTCTGCAGCGGCCAACCTGAGCGCGCAGTCGGTTCCAAAATTTCCAGATTGGTCACTTGCCGCAAAAATGGCACATGCTTAATAGACCAAGAGCGAAGAGCAACTGGCATTGTATAATAAACCTACATTTTTGTTAACATTAAGTATAATTTCAATTACAGATGGAACTTGCAGCTCCAGAGTCGATTGATTACATGGACGGAATAGCTGTGCATTGGTACGGGAACTTCTTCCCGCCAGAAATATTATCTGCCGTACAAAGAAGGTATCCCGGAAAAATACTTCTTGCTACAGAAGCGTGTGAAGGTACTTTTCCGAAATGATTTTTAAATAAAAATACTTCAAATTCGTATTCACCGTTCGTTGCCAGATTATTCAAAAGACGCATGGATTTTAGTCAGTAAAAGCCTAACAATTTCTCAATTTGATTAAACCCCGCCCTTAAAAAAAAATAAAGAAAAAAATTGGTTTATCTTTGTATTCCCGTAATGGTTAAAGAGAGATGTATGTGCCTTAGTTCAAACGCCCACATTTCGCCATCTATTATTCCATTCAATATTTTCAGGAGCAATGCCATGGAATTCAGAAAGAGTTGTCCATGGATCTTGGAGACGAGCAGGCAGATATGTGAAGAGCATTTTGGAAGTATGTTTACAAAATATTTGGGACTGATAGTGACTTCTCGGAACAGGATATTATTAACCTAAGTATTTGTTAACAGGATTTGAACCACTATGTTGTTGGCTGGATTGACTGGAATCTTGCCTTGAATCCGCATGGAGGTCCCAACTGGGTAGACAACTTCGTAGACGCGCCTATTCTAGTATATGCAGACAATGACGAATTTATCAAGCAACCAATCTTCTACGCTATGGGCCATTTCTCAAAGTTCATCCCAAGAGGTTCTCGGAGAGTTCGAGTAGCACAAAGAAGTCTTATAGGCATAGAAAATGTTGTTGTGAGGAAACCTAATGGAAATCTCGTTATGGTACTCCAAAACAGGTATGAACCATTATTTTATATAAATAATTGGTATTACCCGCAGCTCTACTCCCATGGAATTAGTACTTCCCACCTTAAGGTGAATGGTCTAGGACAGTCCGCGAAATTCAAATTCTCATAATTATTTTGCATTTCAGAGTTAAGTTGTATGTTGTTTAAAATATCATTGGCGGGTGTAATATGAATTTATTTCATACTGTAAACGTACATGTTGTAATTTACGAAAAAAATGGGAGAAATAAATTCCAAATGAATAACTATAAAGATAAATAATATAATTGAGCAGATAGCATTCCTTTGTGAATAAATGTGCGCCGAAGATGTTTGTGTGTTAGGATTTTGTTAATATTTCATTTCCTTCCAGGAAGAAACTTGTTTCTCAGAAACCATTAAATATGTGTCCATGGAATAAACACATGTAGCTCGAGTTACATACACATTATACAACTGTCTATATCTTATTTGATAATTAACAATCATTTAATAAATCAACAAATCATTCTGATTCCTCATCTACGAAAACAAGTCATTAGTAAACTATCCTAGTGCCCATTATGAATAAATATCAATCTTTTCTTTCAGACGAAGAAGACAAATGAACATACGAATATATATAAGTGCCAGTAGATACATTGAAATCACGATGGAACCTCAATCTATAAAGACAGTGGAAGTGAACCCTTAGAAGTAGAATTACAAACAACCATGACTAAATAAAATTATTTATTATTTATAACATTTTTAATATATTTTTCATTATTTTACCACCTCTACATCTGATCAACATCAAACCAAACAAACACACTGGTAAAAATAAAACTTGGCACATTGTGCGCTCTATAAAAATATTGATTAAACATTACTGCAATATTATAGTTGGTGTTATTAAGGCCAGCAGCAGTCATTAACTGGGCTATACTTATTTACAAAAAATAATGCCCCTTAATACTTTTTTTTGTAAAGTACTTCTCCTGCTCTGGGTGTAGTGAGAGGTTGTGTCAGATTTATACTGACTACCCAAATGTGTTCTGTAAGTTGCCCTCTGCATTCCAGGGTCGTGGTAACTCTTTCTTAACATTGGCACAGCCCTTCTTTATAATATCCTAATATCACATTGCTATTATAATATTATTGATGTCCACATTTTTCACAATTGAAATACAGTTTATATAATATTTATTATTCATTCCTATGAAGATGCAAAGGGTAACAAACAGTTTTCTCAACTTAGTAGACACCAACTATAGTACTTCATGTATCACTTGAGCACTTAGTGTAAATCAAAAATATAATTCCTAATACACAAGGCTCAATATTGGGACAGCAAGGTAATCTTATCTAATGGCCAAACACGACACACTACTCTACTTCTAATGAGTCCTTCAGGTACAGGTCCATATACTCTTGAATCTGCAGAATTACCAGAATTATCTCCTTCTAACCAAACATGACCTCTAGGAACAACTTGGTTGCGTTTAGGGTAGTTACCTCTAACGCGATCACCGGGAAGACCTGTGATCCTTTTGCAAATGTTCTGTTTAGGGTTTGAAGGGCTTCTAGATATCACGATGTCTCCGCGCCGCAGGCGTTGTACTCGAGGAGATATATGTTCAGTAAACAGTACGTTGTTGGTTTGAAGCGTGGGTTCCATTGACGGACCAGAGCACTGCAATAAATGACCAAAATATTATAATATATATATATACAATACAGGTGTTTGTTGTTTCCAGCCTTTTAGTATTCTGTACTTACCATCACAAAGTCTCCAACATATTCGAACGTGCAATGTGTAACGCAGGCTGTTTGTAAAGCATATCCCATAAAGCCGCAGGTTTTTCCAATAAATCTCATAAAAGCCATTTTGCAAGGTTAGGTTTGATAAAATGTTCCAATGCTTTTACTTTTCTAAGGAAACTGCCATTGCTTCATGGTTTACTCGTCAAATGCCAATTTATTTATAGGCACTGCAGCAAATAATTCGTCATGAAAACATCAGAAATTATTATTATAATTATATTTTCGTTTTACAAACAACTGACATTGACAGCTTTACATACTCTTTGACATTGACAGGCTTGTTATAAAATATCAATATAGGGAAGGGAAAATATCGATACATCGAATTGAATTGATATTTTTCCTTCGATATAACGATATTTTTGGCCAATATATTTTGAACCGATACATCAATATATCGATATAAAATGCTCAATTTCGAAAATCGTATCAAAAACGATAATTTGGTATAACTTTAGAATGATGTTGCAAGAGAGAGGGTTGGTAGTTGGGGGGAGGGGGGTGTTGACCACTCCCCCTTGGCAACACTCCCATAAAATAAAAAGGTAACTCACCGTTTCCGAGAAAAACGATCTTTCGTAACCTAACCGCAAAACACTCAAACATTGCTTAAAAGGCGTAATCGACGGAGTGTCGAGAGAGAACTTCAGAGTGGTTTAAAAAAAATAACCTCGAAGGAGGAGGCCGGGTCTGGGTTCGTTCGCTTCGCTCGGTAACTACGACCCCGCCACCTCCTTTTAACATAACCTATGCAACTCGGGGTGTCCCCATGTCTTGAGCTCGCTTCGCACGCTCTTGCATCTTAAGTTATCCTAGTAACAGTAATAACTGCCTTTTGTACTCACATATGAAAAAAAAAATCCTTCATCGTACAGGTCGATCGAAGTCAAATTGAAGTATATCAAAATATTTCGCGCAAAAGACGGTCGAGTAGGCAGGCAACCGGTGACCAATTTATAAGCATGGGTCAATTGTAATAGCAAACAATGAAGTCCAGGGGAGAAGCCAAGGTCGTCGAAAAAAGCCACAAGTCACATAGAGCACATTCACGCAACTTAAGGAGAAACGGCTAAACGGCATGAATGACCGAAACGAATGACAGTGACACAGACACCTATCGTGTCTTTTTTTACGTTCCGTTTTAACATAAGTGGCATGATATTTCATACCACAGCCCTGCGGTAGGGTCGTTACTCTAACCGTTCAAAAATGCTTCGAGTCGCAACCCAGCCCTACGTTCAAAAATGAGATTAGAGTTAACTCTAATGCCGTCATCGGGTAGATACTCTAAGCTCGCATTTTTGAACGCGAACGTAGACTTTAACTGTCAATACCAAGCAACTGTCATTACAGCAACTTACCCTGCTCGGAGTTAGAGTTAGTTGGGTTAAATCTAGGGTAGTTACCTGAGTTATAAAAGAACGACTCTGGGTTGCAACTCAAAGCTACTCTGGTTAGTTTTGAACGCAGCCCAGGGTCGTTCTTTTATAACTCGAGTAATTACTCTATAGTTAACCCCACTAACTCTGACTGCGAGCAGTTGGTGGTTGGTGTAAGCGGTAGGTTGGCAAAAGCGGCAGGAATGTCAGTGCGTTCAAAAATGAGATTAGAGTTAACTCTGATGACGTCATCAGGTAGATACTCTAAGCTCGCATTTTTTAACGCGAACATAGAGTTCAACTGTCAATGCCAAAGAACTGTCATTACACCAACCTACCCTGCTCGGAGTTAGAGTTAGTTGGGTTAACTCTAGGGTACTTATTCGAGTTATAAAAGAACGACTCTGGGTTGCAACTCGAAGCTACTCCTGTAATTTTTTAACGCAGCCCAGAGCGGTATGTACCCAAGTTTGTTCGACCTGGTCCGACCAAAGGGCGCATTATTGTTCAAGCTTTCCAAACCATTGACATGTCCAGACTACCAAAGAATGCGGGAAAATCAACCCTTAATCCCGAAATTAGGTAGTGCGTGTAAGAGTGACACTGACGATAGAATTTTAAATTGCTTTGAACGCAACCCTAAGTCTAGTCTACGTAGGGCAGTTGGACATGATTCAATATCAACAATAAATGAGTGATAAGTGATGTAATAGTAATTAAGATTATTATAATTGTATTGATAAAAATCTGTGATTTGGTGTAATTATTTTTATTGAGCGTTCTAATAATGGCGCCAAAAGACTACGTCACTACATGACACAACGCTGTTGACATAGGTTAGTGTACCGATATTTTAAAAGGTGTTTTATTTTATTGACGATTTTATGCTATTCAGTTTGTTTGGAAAAAAACGTTATTTATATTTCGGTTTTAGACTTTTTGGGTAGTTTAATAATATTCATAGAACTAGTACTACGAGTGTTTTGATACAATGTTGTGTCGTCAGCGCCACGTTGTATATTATAATATTGTTCATTTTGTATAAAAATTACTATTACCTATTTATTGACTTAGACTAAATAAAATCGAAAATCTCAGAAAGTTTGATCGATATATCGATATCTTTCATAGATAAATCGAGACCGATATTAATTTTTTTATATATACATCGATCTTTTTTAACACTGCTGACATCCCTATTTCTATATTTTCAATGATTTGACAAAGACATAGGCATGGCTTTACGAGATTGAATAATTGTACTATCGAATTTGTAGGTAAATAAAAACAATTTTATTAAATCGATATTAAATTATTAATCAATTTTGTGAACCGATTTCAGAACTTTTTTCCCTGCGGAATGCAACTATTTATATTATATATTTAAAAACGTTCAAATCACCTATTTTCCTGGAGCAGATTTCTATGTGAATGTTGTACACCCGATTATTCACCAGGTATGAAACATTATTATTTATGTGCGCTGCATAACCCTGCAGCATCATCTGTGCGATGCTTTTTAGATCTCTGTACCTACAGAGTAACTTACGAATCGATTGTTTAGTCCTCAATTTATTTCTGAATCAATTATTATTTAGACGTCGAATCGAATCGGTTGAAAAAAAACGATATTTTTCAGAAAGATTTTTTTAGAAATTAGGGATGGTAACATCCCTAATTTTAAATATTGACAACCTTTTTTTTCTGCACCCCTATTTGGGCGGACTAAGGTCTTAGACCATAACGCTTTTTTTATGTGGGAAATCATGTGTGTCACCTTGTCACATTAGTAGAATATCACCACATTCTTCTATCGAATCTGTTTTACCCTCAGAAAATTGGTTTAAAATTGGCTAAAACTTAATAAAGTACTTAATCTTTATACGTTTTTCCACCTTTGCTGAAAAGTTTCAGCTTCGGCCACAATCCAATGAAGTTTAATTTAGTTGCCCATTACAAAACAGAATTACTTTGAGAGCACGCGCTTAGTGCCAAACAATTAAATAACGTTTGATTTCCTGCACGGAAAATGTCTGTAACTGCCATCTGAGACCGATCTCAGACGGCCACCACGGGGGGGCGAATAAAACACATGCTTAAAGCATAATCTAACAAAAGCATAAAACAAGTCGGTTGCAACTTTTTTTAAACCGAATCGCACGTGTTTGGTTTTTTGTTTCAGCGTAACCGTAAGTCGTTGAGTAAAAAAACAAAATTGTAATTTCTAAATGAACGATTTGCCTTTATTGTGTGCTGGCGATGCAGATGGCTAAAAGCCTGATATTTAAAAGGAAAACGTACAATCCTCTTTATACATCTATGGCAAAATCGGGTCTGTTATTTGACTTGATTCCCATTTTTATTATTGTGTTTGTGTTTTTTTTTTCAGCTATCGCAAGCAATAGGATAGGGTGTATACAAGATCCTTGATCCTAAGTGTTTTATAGGCCTAGAAGTTGAAAACATGATTAGTCGATTTTAAAAAGTTTAGGCGAATATCAATCGATTGATATTGAATTTGAGTTGACATAATGACAGCAGGCAGGATCAAACAGATTATTGTGTAGAATTCGCTGGGGCATATCGAGCTTAGCGAGTCGTCATAAATTTAGCTACAACAAAGTGAAATAACATTATCCACGGCGCGCTAAACGTTTATCTGTGTCTTTTGTTCATTGGCTTTACAACAAAATTATAAGTGAACCAAAATTTGTTGCGCCACGGTTAACCCATCAGCTTTCACATTACTATTTCGTTTCTATGGGATTATTTCCACAGAAATCAACTATCTATCCAGTATTTATCCAGTAGTGTTAGATATTTACGTTATCAAGAATTCGAGGTGTTCTATGTTTATGCCTGGCTAGAGTACAATCAATATTGTATTAGAACGTTAACCTATTGTTGTGAAATGAGTGTGCATATTTAGTGTACCATTGAGTTATGAGCACCTGATGGAAGATTAGCATCGCCACCGAAGCTCAGGAATTTAATACCAAGTAAGTGTTTTTTTTTTCTGTTGGTACCTGACCCCAAATCTTGGAAATATGCATGACTCACGCATGTTTCGTTGTAAAGATTATTTCTGATAATAATAAACAATTGCCCGTGTAGAATATATTAGGTAGTATAACTGTAATGCCAGTAGGATGTATTCTAAGTATTTCAGTGGAGATACCAAGACATAGGCCCATGTGACAGAATATATAAACATGTGTGTAATTTTGAAATACAACAGTAGTGTTTAGCATTCCTAATGCAATAGTAGTGGATGCTGCTGGAAAAAAAACGATCCAAGAGAAATGATAATAAGTTCTTTATATATAAAAATTCCAACATAGCAATCAAACACAAAAAGGTAAGTATTTAAGTCATTTTAAATAAATGTTATAAGTAGTTTTTATTAGTTATATGGAAAAATAGTATCCATGTGTTCTCTTTGTTTTCCTAATCTAAACAATGAAAATATTTTGTCTGTTTTAAAAGCATTGGAATATTTACATAATAATAATATCACCCTGTAATTATTCTATTAAACAATCTGAATTGCTTTTTTCTACAGAGACAGATCATTGACCTTTGTTTTACAAAACTGTTCAAATAAATATTATAGCAAAAATAAAAATAAAATTTCTTAATCTTCTAATCATTAGAAGTATACTATAAATTAATTTTATAATATATAAGCTAAGACCATTGATTATGTAGCTTAAACTATTAAAATAATAGAAATCAGCAATCATTTGATTGACATCAACTTACTGAAAGCAATTTCTATTAAATTATGATGCTTTCAGCAAGATTTACTAACAAGAAATTAATTGTATAATATAATTCTTTGTGTTGAACTTTCTAATGCTACTACTAAACATGTTTATTGTTAATTATATCTTTCACTTTTTAGCTGTGTTAAAACAATTTTAATTTCTAAATAGCCAGCTGTTTTTGTTATGCTTAGCTGTCTTATACCATTGTCTTTCTTAGTATCCCAAATATTTAAGTAAGTCCCATATTACAAGTAGAACAATGAAACAAAATAGACAGAGAAGCCTTACAATAAAAGTGAAGGACCAAAAAAAAAGTGTATGTACAGAAGGCATCTACCCCTCCCTCATTTTACATTCTATTAAGTATATCAATGTTCTCTCTAGCTGTGAAAAATATTAGAGGCAAGTAAACAGTAGTAATTTAGTAGAATAACTGACTGGTTTGAATGCACTGTACAATCAACTTTTGCTACAACCCATTTAATTGTTTGCTTTTGTTACAAACCCAGTAAATAATCTATTGTATTTAGCAGTGGCATAACTAGTCCCAATGGGGCCATGTATCAAACATTTTTGACAATAAGCCACAAAGCCACAAAGTTAGCTTCCGAGAGCCAAACCCAGGGTCTTTGAAACCCAGGCAAAAAAGATCCTTATGAGTGGGTTTTAGTCATATCATAGTAATAGTCTGACATACCCTCCTGCTCTGCCCTAGAGTGGAAGAAGTCATTGGATGATTTAAGAGAAGAAGTAATTTGGATGTAGATAAAGTATTACAAATTTTTGCACACATCAGGGCCCTGTAGCTATGCCCTTTGTGTTAAGCCTCAATCTATGCTCCTGCATAAAACATGTAATTAATTCCCTTTTTTTTTTCAACAGAAACCATGGGGAGATTCACAGGAAAGAAATGCAGACTATTGTCGATGTTATGGCTGACAGGAGGCTTCTTCTTTGTGGAGCTGATTGTCGGCTACATCACCAACTCTATGGCTCTTGTAGCAGACTCATTTCACATGTTAAGTGATGTTGCTGCACTTGTAATTGCATTTTTATCAGTTAAGGTAAGTTCCCCTGTTCTACTAACATAATTTGATCTTATGTCTTTAATAAATTGTTCTTAAAATTAAATTAATATTGAATATGTTGACATAATTGTCTATGACATGTAGTTGTTTCTTTAATTATTTTATGTCTATTGTTATAGTCACCTGGTAAAATAATTACATAGTTTAAATATTATTTTATAAAAACAGTGAGCTAAGATAGTTGTTTGATGTAGAATATTGGTACTTAGCTCCATCCAACAGAATTGGAATCCGACTCCAACATAGTTAGGAACACACTAGGCAAATTGATTTATTGAGGTACTAATAGATTTGGTTTCTTTCATGTGTACTTATAGCATTATTGTGTTTAAAAAAAAAAACTATATGTTAATATTGTTACGTTCATAAGCAAAAGACCAGGTTAATAAATTACGCCATTATTTCTGTTACATGGCATTAAATAATATGGTATCAGAGAAGGTCTACCTACTCAAATATATTTAAACAAACAAAGAATAATAATGCATTATAAGTATCTAATGCTTGTAATTAGCTGATTAGAAACTGTCTTTCAAAGTGAAGCTGAAGACTGTCTTTCACACAGATAGATAAGATAAACAAATAATAAAACGTGAATATTTTCGCATTTTTTCCTTGTTTAAATATTTATTATTAAATGTGTCCTGCTAACAACAAAGTTTTCCTTATAAAATAAGATCAACCTAACAAATGCGTGGCCTTTTACACAGCAGTGTAGTTAAAATATTGACTGAATGAACCGATCTGGTTCGTGACATCATCGTAATTACATATTAGGTGATCATGCAAATCCCATTCATCTGATTCATTTTAAGAAAATCGGAAAAGATTGAGTCATTGAGTAAAACTATAATAAAACTTCAAATCCAGGGAATGAAGGAAAGCCAAGTACAAACTATTTACTTTGTGGAACTATCCATGCCTGAGTCAACCTTATATTGTCCAAGTATACCTACCATTATCAGGATAGGATGGTGCGGGTGACAACTGTCAGATTCATACAATGTAGTTACCTATCTGACGTCATCTCAATGCTCAGTCACGTGATCAGAACAAAGGATTCGGAGGCGTGGCCTAACCGAGGCGGTTGACGCAAACGAAACGATCGTAACTTGGCTAGGTGGAATTCATTAAACCACAAGCGAACGCCGGCGTTCACTCTCTCGTTGTCTTTCTATTGTGTCTCTAATTACGGTATTCGAAAGGATGCATATTTTGGTCCTGCTGTCATCAAGGCTGAAGCTAGTTTCGAACTCAACTGAAGTCATGAGTGCCTATTTAACAAAGCTCGAGGCAACGACTCGACAGTAATTTGCCAAGTTTCTTTCATACATTTTGTTGCATTGTCATTTTTAATTTCTGACTTAACTATATTTCAGGACCCTTTATTCGCTTACCCCAAAATACCCTAAAAATAATATTTCATAACAATTAACCAATACATTTCTCATACCCAGATGTCACCAAAGAAATGGTCAAAGAATACATTCGGGTGGGCCCGAGCCGAAGTACTCGGCGCGCTGGTCAACGCAGTGTTTCTAGTTGCACTGTGCTTCAGCATAGCTGTGGAGGCTGTGAAGCGGTTCATTGAGATCGAGATGATACACGACGCGGAGCTTCTAGTCGCTGTCGGATCACTTGGGCTGCTACTTAATATTGTAGGCCTGTTTTTATTTCATGGTGAGTATTTTAATGATAAAGGTACCTGATCAAATTACTGAGCCACACCAGCTTCAAAGCCTGAATCAAAATGTATAAAACGAAAACAAAATTCATGACGAATGGCACGATGCGCATAGTAGTCATTTAAGGTGTTGAGGTTAAATATGTCCAGTCTAATGAGACTGGACTTCTTTATATTGCCTCGCCCGGAATGCACTGAAAACTTAGAAAAACGCTTAGAAAAGATTTTGTTTAATGATACCATTTATGAAAGAGCCACTTCCATTCCTCTAAAGGAAACTCTTGGACACACGCATCCTCCCCACCCACCCTCACCTACAGAATGCAAACGTGATCGTTAATCCAACGTCAAAATTCCGCACTCGGAGTCTGCCAGTGCACAACGATACGAAGTATCCTCGCGCCTCGCGAGTCAGGTTTATTTATTTATTTAAACTTCATGTACAGTAATGGTACATAGGCGGACTTAATGCAACAAGGCATTCTCTACCAGTCAACCTTTGGATTATGTAGGTACCGCACAAAGAAAACTATTCTCCGTTTCAAAACTCAAATCGCAGATGTAGGCAACACAGCCGCTAATTTTTTTTATTTTTTTTATTATTATTGATAGGCTCGCGTTTGACCACTATCTCACCTGATGGTAAGCGATGATGTGGCCGAAGATGGAGCACGCTTGCCTAGAAGTAACCTATTCACTCTTGACTTAAAGACCCCTAGGTTGTAGCTATCAGGGAACAGTAAATTAAAATGTAACTGGAGGCAAAAGGAAAGGGCGAGACAAATCGGACTTATACCTAAAAGAGCAGACTCAAATTGCAAGGGGAATGTACAAAAACTGGTCAAATATGAGTCGGACTCGCGCACTGAGGGTTCCGTACAAATTTGAAAGGTAAATTGCGGTTTACGATTTATGACGTATTAAAAAACTACTTACTAGATCTCGTTCAAACCAATTATCGGTAGAAGATTGCATGGCATCACATCATATATTTTTTTTAGTTTTTTCATTCTCTTATTTTAGAAGTTACAAAATGTGTGTTCCCCACACATTTTACCACTTTGGAAGTGTCTCTCGCGCAAACTATTCAGTTTAGAAAAAAATATTATAAAGGAGAAACCTCAATATCATTTTTGAAGACCTATCCATAGATAACCCACACGTATGGTTTTGATGAAAAAAAAATTAGAGTTTCAGTTCTAAGTATGGGGAACCCCCAAATTTTTTTTTTTCTATTTTTGTGTGAAAATCTTAATGCGGTGTTGTGTAAAAATAAAAACCCGTCACGCATTAGAATCTATTTAAATAAAAGCGAAATAGGTACCACTCACTGATCAATCACGAAATCTCAGAAACTATAATACCTACAAACTTAGAATTTGGCAGGTAGGTTCTATACAGAGTGTAGGCATCCGGTAAGAACGGATTTTACGAAACTCCACCCCTTAGGGGGTAAAAGGGGGGTTGGAAGTTTGTATGGAGAAACCTACTTTCGCGTGGGCGAAGCCGCTGACAGAAGCTAGTTCCTTATAAAAAGGTGACTGACTCTGTCCAAGTCGATAATTAGCGGGATTTGACTATTTAAATTTATGCATACTGAGTGACAATTCAATTCTATTATAGGTACCAAACCTGGGTCATCCTACTTTTCGACGGACAAAAACAGTCTCCGAGTGAATTTCCTTTTTTTTTTTACTTTTATGACTAACTAATTATTTGAAATGACCCACCACTCGCAATTTATATGACAATATATAAATTGCGAGTGAATTAATTTGTATACGAAAGGCCTACCTATCAATTTTCTATATACGTACCTAAATAATAAGTAAATTCTAACAAAAATGAGAAACAAAAGTTCTCTTTGAGTAAGATCCAACTGTATAACTATACTAACCTAACCTAACAAGTTCTCTCAAAGTTCCTCCTTAAACTATAGCTTTTTCACAACCATCTTCAGTTGCATAGAAAATTTTATTATTCTTTACTACTCGATAGTGCGACTTGGCAAGTTTTACCCTTACTTGAATCTTTGTGTAAAAGTACAATTTAGCCAAGTGTATTTACAATTCAAGGTTCAAATAAATAAAAAAGTAATGAGTCAATTCTAATTTTAAGATCTTTGAAAACACATAAAAACTAATGACACGATTCGTAATGGATAATTGTGGAATACCCCACCATAAAACTGATTGGTTCCAGTTATATAGTGCTGTACTTATCGACTAACATATTTTCCTACTTTACGAACGTAAATATTTGTAAATACCAATAATGTATTACTTAAAACTTTTTAAGTATCTTTAAAAACCATCATCTTCCTGCCTGTTATTTGGAGTCGGCGCAACACGTTTTTTTCTTCCATTCTGCCCTGTCACTCGTCATGCTATCACTAACTTCGTTTTCTTTCATATCACTCTTCACACAATCCATCCATCTTTTCTTCGGTCTCCCTCTCCCTCTCCATCCATCCATATTTAAATTCATAACTATTTTAGTAACATGCGTTTTATCCCTCATCTTCACATGACCATACCAAGACAAACGATTCCCTTTCAACTTTTCAGTCACTGGCGCCACTATCAAACTTCCCCTAATATACTTATTTCTCACTTTATCCATTCTCGTCACACCACACATCCATCTTAACATTCTCATGTCCGCTACGTGCAATCTTTTTTCATCCGTCTTTTTCACAGCACAACATTAAAGTATCTTTAAAAATACTGATCTCAAAAGGAAGGTGATTCACCAATTTATACAAAGTTAACGGAAACACAAAAGACATTGATTCCGTATTCTAACTTCGTTGTAGAGTCCTGCGTGCCGCTATGACCCAAACCTAAAATTTTATTGTTTTGTACCAATCCGACCGTTCAACCATTGAACTACACGCAATTCCGTTGCGTGCTTTGAAATTCCAATCATCTTCCTTAACAGTCCTAAACCAGTTTTTATTAGCAGTTTATAACTGAAACAGTTTTTTTTTTTTTGTATGAATTAAGACCTCATCTACACAACCTTCTCGAGATGCAGTCAAAGAGTAAATTAAACCTAACTGTATCTCGACCTTGGCGTTGCGTCACAATGCAAACATTCTTTACGACCGGTCCAGGCATGGACCTATATCATAAATGTTTATTACTTGTTTTTAAACATCATCCAAGTCGAATTTGGAATTTTTCTAACGTTCGTTTTTAGGGTTCCGTACCTCAAAAGGAAAAAACGGAATAATAATAATATAGGATCACTTTGTTGTCCGTCTGTCTGTCTGTCTGTCAAGACCATTTATCTCGAGAACGCGTGGAGGTATCGAATTTAAATTAAAATCCCTTGATGCTGTGAAAAATCAAACTTCAAAGTAAACGAAAAAAAATTGAGCCGTTTATGTCGCAAAAATAGATTCCCTTAAGTGTCGAACACTTAAGGGAATCAAAATTCATAGGGTAGTTTCCGTTGACCTAGAATCCTAAAATTTGGCTTAAAGCAAGGTCTCATAACACAAATATAAGAAAAAATCTAAAAACTGTAAATTTGAATTTACGTCACAAAAAAAAAACTTTTTGCGATTCGGAAAAATCTACGTAACTTGTTTCGGGTATTGAACTGTTTTAATAGGTAAATTTTTACTGAACCCTCAGTGCGGGAGTCCGGCTACTTGCCCGGATTTTTTTTCTTACTTCCTTTGAAGAGCGGTTAAACGATGTTTTCCTGGTCGAGTTATCGAATATGTTATTGTTAATATGACATATATTAGCTTTAACAATATAATAATATCAAACATGATTCATATTGTAACTATCTCGGCTATACGTTGTTCAATGTTCAATTATTGTTTTGTTTTGTTTCATTCAGTCATTTGAATATATTGAATATTGAAGTAGATCTAAGAGAGAGAGAGATCTAAGATCTAAGCTAAAGTTGTAAACAACTGCTAAGACTTACTCTCAAATAGCGCACTTGGAAAATGCACAAACATGCTCGTTAGAAAGTTTTGATTACACGAAGCATCTAAACCTAAAGTAAAGCTAGCTGAATGCCATTCTGTGGTTATGAGCCTAGTTCCGAAGTGGTACTTGAAACTCCTCTTTCTCCTGCATAACTGTGAAGAGATTTCGCGTACAAAATATAGCGTAAACTGCATAACACGCATAGTAGACCGAATAATTCAAAACTCGATACAGCATAGACACGGCGCCGTACCTTATCAAAATTACCGATACAGCTTGCCCTACATTTTGAAGTGCCTGCTATTTGTTTTCTTCTTGAAGGATCCTTTACCTTTCCTAAAATAAGACAATTCCTTCATTCAGTATTTCTGAATAAAAACATTCGTGAACAAAATAAGTGGCGTGATGACTGAATTGCACAACTAACTTTGTTTCGAACTGTGGCGCAGCCAAGAGTGATGATGAGATTTGTCCTGCAGTAATTCAGTATTTACATATCATCAGGATATCAAGCATCGACAGTTCGTTATTATTATATTCCTAAACCAAACTTTATTATCGTAGATCACGGCGGCGGCCACGGTCATTCCCACGGTGGAGTTCCGCCACCAGCCAACGTGAGACATCTCACAGATATCGTCAACAGCAATGCAGATATGGCCCTAGGTCATAACGCGACTGATACTGAAGAGACTGATGAAATGGTCCCGCCGAAGACAGAAAAAGTAGCAAATAATAAGAAGCAGACGCCTTGCAGAGCGGCTCACGATCCTGGACATATGAATATGAAGGGCGTGTTCTTGCATATCCTATCTGATGCTTTAGGTGAGTGATTCTTTTGTTCGTATTATTATTGGTCAACTATTGAGATGTGTTTTATTTATGGACGGCATTTTAAATGTCCTATTTTTAATTCAAACTGGCTTCTAAACATACGAGATTTTACTTATGGTGGTTGTAGCAACATATTGCAGTGGAATAACCGAATTGAAAATTCGGTTATTCCATGACCGAATTGAAAATTCGGTTATTCCATGTCTAAGTGAACTGTGTGTATCACCAGGGGGTTTACCAAGGTTATCAGAATTTATTTATGAGTCACTATGATTGAAATGTCGTAATCAATGACTTCAGTTCATAGAAAAATCATATCCGTGAAATCGATTACCTCACTTTCACCAGCTGCATGTACAATCGAAAGAAATACATTTTTATTTATTTATGACATCAATCAATTCGTAGGCGCTAGAACAAAAAGTTTGCTGATGACACTATTACGTCATTAGCTGTTAAGTAGAAATATATTCTTATATTTATGGCTGTTACATTTTCTCTTTTATAATACACCTACCTCTTTAGCAAAGATTGGTAACGATAACGTCAATACTTTGTTGTTTTACACTTACGAACGTATAATTTAAGATAAAACCGTACATGTATTTATAATTTAACTTGTGTAGTTTCGATTAGTAAACACGGAATATACATTGTTCTACGTGCTGTAGACAAATCAAATAATAAGAGAAAGTTATATACGACTGCTTACATGCGGATTTTAATGGCATCTACTCAACCAGTAGGCAACTGCGTAAGTAATGCCTGTCGGTTCTTATCGCCATCTATTATAATATGGGTCTTTATGTCGTCGTTATTTGAAGAAAGAATGATTTCAGCCTACTTTTCCTTAAAATATAACAATATTACGTCCCTATAGCGACTGTAATCGTTCCTTTTGAGGAAAACCCGTATTTTTTTGTGGTCAAAACCTGGCTACGTATACCTCAAAAAGGTAAAAAGAGTCGTTATAACGATTCAAAAGTTAGACACCTGAGACAAAAAAATATTTCTGAAGAAAAATCTATATAGAATGGAGCCCGTGTGTACCTGGGCGGGGACTAGTGTTAATCAAAGCAGCGTAACATTTAGGTCAACGAACACTGCCTTAGCCTAGAAACGTTTAGTTGAACTAGTGGTTAACGCTATCGGCTGTTTGCGATATCGCGTGTGAAATTCACACCATTGATCTGAAAAGGCGATTGCCCGTTTTATTTGTAGCCTTCGTGATTGACATGTGAATGATTAGCCATTCCTGTGGGATTTAGCTGTTGTTGTTGTTGATATTGTTATTTTTGGAGTTCTTAAAGAACTTATCTGTGGACGATGATGCTATAAGTGCTCAAGTATGCCCGGAAGAGCCTCTACCGTATTTTCAGATTAACTAACGTTTTCGACCGAAGATACCTATAGATATATTATTATATAGTTTTTGTTTACTTTTATATTTGCACCAAGTGCAACCCCATTTTGTGTCCAGGCAATTTCTGTCCATTCTGGGTTGCCTGAAAGAAATCGCCGAGTGCGATAAGGCCGCCAATTGTATGTTTTTTTGTATTAAAATATCAGTTTGTAAATTTGTAATCTTGGTATGCAATAAAGTATATATAAATAAATAAATACCACAAGATCCTTTAAATTCGTAACATTTTACGCTAATACGGTATTTGAAACAAGATAAGGAAATTAAATATAAAACTATTTCGAAGGATTTTCCTCAATGTTATTTACGAGTATAAATATACATAAATAATGTATAAGTTCAGAAGGTGATTAATACAATCTCAGAGAATTCATTCAACTAGTTACCTAGAAAACCGCAGCCTCGTGGATTTCTATGTTTATTCATTTGGTATTTCCACTATAAAAACTATACTATACTAACTACTAATAATACTATGCTATTGGTACTATTATATTATTATAAATAGGTGTTTTTGTATGTTCGTATTTTTCTTTGTACAGAATAAACTTAAAACTAGGTACAACCGATTTTTCACATGAGGAAAGCTGCTGGCAGAAGCTAGTATTATATAAAATCGGTAACCTACAATATTTTTTCTATGAAATAAAAATAAGATGAGGCATTTTTCACTTCCCACACAAGTCATAAAAATAAATGCAGGAAAGTATGTTATGTAAAAATCGTAGGCGATGAACTAAATACATACAAATATATGGTATAATTGTTACATAAATTGGTATCAATAGTGCCATAACGGGGTGCCATTCAGTGCCAAACTATTCTTCGAACCTTGTTTGCCAAAAATAAAAGTTGATATTTATCCAAAACTTTTTTTAACTGGGACTGGATTGTGTGGGATGATAATAATGGCATTACGTATTCATAACCGAATTTACTTTCAGAATACTTGAGATTTTTAGCAATAAGAAATGACATTATTGCGCTAATGTGTCCATGGAGCTATAAATATCTTCGATTTTTCAGCTTATTAAGTAACTAGCTTCTGCCAGCGGCTTCGCCAGTGCGAAATTAGATTTGTCCATACAAACTTTGGACCCCCGTTTCATCCCCTTAGGGGGTCAATTTTGGAAAATCATCTCTTAGTGCTCATTTACGTCGTAAAAGGAAACCTGCAAAATTTCACGTTCCTAGTCCCAATAGTTTCTGCTGTGCGTCGATATGTCAGTCAGTCAGTTTCTCCTTTTATATATATAGATTTATTAAAAGTTAAGCACTTGCATTAGAGAGACGGCTAAAAAAGTTCACTGTTTCATAATCACCATCAACCTGCCCCCCTTTTTTGTGGTGGGAAATCATCAAATAGCTTCTCCCTCTAGGTGGAGAGAGAGGAAGTATCAGACTGTTACTGGTCAAAACTGACCCGTGATCCTTCAGTTGCCCTTTGTGTTCCGGGGCCACGATGACTCTGTAGGAATCCTGCAGCCCTATCTACCTGCCCTCTTTTTTTAAAATTAGTATATTATCAAAGAACTTCTATCTCTACTATATCAACAGTTTGGCTATTAGCCCTCATCTCAGTAAGCGTCTCCTTTCTAACATCTCATCATACAGACGATCCTCTCGTGGGTCCCTTATCTTAAATACACTGAGAATTGAGATTGATATGTCAGTGTCTATTATTGCACTCTGAAAATCTGACACCACAGCCCAGCAGAGCCGATGCTCACTAGGGTCACGGGGATTTTTTGAAATGTTAACCCACGGCCCAAGAAAGCAAAGGGCAACTGAAGGACACATGTATTTTTAGTCGGTAAAAGTCAGACACGCCCTTTCGCTCCACCCTTGAGCAAGAGAAGTCATTGGATAATTTCCCAACTCAAAAAGAACTGCCTCATGGACACGTTAGCTCTGCGTGATACAGTCTTATAATGTCTTTTGATATGTCATCATCATCATTTCAGCTAAAAAATATCCACTGTTGGACATAGGCCTCCCTCAAGTGTCGCCATAATGAAAAGTCTTGTGCGTCTCGCATCCATGGGATGGACAATAGTCCGCATATTCTCTCGAACACTACGTAAACCAATACCGAATAGTAACTTGACCCATAAATGCAAGTCGCACGCTGTGACGTTTGTTGTCCTACTCTCCATTCACTGCCAACGAAGGTTCTTCTAGTACCAACTGAACCTTGGTGCATTTGATCCATAGCCAAGTTTGCCTTGACATTGACTAAATACTTTCGATAAGGAAATTGTCGATTCAGCCATGACAAGCTCGAATAAAAAACATGTTGCATTTTCTAAATTTATTGCAAAGAAAATTGATCGTCTATGTTGAATTATTGTTAACATTTAATTAAAATCGTAAAATTAATGAAACGTATTAAGGTTTAATTTAACATGGAAATCATGTTTATCATTTCAGCATCCATTAAATAATTAATTGAACTGTTTATCGGTGGCATTAGCTACTTCATTACGTATTTGTATCAATATTAGTAGTTGTTTAGTATAATTTTAGTCGTGATTATGTACCACGAATAATGGGTATTGTTTACACGCCTCATTTTATAATTCGTGATTTGTGAGTTACTACATTTGACTGCATAAACCAAAGACAAGTACTTATTATTTGTAGCATTGCAGTGTAAGTTCTATTTTTTTTTTTCACTTTTGACCAACGCATCCTGATTCGTTAGAAAATACACTTTCAACTTGTTTTTTTTTTATGTCAGTGTTGCGTGAAAAGTTCGAATTAGCCATATGTTTTTTTTTTTTTAAAGAACAGATCGTGTGTAGCATGTTTATTATGTAGATAGGTATGATTGCACATCAATTTGTTAATTGAACTGAAGGGTCAATGGCCGCTGTTTATCGACAAATGTGTGTGCTTAATTAAAGGCTCCCTAAAAACAATGCGTCTGACAACGTATCGGAGTATTTAGGCATTTAAAGTTATGACTGATTACAATAATTTATTTAAGTGTATTTTTCACACAAAACTCAACGAATGATCTCCTTCTATGATCTACTTATCAGAATACTCACCTAAACTGTCAATTGAAACATTTAGAGAAGTAAAATTATTGGTTTGTATGTTTGTTTGTAAAACGAAAATTCTAATAGTGTCACATACTTTTTCTAGGATAGGACACGAAAGCAAATATGCGGAAAACTCGGGTTGCGGGAATTTTCGAAAATACCTTAACTCTGGAATCCTTACTTAAGCCCTGGAACGCAAATGGTAACACAGATGGGTTTTAGTCACTAAATGGCTGACACGTTCTCTCGCTCCACCCCAGAGCAGGAGAACTAATTTGATGATTTCCCACATTAAAAAAGGAGATTCATAAGAGGAAAACGCTCGAAATGTCAACCGAACACCGTAGGTTCAAAATAACTTGTTTTTTGCATTTGTTTTTGGTGATATACACTGTGTCTTAGACATCGACGCACAAACGTGTACCATGGATCCAGTACATGATACTGAACTAACAAGTGGTGAAATTTTTCGTCGGCGTTTCTCTCATTAAAATAAAATCGGAACTTTTTTATTTCGAAGCATAGTACAAGCATAATATTAACCTTATAATATTCCCACTGTTGGGACTCAGGCCTCCTCTCTAGGTAATGAATGGGCCGTAATCTATCACGCGGGTCCAGTGCGAGTTGATGGATGTCAAATTTTTGCGTCTAAGAAATGTTTCCTCCAGTATTTTAAAGTGTATAAAATCGTTATTCTAATCAACCCCAATAACATTTATATTTAAAAAAGAATAATTCGCTTTTGCTCAGCTGAGCAGATAGCTCTTTCTGCTTTTATTGACAATGTGTTTTTAATGATAAAGTGAGTTAATTACCTACTTGACTCCCATCGACATCGAAGCGTGTATGATGGATCCAGTACATAAAACTGTAGCCACCACACAGCACATCACGTCGGGGTCACCAGTTTGGAGAAAGGTGGAACAGAGAGTAAAGTCCCGCAAACCTCCCTATACTGGATCACAGTGTATTTATCTAAATCACAATACCATGGCAGTATGACTTACACAAAGGAAGCATATAAATTAAACATCAAATTCTCCTTCAACTATTGTATAATTCACAAACTACGTTGTTGTGTTACTATAATATAAACAGCTATTGTTGAAGCTATTGATTGGGTCTTGCAAATTAAACTCGACCTTTGAAGTCTAAGGTTTCGCAGTCAAACGCTCGCCGCTCAAAGGAACCTAGTGCATAATAAATGGCAATGGCCGTCTGGAAAGAAAATTGGAACACGGCAACTGGTTTACGTGACCCATTCTATTTTTCGTCGGACAAAAACGTCCCTAAGTGAAAAAACCGTGTGTACTTTTATGGAAAACTAAACGTATTTGATCTTTAGGGCTGATTTTTTTATAATTTAAATTATGTAGGAATAAACTAAATGGCAATTTGAAAGCTTCTGTTAGAAAGATTGCTCTAACCGCTTTATTTTCAGCAACTTGGCAAGAAATATCTGACTTTTGAAAAATCATGGCCAAGTCTAGTCATGCCATTTATTTTATAAACCCAGCATCTTTGCCCGCGTGAAAATCGATAATTTTCCATAGGGAACGTACCCTGGGGATCAGAGGTTCAAAGGGATCAAATGGTCTATCCGTGTGCTAAATTTCATCTAGATCCGTTCAACCTATTAAGCGTGAAGGAGTGACAAACATACACACTCTCACACGTTTTAATTGAATACAAGCTTTCACCTTTATAACTTTATGTGTGACTGTCGTATAAATTACGAGCTAAATAATTATATTAACGATGAAAAAAAAAGTTGTTGCCATCTATAAACGTTGCTCTTTGATAACTCAGTTGCTTTTCAGTAATTGCAAATCGTACTTAGAAAAGAAGAATGGCCTACGTGAATCATTCCACGAAGTTATAAAGACGACTATTGAGGAAATTGCATCCACTTATGCTCCATTAAGTTCTTTGCTTTTGATAGTATATTCTTTTCCAAGGACAGTTTATTTGAAACTGTTGGCACTAACACTAAGTCAGGTTTTTTTGACCAATATTTATCTCTTATAAATATTTTAGAGAAGTCTGGATATAATTGATGAAAAAGCAAAAGGTATAATTAAAAAAAGCGTTTTTATTTTTTGCAGATTAATACATAGGTACAAATAAATTATACAATAAATAGTATTTAAAAAATTCAAAACAAATGATCATTAATAAAATAATATTGCATGCGTATACTTATTTTATTATGATTAAATTTGTTTTTGTTTTGTTTTATAGAGATGATATTGTTATAATTCCAAGAAATTGATTTTATTGTAAGTAGATCTATTCTGCTATGTGCGCAGCTGTAAAAAAGAAATAAATTAAAGGTTTAGAAATTCAAGCTTGATATTAAAATATTTTTCACGGCAGTCCTTTAGTGTATCGTTAACCGTAACTTGTAAGCCGCCCAAATATGATAAAAATAAACATAAAATCACTTTAGTCCAAGGCGTGTCCCAAAAGACCGTGAATAACCGAATTTTTGGAAAAAACATGATTATTGGCTTATCCTGTATTGACTGTCATTGACATTATTTTGATAGGAAAACAAACGCAAACGGTAGTAACCTTGTACCAATTTCACGAAAGGCGTGTTATCGTTAACGTACAGTAATCTGATCGGTTACTCTGATCATCGGTTAACTTATCAATTATTTTACTTTCAAGGTGAACATTTCATAGAAGGCAGATAGAAACATTCTTTGATTAGCACTGTGAGAAATTACGAAATTTGGACGATAAACACTAACGACGATTTTGTATCTAACTAATCGGTTTTTTTTTGACTTATATAAATAGTTCATGATCGATTATTTTGTAAGTATTAGGAAATAGAAGGTAAAGTCAACCAGATATACCAGACCACTTGATATAGACGCGCTGTCAATGTCAAATTGTAGGCAATTATTGTTATGCTGTTGACTGTACTTACCTAGTATGGGAACGGGGCAAAAAACTATCATCTGTTAAGTCATTCAGTAAACACCTGGTAATATCACATGGCGTTTTGATAACCCCTAGAGTTATCGTAGCCCGGACCCTAAACACGGGCGACTGAAGAAACACAGGTGGGTTTTAATCAGTTAAAGTCTGATACTCTCTTTCACTCCACAAGTCATGATTATTACCCACGTAAAAAAAAATGATTTCAATACGTAGGAGCAAGCTCCTATCCGTATCCACCAGTCATGATATTTCAACATTCTAAATTTACATATAAATAAAATGTAATAGGTTGAAGTCCATAATTGTACTTGTATATTGTTTATATATTATAGGAATCAAAAGCCAATGCTAGTGCCTAAAAATTCTTCCTAGAAATGGGTCACTGGTAATGAAGATTTAATTTGCAGCATAGAATCTTTCATCATTTTTTTCACAGCATTATATTTTATCGCTTGTTTTTCCTACTCCTTCCAAACGGCTTTGATCTTTAGAAATATGGCGACACAAAAAAATTGCTAGTTAAGTGTTCTTCAGAATTAACATAGCATATGTAAATCAATCAATATTTCTCAAAGAAAATGGATTTAAAGGTCAGCGGGGCTCTATCCGGGCGCAGCTGCCGGAATTAACTGCACTCTAGGCGGCACTACATGCATTTAACTCCGGCCAGATTTTCAAAGGACTATACGCCTTAAGAATTGGCAAAAATATCCAAGAGCCGGAAACAATGGAAGGAATGGAAGAAGGTCTTTACCCAACAGTGGAACAGTACGGACTTAATATAATATAAGCTGTGATAGCTCTTGCCAAATGCTCTAAGCTTCTGAAGTTTTATATAAGTGCCCATGTAGGCCATCATTTTAGCCGATAGACGTCTACTGCTGGACATAGGCCTCCCCCAAGTGTCGCCATAATGAACGGTCATATGCGTCTCGCATCCATCGGATTCCCATTCGGATTAATGTAGGCCTACCTGAAATACAAATAATTTTAATTTGAATTTTGTTCAAAGGTGTACTTAAGATGGAGACCATTATTTTCTATTTAACTATTTATTTTTCTTTGTTCTAGGTTCCATAATCGTAATAGGATCAGCTCTGGTGGTATGGCTGACAGATTGGAAGTACAAGCACTATATCGACCCTGCTCTCAGTATAGTGCTGGTTATTTTGATACTCGCGTCTGTCTGGCCGCTTCTTAGGGAATCCTCGTTAATCCTCCTCCAAACTGTGCCAACTCATATTCAGGTAAGATTTTAAACACAATAAAATAGCTTCTCAAGTGGTGTCATACTTAAAGGTGCACTACTCGGCTGCTCAAACTCGTTGACGAAAAGAGGTTAAAATGCGTGCTTCTCATCCAACATTATGTGCGAATGTTACTAACGCTGTGATGAGCCTCAAGACGGTAGTACACACACAAATATACTCTCCCATAACATATACGATGGTTTATAATGAAATAAGCTCGCGAATTTTATGAAATGATCTGTGTCTGGATATTATGAAAAAATCTTAAATATCTGTTCAAAATAAAATTAATTAAATTTTTGAAATAGAAAGCTATTAGATGCTTGTCGGTAACTATTTTTTTTCATTTTTTTACTCCATAAGTTATTTATTTTCGCCAAATGATCCGCAAATTAGTATAGAAAAATGATAGTTTTGACGTTGTTTACTATTTGTTTACCTAGATAATGATGAAACAAATTAGTATCATATTTTGTTTTGAAGCTACACTTTCAAACAGTAAATTAATTGCCATAGTACATTTATATGGAAGAATGACCGACTCTAGGGTACCCTTAAATGTAAGCCAAATTAGCTATCATCTTAAGTGTTGGAGAAAAAGACCTACTTGGATCTATTGTCTCCCAATTCCTTGCGCAAGGAGAGTTATTTTCTCGATTTGCGTGACAACAGCTATCCGGTCTGAGGATTTCTCTTTTTCTAAGGAGGATGAGGAACTCTACCCAGTTCCTCATACCAACAGACACTAGATATAAAGTCGATACTAGAAAATGGAAGCTAACATTTGTTGTTACTGAAGATGCTTGCTCCATGAATAATGATTATAATATAGTAGATAATGTAAACTGTTGTTGAATATTTAGCATGTATATTGTTTTTTCTCTTTTTAAAAAAAATGCTTTGTAACCATTTATATTGCAATGCCTTATGCCTTGCAAGTAACTAAGTTCTAAGAACCTAGCATTTATTTTTAACATCTCCAAATCCTACACTTAGTTCGCAATAAATAATTTGAATTGAATAGAATTTAATCCATTTAGCAGTTCATTGCTTGACAAGATTCTCCAATAGGGCTATATTCTGAAAAGAAAATTTCAATAATTGTGTGAAAGTAATTCTGTCTGTCTGTTACGCTTTCACGCTTAAACTACTGAACCGATTTTGATGACATTTGGAATGGAGTAAGCTTGAATCCCAAGGAAGGAAATACTTTTTATATGGCTTCGACTTCGTGTCCGCAATAACCGACATTTACCCGTACGAAGTCGCGGGCAAAAGCTAGTTTCTTATATTTGAATGTTGTTATTAGTATTTTTTTAATGCAGAGATCTCTTCTTTTTCATGCATTTTGATAAATATTGTGGATTATCATTGTATTTTGTAGTCTAAGCACTAGCAAACACGAAGGAAGATAATGTACATCACAAATGAAAAACGAAAAAATATTTGCTTGACACGTCCTTGACCAAATTTTTGCTACCAGACATTGAAAGATAATAATTAGTGAGATTAATGTTCTGTTTGGACAATTTACAAAATGTTTACAATCGTTTTTACGAAAACGTGTTGTTATTTCTATTGCTGAATTTTGGGCGATAGGTACGTTGTAAATTACAATAGTAAAACCTTGCAAATTGACACCTGCGGATGGTGTAACCTTAAAGGTGATGAATTGCTAAGATATACATTGTTTACAATTACATTGTTTGCAGTGAAATGCGGAACTCTTATTTCCGATTGACTTTGCCGTGCTGTTTATCGAAACTACAATAAATTGTAAACTCGAGTGCAACTTTGAAATGGACCAAATTGGACCAAGATTGATTATATTTTGTTTTCAGTATGACTATAATTCATACGAATAACTCGTTAAACGGTGCATAAGGTTTTGGGTTCGATTCCCAACCGTCCGGTAACCGACCGGACCGAGCCCAAGTCGTCGACGACGCGTACTGTTGTTCCACGCGCGCCTCAGGGAGATGTCAGCAGAGTATTGCCTAATACCATATGCATTAAGGCTAGGTCCTTAATTACATTGGGGTTCCGAACGGCCGAATGAAAAACTGGAACCCTTATAGGATCACTCGTATGTCTGTTTGTCCGTCTGTCACTTCCAATTTGTAAATATGATTCGTTTGGATCCTTTTACTCGCATATCCTACTCGCACTTGGGCGATTTTTTTGTTTGTTTTGGATTTGTTATTAATAAATTTTCGACCTTGGATTGTATAGACATAAAGTCCAAATTCTAAGGACGTAGGTACGCCATAACCCCTGCGACTGAAACATCTGTCAAATAATTTTGACATTCCATTCTCAAATAGAATAATCTTCGACACGAGCCACCACTTTCTTGAAGGGTTTAAACACGGCTGTTACAATATTTTGTTGTTATTGATAAGCCACGAACCTCTGAGTGTCTGACGTTATTTATTTGTACAGGTGGATGCGATACAGAGGCGTCTGTTAGAGAAGGTCGATGGGGTGCTCGCCGTCCATGAGTTCCATGTGTGGCAGCTTGCTGGGGACAGGATCATCGCCAGCGCACATATTAGGTAGGTAAAGATTTTTTAAATAGTGAACCATTGTGTGAGCAGCTGTGGCCCAATGGCAATGAACCCGACTTACGAGTTGTATTTCCTGCGTTCAAAACACAGACAGACACTTTATTGTTTATATGTCGTCAGATTTTTAATTAGAAATGCCGGGAAGATCCATAATTAACATCAACTTTTCGATGCAAGTACATGTTAAACTCTACCTAATTACTTAAACTCATGTTAAACTCTACCTTACTACTAATACCTCTGGTCATCACCACTGCTCTCAAAATGGTGAAAGAAAACATCATGAAGAAAGCCACCAACCCGCATTGGTAAATTGGATCTTAAGGCTAAAACTCACATTACTACGATGTGATTTAACTGCTGATAATTTTACGTCATTTGCTGTGAATTGCAATGATAATTATATTGTCAAAAAAAACATCTTATGATTTCACACATAGAAAACAATTGTTTATGCTTCGTAAGCAATTCTAATGTAATGCTAAAATACAAGCAATCAAATGATTCAATGAAATGTACCAAATTAGTCACACATCCTCTCAATTTACTTGCATACCGCGCAAAATGATAAGCCGACGATAAATCTATGTATTTCCCTTATTTACTTACCATGTTATCGTAGAAGTTGTAAATTAGTCATGGTGGACTATTAATGTGTAGGTGTAATTATATTGTTATTAGCTTCAGCCAGCGGCATCGCCCGCGAAATAGTGGGTTTCTACTTTTAACTTTCTTCACATTTTTTACCCCTAGGGTTGAATTTCAAAATATTCTGTCTTAAGGCTATATTTCACCGGAACATCATAGCCGCGACTGGTCGCTCTATAGAGAGTTACACGTCTGGTTGCGCAACCAATTTGGCGGCGCAACCAACTCGGACGCGTGCACTTAAGTCCATTCTGATACTGTCTCAGTGTGGTGTGGCGACTCTGGTGACTGTGTGGTGTCTAGTTTGGTAGCTTACGGACACCATGGCGGCGCAACTGGTCGCGCCGCCATGGTGTCCCGGTGAAATATAGCCCTTATTCTTTGTATCTTAAAACCTCTGTGCAAAATTTTTGCGGTTTAAGTCCAAGGCTTTAGGCAGGGCGTGCATCGATGCGTCAGTAAGTGAGTCAGAACATAGCCTTTTATACAAATACAGATATTGATTCAGCAATGCAGTAGCGCTCAGTAACCCACATACACGATATTCATAAATTCGAAAACAGAAATAAAGACTATACCGACTGAATTGGCGCGACGTCTATCGTGGTACAAATAAAATTCATTACAAAAAAATAAACAATGTCAATTTATAATACACTTTTTAGTGGTTTCTTAAGGTTCCGTACCTGAAAAAGGAAAAAACGTAACCTTTATAGGATCACTTTTTTGTCCGTCTGTCTGTCAAGATCCTTTATCTCGGGAACGCGTGGAGGTATCGAGTTGAAATTAAAACCATTACGCAGATCTGCGGTCCCTTGAAGCTGAGAAAAAATCAAACTTCTGAGTTGAAAAAAAAAGATACGGCCGTTTATGTCGCAAAAAAACGTATATTTTGATACTCTCAAGGGAATCAAAATTCATAGGGCACATGACCGGATTTCTTTTATTTTGTAATGAACTCTGTAGTATTTTTTTTTTTAAATATTACAGTGCGCAAGTTCTATAGTATATAACTATTAACACACAACTGTGGCTATATTTAACGAGTTTTTTCGAATTTTCTCAGCTGAAGAGGGAATTGACTATGACTTCATTGAAGAAAGTGTTTTATTTCTAGGGTCAAAATCATTATTCAGAATACTACTTTCTCTACACCTACTAGTGCAGAAATTAAAAAGTAAGTAGTAAAAGCATTATTTAGTTCCTGTCTTTGTTTTTAATATTAGACAAAGATGGCCCTGATTTCAGACAATTTATAGCAACATGGCGGAAACAAAAATTTACCTTTCAACGGAAATCCACAAAAGATTCTAAATATAGGGACATCTGCTTCGTCAGACGCATTTCTTGGTATTTCCTGAAAGTCTTTGTTTAAATACAGTCCAATTAATCATACGCTGTAAACGAAACATCCCATAAAATTCAGTAATGTGGGAATTAAAACATAGTTTCACTTTTTAATTGCATTGTTTAAAAAAAATAGTGCTCTGGTGCTATAAATATGTTAACTTACTTTGTTTTGTTGTTAATAAACGGTACCTATAAATAAAAAAACTGGGCAAGTGCGAGTCGGACTCTTGCACTGAGGATTCCGTACAAACTTGAATAGTAAGTTGCGGTTTACGATTTATGACGTATTAAAAAAAAAAACTACTTACTAGATCTCGTTCAAACCAATTTTCGGTGAGTTTGCATGTACATGATATATTTTTTTTTAGTTTTATCATTCTCTTATTTTAGAAGTTACAGGCGGGGGCACAGTTTCAGTTCTAAGTATGGGGAAAGCCCAAAATTTTTTTTTTAAATTTTTTGTAAAAATCTTATTGCGGTTCACAGAATACATCTACTTACTAAGGTTCAACAGTTCTTATAGTTTCGGAAAAAAGTGGCTGTCCATAGTGGAAATCCATAAGGTTTCCGTTTTTTCCCATATGGCTACGGAACCCTAAAAATTACAAAAAAAATTTACAAGTATTTTAACGAACATAAAAAGATTAGACATTTAAACAAACCTTTATTTACTATCTGTTTAACCGATTTTGACTTTTATTGCATTGGTGGCATGATAAATGTCGCTGCAGTAAATAGTTGGTATTGTAACCACTTTTTTGCTTTTAATGCACTGACCTCTACTATTATTTACCACACTGGACTGACGGTCGTCAAAGTGCTTTTGTGCTCGTTTGATATTCGCCATTTTGGCGCTGTCAGCCGTAGCGAGTGTCTGCGGTACTAAAACTGATAATGTCGCGCCACTTACAATATACACATAACCTCATTTTTCATAGGCTTTATATAAATCGTGAAGCGGGAATAACACGGAATTCAAACTAAATTAAAATGCAAAAATACTTCAGTGTATGTACACTTCTCTGCAGCCATTTGCATTATAAGTCAAAATTAGTTCTCTGGACGCTCGCGAGTGGTGCTTCAAATAGGCACATAAATTAGCTGTTCAACATATGAAACAGCATGTCCAGTGGTATATAGTAAAGGTCAGTGTTTTAATGCCATCTGAACAGTAAAAAAAAAATAGTTCAAATGTATTGAACTAATTTTTTTACTGTTACTCGCAAGTGGCGCTTCAAATAGGCACAAAAAATTAGCTGTTCAACATATGAAACAGCATGCACAGTGGTATATAGTAGAGGTAAGTGTTTTAATGCCATCTGGATAGTAAAAAAGTTTTGTTTAAATGTCGCATCATACTCTTATTTCAAATGGAGTTTTAGTCAAGCTGGGTAGTTTTCGGAAAAATGAATATACAGTTAGAGAGGGTGATGAGAGATGACTTTAGTTTTTCTCCATTTAAGTATCAGGATTGTCCTCTGCAAAAGTACACATCAACGCTTGAAAGGCAAAAATTATTAAGCGACATTGAGTAAACTTCAGGAGAGCGATTCAAAGTTAAACTTTTTAGAAAAAAAAAGGGTGATGTTAATAATATCTAAATCCGACTATTTCGTCAGTATTAACAATATTTTTATTTTAAAAATTTTAACTACAAATCACTCTCCTGTAAAGTTTACTCAATGTCGCTTGGTAATTTTTGCCTTTCAAGCATCGACATGATTGTGAAATGTATCGGATTTTAATATAACCAGACTTTGGTCTGTCATTAATTTGTTTTAAGAATGATTGATGATAATGAAATATCGATGTCAGCCAAAGTTTTTGAGCTTCTAACACAAATTCAATTAGTCGAACAAAGGCATCACAGAACAAATGCTAAAATACCTTTAAAAGTCTGTTGAATTTAGCAATATTATGTTTATGACTGGGCCAACACCACTGACAGTAATAGGGGTAAATGTTTCAAAATCCATTTGCAAGAAAACATACATACATTCCAAGTTAAATAAAAGTTTGTAAAAAATACATAGCACAATTCCTTACCACTCACGTGACTAAATAAACTTGTACGGAAACTAGGTTAACTTGAGCACTTACTATACTTGAAGAAATGTGGGCACAATTTCTTATACAGCCAATTTTTTAGGATAATTAGGTATTATAGTTAGGTTACACGGCACGCCATCGCCATTGAAATTCTTTGCACGAAGTTTTTTTTTTTATTTTACCATAAAAAGTTCTATAGAAACCTCTTTCATCGACTTCGGTAAAAAGGCGTGAGTTACTTTATGTAGTGTTACCCTTTCATAAAATCCACAACGCTCGGAAATAGGCCGACATCATTGACCTCGGTACTATTATGAAAAGTGTTTATTTAATTGACTTTTTTTTGAGGAGGAAATCAACAAATTTTCTTCCTCTGGATGGACCGAGAGGGAGTTTCAGACTTACTGAAACCCACCTGTGTTCCTTTAGTTGCCCTCTGGGTTCTAGAGCCAACCAGTAACTTCGAAAAGTCCTGCAGCCTGCAGGTATCGAGCCTACTGGGCTACGTTATTTAATTGGCCTACAATATCATTAGACTAAGGAAAAGTACAAAGTAAGATTTTTTTCGTCAGAGAGACAACAAAAGATAGATATATTCTTTATTGTACACCAAAAATACAAATTACATTAGGAACTTTAAATTAATAGGGTGTCACAATGGGCGGTCTTATCGCTGAAAGCGATTTTTTACAGACAACCTTTGGATGGATTTGACAGAGAAGGAGAAAAAAGCATATATCAGCCCCCCTAGCCAAGTTACGATCGTTTCGTTTGCGTCGAACGCCTCGTGTAGGCCACGCCTCCGATTCCTTTGTTCTGACCACGTGACTGAGCATTGAGATTCGGAGGCGTGGTCTACTCGAGGCTAGGCTCTTATTGTTTGTAGAACAAAAAAAAATAAAACAAAATAAAAATTACCTCTTTATAATATTAGTGTAGAATATAACGTATAAGTATTTGAGACAAGGGTTGACCAAGTCCTAGGATAGCATATAAGATACTTTTTATCCCAGGAGTATGCTCCTTTGGGATAATTTTATACTATCACGCGAGCGAAGCTAGTATAGAAATAAGATTGAAAACATTTTAAGTTTCTCAAATAAGACGCTTTAAACCCCAAGCGAACGCTGACGTTCGCTCTCTCATTGTCTTTCTATTGTGTCTCTAATTAAGGTATTCGTGTACAAATTTCCAACAAATTGGAAAAAAAATTGAATCCTCATCTACACGGTTATACTTCAACGTCACTTCATTTTGATATGAACCGTCATGTAATAACATTATTAATTGATTTTTATTTTCCGATCCATTATCGGGCATGCATAGGTATCCATCGATACCTCGACGCCATTGCATTGATATCAATGTCTGTTTACATTCAATTGTGAACTAAATATTATTCAAACATAAATTGACAACGTAACATTGTACAAATTAGCGTTCAAATCAGAACCTGTCCATTGCAAGTGGGTCAAGTATGTCATAGTGCGTATTTATAATATAATATGTAGCAGGAATATTGTTCAAATCGTATTTTCTTGAAGTACCTAGGTTTTTATTGTTAAGGACCGAATTATTGGAAACTGAGAAGGAATTAGTCATCGTACAACTAATTATTTATCAGACTAATATTATAAAGGCGACAGTTGGTTTGTTTTTGTTTGTTTGTTACTCGTTCACTCTCGAACGGATGTACCGGTTTCGATGAAACTTGACACACCGCATATAGGTTATCTTTTTTATCCCAGAAGTATGTTCCCTTGGGATAATTTTTTTCATTCACGCGGGCGAAGCCGCTTTCTGAAGCTAGTTTTAATATAGATATGTCGTGGCCACATCTTAGAAATTGATCACTTCATGATATGGCCAACTAAAACTAGACAGATCGTTAAAACGTTAAAGTTTGATGATATGTCAATCCACTCGCCTATCGTCAACATCGAGCATGGTTTAAAAGCTTGTTGCTTCATCTAACGCAATCCAACGCGATGTTTGATGAAGAGGCAATGCAAAAAAAAGAGAGATAACGCCTGAAAACTCTGTTGGCATTCGGTAATTCCGTGATTTACTCGAATATTTCACAAAACTTGTTGCAGGAAATACGTGCTTTAGAAAAATTGTCGAGTTTTTTTTGCAAAAAAAAGGACTAATCTAATTGCTGATAAGAAACTTAATGCTGTTTGACTAATATAAGAAACAGTTCATAACATCATTATTCTGGTTTTCGGAACGTGGCTGCAATGTAGGTAGTTAACCAATCAACCTATCCATCAATGCATAACGTTCATATCGGCCAACCAGCGTCCAATACGCATCGATCACTGTTTGCGGAAGATAAGATTTTTTTAAAAAAATTCTTTTTTAAGCTCGTTTGATATGGATACTTTTTTAGTCTTCAACATACATTTTTTTTTTCACGAAAAAATATTTTTTCCAAACTTCTCACATCGTTTACATGGTGCATTTATCTATAGTAGGCGCCAGATAAACACGCTATAAAGTTCATTGACCTTGCTTTAATAACCCTTCGAACTGTAGGTAAGTACCCTGAACAATGACTGAATCATTTTTCATTAGGTACTAGAAAATGTAAAGTATCACCTTATATGTCGACTATGCTCAACTTTATTTCCGTTTTTAAAATAAAGTAAGACAATAAATGTAGCTGGTTCAATGTACTTTTTGGCATATTTATCTGTTCGCCTACCATAAACATTCGGAACTTTTCCTCCGCAACTAACAACCGGCCTGTCGTTTGCACGTGTCAATAACGGCGGGGTGATAAGCAAAGCCTTTTTAGTGCAGCCTGATAAAGCCGCCGAAGAGACTGTGTCAACGTATAGACATACATAAATAGCGTATAAATGTATAATTTGCTACTTTGTTATCACTTTTATTACATTTTGATATATTTTTAGTGACGTCATAAACATAGCACGATCAGCTTATAATGTCGCCACTAATCGGATACAAATCTCCTCTCTATGAGCAGTGGGCCGATCCAACATGAAGGCCCAGTTCTGGTTGGTGGATGTGTTATGTCTTCAAATTTTTGGTTTTTGCACATAACTGTTTCCTTCACCATTTTGAGAGCAGTGGTGATGAAATTATTTACGTAATGTTGGCATTCGTAAAGCGTCTGCCAGTTATAAACCCAAAAAAAACCCACCACTGGAAGGTCCAGAATAATGCACTGGATATACACGGTGTATATGTCGTGGCCAGATCATACAAATTGATCACTTCATGAAATGGCCAAGTAAAACTAGCCAGATCGTTTAAAACGTTAAAGTTTGATTATATGTAAATCCTCGTTAGGCCTACTTTCTTTATACCTTTTATTATCATAGAAATCAATGTTATGGCCAAACGAGGATTGACATAATATCATCAAATGTTACGGTTTCAACGATCTGGCCCGTTTTAGTTCACCATATCATGAAGTGATCAATTCTAAGATCTGGCCACGAAATATACATATTTTTATTTTATTAATTATATAAAATAGTGCTTGACTGCGATCCCACCGATGATAAGCAATGATGCTATCGTTGATGGTGAAGCGCACTAATTTATTAACCCATTAGAGGTCAAACAAAAAGTAATAAAATATTTTTTAAATGTTCTTTACTTTCGTACGATGATAAGCAGTGATGCTATAGTTGATAGTGAAGCGCACTAGTTTATTTAGAGCCTTATTCACTCTAGCTTTAAAGACACCTAAATTATAATCAGACGCGAAGACCTTTTAAATGACCGTGTTCGTATTCAGGTGTAATATGCATCCGTTATAAAGTTTATTTTTTCATACAAAAGCAATTTTCCAGCTCACCCGGTAATGTTTGTTTTTGAAAAACGTTTCACGAATAAATTGCTTTTGGCAAGCAGCCAATCCGAACTAGTCTTTGTCCCAGAATCAATGTCAATGAACCAATGCGTGGCGCCTTCATTTTACACTTGTTTTTAGGGTTCCGTACCTCAATAGTAAAAAACGGAACCCTTATAGTATCGGCGGCGGCGATCTCGGCCACCATAGGCGCGGCAATGGGTAGCCACCGTCCGACCGTCCGGTAACCGTCCGGACCGAGCCCAAGTAGTCGACGGCGCGTATTGTTCCACGCGCGCCTCAGAGAGATAACAGCAAATCGTAGGGGCCCAGCAGGGTCGAAGCCCTGGGGCCATGAGTAGTGTGAAAACGACACCCGGGGCCCTGGGACGAAGGCATCGAAGGAGCTGGAGTGGGTTTTTAGTCATTTAAAGTCTGACATTCTCTCGCTCTGCCCAAGAGCCGGATTTTTCATTAGATGATTTTCCCACCTAAAAAAAAAAACTCTTATACTATCACTTTGTTCTTTCTGTCAAGACCCTTTATCTCGAGAACGCGTGGAGGTATCGAGTTGAAATTAAAACCATATACTTAAGTCTGTGGGCTGCGAAAAAATCAAATTTCTAAGTTAATAATGTAAGTAATTTTAAGTTAAAAGATATGGCCGTTTATGTCGCAAAAAATGTATATTACGACACACTTGAGGGAATCAAAATTCATAGGGTACTTCCCGTTGACCCAGAATCCTGAAATTTGGCATAAATCAATATCTTATAGCACAGGTATAGGAATAAATCTGAAAACAGTTTGTTTTTTGTTACGTCACAAAATAAAGCTTTTTTTCGATTCGGAAAAAACTTCGAGACTCCCATTCGGGAATTGAACTGGTTAGTTTGTACGGAAAGGGTTCCGTACAAACTAACCAATTCAAACGCACGCGCATTGAGGGCAGTGCGCGAGTCCGACTCGCACTTGCCCAGTTTTATTAAAATATTGACCCCAAATTAATTTCATGCATCACATTGTTTTGCGTCTTGTCTTGAGTTTGCAGCTGGCATTTGAAATATGGCGGTCTTAAAATATTTTTGGAGATATACACATTTTGATTTCGGTCATTTCTGTTGTGTAGATTATTTATACTTGTCAATTTGATATATATATTCAATATATTATGAATGTTGTATTGTGTATATAAAGCGTGTAATAATAATAATATTAATCTAGGAAAATAGCTGATCTGTCAAACTTTATTCTCCCATATAAATTACCAAAGAATAGCCTACCTCTATTGTCACACCTACCAAATATAACTACAAAAAAAAAATAGGTCAAACCGTTGCGGAGGAATTCGATACAAAACACTGTTACACGAAATTTTTATATATTAGAATATTATTTCTTGAACCTACTTATTTTTTAAATACAAAAATCATAACTATAATAAAATTAGTATTATTCTGCAAGCGTGATTCGATAGCATAATCAGCCTTTTAATGTTCTCACTGCTGGGACTCAGGCCTCCTCTCCAGGAGAGGGAATGAGCCGTAATTCATCACGCCGGCCCAGTGCGGGTTGGTGAATGTCGCATGTCTTCAAACTTTTGGTTCTAGGACATGCCAGTTTCCTCACGATATTTTCCTTCACCGTTTTGAGATTAGTGGTGAAATAAATTACAAAAAGTAATGCGCCTGGCTGGGTTTGAACCCGCGACCTACAACTCGTTAGTCGATGCTGTTACCACTCGGCCACCACTTCTCTCTGATTCGATGGAACTTGGGGAAATAAGCAACATTCAAAATCATTATAATTCGAATAAGTCACAAAATATCTAGTATGGTCATTCAGCAAAAAGAAATAAACACATCCCCACATCCTCATCGTATATTTAACGAAACGAGAGCAATACTAACGACTGTTGAAATAACAATCAATGATAAATGTTCTTTGTTTAATTTATATCGTCATTGTGTGAGAATATCGCTTGGAAAACATCTTATTTTCAAGGCATTGAAAATGGTCACGTAATGAAACGCTAATTATCGAATTTGATGACTCTTTTAATAGGATTTAAAGAATAAGGATAAATAATTATTATGAAGTATGTATGAGAATCACCCATTACTATTTGTAGGTAGGTACTATGTACACCACAATAATGAATTTATAAACAATTGCGGTTTAATCAGGAAAATGCTATTGCGATTCAAGATTTTGAATTTTATTTCCTAGGTATGTGGCGTTATAAATGTAGCTACTTTAATTCCAAGGGAATATAACCTCTGGTTAAAAAGGTCAATCTTAAAGGGGTGACCAGATGGTTACAAACTAGCGTACCAACCAAGGTGACCTTGCTAGTTTCAATCCGTGTAGACAGCAGTTGTAATCCATGACCTTCAACGCCCTTGGTTGGGAGTCGCGTTTTCCCAACCACCGAACGTGTTGGCGCGTGGTTTACATTCATGTAACCGCAACACAACCCAAACGCATAAACCAAGGTCACTTTGGTTGGAACGCTAGTTTACAACCCACCTTGGTTGGAACGCTAGTTTACAACCATCTGTCCTTATGTCCTTTGTCCCATTCCTAAAAAGGTTCACCCACAGACCAATTTGCATTCTAGTTCAGCCTTCTGAGCGTGAAGGAGTAACAAAGGTACACACATACGAAACTTTTGCCTTACGTTTTATAAGTTCACTACAATTTGTTTGTCTTTCTGTTTATAGGTGTAGAAATCTGTCAGAGTACATGAAGATTGCGGAGAAAGTGAAAGAGTTCTTCCACAACGAAGGGATCCACTCGACCACCATACAGCCCGAGTTTGTTGAGCTGCCTATTGGCGGAAATGAGGTAATATAACTTAATATTCTTTATAGCGGTACCTAAAGACAAACGGCGGTTGCGACCTCTCGCTTCCGGCCCTGGTTCAAGCCATGGTCTGGAGCGAAAGGAATTGGACAGTAGTTACCTCCTTCGGAGAAGCAGTAGTGCTAGCGAAGGAGAGGGCCACAATCGTGAGGGAACGGCCATTCTCAAGCCTCAGCCGCCGCCACAGGAGTCGCCCCGGGCGTCGGGAGGCCTAGGACGATCCCCGGCTACCACAGGCGAGGGCTCGCGGAGGTCGAGCAATGAGTAGCAAATCCGTCTGGTAAAGGCCAAACCCGAGTCATCGACGGCGCGTAACGTTCCACGCACACCTCAAAAAGATGTCAGCAAAACCGTAAAGGCCCAGCAGGCCCGATGTCCACTAGGGCCACGGGATTTTTCGAAAGAGTTACCATGGCTCTGGTGCCCAAAAAGCCCAACTGATGGAACACGCGTGGGTTTAAAAGTCAGTAAAATTCTGACACGCCCTCTCGCTCCATCCTAGACTGAGAGAAACCATTTGATGATTTCCTTTCTCAAAACAAAGCGGTACCTTAGGAGTGAAACTACTTGCCGGCCTCGATCTATTCTACAAAAATATCACCGAAAAAAACTGTTGAAGAGAACTGTCTCAGTTTTCACGAAGTATACAAGTCTCAAGTGCAAAGGGTAGTGTGTGACGTCTTTGCAATGTTGCACAATCACTGACCGCCTCATCGATCAGCATCCGATAAGATAGTGGTCTAATGAGCCTTATAAAATAGGTACTTCAAAATCTCTTAGAAATACAGCGACAATATCAATAATAATTCTTCTTTTCAAAGTCGTAATTTAGTCATCTTATGAGGTTGTTAATGTCGTTATGCCAAATATAATAATCATATAATAAAAAAATATTTCAATGATTATTCGTTAAATTATCATGATAACTAAAAAATATTGATTGTGTTTGAAAGTTTTTCTCTTATCTGAAGGTGCTATTGTCACACACATAACACACACATGTGTGTGTTATGTGTGTGTGTAGAGGTGCTACTGTGTTATAATCAGATTAGATTTTAAAAATATTACACATAACGTCCTCGTTACCGTTTCGAAATCAAAAAACATTGCAACACGTACTCTAAGGACTGCAGACGCCGCTGCTGTCGATTGATCTTTATCATAATGTAATTTGGTAGATACTATAGAAAAGAACGATTTTTACATTAGGTCCTTCCATATATTTACATATTATAAAGCAAAGTCCGGGGACCGCGTGTCTGTCTATTCACGATAAACTCAAAAACCACTGAACGAATTTTCAAGCGGTTTTCATCAATAGTCAAAATGATTAATGAGAATTTTTTTAATGTATAACACTCTCATGTTATAGTAGAGAAAAAGGTCAAGAATTTCAAAGATTGTACAGATAGCGGCACGAATCACGAAAGACCGGGGATCGTTTTGCACTCCCCGCCCCCCGCATCTCTCTTCATACCACTAAAGAGACCCGATATTTTACTTCTGCGTGCTTCTGCGCAAGTAGAATTGTAGAAGTCACCGCTCAAGATCCGTGCGAAACTGCGTTATGCCGCTGAATAACTATAAAGATGCTAAACTATCTATCTAATTAGTCTGTTGGTCTCCCTACCTTTTCCACACGTAATTTCGGCCGCGATAGCCAGTTCCCCGGTAAGAGTAGAGTTCATATCTTTACCTTCATCTTAGTCTACCACTAATAGATGTCGAAGATACCTAAGATGCTACAATTAATCACTAATCACTCAATTTAACTACATTGAGTGAACGTCACGAAAATGAATTACGATTTACCACCAACATCATCATCATCATCTTAATAAACAAAAAAATGACTAAGAAAAGTAATATTTTCAATAGTTGCATAGACACACGGATAAATAACTACAGTTCAAAGTCTTTATGAAAGTTTATAAACAATATGAGTGTATGTTATTACAGATTATTAGCGGAGCATCTGCCGAAGCACCCTGCGCCCTTCACTGTCCGCCGAACGACCTTTGCCACAATGCAACGTGTTGCGGGCCCAACCAACAGGTGCGTCTTTTACCAGAAGATATTATTTAGTAGCTAGTCAACGCCTTAACTACAGTACAAACACTAAGGGTCCTATAACCAATTCTGCTAAGCAATTATCCAAGCTTAACTCTTTCAAACCTTGCTGACTTTACTAATTTTCCAACCTCCCTTGTCCCTATCTGTTAAGAAAATGAACCACTATTTCTAATTGGGTCTATTTGGGCAGCTTAATTAATGAACTTCTTCTTCTAATGAACTTCGAAGCTTCGAAGAAACGATACATATCGTCAATAAAAAATCAAAAAGTGGTTCCTAATAATAATCCCTAATTGAAAAAGGTTTTTGAAGAGTGACCCCTATTTGAAAAATGGTTTTATTTGTAAATTATGTTAAAATAAATCACACAATCTAAATTGGTTTTGGGATAATTGTTAAAGTAACTTATTGTACATATTATGTATTATATATTGTGTATAAAGTGTAAAGCTCGATTTTGAATAAAATTTCTTTAGGACCAAAGAATAGTTGTACTAGTCTTTAGGTAAACACCGAGAGAATACTGTTCGAAAATTGGGGACGGTGTAAAAAAAAAGGTTATGTTTTTATAGCCTTTATTAAATAGTGACTGCTGATATTACTGACAATGTTTGTATAAGCCTGGGCAAGCACAATCTCTGAAGCATATAATGCAAGTAAATAAACGTGAATGTTTCAACAAATACGCTTCGGTATTACATCTTCTTTATTAAATGGAAGCGTCGAATATACATTTGTCTATACTTCACGAACTACGCATGAACATAACAATAAACTGAATTTATGCTATACTATTTGCTTTTTATTTTTTAAATCCAAATTCGTTTTATTTTACTTTTATTTTATTTCGAATGAAATTAGGAATATGATTTTATTATTTATTTTAATTTTATATTGTCAGTCATTTAGCAGTATTATTTGTATTTCAATTACAGTTTTTCACTTTAGAAACGATAAGGGTTCGATAAAATCTTGTTCAAGGAGATGGTTTCGTTGAAAGTGAACGAAAAGAACACCCCGACCCTCTCCAAGCCAAACGGTATCAAGATTAACAATGAAAACTAATGTAGAAATCGTTAGATTAATAATAATTATATTTTATATGTATAGAAGATATATTTGTATGGAAGTTATTTGTTGAATCATATAGTTGTATTATTATTATTATTACAGGTTCATTAAATCATAAGTGATTTTGTATTAATGCCAAATGTTTGTTAACAAGGCTGTGTTCATTTGTTGTAAAAGATTTATAAAAATAGTAAAATGTTTACAATTTATTGGACTTTGATTTCCTTACTTGAGAGACCTAGCTAGCCGTTTTCCGATTCCATACTCAACTTGTATAAAGTGCAACTAAAAAGAAATATACATAAACATTTGCCTTGCATGTACTATTTTGGTGGCAGAAATAATCTTATATGAACACAAATTGACCTATTACACTTTAATTCAGTTGGGTGAAATGATATACGCACAAATAAGGTGAAATGGTTAACTCACATTCCTTCATCCTTTTTAATAACTACTCCTTTCCCTAGATTCCTCACTGTTTATATCTTCCTTTATTAGTTTATCAGTGTACAGAAGTAGAACATAGTAAGTACCAAATATTCCATGATTGAAAATCCTGCCTTTTAAAATTGTTATTCAAAGCAATACGATGTCTAGAAGAAAAGTGGAATGCCTTTTAGATTGTAGAGCTCTCAGGATAATTGGCGTAGCGTACTTATTAATCGTTTGTGAAGCACTGGGCGACCGCATTGCCGTTTGATCAATATCGTTGCATATTTTCCGAAGGACATGTGTAATTGTTACGACCTATATCAACTATGAAAATTGCCTGGCCGATGGCAACTTACTCAGAAATAATTTATTTTAAAGGTAAACGTTTACTTTATGTTGAACACACCTAGTAGTGTATATATTTCAGTATTCAATTTATTTAGATGTATAGCATGTGTTTTTATTTTATCAGATAACTTTTTATTTATTTGAATATATAATTTGTAGGTAGATACACATTTTCACTACCTGTAATCAAGGGTCAAACAATAAAATAGAACACGTCGTACCTTCTCAAGACATTGAGGGTAATTAAACATAATTAATAAAGCTATTACACGTATTTATCAAGTACTTGTAGCCAAGTATCAGTATTTATATTCGCTTAAAAATATAAACATGTGTTGAAGTATATTTATGCATATTTATAAATCTTATTGCGCTAGAACTTCTGTTTGTTATTTTTGAAGCCGATTTTTATCAGATAAATCTCTTCTATTTAAAATAGATTAGTTAACTCGTTTGAGATTTTCGGTACCAACTTAGAAAATATTGTATCTTCATTTGGGAATGCACACATGATGGGATCTGATTAATTCAGCTTCATTGGCGGGACAACATTTTTTTTGTTAACCAGCCAATATTATGAGGATTAAAAAAATGGAATTTTTTTCTGTCTTGGTGACACTGTGGACATTTTGAAAAACAGTCAACCTCATATAATACGACCTTTATTAAAATTCCAGGATTTCCAGGAGCAAAGCACACCATCTCCCACAGTAACGCCGTATCTCTGCAGACAGCGTACTATGGGATCTAGGACCGAATCTATGTGTTCAACAAACGGCGCAGGCCAACCCGGCCGGCAAGCCACCACGTGGAACCTAGAAGCTTTAGAGTGCGGGTTAGTAGAGTAACAATGACGGAACTTAGTAGCGATGGACCTATTCGATTTTATCGATCTCTCGATATGTTATCGGTGATATCTCGTTGTTACTAACGGCTATATGTGATTATGGATTCTCGTAAATTTATATTGTGTAGTTAGTTGCGAACGCAGTGATGTTGAAAATGCTCTATAGAACTTAATTAAGTAATATTTTGTTTTCTTACTGAGTAGCTGAGTTTATCATAGATGCTATAATCTTACTTAATTAAAGTCGTCAAATATTTTCAAATTTACTGTGTGTAAATATTAAGAAACGGTAAAAAAATATTAACAGTCTTCCTGCAAAGCCCAAAGAGTACGATATCAGTCGTCAGTAAACACTTGCATTTAACGTACATTTTGAGGCTAAATTGGAATTTTGATGTATTATCTAGCAACTATAAGACTGTACTTCTTCATTTTCTTCGCTGTTTGTTGCCGACAGATCTCTAGGTAATATATAAGATAAAAAAGTACAATTGATATACAGTATGTATCACTATAAACGCAAATCTTTCCTGTAAAATGTAGGTAATATTCTTCAGCTATATTTTTTTTTATATTTACAAAAATACACTTACAACGTCTGTCGGTACAACATTGTAGACAAAACACTGCTAAATAGAAGCTAAGATAGATAAAGTAAGTTGAATTTATTATGTATGTTAAGGTATTTGGCAACTAAAACCAAACAGCAGACACATTTTCTTCTTTATACGCATTAAATTTACATAGTCTTATAATTAAACAATGTCCCACAAAATTATTTCGCTTCTCAGAAAGGGAGTCTAATGAGAGTATTTTTTTTAGTTCCCTGCTCCCGTCGCCTATGGTGGACGGTCGACTCGCGGTTTGACACCCGGCCGGCCCGACCGAGCTGTCACGGACTAACCCCGTCACTTTCACTATACATTAGCTGTGAAATTAGTTCCATTGTTATTAAATTAACATTATAAGAGAACCACGAATTTCTAATGTGTCATCTAATATCATAACATTCATAACGAACCATCCCATGCTCTGCTGTTGTAACTAAAATCCGATATATCTCGACACCATTATTATATAGGTTTCACTTCACTCATTAGTTAGTATAGCGTCGTTTCATATATTTAAATTAAGTAAGTATTATACCTTAACTAAATTGTTATAGATACTCGATAAAATTATTATATTTTTTTTTACTAAACTGAATATTATAAAAATTTAAAAATAAATTTAGTTAGGCTTCAGATAAACTTTCCGGACGTAACATGTCATGTATTTTTATTGATTCCAACAAAATTGTAAAAAATTACGTTGTTCTAACTATTAATGAATGGATTATTTTTTAAGGAAATTAAAAACCATCATCCCGAAAAATGCGTCAAAAATGAAAACATAAAATTATCTTCTCACGTTAAGAAATTAGGATAAGTCCGGTTTAAATGGATAATTATGGTACTATTAAAAGGTATTTTACAACTAATAACTATGTGGGTGTGAGTTGTTTATACCAAATTAATATTGTTGTTGAATGCTTTGAATGTAATGGTTGGTATGTAGGTTGTTTTTATCGTATGGATAATTTAACTTCTTAATGGCACGAATTTATGATTGTCCGTCATAAAAATCGCGACAAATAATGTCTGCAGACGAATAAACAATTTATTTTTTATTATTTTAACCAAATATACATACCGATTTTTTAAGAAGGTTTTGTACTCCATTCACAATAATCTCCATACTAAAATAAGACCACGATGAAATAGTAACGTGATGTATTTTTTTTTATAATTGCTAGTTCTTAATGAGCACGTCTCTTTGAATTTATGCACTGATGGGCTTTTTATAAATTTTGGATTTTTTACCCCTGAAGTACAATACGCATATTATATTTTTTTTTGTCTTGATATAGTCTTGGTGGCATTATTTTTGTAATACATACTAATAACAAATAGCGTTGTAAATTATAGGAATATTACGAGGAAAACAAGGTCATTGAACTGATACTGATCTTACACGTGGATGACGCAACACACAAAGTATAACAATCTTATCTATATGAAATATAAATATCTAAGTATATGTATTGATAATTATGTTAAGTGTTTCTCGATAATATCCAAATTTAAGTAATTTAGCAACTCCAATGAAAGTAATTGTTATAGATTTCTGCTAACATTTTATGATAGCCTGTCATGAAAAATGGGTACTTGCTTCAAAAATTGTAGGGAAGTAATTCAAATTGAGTAACATAAATCTTACATTTAGAAGCCTCGTTAAATACCCTATTTCTACTAAAACTAACTTTTTGAAAAGGAATAACGTCTTGACATAAAATCGATTTTCGCGATTTGATTGTGAAATATGATTAGGTGAAAAATATAGTTAATTCTCCTTTGAGAAGTAAACATTTTAGTACCGATCTAAAGGGACTATCTTTTTTTATAGATTTTCAATTCATCTGGCCCTTTATTATAAGAAAAACATTCTTATTACTTAAAAATGTTATGTGATTTTGTAGTTATAAGTAGTAATGGCCGAGGTGGCTAGCATTTCATAGATGACGACATTAGAGAATTTTGCGGGTAACTTTGCAATACGTAGTTAGATAATCACAATTTAGAAAGAAAAAAAATAGTTATTGCACTTACGCCCCAAAATAATATATGAATTTACATTCCCCTTATTTTAACCCATTATTCCCTTATTTTTACCTAATATTCCCTTATTTGAACTTTTAAAGTGATGTCTCTATTTGAAAAGATCCTATTTGAAATAATATTATTCTTTGGTTACTGTTTTATATTTACCTGTTTGAAATGTTTTTTAAACTTCCTTTATTAATCTAATTGCGTATTTGTTTCATATTGACCGTTTCTCTGACTTTATTTAAGTAGGGGATTGTTTATCGAATAAAAATATTATGCCCCAAATATTGATGGTTTGTCATGATTTGGTCTTTCAAAAAAAGGAGATTTACAGAACATTTAATAGCGTAGCATCAAGCATAGCTTAATAATAACTTTTAAGAGAATTTACCTCCAAAAACAAACCAGCGAGTAAATAGTTAATTCACTGTTCACGTTGCGATTATTTAATAGTCAACTTTGATATACAAAATTATAGTTTTTTGTGATATTTTCCTTTCAATCACAATGTTATGAATTAATCATTTTGGTTTTGTATTTTATTGTATAGATTTAAGTTTCAATGTAGTTAAAGTCGTAATCAGATCACATTTATGGTTATGTTTGGTGAACTTATGTGATTGATGTGACGTGTGTACGTTCGGTCGCAGCTCGATATTAATATGAAGAATCAAATAATATGCTCCTAACATTTTGTTTACGTTCAAACATATACAAGGCAAAATTTAACACGTTGATGGAACGTCACATACTTGACGAGTATCGTCACGAGTGTGTGAAGTTTTTTTGGGCAATTGAATTTTACCTTTATTCTACCTTTTTGGGCAATGTGTTTATATTCTGTTTCATTATAATACTTAAATATGCCTGTATATTTAATATTCTGTTTTTTTTTTTAAATTGGTTTTTAGAAACATCTTAGATCTCATCTTAGATAATGTATGTATATTTGATATTCTGTTTTTTTTTTAATAGGTTTTGCAACATTTACTAAAAAAACTGGTTCTAATTTTATAAATACGTACAGACATGACTAAAATGTTTTTCGTTTTTAATGAAATCGTTGAGACATAGGTAAAATGAATGTTAAATTGTGGATTGTGTTTCACAATTAAATAAAAATATGTATTAAAACAACATATTGTTTGAATTTATTTATTGAATATAGGTACTAAGAATTCTGCCCCATTTTAAGTTATTGTGCTTTTTATGTGCTGGTGGTATCTTACATAACTAACACACACACACTCGCTTAAACTAAATATAGATACTTTGTTATTTTACTTTTATTTCTGCTTTTACAGAAAACATCGAATTATCGTTTAGGAAATAAAAATAGAATAACTACGAGATATTTTCCATGTGTTCAATGTTATAATAACACTTTTTTTTTAAATAATTTTTCAAGTTTCCAATGTTCTTCGTTACTTGTCTGACCTATAAAGGAATGAAGAAGGTGCCCTAGCAGGAATGAGTTTCTTTTCGCCGCTCGCCGTCTCAAACACATAATATTCTCTGCCATTTATGATTTTCGTGCGAGTAGTCTCAACGTTGAACCGAGGATTCTTTCCGAAGAGGGAATCGTAAGGTGGAGGGCGGCTGTCGTCATAGCTCGTCGATTTCTTAGTTATTTTCGATTTCTTTCTCTTTAATTTCTTGTTGTTGATTAATTTTCCGGAGAGGTAACGTTTTATGAATATCTGTAATAAAAATATGAAAGGCGTTGAACCTACAAGTTATAAAGCTTCTATGGACAAGTACGATTTTTTTTCTAGACTGTGCGGTGGTGTAACTTGTAGTATTAATAAACTAAACGCCACAGTCATATATACATGACAAACCAAAATGTACCCAGCACGCCATGGTCACGACTTCATGACAGACTTAAACGCTTAGAAATCTTATCTGAAAATATTGTTCTTTTTTTATTTGTGTAGCTAAAGGATGAGATTGTGGAGTTACCTGTTGGGATCGAGGGCACGCATTTGCTTTTTGCTAACCAAGACCGTACCTAGTAAAAAGCGATAGGCGAAGACTGAGGTGCCTGTAGGTATAGTAAGCGACATCATCACTTAAACGACGGATTGGCGATCGCAGTAAACCTTCGACACTTAGGGCGAATCTGACCATGTGTTCGACCTGATAATGACCAGCCAAGGTTTGCACTGAACTTCGGATGGATCCAGGCAGCCCCACAGGAATAAACGACGGCAACCTTGTTCCGTTGGTATATATTCGCAGGAAGAGAATTGTTCTCATTACACAGGGGTTTATATATTATAGCGTTACCGGAGAATCTTAACACCACGATGTAGAAAACGGTACAGACATCTATTGATTCATTTTAAACTAATTATTAAACTTTGTTCCTAGTACTCCTACCATGAAACTAAATGGGTTCAGTACATTTAAGGCCCTAACTCCCGAACTGTGCTATAAAACAGTGACTTTCTGAAGCCTACTCCTCGATAACGGCGAAAAATAATATATGTTTATTATAGATTCATGTACAACATTCATCAACATATGATTTTTTCGTAAGAAAAATGTTTAACAACATGATATTTTTTCGCTTGTTTTCCCTACTCCTTTCAAACGGCTTTGAACTTTAGAAATAAGTTTACACAAAAAAGTTACTGGTTTAGAGTTCTTCAGAATGTCATAGCATGTAAATCAACCAATATTTGGTAAAGAAAATGGGTATAAAGGTCAGCGGGGCTCTATGCGGCAGTACGAGTATGTGTGCATTTAACTCCGGACAGATGTTCACGGGACTATACGCCTTAAACCGCATTTTAGTTTACATGATACTGACAGTATGTAGGCTCATGGTTCGTGTTCTTTTGCACTGATGATATTATAGCTTAGAGCTTACAAATAAAATAAAATATCAGAAAAAGCGTACCTCTGCAGCAAACACAGCGACAGCAGTAGTAGATCCGGCGACCATCACCAAATACGTCATAATAAGATCACTGTTCCTGAGCTTCCGGTCTTTGGACTGCAAATCTAGCGGACAGATCTTTGTGCTGGGCAGGTCCGCACGCTTCAGGAAGTCCAATATGCCAGATTGGAATATCTGTGTTAATCTGAAACGTTTATTAAGTAAGTACTGTTAATAAAAGTAAGTAAAGATCATTTTCTGAGGAGAGGTATATCAAAATATAGACTTAAGGGGTCGATTCGTACCGAAATAACATCAAGCACGGACACATCAGACACGGCAAGCACTTTCAGAGTAAAATAATTTTCTACATTATTATGAGATCAGTATCGCTTGAAAGGTTTAAAGAGGACGCGAGGCCGCGTGCAGCCAAGCGCGTCTTTTCAACGGCCGGCTTTACCAGCCTCTTCGCGTCGCTGTCAGCTGCTGCCATTCCGGTGTGAATCGGCCCTAAGAGCAAAAGTTGAGGGGAGCTGAGCATTATGATAGAAAGTGGGAATTGTAAAAAAAGTGGAAGCCCCAAGTATTCTCTGTAGTGGAACACTCGTAAATCTCACGCCCAGTTACTTCTTCCAACTCGCATTTGCTGCTGATAATTTTCTAGTGTCACAAAAATCCCATAACATTAAACCAAACTAAGCACCCAGCCTAGAATTGAAGCCAGTAGGCCAAGAAGGTGAAAGTGGATATAATAAGTAGATACCTAAGTGGAACTAACTGATTGTGAACTAGTAACCAAGTTCTATAACTTTCCTGTCAGGGTTGCGGCCGTTGTAGAATTATTCGAAAGAGTTAGCAGCTCTAAAATGCAAAGGGCTTTAAAGAACCCTTTACTGACTAAAACCCAGGTAATTTTAATCAGTAAAAGTCTAACTTTTCTGTTTACCGAGTGTCTACTCCCTCTAGGGCCACCCGGAGAGGGACAAGTAAGATAATAATATTTTTAGCAAAAACACAAACTCATAAGAAAGACTACAGATTGGTTAGATTATTTAAAAACATTCTAAAAAAAAATTACAAATCGACCCCCTAACTTATATTACCACACACATTTTTATATTTTGACACAATGTAAAGTACACAGAAATGTCACAATGTGAACCCCGACTCCTAAACTATTGAGATCCTGTATCTATCTTAGGAGGCTGTGTCTTCGCATAAATAGTGAACGAGCAAATTATGTGTGTAGTGTAGCAGACTCGGATAGTCACAGACAAGATGCAGAATAAAAAAGTAAATATAAAAAAAATGTCCTTACACAGGATCGAACAAACTCTTCAACTTGCTTCCGACAGGATACGCGAATGCTCTCTGTTTCTTCATAAACGCATTAGGAGCTACAACATAAGTACACTTCTCAGATTCTTCAACATCTTTCTTAGATGTGTAGTCATTGTACATAAGATGGTCGACCACGGTCTGTTCCTTCACCAATACAGCTCCTTTCTTGACAATTCCAAGAAAATCAGTGTCGCTAATCACGGATAGGAACTGAGCTTTGTTATTGCTGATCATTGCGCTCAGGTAATATAGCTCTTCACCTTCCTGTGTGCAAAGCCAACGATTAGTTTCTGAATTAAAAATATTAAAGAAAAAATTATCTACCTACAACGTCGAAACTAAACTATTTTGATACCTATTTTTTTGTTCTTTCATCTCCATAAGGCATGCGTGGAACGCTGTCGACGACTCGGATTCAGTTCTTACCGGACGGCCGGACGGCGAGCTACCTATTGCTCGTCGTCTGCAAGCTCGCGCCCACGGTAGCCGGGAATCGTCCTGCGACTCCCGACACCTAGGGCGTCTCCTGTGTTGGCAGCTGGGACGTGAGGATGTCCGTTTCCTCACGGTCCCGGCTATCTCCTTCGCTTGCAAGAAGCCTTTCATTGCGTCTCCACTATCACATTACCTTGGTCTGAACTAAAACCGGACGCGAGATGTCGCCGCCACCGATCCACGAGGACACGACGGTGCTTCACTCAAACGAGGCAGACTGCTACTTGTCATCCAGGCGAGGCAATACCATACGATGTCTTACGGAGTTTTTTGTTTGGGTCCTAAATCGGTTCATCATCGGATCATCATTTTAGCCGAAAAACGTCCACTGCTGGACATAGGCCTCCCCCGAGTGTCACCACAATGAACGGGCCTGTGCGTCTCGCATCTATCGGCCTCCCGCAACCGTTACCAAGTCATCAGTCCCCCTTGTAGGAGGCCTTCCAACGCTACATCTTCCGGTACGTGGTCGCCATTCCAGAACCTTTTCGCCCCAACGGCCATCCGTTCTGCGAGCAATGTGCCCTGCCCATTGCCACTTAAGTTTGGCGATTCTTCGTGCTATGTCGGTGACCTTGGTTGTCCTGCGGATATCCTCATCGGTTCAGCCATTAACAAAAAAAAACGTGGGAATGAACTACCCAATGTTGGCAAATATGGCCAAGTGAGCTATCAAATGAAAGGGTAAGCTATACATTACAAAAATGTAGGTCGGGGTCTTTTTTAAATTTTTATCTTTTTTTTTCTTTGTGCGTATAGCCGTATACCTACGTAGATGTTACCGATTAATAAGATACGATTCACAGAATAATTTAAATAATATATACTAATAGAGAGTGAAGAGAAGGTAGTGGAATGGAGTAGTGATAGTATTTCCTGGTATTTCCCAACTTACAGATTTAACAACATGTTCCACCGAGCTGCCAGCTGAAGCGACCCAGCGATAATTTTTCTGGTACAAATCCCGAGGATACTCGATAGCCAGGGTAAACTTGGACAGGGTCAGGAAGGCAGTCAGGTTAGCCGTGTAGAACGCTGATAGCAAGATCATGAACAGCCACCAGGTCACGAAGAGTACACGGGTTGTGTCTAGAAAATTATGAAACGCTTAAATTAGAAGATCGCGGAATAAGTTTCACTATAACTGGGTGGAGCGATAGGGAGAGTCAGTATTTTACTGACTTTTTAGTCACCCGCCATGTTCCTTCTGTTGCCCTTTGCTTTCCAAGGCTGCGGTAACTCTTTCAAACAGTCCAGCAGGCCTGGTATACATCGGCTCCAGCGTACCCCCGTCAATTTTGCTGATAGCCACGGATATCGATAGCTCTTTGGGGCGTTCACAGTAGCCCAGGACCGAGATAGTTATAGTTATTGGACGCCCGGCTTTGTCCAGGAGTGGAATGATAAGAATGAGATGAGAGAATGATGCGGACAGGAACAGTATTACCTACTCAATAATTATTATACGAGGGAGACGGTATAGTAGATTATGTGACTAGGGGATAAAGCAATGTGTTTAATCCGCGGGTGGCATGTTGAATTCCGAACGAAACGAAGGTTGCTAAGTTTTAAACCCGAACGTCAGTGAGGGATTTATATAATTTAACTCCCGAGCATTTTACGCACATATACTCGTACATAAGTAAATATTAGTTGATTACGTCCCAAAGCTTAAAAAAAATGTGTTAGTATAACCTAGGTATATTGCACGGTAATCGAACCCATGACACCATGTTATATTTTTCCCCAATAATATTTAAAAAAGGTCACAAGTTGGATACCACCGATACTAAGTACTACACAGGTCACGGCAGGTCATAGCGGGCAGCGTTGTACGCTTGCGCCTAATGCCCGGTATGACCTGCCGTACCCAACTGGGTGTGGGAGCAAAACAACCCCTCAGTCGTCCGGATAGCCGGAAACCATGTATTTGTGCGGACAACCAGGTAACATAACAAGCTTATAAATTTGTGATTTTTCATGATACAGTTATGAAAACTTGTACATAGATACTTTACATAAATACTACACACTTGTTTCAGGTTTCGCATATACTAATACTCATGTGGTACAGGAAGGTAGATACCTAACAGGTACCTACCTATATCTAGGTATATCTACGGTAAATAGGACTGGCAGGTCAGCCACATTGTCAACTAGCTTCGAAAAACAGTTTCGTTCGTGTGAAAGTAAATAATAATCCCAACGGAACATAGGTCCTCGCGGGATAACAAGATACGATCTATACGTGTTAAAAACATAGGACCTACTCAGTAGAGTAGCTAGACGTGAGCGAAGTGGCCTCGCACCCAAAGGGGCCTCGCAGAAGCGAAGGCTCTTTAAGAACGAAGGTTTTATAATAATTGATAGGCTCGCGTTTGACCACTATTTTACACTTGATGGTAAGCGGCGATGTGGTCGAACACTGGGTTGCGACAGTCGCTGTCTCGTTTTCGAATTTATGAAAGAAAAAGGTCTCGCTGATGTGCCTTCGCCCACGTCTAAATTAGTCTACGCTACGCCTCTGTACCTACTTACATACAAAGTTTCCCTTTATAATAAGTACCTATTAGGTATAATAATAATATGAGCAGTGGTGGCCGAGTGATAACGGCTCCGACTTTCGAGTTGTCGGTCGCAGGTTCAAACCCAGTCAGTCGCTTACTTAGTGTAATTTATTTCATCACCACTGCTCTCAAAACGGTAAAGGAAAACATCGTAAGAAAACCAGCATGTCCTAGAACCAAAAATTCGAAGACAGGTGACATTCACCAACCCGCACTGGGCCCGCGTGGTGGATTACGGCCCATTCCCTCCCCTAGAGAAGTGACCTGAGTCCCAGCAGTGGGAACATTAAAAGGCTGATTATGCTTTATGCTAGGTATAAAGGCGAAAGTTGTAAAAGCCTTGTCAAGGGTTCGGCAATTAATATTAATTCATATTTATATTACTGAAATAAAATATTAATTGCCGCTAATTTTATGACAAAAAAAAATTGATTCGTATCTAAATTCGTTTTACACACAAAGTTACTAAAAGAAAACCATACAAAGGCCATTAATCAAGAGCACATAATAACAGTAATCAGGACGACCTGACAAATATTTTGTCTACGATTACTAGCACCATTTTTATTTGTGATTACATTTCATGTAGCACATGGAATATATGGAAGGGTGTGACAAAAAGTGATAGATTACGTAAGCCATTAACGTTGATACGATCTAGGGCAGGAATTGACCGCAGTTATAAAACTAGATTGTAATGCTCGTATCATCACGTTGATGGCAGCCTGAACATAATATTTTAGGCACTGCGTTGTGATTCCGATCAATATTTATGAATTTTGGAACATTCTTTTTCTTTTTTAAAAACGTTGGCCCACACTAGGAATTACATTACTCCTGTATTATGGGTACGTTCACAAATATGTAAACTCATCATAATATGAGTTGACTGGCCTGTTGGTCTAGTGGTTAATGGCCCTGACTGCTATGCCGGAGGTCTTGGGTTCGATTCCCACCCAGGACAAATGTTTGTGTGATGAGCACGATCATTTGTTCTGTGTTTGGGTGTGATTTATCTATAATACGTATATATTTAGTAATATATACGTATTTTTATAATTAGAATATATAAGTATGTATCAGTTGTCTAGTATACCTACTCATAACACAAGCTCTGCTTAGCTTGACACTAGACGGTGTTAGGTATGTGATAGTTGTGGAATATTATTATTATTATAACATAAGACACCCAGACCCAGAACCTCTGTCTGTAGGCCATACAAATTTTTGTTCCGAGCGGGAATCGAACCCGAGACACGCAGCGCAGCAGCCAATCGGTCAACCAACTCAAGAACGCGTACCGGAACGACCTGGTGAGGGTCGCGGAAATCCGATGGATGCGAGTCATTACGGCGACACTTGGGATAGGTCATGTAGTAGTGGACGACTTTCGGCTCAAATGACGATGATAAATGATCTAGGTAAAATCTTCTTCAGATTGTTCGGAAGCGTTACCGTGGCCCTGACAAAAGGCATCTGAAGGAACACTGGGATTTAGTCAACAGTCAATTTTACTGAACTTTAACTTTACTTTGTTCAAGGTTTCGTGTTCGTAGTTAGAATAAAAACAACCGCACGGGTCGATCTCTTGCGGGCGACGAGCAATAGGTAGCTCGCCGTCCGGCCGTCCAGTAAGGACCGAGTCCGATTCGTTGACGGTCGAGTAGTGCTTTACGCGCGTCTAAAAAGATGTCAGCAAAACCATACGGGCCCAGTAGGGTCGATGGCCTCTAGGGCTACACAAAGACCAATTGAAGACTTTAGTCAGTAAAAGTCTGACATTCCCTCTCGCTCCACCCCAGAGCTTGAGAAGTTGTTGAATGATTTTCCACCTTAAAAAACCTTGTAACTATTACAAAATATATATATAAATATAAATTCTAACACAATTATGAAGAGATTCAAGTCTAGGGAAGAAGAAAATTTGTTACTTACTGGCTTCCGGCGCCAAATTAGTGCCTTGCTTGAGGAAAGCACTGTAGACGAACCAAAAGCTGGGTTTCAACGGTAGAACACCTTCGTCGTCCGTGATCAGCTTAGATCGTACCCGCGTAAAGAATGTGATGCAAGGTCCGAACGTCAGAACTGCAGCTAGGACCAGGTACCTAGGAAAATATCGTGCTAAAAAACGGCAGAGGAGGAAAACCTTGGAGATAGTTAGATGGTAAAAAGTTTACAAGGGTTTCGAATTATTTGGTGTCATATTTTGCAGTTGTTGTAACATTAATTAGTTAAACCATATTATTATAATACGCACACAATCTCCGAAAGATTACACTGATGGTAGGTAACCAGTATAACCTTAAGGTCAAAGTCTTTTCTTCAGGTGAGTGTCCAATGAAAAGTATCGCAGGCATAAAATGGCATGAAGAAGAAAGAATACCATTAGAAATAGGAGCTTCTAAGAAAGTAACAAACAGTCGTCTTCGTCTTACCACACAAGCTCGTTGAAAGGTGCGAGCAGACCAGATCCAGCAGCAGACTCCTTGGGTCTCTTCAGCATCATCACCCATATACCTTCGTCCAGGTCTATGGAGAACGACACCCTTTCCCGGTAAGCTATCAGAGTCGGAAGAAATGCGGCGGCCATGTCGACTTTCTGCTTGGAAAATGTTAAAAATTACATCATTGTTTAGATTCAGGAAGGGATATAGACTTGGATGATTTAATCAGAGAGCCTTCAGATGTAGTTAATATCCGGATGGATAGCAAAATCATCTTGAAAGGTCCGGAATGTGCAAGTAAACTTCGTATATCATTGGACTTAAAAATTTCCTGATCAGAACTCAACTCAGTAGCTATATTAGGACAGTAAAAATCCTACCACTTCAGGAATACTTTGTAGTCAGTATTAAAGTGTTTTATTATTATGTATTTACCTAAATCTGTAGTACAATGCATTCCAAATAAGAATAGGATCGATTGCCAAGTTGTGACTCTTATTTAGTTTAAATAATTTGGGTAAAGGTCTGTTCATATTTTTATTATTATTATTAAATTATAGAAAAAAATAAAATTTATAGTTAATATAAATCGTCAAAAAGGCTTACGCTGCTATTTAGAAGTCCTATTACGGAATCGCCACCCATCTTGATACCCATTTCATAGTTTCTTTTCGGCTGAACCAATTCATAGGTGAAATTAAATTTCTTCCGCAATATGTCCATGACGATGAAAGCCACGCCTTTTCCGACCATCGTGCCATTGTGAAATTCTGACCAACTTAGGGGTGTGTTCTGAAAACACGTGGAAAAGTCAGGACTCATTCGACTTGTAAATCACATCGGATCTTTCTAATTTGGATAGTAATGTCTGATCAAGGACTTTACTATTCAGTACAAGCACAAACACATGCTCTTAGGTGGTGCATAATTGCCATGGTCCATCATAAGATCTCATTCAAGAGTCAGTCTGTAAACAAAAATGAGACATGCATATTTCAGCGCTCAGAAAAACCACTGTCCTTTTATTCGATATTGTTACACTTTTTCTTTACAATCATCAAACAACTTCTCCGCTCTGGGTGGAGCGAGATCCCAGTAGGTACCTATTAGATTTTTATTAACGAAAAAACCCCAGTGTTCCTTCAGTTGCCCTTTGCGTTCCAGCGGTAATTCTTTAGAGCAAAACCCTAGCAAACTGTTTCACTTAAACTTACATTATACGTCGTTACTTTGAGGTTCTTCCCATTGACCTCCTTCATCAAATTCATATAGTTAGTATTCTTCTCCACCACCGGGTCTGTTCCTGATAATAAATAAAAATACCGGAATCATTTAACATAGGTAAGAAACATTTAGAAAAGCTATACCCTAACATGCCTGCATTATTCAAACCAAACCCATCTGCATCACGTGAACAAAATATTCTTTAAAATTTCAGAGTTATTGATTAGGTTACGATTAAGTCATAAAAATTCACCTTTATAAGTATCATTGTAAGGGACTTCGCAGAATGTGGCGTTACATATCGACGCTATGATTAGTTCTATGCCGGCCATGGCATAATGGGGCTGATGGGTTCCGTTCCGCCGTAGGACACATTTGGTGGTCGGTGGTCGGGTGGCGACTGCGACTGGTCACTGCGGCCGACGGCGAGGATGCGCCACTAACATGGCCTTTGCTTTAACCACCACGATCCCCCCACGCTACCGTAATGCACGTTAGATTAACATTGACATTCAGCGTAATAAATAAATCAATACAATACTTAAGTTGACCATTTCGCAATGATAGGGAAGTTTGCCGAGGATAACAGCTGGTAGTTTCTCATGGGTTTAAGCTTACAGGAAAGGACTGTTCTGGGCCAGGGTGACCTTTTGCATTCTGCTATTTGGAGACATTAAAGTCGAATATTAAAGTCTTTTTATTTCTGTTGGCAAAATGAGTTATCAAGCAGTCAGTCATGAGATAAACCTAAGGAGATAAATGTGTTTGAAAACTCTCGAGCCAAAAGTAGGCCTGATTCCCACGCTAGTAAAAATGGTCGCTTATCAGTTTTGGCCTAGTTCTTATCATCAAAGAGCAAGGCTATGAAAAAGTAGAATTTTACATACAGCATTTAATCACGACTGCATTCCCCAAAAAGGTACCTATACATTGTAATGGGACAGGAGACGAGCATATTGTTATCAATCAGACACAGTTCCAACCTCCGCGCTGCAGGCTGGTGATCATACTTCACAGTACCTACCATTTGTGTCTGTTAGACCAAACAAGCACGTAGCAATTGTAGGAATCATTAAACAAAATCCCCCCATCGCGTCTGTCTGTTCCCGATAAACTCAAAAATTACTAAACGGATTTTCATCCGGTTTTCAACAGACAGTGATTCAAGAGGAAGGTTAAGGTTAGGTTGTGCCTAAGAGAGTTGAGAAAATCCGAGACTATTGAAGATTTCTAACACGTGCGAAATTGGAACGGGTCGCTAATTAGGTACCTTAAACAAGGCTAGCTTATGCCAGCAGCTTCGCCCGCGTAAAAGTAGGTTTCTTCATATAAACTTTGGACCACCATTTCATCCCGTTAAGGTGTGAATTTTGGAAAATCTTCTCTTAGTGCTTGTCTATGTCATAAAAGGAAGCTTTGTGCAAAATTTCGCACTCCTAGTTCTAGTAGTTTCGGCTGTGCGTTGATATGTCATTCAGTCAGTTTCTCCTTTTATATAGATAGACTAGCTTATGCCAGCGGCTTCGCCCGCGTGTGATCAGGTTTTTTCATACAAACTTTAGACCTCCGTTTCATCCCATAAGGGAGTGAAATTTAGGAAATCCTTTCATAGTGCTCGCCTACGTCATAAAAGGAAACCTTGTGCAAAATTTCACGCTCCTAGTCCTATTAATTTCCGCTGTGCGTTGATATGTTGGTCAGTTTCTCCTTTTATAAAGATATATAGAGCAAAAAATTAATAATATGAAAGGCTGATATCCACACTATTCTTTACAGCAATAATGTAGAGGTAAATAATCATAGCTCGTTAATGGTGACGGCACGACGAGTTACTCGGTAAATTGTCATACAGTGTCATCTATGTGTGCGTCATTTAACGATACCCGGTTTAAAGAAGGATTTTTTATATTCCCAAAGCCACAATTCTCTGAATCATATAGGTATAGGTATGTCATGAACATACGCCAGAAGAATTTTTGGTTTGTAAGAAAAAGAATTTTTATTTTTTAATTGGTTGTGAAAATCATCTTATGACAAATCCCGCTCTTGGATGTAAGGGGAGATAGTGTCAGACTTTTACTGACTAAAAACCCTCTCCTGTTCCTTCTTTGCCTTCGTCCCAGGGCCCCGGGTTTCACTTTCACACTACCCGTGGAAAGCAAAAGGGCTGTACCTACTTGCGGGGTGCCAGTATTGCTACCTATACATAGGACTCAGGCCTCCTCTCTAGGATAGGGAATGCGCCGTAATCCACCACGCGGCCCCAGTGCGGATTGGTGAATGTCACATGTCTTCGAATTTTTGGTTCTAGCACATGCCGGTTTCTTCACGATGTTTTCCTTCACCGTCTTGAGAGCAGTGGTGATGAAATAATTATTATTGAAAATTACACAAAGTAATGCGCCTGGCTGGGTTTGAACCCGCGACCTACAAGTCGAAAGTGGGGGCTGTTACCACTCGGCCACCTGCTCGGTACTACCCTTACTAACATTAAAATATATTATCAAAGATATTGTTTGATGGCACGTGCAGTGGTTGAGCGATGGACTGCTGCGCTGCGTGTCACGGGTTTGATTCTCGCACGGGACAAATATTTGTATGGCCAACAGATAAGTTTTCCTGGTCAAGGTGTGTTGTGCATGTGAGTTTATATGTTTGTGAACGCACCCACGATACAGGAGTAATTCAAGATTAAAAGAAAAGAATAATTATAAATAAAACTTAGTATAATAAAAGAGAACCTACCAAGTTTGAGAAGAGATGTTAAAACGTTCGTACCTATTCAGTTCTCAAACTTTTCTGCATAAGTCGACATTCACGTTTGTCGTTTTTGAGTTGGCCTTGATTATGTAGGGTACCTACGTTCTATTTGTGTAGAATGGGCAAAGAAATCTAAACGATTCGAGGCAAAGTTCTGAAGACCCCTGGAATTAGTATGGCCCGGTGCCCATGGCCACAGGCTTGGGAACTCTATTGGGTACCGAGTTTATAATTTCACAAAGAAAAATCTTTTAAAACACCTATAGTAATAGCCGGCCAGCCTAGAAAACAAAAACGGAATCTAACGTAGAGATACGTTCATCAACGAAGAAGGAAGTTTTCTGTAACTCTATAGTCAAGTGTATTTCACCTGAACCTAGAAATAGCTAGAAATATTAAATTTAGTAAACCCTATTCCAGACGTAGGATACAGGTTAGATAAAAGAAAAAAAGGGTCTATCTTGTGTGGACGTACACTAAACGGTGACCCGTCATCGAAATAATCTCCCCCATCAATAATATTGCTTACCTACGTACCTACAATATATATTCTGTAATTTAAAAATGTTTGTTTGCATACTCTTTGTTGCCGATCAAACTAGGTTTGAAAACAAACACCATAATAATGTTTGCTATTTTGACCAACAGAATACCTAACTAAGTGGGTACAAACAGAATTATAATTTTTAACTAGGTAGCTAAATTGAAACAGTGCAGGATACAAAGTAAAACCATTTTTAACAATCATTTAGTTATCAAAAGATCCTTCATTGCTGGTTAAGTTGCCGAACAGAATAGCTTTTCGTAGCCTTCGCTTCTCAGTAAAGCCCTCCCTCAATAATACCATGAGGCAGGATTCCATACACTTTATTTTAATCTTATAAAAATAACATTATATGTGAATCACGCTCTTTTCTTCAATCAGTTCTTAATTAATTTTAATCAATTTTCACATTGAGCTAAGCCACAGGAAGTGTGGAATTTGAATTACAAATTCATGGCTTCGTATTTTATATATTTTGTTTGTTGCCAAACAAAAAATTGCTTAGGGGTTTCTTCATTCCAAAATAAAAACGGCATTTGAAATATTGAGGTCTTTGGCACTTTATCTGAAAATGAAAGCAGAAGAATACACTTTCAAGTTTATTTTGTAAGTTGAAAGTTTGCGAACTTTGGTTGGAACTTGCGGTCGAGGAAAGTATAATGTTGAGATTTGAGAACGCATCCTTTAGATTAAATTTAAAAAAAAAGAACTGTGAACTGTCACTGTCAATTATTGTCAAAGCGTGATCAAAACATAACCTAATCGTAGATTTATTTCTAAAAAAAAATATTTTAATGGTAATAAACCCTTGGAAATATGAGGGATGTATATTTGTCGAATTGCGAAAAGAACTTTGTCAATAAAATAGTGTCAGAAGGACATGTAAGGCAAATTCATTTTAAATATAAACATTGTTTATTTACACTTTACAAGTTATTTCAACTTATGCTTTGATTCCAGCGTTTAGACGGCAGGACTTTTAATGAAAGCAGAACATTGAACATATCTTTTGGATCCGAATATGGCAGTTGTATTGTGTCGTTAGGAGAAACAAAGTATGCAAAATAATAAAGTTTGTATAAACCTACACTTGTCCTTGTTCTCTACTTTCAAAATGCTTTCTCTTGAAATACTCTTGTTTTAAATGTATGACTGACTTGGTTCTGGACTCTTAAAATATACTTTTAAATGTAGTTTTTTTTTTAATTTACAGAGTCCTTGCACAAGTATCATGTGAGGTGGTACAGCCTAAACAAATCAGACCAAACGAAGGTTTACTGTACATCAATGTAGAGATGAATCCTATGGCAGCCCCACACATTGAAGCCAATCGGCAGACAGACATTGCTGTGCATTTGAACAGAATGCTTGAAAAGGCTTACAAGGACTCAAAGTGCATTGACCTTGAGTCCTTGTGTATTGTTGTTGAAGAAAAGGTAAGGTTATATGCTGATATAGATTACAAGATTTGCAAAACAAGTTGCTTTCTTACTGATAAAAATATCTACAATGTTGTGATAACTTATTACTCAATATATATATTTTTAAGGTGTAACCACATTTTAAACAATGTTGCTTACACAGTGAGTCAGCCCAACATAAGTATTGTTTTTAACCTGCATTTTGCATCCATGACCAGTTAAAATTGTCTATGGATGTAGAATGTGGGATTGTTTGATTTTATATATTGATTATTTTATGTAGTTACCTAAGCGTAAGTTTATCGCCACATCTTAACAATATTTGTAAAAATGTGAAGTAAAAACAACTGCCAACAAACTGTTATTGTTTGTGAATAAACCAAATAAAAAAGTACTGGGTCTCAATTTTGAATGAGAATGCAATAATTTCGGACAGAATTATCATTATTTTAGTTCCAATAGATAGTAGAAATTCATAAACATCTGTACTAACACAATATGTTACTTTTTTTAAACAGATGCAATAGTTCCAAATGTTACAAATTAGTTCTTTTGAGTGCATAGACATTCTAAAAAAACTTATTGTTTGTTACCTTTCCTCCAATCTCATAAATAAAGTGTCTTTCATTACTTAGAAAAAACCTGGTTTATTTATCTGTAAACTACTTGTGACAAAGGTTTTTTTTTTAAATGGGTAATCATCCAATGACTTTTCTCACTCTTGGGTAGAACAAAAGGGTGTCAGACTTACTGATAAAAACTTACCCACTAGTTGCCTTTTACATTCTAAAACCAGGGTCATTCTTTCAAATGTTCCTGCAATCTATAGGCAATGCTTGTTTTATAATACTTGTCTGTACATTTTCCAGGTTTGGTCACTACGAGTGGACATCAAAATTCTAAACCATGATGGCAATCTGATAGAATGTGCAAGCATAGCAACATTAACCGCCTTGGCACACTTCAAGAGGCCTGATGTGACTCGCAGTGGGGACAGTGTGATAATTCATGATATTACTGAGAAAGATCCCATACCTACTGTGCTATTTCACTATCCTGTGTGTACTACAATAGCTATATTTAACACTGAGTAAGTATACTGTTGTTTGAATATTTTTTTATGTAAGTGGTGTTGCAAACTTTAATTATATTGCTCTCCTAAACCAAAAAGCGGTAACTCAATGAAAGGGATTTTTGAGAAAAGGGTTGATCAAATAAAAGGTTAAGTTGTGGCTGACCCAGCCCAAATTCTTAAACCTAGAATGCTGAAATTTTGCACAGAGGTTCCTTTTACGATGTAAGGATTATCTAAAATTCACCTTCGTGGATGAAATGGGGCTCCAAAATTTGTAAGGAAAAACGGACGATGCCACTGGCAGAAGCTAGTACCAAATAAAGATTCACCTGCTTGGTATGTTGATTTAAAGTATTTCAAGTCCTTTTCTATATCCTGGGATATGAACTAAAAATAAAAAATTATATACATTTCAAATAGACCATATACAAGCACTTTTGAATTGTCAAAATGTTGGTCAGTCAAAAAAGCAAAGCTACATTGCACATTAAATTCCAATACTGTGTGATTTTTCGAAAAAAATTGAGATGTTGCTTTATGACTTGTGAGGGCAGTATAGATGCTTTAAAAGTAGGAGAAACTTGTTCTCATTTTTACCTGAACATAGTGGGGCATCAGCAGCAGGTAACCTACCTTAGGTTACCACAGGATGTTAACTCTATAGGAAACAAATAAGGATGTTAACCTCAGGCGAAAACTGTCAAAAATGTCTCAGATTTGCATACATTTTGATACATTCGTTCTCTGACGACCGATAGACGCGTAGACCGACGACGCGTAGTGTTTCACGCACGCCTCAGAGAAATGTCAGGACCGTAGGGGCTCAGCAGGGTCGATACCTATGTGAAAACGTATGAATGGAACACTCGTTCCTAGAACACAAAAGGCAACTGAAGAAACATAGGTGTGGTTTTAGTCAGTAAAAGTCTGACACGATCCACCCAACAATGGTAGAAGTCATTAGATGATTTCCCACCTTCAAAAGAATAAAACTGTTGTCAAGATAAGATTGCGACTTGAATGTATTTTAAGTTCGAGACTACCTTCTGGTCAATCAGCTTAGTTTTTATTATAACAAAAGTAGCAGAACAGAGACAGAGCCTGTATGTAGTTGGCAGATTCAAGAAAATTCTGAGTTTTTTTTTTTCGGTTGGAAAATTATCTTAAGATATCCCCCGCTCTTGGGCGGGGCGGGAGGTAGTGTCAGACTTTTACTGACTAAAAACCCACCCCTGTTCCTCCGTTGCCTTTCGTACCAGGGCCGAGTCTTCCTTTCAGGATCAGACCCTTGGCCCCAGTAGGCTTCGACCCTGCTGGGCCCCTACAGTTGCTGACATCTCCTCCAAGAATAGCACGCGCCGTCGACGACTTGGGCTCGGTCCAGACGGTTACCGGACGGTCGGACGGCGAGCCACCCATTGCTCGCCGTCCGCAAGCCCGCGCCTACGGTGGCCGGAAATCGAGATCGGAATCCCGGCGGCGGAATTCTGATAGTGGGGATAGTTCCAACTATAATTATGTTTTACTAGTAAAAATCCTTATAAAATTTTCTTCAAACTTTCCAGCATTCTACTAGCTGATCCCAATTTCCTAGAAGAGTCAGTGTGCACAAGCAGCATCGATGATGGCACATCCCCATGTGGAGGACTCCTCATAGTGGGGTTTAACCAGTACAAGGAAATATGTGTGATGAACTTATCTGGAGCTGCCTTATCCAGTGCTGGTGTAGTCCGCAAAGCCTTGCAAGGATCCAGTGACAAATGTAAAGAAGTTGTTGGTATGGTGAAGAAAGCCATAATTAGTGATGATACTCTCAGGTGAGTTATTATTAGGTTGTACTTTGAGCCTTGGAACAAAGAAGTCACAAGGGGAAGGGGGAAGAAGTTGTGGATCTGGTGAAGAAGGCCATCATTAGTGATGATACTCTCAGGTGAGTTATTATTAGGTTGATCTTGGAACAAAGAAGTCACTGAAGGAAGAGGTTGTGGATCTGGTGAAGCAGGCTATCATTAGGGATGATGTTCTCAGGTTAGTTATTATTAGGTTGTGGTTTTACTTTGAGCTTTGAAACAAAGAAGTCATAGCAGGAAGAAGTTGAGGATCTGATGAAGAAGGCATATCATTAGTGATGATACTTTCAGGTTTGAAATTCAGAAGTACAAGCGAATTGTGGATTTTTCCTAGATCTCGCACCTCAACCTCTTATAGGCTTGCTTCTTAGGGAAAGCTGGGCAATTACACTGTAGCAGTACTGTGTTACACATTGATTTAAAAAACAGGCCAAGAAACAGGAGAAAGTCTTATTAGCGCCATAAATTAGATGCACTAAAGACTTTGCCTTATGAACTTTTAAGGCCTCTCTCTCTCGAAGCGGTGGCGGCCAAGTGGAAACGGCCCAAACTTACGAGTTGTAAGGTGGGTTCGAACCCGGTCATGTGCAATAACAAAAATATATTTTTGTTTCATCACCACTGGTCTTAAAGCAATGAAGGAAAGCGTGTTCTACATAGAAGAAAAACGTTGAAGACACGTAACGTCCACATATCCGCACTCGGTCGGCTTGGTGAATTACGGCCCATTACCTCTCTTAGAGAGGACGCATGAGTCCCAGCAGTGGGAAAATTATGAGGCTAATTATGCTATACCTACTTATAAATAAACATAAACATTAGTGACTGAAAAGATGGATGGATTGTGTGAAGAGTGATATGAAAGAAAAGAAAGTTAGTGATAGCATGACGAGTGACAAGGCAAAATGAAAGAAAAAAACGTGTTGCGCCGACCCCAAATAACATGGGACAAGAGCAGGAAGATGATGATTGGTGACTGAATTAGTGCCTGAGTTTTCATACATGTCAGTTGCACTTAATGATTGTTTTTGTAGGTCTAAGACAGACTACAAACTCTTACTACATCACTTTTATTATTGGGTCCAACTAAAAGTTATCTATTTGAAATAAATAAATATACCTAAACCATAAATTGAGTTACAATTCTTATCATTGGCTGGCAATAGGTAATTGGTTTACCATATTTAAATTAGCTATCTATATTACTATATCCTTACATATTAATTTAATAATTAAAAGAAGCTCCCACCGTGTCTGTCTGTCTGTATGTTCGCAATAAACTCAAAACTACTAAACGGATTTTCATGCAGTTTTCGCCAATAGAATGATTTATAAAGGAAGTCGTGAATTTAAATGACATAAACCCAGTTGAGGCGAGTCGCTAATAATATTATAAAGCTTAGAAAGTAGTTTTTAAGTTGGGAAATCATCCAACAAAACGTCATGGATTGCCTATTTCTCAAAGAAGGCTGTAAACACCAAGTTACGACCAATGTGACCGAAGCAGTAATCAAAGATGCGGGTGAAACCGTGGGGAACAGCTTGTTTAACCGACTCATAAGCAATGACACTCCAGGCGCGTCATAAGGAAATATCACGGGAGGCCCATGACGCACCTGACACGTCACATCGAACTTACTTAAAAACAGATTTAAAAACATTGAAATAAAGAGAACTAAAAAACTAGTACCAGTTCTTATCCTAAATTAAATACTGAAGATGAGGGGTCTGTCGCGTCATCATACAATGTTCAGGGCCTGGCTAAAGTATGCATGAAAATAATGGTGGCAATGAGTCGGTTAAATATATTGTTTAATTAACCGACTTCAAAAAGGAGGAGGTTCGGCTGAATGTTTTTTTTTTATGTATTTTCACCGATTTCTCGGTCAATTGTGGACCGATTTTCAATTTTTATTGATAGGTTGAGTTAGAGGGGTACTTTTTAGTGGTGGTACCATAGCTGAAAAGTGTAAAATAAAAACTTTACAAAAATAAAATACAAACACCTTCAATGAAAAAAAAAAAACTGAAAAGTGCAAAATAACTTTAATTTCGGAAGTCGGTGTTTCTATAATATTTTTGTCTCTTCGTTATTTAACACCGACTTCCGAAATTAATATTACTGTGGAGCCAATGACATTTGTAGAGTACTATTATTAATAGCCTAATAATAACAAAATCTTATTAGACTATGTTGGATTCACTTTTGAAAAAAAAAACTAGGGAGATGATGATGACACTTCATCATTATCTCCTTAGCTTTTTTTCCAATTAACTTGAGGTCGATTTCCAGTCTAGAGAGACTGCCTATTAGACCTCCACAATCTAGTTAGGCTAAGAACTCACGAAGCGGTTTTCACCTGCGCCCGCCACGGTGGCGAAAACACCTGTTTTATAAACTCACGAGACCGCAGTTTTGTGCGGATGCGATATTCGCTTGCAAACCTTTCAGGCTACAAGTTGCCTGCCGGGCAGCGGGAGCCGCAAACAACCTCTCACACTGCGGGCGAAAAACGCGTCGAGAAATGTGCTTACATTTTTTACATTTATATCTGCATTCTACAGAAGCTGCGGCCCGCAACCCGACGGGCGCGGGTGAAAACTGTTTCGTGAGTTCTTAGCCTTACTAGGGAACTACTCCTTGGATAGACTGATAGTCACTTTCTTTATTTACCCTACATTATTATTTTTCGTAATATGTATTGATATGTTGTATTTATTTTCAGACAAAAAAGAGTGAAGATAAACTTCTCAGATGTAATAACACAAGATCATCTGCAGTGTTTGAGCAAAAAGGATTTGAAGATCAAGCTTAAACATTATAATATCGATGATGAGGTTGATGATGATATAATGGATGCAGATTCTGATCCAGAGCCTAGCAAATATGATGGTTAGTATTAATACTTGAAAACCTTATTAAGAACTCAAGCTTGGGGTAAATTTGTGATATTCATAAAAATCTTATTTTTCAGTTGTGGCTTCCAAACCTCAAACTGCAGAAATACAAACAAAACAAGGAGCTTCACATTGGATAGAAATTTCATCAGATTCGGAGGCAGACTGAAATAATACACATGTACTTGTTAAATAAAATGTAATAAATTTACATTTTAAAACTTCCTGTTATTATAATCTCTCTTAAAAGTATTATATTAGCCATTGCATGTCCCTCGTCAATAAACAATCATAACATTTGACACAGAAAGGTTTAAGTATATAATACAGAAAAATATTAACTAGCTACACTATTATGGAAATAAATAGAGAAGTTCATGTGGATGCACAAGTGTGTGCAAGAGCGTGGAATAATAAAATAATACATTTTCAATATTATAAACATTCACTCATTCAAAATCATTAAAGAATTTAGCAAGTTAACAATTTGGCATGAAGTAATATACTTCAAATCTTTGCAACTGATTCTCAATCTATGTATCTATGCTTCTATTGAAGAATGCAGATTGAAAATTTAAGAAGGAAATAAAATCAAAATGATTTATAAATCTAATTATTAAACTATTTTAAAACTACACACTTCAGCTATAAATTACAGTCATACATTATTCTACACTGAATCTGAGTTCATCCCATTTTTCTGGTCTAACTTGTTTCCATTTGTCTTCACCATATAAATAAAATATGTCATTATTTCCTTTTCATTTACAGGTAATGATTTGAAATGTTTTTGGATAGCCTGGAAAAATAAAAACAATTATTTAATTAATCACATAAATATAGGTAGAACAAGGTTTTTTCTACGAATTAAATTAATAAACACTGAAGATATTGATCGGGATAATTTATTAGTAATGCAATACTTACATCAGCTAGTTGAGCCTTGTTCAATCCTGGCCTTGTTGGCACCTTATAATGTCTTTTATATCTCCTTAGTGTATTGACTTGTAATTGGAACCAATCTACTTCAGGTGAGTCCATCTCTGCCTCATTGCTGTCATCCTCCGAGTCCTTGGGCCTTCTCTGCTTTGTCCTTGCACACTGTATCATTGTTTTATGATAGTCACAAATGTAAGTATGCCTGGCCTGAAAGTAACATTTATGGAATTCAGTTAGCCAACATAATAATTACAATTTTGTTGAAGCCACTCAAGACTGTTATTGATGCAAGTTAAAAATAAATAAAAATGTGTGTGACTTACTTGAGGGTCAATGTTAAGTTTCAGCCTTCTTTGGGCGACAGTCTTTTGTATGCGCTTGCTGTACGAGGCGTTGCCTGCGGGTCGCCTGCAGCTCTCGCCGTCATCCATAAGGCAACATATTTGGTCGGAATTACCTCTAGAATCCTCTTCTCCTGTACTAAACCCGTTGTTCATTTGATACTCCCGTTGAATCATATATAACGAATAAAATGAACTCTTCTATTACACCTCGCACCAGGGCGATGGAAAACAGTTCGACGTATTCACAATGACACACAATTGAGGTTATGATTTATAACAACACAGAACATTTGTGTTAATTAACTCAATTAAAATCATCACAACAAATACCATGCCGTCTGTATATTCCACACCGATCACTATACGGTGACAGTATTTCTTTATTCACTGCACATATGCAACAAATTGTCCATTGCTACTTCACAACTGTTCAATAGTTTTATTTGCAAAGTATTCGATTCTTTTATTAGGTGACTTCTAAAAACAAAACTATAATTATCACGAGTTTCCTGTGTTCACGGAGCTCTTAAAAATCCCAATAGCAGCAGCTGAATAAAAATGACTCGACTGGCACTCGTCGTATCCCGCACCGACCGCTGGCATCGCCATTACAATTTTATTATTACTAGTTCGTCATTTCATTCACTCACTCACTCACTCGCCTCAAGTTACGGTGCACCTATAAAATAGGACATTATTGAAATGGTGAATAGCACCTACTTTAGCGTAACACGATTAGAACCGCGAAACGAAAACAGTTCTTTTGGTGAATGTGTGCATGAATACAATATGACAACGTATCTATGTATTGTAGTATAAACAAAAAATAAAGCTAAGGCTAGCTCAGTTATTGGCTGAAAAATGGCGGGGCATTTAATTTAAGCCAATCGGAATGTTTTGTCACTGACATCGTCTGTTCATGTATTCATTACGACGAACGCAGCAAAGTTCCCTACGTAATAAGCGCTGAAATCGTGTGCTCGTTTATAATAAACACAATACTGGGTGAGTTTCATTATTTCCTATTATAACCATTTACTTTGATCATAAACGAAAAAGTGGTGTTACATTAATTATTTCTGTGGTTTAGATAGTCTCAGTGCTCTTCTCGGAACGATATTTATAGTTTTACATTCTAATTTTGTAAGCAAATGGCTGCCGAGTGCCGAAGTAAGGTGACAGATACTATATATACAACTGTATATGTATACATAACAATGTCAGAGTAGGTAAGTAATAGGTAGTTATCAATGATCATAATGATTTAGCCATCATTGATAACATTTGTACGTTTAGTACATAAATTTCAGAACGTGTACGTAGTCCGATTATTCGAATTCGGTATCTATAATATGAGAAATCTAGCGTTTTTAAATAAAATAGTTAAAAAACTAAATAAATTAAGATATTTTTTTAGTTGGGCACCTTGTTTATTTGGAAGAAAGTAGCTACATCTATCCCCTGTGTCCATATCTCCTGTGCCCTGTGTGCTGTTAGCAAAAAGGTTTTTATTACTTTTATAGGTTTTTATTATGTATGTCTACTTCATGTCAACGTAGTCTTGTTACTTGAAGTTTATTAACATTAGTACCTATACAGTATTTATCGCCTATACATTTTGTTTTCTTCTTGGTTTAGAAATTATTTACATTTTTTGGGATGATTTTAAAACCAGCAATCGAGGTAGCTAATGATAGTTTTACCTACACATGAATACGTATTGCTTTCGCGGCATGGAATAGAATAGAGGTAGGTAGGAAGTTTTTAGCACAATTCGGTTTTATTTGGTATGTTTTGCAACAGCTGCGACACGTAACCAGGCATTTTCTGAAAAAGGTGGGGGTAACTTATAAAGATTAATGACCCTTGATGGAAAAGACGCATTGACGTAGTGTAAAACGAATTAAGACTTAAAAAAAAAATCTTTTTAACCATATTTGGTATTAATGTAAATAAGTTTCTGATAAATATGAACTGTGTGAAATTGCCAATATTGATTGGCATTTTCAAATTATTGAAACATTTTTCTAGTTTTCTCTCTCCAGTCCTTTACTCTGTGCATGCCTCGTGTCTTACAGTTTAATAAGTATTAATTCGACCTGGATATGCGGTATCTATAGGACATCCAGCAGATCAGTTTGCAGACGATAAAAGTCAGCACGCTTGCCTCCGTCAATGAATTCACTCAGAGTGTCGATAAATGGATTGGCGATAAATGTATTGGTATGATATGTTTATCCTCGTGCAAAGCAGGTGTAAAATTAAATAACTAATTACTCTTTGTACTCTGCCTTATTCTTTTATTTGTCACTACCTATCATAACTTATGTAGTAACTGCAGAAGTCCGGAATCAGTGGGAACAATCACAACCGATATATACTTCGTATCGGTAAGTTAAAACCTTCTCTCTTAACACCATTAGTTCCCCACGAGGAATACTGCTTTTCTCGTCTTCTCTATTCACATCGCCTTGTTTATGACGTATGTTGTTGACAAATTAAACTTTATGTATTATTACTATCAACATTATATTTTTAGGGAAATATTTGCGGCGCCAGGTATATAAAGTACTGTAAAACTTGACAAATACACTTGCCGACGGCTAGTAGATAGTATGTTCCCAAACAAAAAGTTTAGTTGGACGTTTGTTAATTTATAGAACTTTCTACGAAAAAAGGTTCACGTAGTTTCTTAATGTATTTATCATTTGCACTACGCTTTGGAATGTGCAATTAGCTACATATTTTCGACTGCTCGATACTTTGACTAGTTGATCAAAAGTGCCTGTATCGAATCGAATAGGAAACCTCTTGATAGTCCCTTACTTTAGTTTCAGTCAGGAGACCTTTCAATCCAATGCATACTATATATTTTTAAACGGAAACCGTAATAATTCATAATATAAGAAACGCTATGTTGGAATTAAAATCACATCATGTGCAACGAACAGCACAGTGACATTCAATGGTACCCAGTAATTATCGGTAAAGAATTAGAGAACAGCTTTGCTGTTATCTTAACGAATCGATGTTCACGCCACAATTGAGGCTCTTTTAGGTGTAACTTGGAAAGCGCCACGGCGTCCTCACTTTTCACTGATGCAGGTCTTCACTGGTCACGGTTTTTTTGGGAAGTTTCGGATTCGGCGGAAAGAAACGCCCCGGTTGTCATCATTCTGCGGATCACTCTCAAAAGACGGTGGTACATATGGTCTGCCTCACTTGGGCTCACTGTGTGTTCGTGGAGGAGATCGGTGGCGGTGACTTCTCGCGTCCACCCATAACCAAGAAATGATAAGAAGCGAGAGGGAATGTGAAATAGTCACTTTTTTTCCGAAGCAGTAATGTGAGCGAACCTCATCATCGAACCTCTTTGGTGATGGAAAGTGTGAGATGGAGATAATTCTGACGCACCGTCCCCCACCGGAGACGCCCTGGGCATCGGGATCATGCCATAGCGATGCCGTAAGCGCAGGATTGCGGACGGCGAGCAACAGGTACTTGGCCAACCGATAAGGAACAGATCCGGGTCAATGGTGTGTTGTGTTTTACGTGTGCCTCAAAGAGATGTCAACAAGATTGACTGGGCCCGTTAGGGCCAATGTCTACCAGGGCTGCAGGATTGTTGTAAAGAGTAACTGTGTCCTTGGATCGCAAAAGGCAACCGAAAAAACACAGATTTTCAGTTTTAGTCAGTATACAGGGTGTCAGGGAAACGCTTCCGAAAACGAAGACAGGTGATAGGGCTACTGATTCTCGATACGATACCATCAAAAAATCTGTTTTTTTTTTTAACTATTTTACCTATTTTTTTTAGCATTTTTCGTACACTGTGCATTGAGAACAGTTAAATGAAACCATTATTTGCAATTAAACACATTTTGTTTTCTTTACAACTCTAACAAGCAATGTATCAGCTGACGCTTGCGCGTGACCTCAAGTTCAAAGTACGCGCGCGCTCTCCGACAGCCGCGCGGCCGACGACCCCAAGTCCACGCGCGCGTACGTACGGAGGTGAAGGAGGAAGCGAGATGGACATAGGCTAGACATGGGTCGTACTTGCAAAATCGAGTACCAGGGCTTCCAAGTACGTCCAACATCCACCTTAAAAAACCAGGGCCTAAAACCAGGGCTCGAAATACTTTCAGGTGTTTTCTATCTGCATCGAAAATTGATCCATGACTTCATACAAATAAGAAGTACAATCGTGTATTCAAAAGCCCTGTTGGAAGAAAAAATACTAGCATAGGAAATTGATCCGTGACTTTCCTAAATAAGGAGCAAAATCGCGTTTACAAATAAATACACAAAAAATACACAAACCAATAAAGTAAAAAAATACTTGCATACGAAATTGTTCCTTATACTCTTACTGATAAATGATCGCATTTGCGAAAACTAACGCAGTTGAGTACCTACGTAGTTGAGCGTAACTTTTGTCGGGCGGCATCGAATGCAGGTGCAGGCGGCATGTTTGATCTTCATAGTACTTCATTAGTAATCTTTCTTATTATTTAGTTCCTTTCCGACTCGGTTCGTGAGCGAACGTGCGTGAATCAATCCATAGCCATTGAATCGTATTTGTTACTGTTTTGTTAGTTTTGTGTTTAGTTATTATTGTTACGTTTTTAGTGCTGTTTTATTGTTGCATTTAGCTGATATGCTAGATAGTGTATCGTTGGCTGAATTTCGTCGAGCATGGTTCCAGCACGATGGCGCTCCACCGCATGTTACGCGCCCCGTTCGCGAGCGTCTCACTGAGCTTTTTGGTGCACGCCTGGCCAGCTCGTTCACCCGATTTAACACCTTTGGACTTCTTTTTGTGGGGGTATGTGAAAGAAAGAGTGTTCGATCGGGAATGTGACAGTGCTGATGAAATGCGGGGCAGAATAGTGAGCGTTTTTAATAAACTACGTGCAGAATGTGTTGAGGATGTTACACTGATGCCTCGTGTTCACGAGTCTACACAGCGACGGGCCCGGCTATGCATTGAAATGGATGGCGCGCAGTTCGAGCGAAACCTTATAAGGTCGCAAAGGATTTAAACAGGTACGTAAAATGCTTCTGTCAACTTAAATGTGAACTACGAATGCGATTAAAATCCAAAATTTTGTGAAGTGTTGTAGGGGTAGGCATTTTGAAAGTGGTTTTTGTAAATTCCGTATTAAATCCGTACGGCCGCTGCTCGAATTTTGCGGACAGCGGGTGGCGGCTCGGGCGGCGCGGAAACGGCGCGGGACGTATTAGATCCTGCCGCTCCCGCGCCGCCGCCGCCGCCGCCCCGCTGCCCGCAAGATTCGAGGCAGCGGCCGTACGGAGCGCTCGGCGCCCGCGACGCGCGTTGGCGCGACGTTGCCTTGCGTGTCAGTGACCTCACGTTTTGTACGCTTTCCATTGCGTGTTTGCGAAATATGAAGTCTTGAAAATAATGAATTTAAAGCGAAAGGTTAGTGGTATCCGTTTGCATATAGGTTGTATATAATCTACGTTCTGGCTTCGGAAGCGTTCCCCTTACACCCTGTATATATATTTTTTTTATTAGCCTGTCCCACTGCTGGGCAAAGGCCTCCGCCAACCAAGTATAAATTTAACATTTATTTTTTCATGAAAAATCATCAAGGATTCATTTGATGATTTTTCATGAAAAAAAAAGTGTATTGCGGTCAAAGGAGCAACAGAATAAAAAAAGCAAGTCTTCAATTCATAAACGAGCAATCCACACCATCGAGTAACTCTGTATTGTTGATCCAATTCTATGACATACGTATGTATAAACAACACTGTAGAATTTAATGTATGATGTTATTTTTCATGAAATTTTTAGGAAATGATCTATTGTAAAATTCTTGGAAATATTTAGACGAGTGCCGCACCGCCTAGAAGCGGCTGAGGGTAAAAATTCCAAAGATGCGCAACAGAAATGGTAAAAGTATGATAGAGGTTACAGATAAAAGTCAAAGAATCGGCAGATGGTGACAAATGTTAATCCTTACAAAAACCAAGTTTTGTAAATTTATACTTTTTTACAATTGACAATCGTAAAAAAATTAAAAGACACTTCGGAACTACTTGTTTCTTAAACGTACGTGTAAAGTTTAATATAACGAAGTTAAATCACGTTAAATAAGATTTTGGAAACTGCTTAGGAACAGTATATTAATCGTGGCGAGGAGTGTAGGCTGCTAGGCTGGACTAATCCACAATACTTTACAAATGTTATGCTACCAAACAAAATGCCTTTTTGTTGGAGTTGGCCTAAATACTCAGGTAAATCAACAATCCCGCTGCAGAGCTGGTACTATCTATGTCTCTCATAACCCAAACAAGTGATACCAACTATTATATAGGTTTTCCGTATAGCATACCCACCCAGAGACAAAATATGTGCAATAATCTCGTGCAGTATTTACCAAGAAGAAAGAAGACAGCGATGCGAGTAATAAATATTAAATTAGGTATTGGCTGTTAGAGATTATTATGGGACTTTATCATCACTTACTTCCACATCGTCGTGATGCGCTATAAACATTAATACTTCAGTAGTGTTAAAAGATCTTTAAAGCAATACATGCTACCAGCTTACAATTGTCACCAGCCCAACAATGTTAGTAAAAAAATAAGATTATACACCAAAAGTATTAATAGTAGGTATATTTAATGTAGTGTTAGAATAATATAGATTATATGATTTCTAGTAAATAAAGAAAAAAGCAAGAAATATAGTTTGTTGATATAATTTCTTCCAGTTGACTTGTCACGAGTTGTAGAATCACAAAACATTTATCGATTCTGCCTAGTTATGTCGGTTTCCATAAAAAAAATGACCGATTTTTTAGTCTTACAACCGTGACCTTGAAAGCTTAGAAGCTTACAAGTAGGCAGGTAGATACTTGTGTTATATAAGTAAATCATATAATAAAAAATACATACTAAGTACGTACGTACTGTTATGTACCTCTTCTCTACTATTAAAATGTAGTTCTCACAAACCTATACATAGGAATGTACTCGTATATTGATTTAACAATATTATAAGAATATTATGAATTTCGTAAAATTGACATCTTGCTTCAATGAAATATATTCTTGATATAATAAAGTGTGAAAGGTTTTCATTAAAGGTACCTACGTAGATTTACTTGAATATAAACAAAAGAATTTCAGTATGAACATGGATAGCCGAGGCTGCGCTAATCGTCTTATTGACCGGTTGCTGGACGAGCTTGTTGCCAGTTCGTGCACACTCGTCTCTTTTCGTATATGTTCGAACGTTTCTAAAATGGCCGCTGCGCGTTGAGGGCGCTCGTGTGCACTTGTTTGGCGTCTGACTCTGCGACGTTGCCAACTTTATTGACTTAAGTACAAACGAAGACAAAACGTACGCGTGTGGAGTGGAACTTACAGCCGGTAGCTTTTTCATTAAACAACACGCGAGACCTTGTGCGTTTTCGATTTCCATGGAATAAATTTGATTAAAAAATAATGTGGCATACATAATCATATTGAGTCTTTGTGATAAAAACCGATTTGCATGAAAAGTGACAGTGTTTTAGTGAAAATATATTTCTATCGATACTTAAAGCTTAATGCTCCAGTATTTGCAACATTAGAGAAAGGACATGATTTCAACAGCTATTGGAACGCAGAAAACATTTTAAAGTGACCAAAGAGGCATAAAATAACTGGTTGACCGCAAGCTACGATTGTAACATGGGGGATCGGGGCGCGACGGGGGACGCTTGGGGTGCGCGCGACGATGCCTCGTGGTGGCCGGGTGGCGCAGGTGAACTACAGCATCAACAACAATTACATGAGGAGATCGCAAGAAGCACTGCTGCTTCAACTCATCAACTGTACACATACAAAATGACCGGTGGATTTTCGAACAACGGTGGCGATACTTCAACTCCGAGTTATGATTACCGCATAATGTCAAATTCAAACGCGAGAGAAGAATCGCCTCAACAACCATGGTGGTATGCATCTGGATCGGTAGAGTCGCAACAAACATCATCTCCTACGGTACGAAAAGGTTTTATTGGCAAACTGAAAATATAACAAAGCAAAAGAAAAAAAAATGCGATTCTCAGCAACATTTGTGGGTTGTATCTAGATACACAAAATATTAAGTAAGGACTAGTCCTTTCTTAAAGTTTAGTACACAAGTGTTATATATAACTTCTCATTAGGTACTTACATGTTTTATTCACAAAAGAAAAGAAAAAAACACTGAAGTATAGGTTATCAATTTTACCCCCATTTAGTAACATTAAACATCACCGTAACTGTTTTTTGTTCATAAAAACGTTTATTTTGATGATTCATTTATTGTCGTATTGTCACCTAATTATATTTATCATTTTAGGAGGAAGTAAAATCCAACAAAAAAAACTATGAACACTCAAATCATTCGAACAAAAAGCAACTTTAGATTTCATTGTTAAAATAAAATGAATAAACCACAAACCAATAAATTTTGGTATCTACACAGATTTTTGTTTTATGTTGAATTAATTTTAAGGCTAAATAGTTTTATAGCTTTTTATACTACTTCAAATTCATAACTTACTTTTCGGTTATGTAAATAAAGAGTTATAGTCGTGATTTTATTCGTTTATTTTTCACAAATCTAAATTAAACAGATTTTTTCTTATTTTGTCAATTTTTGAAAAAGCCTATTAACGAGAGGTCACTGCAACTTGAAAATACAATACATTCGTTCTTTTCTTTCAAAACCATTCGGTCTGTTTTGTTGCTTTTTTTTTTGAAAAAGGAATTTCTTCATATACAGCCAGGTACTGTTATTGGGATGTATAAAATAATCCGAATGTTTTACAATCGATTCTCTTTAACGGTACTATTTCGTTTACTTCTCGCTTCCTGCCGTTACAAGAAGCGAAAAGTTATAGTTAAAAAATTTGAGCCTGTTTTATCGTTCTATATGGATTTGAAAATTCCAACCACAAGGAAGATTTTATCTTGCTTCTAATGACCTGGGCTGTCTAAACTACAAATATTTACAACCACTGCTTTCTTATAGTCTATCGTAACATCGTAATCTATTATTTTATCCATTTATATGTTATTGACCATAATTCCTGAATGTATTACTGAAATAATTACGTGTACAAACCGAGCCTATTTCATAACATTGATTAGGTAGCTGGATAGTCCATATGACTTTGTAATACTTATATATTATTAGATAATGATCGCCCAGTGGTTTAGGCATCCGCCTCTCATGCATGAGGTTGCGGGTTCGAAACCAAGCAAGTACCAATACGAGTTTTTCAATTCATATGTACTTTTCTAAGTTTATTAAGACATTACTGACACCCCGTTCCTCGGAAGGTAAAATCGTAATCCCGGTTGTGGTTCGTAGACTTTTGATAGTTACAGGTAGTCAGACGCCAGAAAGACTGACCATCGGTCTATCCAAAGAGTATCGTGTTGTACTGTTGTACAGTAGTTGGGTTGTGGTGGTCTGATAGGCAGTCGCTCCATTGAAAACAGAGGTATTCAGCCGCATCTTATTAGTCAGGAAGGCGACCCCAAGCTAGTTGGGAAAATTGGGAAATGGCTAGGGAGATGATGAGGTGGAAAGTTCATATAATTTCCCGATATGAATTTATTGCATCAAATTCTGGTAGACATTGATTTTCTGGCATCTGAAAAATAGTTGCAGTCAGTGCCACTGTCACTGTCAGTTTGCCAAGGTCGATGCGTCATGTCATTGTGAACGTCAAGTTTATTAGTGAAACTGAAAAATTTACTGTTTTGTTTTCTTATTTTAAGAAAAGACTTATTATACGCAAGTTTTCTCGTTATTATAGGGCCTCATATTTCAGTACTATGAAATAGTTTCATAATACTATATGAACCTTGATTAACGTCGATAATAAAGTTTTTGAAAGGTACTGGATCCATTTCAGTAGTTAGAGCTCAACGAAATCATTGCTGCAGACTCAGAAAACGTCTGACGTTTGCAAAAAATTATGGTACTGTATTAAAAAATTATGATACAATTTAAAATGTCGATGTGATTCTACGAAGTATGTTGCTGGTTTGTTAAATATTTTTGTTTTTACGTGGGAAGTCATTCAATGGCTTCTCACACTCCAAGGCGGAGCAAGGTCGTGTCAGACTTTTGCTGATTAAAACCTATTCTTAAAATCCGCCCCTAAGATGATCCAATCTACTGACCCTATGTTCCTTCTTTGTCTTGCATTCCAGGACCCCGGGGTTCCCTTTTGGACAACTCATGTGGTTTGTTATATGACCCTAAAACCAAGTATTTTGTACTTAATAAAAACTTCTTTCCTTCTATGAGTAATATTAGCAATTTATCAAAGTGGAAGCATTTCTGCCCATTGGTTGTTATTTTTCTGTATTAACCTTTGGTATGTCATTGCTGGTTAACAGTCTCTCCCTATAGATTTTTTTAAATCATCAATTAGTGATCATCGATGAGTTGGTATTTCTGATCTATTTCTAAACCTGCTATATAGTCCAACCTCAACCACTGCAGTCCTTTGGTTACAGTAAATGTGCCAGTTTGCCTGTTGTTAATTTAAGTATTACTTAAAATTCAAAATTTCAATATGACCAATGTACCCTAAATAGTTCATCGCTACTATGAAATCTATATGTACTTATATCTATCTTAATTCGTTAAACCTCAAGCGAACGCCAGCATTCGCTCATTCATTGTCTTTCTATTGTCTCATTATGGTACTCAAAAGGTTAAACAGTATACAGTCAACATAGATTTAAGATCTTGCCGAGCTTAAGTAGTTTGGTCAGAACTGCAACTTATGATGTTGATTGTAATAAATATATATTCTCTGTTGTTGCAGCCACAAAGTCAGTCAAGTCCTGATTCGGAACAGAATAATCAGCAAGCTAATGGTATACAGAATCACCAGACTCTGCAGCAAGCGCAACAGGAACAAAACCAGGCAATTCAACAACAGCAGAACCAGATGCAACAGCAGTTGCAGCAACAAAATTTGCAACAAGCATTGCAACAGCATAATCGTACACTGCAACAAACTTTGCAGCAACAACAGCAAAGTCAACAAGAGACTTTGCAGCAGATGCTGCAACAACATCAACAGCAACATCAGCAACAACAGCAACAGCAGCAACAACAACAACAACAGCAGCAGCAACAACAGCAACAGCAGCAGCAACAACAAGCTCTGCAGCAGAGTCTCCAACAGACACTACAAGTGAGCCCAGCACAGGCACAAGCTATTGTGCAAGCTCAGGCTGCTTTGCAACAGCAAGTTGCACAATCTCTGCAGCAACAGCAACAGACTCTGCATGAACAGTTACAAGCTGTCCAACAACAACAAATTCAAGCTGCTTTACAGCGGCAATCTGCAACATTACAGGTAGCACTTGAAAACATTTTTTGTGCTTATAAAATAAAACAAAGCAGTACATAATCAAAAGTACTTTTTAGATACTTAAAAAAATGATCGCCATCATTTCATCTTTTGGAGATAAATGCTGCTGTTAAGTTTTTTTGAGGGCGCTCTTGAGAATACAGACCTCTTTAGTATGCATGCACAAAAAGATAATAATTATACTTAGCTGAGCCACCATGACGCACAGGACCGTTCATTGTGGCGACACTTAGGGGAGGCCTATGTCCAGCAGTGGACATCTTTCGGCTGAAATAATGATGATGATGAGCCACCATGGCTGAACTGTTTTATTTTTTTACTAAGAAAAAGTTCTGCGTGCTGCTTCTGCTGCTTCCTCAAGACCACCAAAAAGTTTCAATTCAGCAATGTTGCCAGATAGATGTTGTTTGCACGCACAATGGTCTGCATAGGACTAAGTGCGGAAACCATACTCAAACATAACATAACATAGATGTTGTTTGTCGCTGGTCTTCCAATGAACTTTGAGTAACTGTGGAAATGGATTCAAACATAATAAAAATATATAATGTAATACTTTTACTAAAAATATAATACTTTTGATAATATAAATTAATATGTGTAGGTTTATAAGTTCAGATAAAAAAAAAACAATACAAAGTATTATAATTAAATTATTATTTAGTATTTGGTAACACTTATTGGATCAATCTATGAAGTCTAAGTACATATGTTATTTGATATATGTTACTCATATTATATATTTATTTTATGTGTGCTTATTTTTTATGTTAGTAGTTAGAATAAGTTGAAACCATAGAATGAAACTTTAATGTCCAGGAGTTGCAGCACCAAGCACAGCAGCAGGCGTTAATAGCCCAGGCTCAAGCCACTGTTAAACAGAAGATGCCGAGGGCAAGGGCCTACAACAAGCCGAGGGGACGCATGACAGCTTATGCATTCTTCGTTCAGACATGCCGTGAGGAACACAAGAAGAAACATCCCGATGAGAATGTAGTGTTTGCTGCATTCTCTAAGAAATGTGCGGAGAGGTGGAATGTAAGTTTTTTTGTTTGCATTTAAAAAAATTTTTAAATCGATTTTTCTTTTATAAGTTACTAATAAACCCACATAATTGTAAATAATAATTAAACTAAATATTTATACTAAACTTAACTACGTACGTATTTATGTAACAAAAAACTAGGCAAGTGCGAGTCGGACTCGCGCACTGAGGGTTCCGTACAAACTTAAAAGGTAAATTGCAGTTTACAATTTATGACGTATTAAAAAAAAAACTACTTACTAGATCTCGTTCTAACCACTTTTCGGTAGAAGTTTATAAGGTAATTTACATCATATATTTTTTTTAGTTTTATCATTCTCTTATTTTAGAAGTTACGGGGGGGGGGGAATACATCTACTTACCAAAGTTTTAACAGTATAGCTCTTATAGTTTCGGAAAAAAGTGGCTGTGACATATGGACGGACAGACAGACACATGACGAATCTATAAGGGTTCCGTTTTTTGCCATTTGGCTACGGAACCCTAAAAACACAAAATACACTCAGGCTTTGAAGAACTCCTCCACATCGCTGACATCCGGAAATGTACCCAGAAACTGGCAGCGTTGCCATATTGAATGGCAATGCTAATTCTTTGGGCGAAGAACGAGCCAGCCCTCTGGTCACGTAATGTCAATCAGTTAATGTGAAATTTCCTTGAAAAGACCATGACCCAAGCTTTTCGACCTCAAACTGCTCAAAACTGTAATTACCATTAAGGTTACAGTATTTGCGCCGTTAGAGGACCTCGGCAGCCTCAGCGGCAGCGGCAGCGCCGGCGCAGCCGCAGCCGAACATGTGATTTTTTCAATTTTGTAGATATGTGTCGTTGAGTAGGTATGTTATCCTACTAATATTATAAACACGAAAGTTTGTATGTATGGATGTTTCTTACTCTTTCACGCAAAAACTACTGAATGGATTTCGATGAAATTTCGTACAAGAGTAGACCATGTCCTGGAATATCACATAGGATACTTTTTATCCCGGAAGAACTTACTCCTGGGATAATTTTCTATTATCACGCGGGAGAAGCCGCTGGTAGCAGCTAGTAATTAAATACGATATTGAATTGGCAAAAAAAGCTAATGCAGTAGGTAAGCAGAACTAGTCAATGATATTATCAAATAAAATAAAGGCAATGTGTTTATTCGTTTAATGAATCGAGGACACAATGGAACAAAAGAGTTTGTATAATAATTTTCTTTTAGTTGTCAAGCTGTGTAGCTAATTACAAAATTTTGATTGCGCGTAAAATTTAAAATTTTCTAAGTTAAAAAATAGATAAGGATTATTTAAGTAAAATAAAAACGTAGTTAGACGTTTGAGTAAATAAAAACGAGCAGGTTTACGTAAATTAAAACGGGCAAGTTTAAAAGGCGAACACGATAAAAAAAAAAACAAATATTTGAGTTCATAATTTTCTCATTTGTACAATTATGATCATCAGTCACATTGGGCATGGAAATTGGCACAATATTAGTATAATGAGTGCCAAATATACATAAATAACTGAAATCATACACACAGTAAATGAAACAACGCATTGTGTGGACAGTTATGAATTGGAATTTTGTCTATTGATCGCGTGTTCCATCTTTAAATCATTTTTTTTTTAACTTGTTAACCCACACTAAGAATTATTAATGTATCGTGGGTGCGTTCACGAACATGTAAATTCACGTATGTGATCTATAGGCAATGTGTTCCGTACGGGATTTGAACCCGCGGCACGCAGCGTTCACGCGCTCATAGAAAACTGAACTGCGAGATTTGATATAGGTACATTTTAGTGAAATCACGTCTCATTTGTGGAGCTTCTCATTATAAACTTTATCAACTTCACGTATAATTCTCACACTATATTCTTTCAGCATACTACAGTCAAAATAGCATGTCCCTAAATCAACAATAGGTCCGCGTGGTTCATTCATACTCCTTAACATAAAAAGGCCAGTTCTACAAGTATATAGATAGATATTCTGAGTAGTTCTTCTTTTTGTGTCGATGTACTCTAACTAAATTTTATCTAACCAGTATTTGGCAACCTCTACGGCTCTGTTATTGGCCTCGTATAGATCCGGAAAACTGCAGGTAGTTGTGCAGGATGGACAGCATATCATATGACGCATGTCCTGTGCAGCGGCTCCACACTGGCACTGTGTAAGAGATGGGTCGGGGAAGCCCCATTTTGCCAAATTATTTTTACAGCGGCCAATCTGAGTGCGTAGTCGGTTATGAGATTTCCAGATTGGCCACTGCAATTCGCGTCCAGGGGGAGATGAGAATGTAGTGTTTGCTGCATCCCGATGAGAATGGGAGATGTTCTAACGGGGTGATGAAGTGTGTAGGAGTTGGGTGCTTCTGCTTCCACAGCGCGCATCTCTCGTCCTCTGCACTGTCTTTTGAAGAGGTCGTAAATCGCATAAAGCTTTTACGACTCTTTAGACGTGCAGGTATAAGTATAAGTACAAATTCTGAGTAGTGACCGACCGAAAAACGATTTGTAGCTGAAACCGTAACCGAATGTCCGGCTTTCTTTTCAGTTTCAGCCGTAATCGAAACAGAAACTGACGTGATAACAAAAAAACTGACAAAGAATAAAATAATATTCCAATAAAGTTATTCCTAACTATATTTCGATACAGTTATACTTAACAGAGGCGTAGCGTGGATGAAATTAGACGTAGGCGAAGGCGCATCACCGAGACCCTTTTTTTTCAAAAATTCGAAAACGTGACAGCGACTGTCAAAACCCAGTATTCGACCACATCGTCGCTTACCAGTTGGTGAAATAGTAGGCAAACTCGATTCTATATTATAAATAAAACTCGTTTTTAAAGAGCCCACTTCGCCCACGCCTAGCTACGCTACTGATACTTAATTATACAGTTATAACTTTCATAAAATACTAAATAATCGAATAAATCATCGTTTAAACATAAAGATACACACAGTTCATCGGTCCACCTTGTGGGAAGCTTTCCAACGCTACGTCTTCCGGTAGGCGTCGTTGCCACTCCAGAATCTTTTGTTCCCATCGACCATCTGTTCTGCTACCTAAATATAAGTTATCTAAATCGATGTACTCGTAAATATTCTTACTTCAGACATAGTGAAAAAAGAACACTGCCACCATTTTTTAGATTGGTGATTTGGGAATTTTCGCGAGTAACGGCCACGGTTTGAACACCCCTTGACCTTACCATGACAAGTTAAAATGTCAAGCGTGCGAGCGATAAAGAGAGATGGAGCTATATAACATTATTTTTAGTATTACGAAACATGAATATAATTTGATCAAAATCTGTATCGATTCCAATAATTTTTATACCATGTTATATATTTTTTCAAAAATACTTAAAAAAAGACACACGTTGAACACCACCGACACTAAGTACAACATAGGCCACGGCAGGTCATAGCGGGCATTAGGCGCCAGCGCACAGCTGGGTGCGGGAGAGAAACAACCCCTCAGTAGCCCGGATGGCCCGGTGACCATGTATTTGTACGGGCAACCAGGTAACATAACAAGCTTATAAATTTGTGATTTTTCATGATACAGTTATGAAATTTTGTACATAGATACTTTACATAAAGATACTAGACACGTGTTTCGGGTTTTGCATATACTAAAACTAATGTTGTATAGGTCCAACCCTTCCAACAGTTCAATTTAGGTCGTAAAGTCGTAACGGATCGCGTTAAAGTTCGTGATAGGGTACCTATTCTAAGATATACCTATCATCTTTTGGTCTGATTTACACAGCACCTCTTTATCTCCCACAGACGATGTCAGAGAAAGAAAAGCAGCGGTTCCACGAGATGGCTGAACAGGACAAGAGGCGGTTCGACCTGGAGATGCAGAACTACGTCCCTCCTAAGGACATGAAGGTGCGAGGACGCAAGCGCCAGCAGATGAAGGATCCTAATGCGCCCAAGCGATCGCTGTGAGTTATGGTCATGAGTTTTTCTTTAATCTTGTGTAATAATATATAATGTGGTCGCATTGTTGCTTAAAGCTTTGGACGCCTCGAAGTAAAAAAAAGCATCCTTTAACTCCTCCAGCTTTAAGATGGAGCGAGGAAGCGCACCTGTGTCCTTAAGTTGCCCTTTGCGTCCTAGGACCAGGGTTTTTTTTAGAGAATTCGCCATGACCCTGCGGTTTTGCTGATAACTCTTTGCGGCGCGATCCGAAACAGGAACCTCCCGAATATCATTTGCTCTTAACAACCCTAGTTGGGATGTTTCGCCGTAACCCTTTTAGTTCTAAGCTTGCTTTGTGCCTGTTCTGTTAGGCTAACCTGACGCGATGTTGCTTTTAATATCCATTAAAAAAAACATGGGGACAGAGACGTTAAAATATTTCAAATTTATTTTTAGAAAGAGTTTCTCTGTATTCCCTAGAAGCTCCAACTATTTTTTTATAATTTATATCTGTATATAATTAAGAAGAAACTAACTGACTGATATATTTGATATGTCAGTCAGTATGCATAGCATAGCCGAAACTACTGGGGCTACAATCATAAAATCTTGCACAATGTTTCCTTTTATGACGTAGGCGAGTACTAAGAGAGGATATTCCAAAATTCATCTCCTAAAGGGATCAAATGGGGGTTCAAAATATGTATGGAAAAACCTACTTTTACGCGGGCGAAGCCGCTGGCAGAAGCTAGTCTTACCATATATTGTTAAGATTTCTATAGCGACGTTAATATTTTACTAACACCTGGGTCCATTGGACCTATTGGTCGTGTAAAGCTCCGTGCGGCTCTCACACTGAGCTTGAGAGTTAATTTATGATGGCCTTAACTTGTTATAGTAAGGTCCTTGTTATTTACGCAACCGTTTACTACCACGCATGTGATGTCGATTTTTTTAGGGTTCCATGCATCAGTTGGCAAAAACGGAATTCTTATAGGACCACTTTGTTGTCAATCAGTACAACTGTAAGACACTTTTTCTCGGGAACGAGTTAGGTGAAAAATCAAACTTCTAGGTCAACGTAAACTAAAGATAAAGCCGTGTTTATGCTCCGTTCATGGCGCATATTTTTTACACTCACAAGGAAATAAAAACCTAAACTCGTTAAAAAATAAAAGGCCCGTTTTGACATTTGAGAAAAACCCTAGAATGTACCTTGGAACTTAAACTGAAAGAAACAATAAAATAAAAATTAGGAGTCCGGTGTAGTAGTAGCTATTTTAGTAGTAGCTACACTTCACCGGACAAGCCGTTAGGTAGTCAAAATATAAATGTCAAAACGGGCCTTTTATTTTTTGACAACTTAGGGTACTTCCAGTTGTTACTGAAATTTGGCAAGCAGCAAGGTATCATAGCACAAATAAAGGAAAATATCTTAAAAATGTGCTGCTGTGTTGTCGTTTTTTTTATGTAATACCCAACAAATATTTATCAGCATACATCAGCATAATTAAAAATAAAGAGAATTTGAGATTCTGCTACCACAACTAAAAGAATCCCTCCATTTACAGATCAGCATTCTTCTGGTTTTGCAACGATGAGCGCTCGAAGGTGAAGGCTAACAACCCTGAGTATACCATGGGAGATATTGCCAAGGAGCTGGGCAGACGCTGGGCGGCTGCCGAGCCGGAGACCAAGTCCAAGTATGAGAGTCTGTCGGAGCAGGATAAGGCGAGATATGATCGGGTAAGTGGGTTTTGTAGTATATTTTGTTAGGGACCTGTACTGCGGCAGTAACGCCCGGGTGTCACCACTGTGTGGACCGCTCGGAGGACATGGTGGAGCATGCAGTAGAGGTGTGCCCCGCTTGTGCATGCCGCCGTGTCCTCGTGGGGGCGATCGGCGGCAACGATCTCTCGCGCCAGGCCGCACGTACAGGCCATGGTCCGAAGCGAGGTGGAGTGGCAGGCAGTCTCCTCCTTCTGCGAAGCAGTAATGTTAGCAAAGGAGGAGGCCGCACGTGCAGGGAGCGGCTCTCACACCCCAGCCTTCGGGTGTTCAGTCGATCTGATTACGCTATAACTCTACAATATTACAAAGGCGAAAGTTTGTGAATGCGTGTGTATGTTTGTTGCTTAGTTCTCACGCTCGAACGGCTGAACGGATTTAGATGAAATTTGTTAGACGGGTAGACTATGTTCTGGAATAGTACATAGAACTTTTATCCTGGAAGTATGTTCCCTTGGGGCGATGGTCTACCTTCACGCGGGCGAAGCCACTGGCTAGTTGTTCATTATTATTCACAATCATTTATTTGTTCATTATGATTTAAAATCACAATATTATAAAGGTGACAGTTTGTGAGTGTGTATGTTTGGTACTTCTTCACGTTCGAGCGACTAAACGGATTTGAATGAAATTTGGCACACGGGCAGCCTATGTCCTGTAATAGCACAGGTTTTGTTCCCTTGGGCAATTTTCTACTATCACACGGGCGAAAATGGAACTCTTATAGGACCACTTTGTGGTCCATCGGTGCGTCTGTAAGACTCTTTTTCTCGGGAACGAGTTAGGTGAAAATTCAGACTTCTAAGATTCCGCCCATAGAAGTTTGATTTTTCACCAATAAAACTAATCGCGTTTACGCCGCTGTCACTAGTGTCACTTGTTTGTGTTTTTCTTTTGTTTTATTTTTACAAGTGACACTAGTGACAGCGGCTAAACGCGATTATGCGAACCAAACGTTAAAACGCGATTAGTTTTATTGGTGAATTCCGCCCTAAGTCTACGTAAACTGAAGATAAAGCCAGCAGCTTTATCTTTACTTTACGCTGATAGTAGCCAGTGTTTCATCACACTACCAAATTTCCGATATTCTCTTTGGAAAAATAATCCTGTGATTTTTAACACCGATTCCAAATAACTTATTGGACGTCAGCATCACCTGTCCCATAATATGTCAAGGTGTATCTAATATAAGAAAAGGTAGAAGGTTCCTTATAGTGTAAAAGGTAGATTAGGCGGCAGGTGCGATTCATGCCTTTATGTGATAGGTGCGAATCCGGCGAACGAGAACGAATAAATGTGCGTCCGGAATGCAAGATTTCTTTAATAAAGAAAGTCATTGAGAACTTTATTGAATTTTATATTGTTTATGGAAAGAAAGAAAGAAAGAGTCAAGGGTCTGCTACTGAAAGGAAGCCTCGTCCTGGAATGAAAGGCAACGAAGGAACAGGAATGGGTTTTTAATCAGTAAAGTCTGACACTCCCTCCCGCTCCGCCCAAGTGCGACGGATGCTATTAGATGATTTTCCCACCTACAAAAAATAAATAAAAAATATTAAACATGGCGTAAGTACCTGAAAAAGAAATAATGAACTGTTTTTCTATTACTAGTAAATGTAAAAGATCGCGATACATGTTGATTCAAAATAACTTTATGTCACTTTTTCCGTTTTAGAAATTAAGAATGTCAATATGTAGGAGCGTTAATGACCGTTATTGCAAGTGTATCTGACGCCTACCATAGGTACTAATAAAAACATATTACGACTGCTGTTAGAAATCATGCTGAGGCCTGAGTGAGAGAAGAAAGCAGGAATTAGCGGAGAGGTTTTAACTAAACCTACAGAATTGCTCTGATTTGAGTAGAGGGGCACTTCTTGTAATTGTACAAGCTTTTATTTAACTTGCAATGTTTGTATGAATGTGTGTTTTGGGGCAACACTTGCAAATGGATTTCCTAAAAGTTTACCCTAACTGATTGACCTGAAATTTACATAGGTACCAAATTGGATGACAATGCATTAATATAATATCATTTTTATGGTTCAGTACCCCAAATAAAAAATCGGAACCCTTATAGGTTCACTTTGTTGTCCGTCTATCTGTCTGTCAAGACCCTTCCTCTCAGGAACGCGTAGAAGTATCGAGTTGAAATTTAAACCATATACTTATACTCACATCTATTTAGGTAATTAACAAAATGTAAACAATCTTGACATGTCTTTTATCTAAAAGTTGTCTAAAAATTTTATCTAAAAATGTTTACAATTTGTTATTTAAATATACCGATGTTTGGTAATTAACTAAATTTAAATAATCATTGTATGTCTTTCATACGATTTTTTTAAAATAAAAAGACATTAAGATTGTTAATGTTTAGTTAACTACCTAAACAAATGGAGTATAGGTCTGCGGTCTCTTGAAGCTGTGAAAAAATCAAACTTCTAAGTTAACGAAATAAAGTGATATGACCGTTTATATCGCAAAAAAAAACGTATATTTCGACACTCCCAAGGGAATCAAAACTCATAGGGTACTTCCTGTTGACCTAGAATCCTGAAATTTGGCATGAAGCAAGGTCTCATAGCACAAGTATAGGAAAAAATCTGAAAAATGTAAATTTGTAGTTACGTCACAAATAAAATCTTTTTTTGCGATTCGGTAAGTTAATATAGGTTAAGATAGGTAATTTTGTACGGAACCCTCAGTGTGCGAGTCCGACTCGCACTTGCCCGGTTTATTTTTTTGAGGTGGGATATCATCCAATGACTTCTCTTCGCTCTTGGGTGAAATGAGACTTTCACCTGTGTCCTTCAGTTGCCTTTTGTGTTCTAAGACCAGTCACTCATTCAAACGTTCCCACAGACTTAGTAGGCATCGGTTTTACTGAGCCCTTTTTTGATTATAGTATCATGGTTTATTTTCTGGTCAGGGCACAAAGACCCCTTCCAAGTATTTCTAGGAATTTATTTTGCGCACTACATTGAACCAAGCTTCTTAGACCGGCCCGCTACGGTGACGCCTTTGTCGGGCACGCATCGTGTAGAGTATTTTTTATTCGCAAATGTTGTTCTAGCTTAGGTTTACTACATTTATTTATTTCCCACTGCAGGCTGCAAAATGTCTTCATATAAACTTTTCCTACACATTTTAGTTAGCTGTTCTTTAACAGACTTCAGATGAATTTTCATCAATGTAGAATGGATAAAAGGAACGTACGAATGATGTGTGAAACAAAACGTAAAAGTGTGAGAGCGAGGGCGAGGGAAGTGTATGAAAGGGACAATAGGAAACATGGCGGGGAATGGCGACTTTTGAACGTTAGGGAGAGGGTGTATTAATTTTTATTAGAAGATTTTTTTTTAATAAAAATAAGAAGCAGTGAATTTTTGTTTGTTTTTCTACAAGGCCGCGACCCACTAACACTACATCTATATGTTTTACAATAACATCTTTTCTTATTTATAGGAAATGACAGCATACAAGAAAGGCCCGTTAGCGTTAACGCAGCAACAACAAGCAGTGGTCGCCGAGGTGGACGAAGATGGTGACTTCGATGCCGAAGAGGAGTATAAGTGAACCCCGCACCCCAGCTCCGATGGGATCCTGGCCAGTGCACGCCATGGAAGCAGTCGGAACCTATAGACCCCGTAATTGCTTCACAACTTTTAGACAACATTTCCCAACTAAAAGGGTAGATTGCTGAAAAATTGTTTTTGGTTCGTCAGATTAACAAAAAATATTGGATACAAATTTTTCCTCTTGTCACATCGACAAAGATTAAGACGTTACAGTGGGGGTATTTGATGTCACAAGCTACCACTCCCATATACACTAAACTTTATATTATTATTTTTATCTTACAAATTCTAAGTAACTTTTTTTTAATCATAACTGTTGGACCAAATAGATTTTTTCATACTTACTGGCAACATCCTGAAACGTCACTTCGTTTGATCTGTCAGTGTAGACAAATAGATCTTGTCGTTTTATAACGGGTATGTGATTGTGATAAATTTAGGGCGGTAAAGCAATTACAAAGTCGACTTCACCAACTGTTCCTTGTGCACTCACATTTTAAAGTTAACCTTATAGCTACAGTCGACCCCTAACTTTTTGCCTACAATTTTTATATACTCTGATATTTTTATACAATGACTGGTCATTTGTACAGATATTCGATATAAGACGAATGCTTCACTTTATTTACCCCTTTTATCATATAATCCGCGCGGAAGTTTGAGTATATTTTATTTTAGAAACGTTTTCAAGGCAGTTTGTTGAGTGAGAACTTTGAAATGATAAGTATAATTTGTTGTTGTTAGATTATCTTTAGTTTTCAGTTTCGACATTGTTTTTGTTGTCGAATATTCTAATTGTAGGTGCGATCATAAAGTGGATTCGTGGGAACCAAGACGGATGGCAGTATGGGATGAGAAAGTGGGAGTTTCACGGAACAACCTGTGAACTATCTTTAAGGTCGGGTTGGAAGGGGCCTTATAATTTGAATCATGAACAGCAATAGTTAAAATATGTACGGAACAAAATATAGGTTAAAAAGTCCATCGAAAGAAAATTAAAATTAAGTGGATAGTATTTCAAGTTAGAAAATTTAGATGTAAGTTGGAAATGCGAGAGTGAGTGAGATTTTGTTATTCGTGATGAGAAAATGTATAGTTAATAAATTATATTCCTTTATTGACCTTAGATTATTTTATGTTATTAATATTTCGTTTATGTAATAATATAAGACCTTGTTTAAATTAAATTGAAAATAACTACTATAAAGATAGTCAAATCTTTGATTTGAGGACACACCATGTAATAATATTGTAAACAGTAAAGAATTGTGAATTCTTGTGTTAAATAAAAGTGTTTAGTCGCCCGATAGTTGTTCGATTGTTTTACCATTTTACATCGTGAAAAAGAATGTAATGTGTGTACATAAAAGGACTGCAAACCGTGATAGTACTTAACTTTGTAGGACATCTAGGTTGCATCACCGTCTATAGAATAAATGCTAGAATATCCCTTTGCTTAAAGTACTTGTTAAATATCATTTGACTGTTTTTATTTTCAAATGTTTGTTTTTTGATTCTGTATTACACGATTAAGCGATTATTTAAGCAATTCCACGAAATTAGAACCGTGTCGTATTAAAAGTCTAGTGGAAAGGAAAATGAGAAAATATTTTAAGCCGTTCTTAGTGTAATAGGGGCGATATTGTTTTGAAATTGATAATGTCACTGTACAAAACAATATAGTGAATCTTTTACACAAAAATTGATGTTTGATTTTATTTAAGCCCCTCTTTAGCTCTTTCAAGGTTACTGTCGAACTGACATACTGTTAAATCATTAACGACTTATATTGGTCGGATTAAAGTACCTATTTAAATGGTAATAAACGTTAATTTTTTCTTAAATACAATATTTAAGATTCTGAACAATTGATCACTATTACTTTTTTTGTGGCCTTCCACAAATGGACCGATGACCTGGTGAGGATCGCGGGATTCCGATGGATGCGAGACTCACAGGACCGGCCGATGTGGCGACACTTCGAAGAAGCCTATGTGCAGCAGTGGATGTCTTTCACTTGAAATAATGATGCTGATTTTTTAGGAGTACTCATTTTTGCATAAAGTTATGAAGAAATCATAATCGCCGAAAACGTAGTCGCGTTTACAAAAAAAAGATCTCGCTAATAATATCTACTTTCTTCGATAGAAATCACGACTTCTTTCTACGCGATACTGTACTACAGCTAGGATTTCTAATGTATTTTTTACAAATTTTAATAAATCCAAATCAAGTTAGATTTTACAAAGACAAAACTTCAAACCCATGGAATGCATTTTCAGCGAGATATCGGCGATAACATGTCTTTCACAGTTTCAATAGCGTGACCATGGGGTTTTAGTATTAATGCTCCTAAAATATAAACCTGGGACTATTTTCTACATTTTTATAAATTCAATTTACCTAAATTTCAGGTCTCTGGAGCACTTAGTAACTTTTAACCATACCCGGTTTGTGAATAAATTTTTACAATTTTACAAAATGTGGTATGGACATGGTATTTTTTTTAAATTTCGTCCTGGCCACACCGTCGAAACGGCATCAGTTTTATTGCTTCACTAGAACTCCGGTTGATGATTGGTTTTATCGTCTCAAAAACCGGTTCCGACTTTTCGATCTGCCCCTTGTCTTCTCCACACTGACGCGGCCTGGACAGCTAGCACTGGGTAAGGCTAAGGTAGCTTAGTAATCCTATCACCACGATGATAAACTCAAGAAAGAGATAAAATGGTTCACTATTTTTACCTAGGGCGTCTAGTTTTAGAGTCACTTGTGTAGTCGAAATTCTTTAAGGAAATATCCAACATATATCTCTCTGCCTGGGAATCGAACTGAAACTGGGAAAACCGCTTTTACCGCTATTGCTCTTAAGCACGCAATTTACTATTTTCCGTACTAGTGTGGAAAAGTGCGGTAGCTCGCCCCTGCCACAAGGGTCATGTTGGGGGACATTTTGTCCCCTAATTTGTTTGAGGCTTTAATCTAGGGAGAACTGAAAGGGATATCAAAGTGGTTAGTAATAAAACAAAGCAAAACTCATTTGAAACATTTTATTTTATAAAAATAAACGTTTTGACGACAAATAGTTACAATATTCGGGGTCCTTACGAATTCATCAACTCATAACAGAGTTCCCACAAGAAATGTTTCAAGACATTGTAAAAAATTCAGTTTTTACAAAAGTTACTTTTTATCTTAAAACATTAACAACATTACATTTTTTTCACATCTAATTCTAATAACGGTCGATCACTTTCATGTTTTTACGTAATATAATAAGAAAATAATATTATTTTATATTTAGAAAGGTTGTATATCCAGCTAACGAATTGGATTATTAGATACAAAAGACAGCGACTTAGCTACAGGAAATACATTGCTGTAATATTTTTCGAACTTAAAAATGTAATCCTCAAAGAATTACAATTTTATATTACATTATTATTTTCTACGAAAATTAAATAATTTTTTAGGACCTTTAAGTACATACTTAGGCACTCGTTTACATGATTGGGACTTAGGAGAAAAAACCTCAAATCAAAATGTACTTCAGTACTTTTTGAGTAGTAAGTACCTAATTTATTTAGTTATATTATCGTCTCCTACCATGCTATGGAAACAGAAATTAAGACCCAAATTTATAAGAAAATGTTTCAGAAAATATTACAGCAGTGTGTTTCAAAGAGATGAATTTAAAGTAAGTACGAATCCCGAACACAAAATTATAATAAAAGAAATGAATTAGAATATTTTAATTTTTTTCAAAGTGTGCGTTGATGGTAGGGTTGCCACCTTTTTAAACCTACTTAGAAAAAAGTACTTACCCATAATTGTTTTACTTTTTGCGAAACAAACATTTAGTTTTTTTTAATAATTGCACGTCTACCGAACAGCTTCCATGTAGCCATGGTTTTCTTTTAAAACCTTGCAGTTTTTGACCGAAAAAAAATATTTCAGTAAAATATGTGGATGGGAGGATTACATTTACTTTAATTCAAAGTCAGTCAAAATAAGTAGAGTATTTTAGCGTATTACGTTCGTAGATTATAAAGTAAGTACTCCTCCGCAAAACTGAGTACAATACTCTATATTAGAGTACGGTTGACAACCCTAGTAAGTTAATGGCCTTATCATTCCCCACTATGTTCACTGATGACTCTCCAAAGACTTTCTTGGACGGTGAGTAGGTGCGATAACTTCAACAGGTAGATGACTGATCCTTTATACAAATGTTTGTTCAGCTAGATAATACGTAACATGATGGTTAGTAGAAATGGGTTCGCAGCATGCGGGGGGTCACACTAGTGCTACTCCCACGCCTAATCGAAGCACGGGGTCATTCAACTTTAATTTCATGTACAATGCAATGTATTTCATATTCTAACTAGATTAAATAACCAAAGAGATTTTTTTATCAAAACGAGCATTGTGACTAGAGAAACTTAGATAATTAATTTATTGGAAACAGTTTTTATACACTCTATTTGCTATTTCCATTTATTTTTTAAATACACACATATTGTAATTGTCCATACATTCCGTATACCGGGCTAATGACAAAAGCTCGTTGAAACATATTCTACAATAATACCTATTTATATATGGCATACACAATTATAATTAATGATGTCTTTAACTAATATCACGAAACGCCGTTATTATGCAAATCAAGTTTTTATCTACGAGATCAATAATTTTATTATATCGTTTTGGCGTAAACACTTCGCTCATTATCGCACGTTACAAAATCTATAGTATCATACGTGAGATGAGATATCTTCAAGGGAAAACGAAATGTAATTCAAGCGGAAGTAAGTGTGAAATACAATACATTATGTCCGAGTCAGATAGAAGGTAATACCCTGATTGTTCGAAGAAATTATAAAAATAATCGATTGGCAGATAAAACCGCGACTGGCCGTTTGGTGTTCGAAGAAGATATTCCTAAGCAGTGTTATTTACATGTTCCGTTTGTGACTCGCGTCCATCAATATTGTACGGTAGGCTATGAGTCGTCCGTCTCGTGTGGGTCGGGGGGTTGTTGCGGGATGTAGTTCCATCTCGCTCGCACCTCCGTGGTGGCCGTGGCGGTGCTGGCGGGGCTGGGGGGGGTTTTGTTCTCGGCGGGCGCGGCGGCAGCTTGCCGTCTCGCTCGCACGACGGCGAGGTGGCGCTGTATGTAGTGCTCGTGCGGCGCGAGCGCGGCGGCGCGCGTGAGGCACTCCTCCGCCGCCGCCAGCTTGCCGCGCTCCACGGCCACCACGCACAGGTTGTGGAGCGCTTGTACGTTGTCCGCTTCTAATTCGAGAATCCGCCGGTAGCACTGAAATGTATAAGACGGCACCTTATTAGAAAGTTGTAAGCAATCGCAACTTTTTAAATTTTCTTTAGGTAAAGTCCGGCCGCGAAGCAGGAAGAATTTCTTACATTGACCTGTTATTACTTGTCTCTGTCACTCCCGCGTAAATATAATGAATGAGTTTCGCGCAGATGCAAAGGTTGCCGTTCTCAAGGATTGTAAACAGTTGGTCTTGAGTTAAGGGCCTATTACACTACGAGTTATTTAGACAGTCTTAGTCTATGTAGAGTCACACAAGAAAAAGAGCAACTTACGCCAATGTCGTGTAAAGAAATGAAACAGAACGATGAGATACATAGATATACATATACTAAGACTGACTGAATATTGAGTGGTGTAATAGGCCCTTTACGGCAAAAAATCCTTTTTAATTTTTAAATAATGAACGAACGACATTCATCTTGGGATGCGTTAGTGATCGCTTTGTTTTCGGACACAGTTATCTATCTATTACTATTTTGTTGTTAAGTATTTGTTCGTTTTTGTTATCTTGTTTTAATTGATAAGTGGTTTTGTTAATTTGATAAGATTTCTTCACTGTGTTAAAATGGGACCAGCGCCTTCTAGCTCGCGTCCATTCAAGGAGTTTGTTTCTCCGCGGAAATGAAAAATGTCACACTTTAGTGTATCTGAGAAGGTAATGATGAAGGAATGACCTGCAGTTAAATATCCTTCTAAAAAATAAATGAAAGACAAAACAGTCAATATCTTGGGAATTTTGAAATCGAAACCCATTTATCGTACTTTAAAAGAATATAAGTAGGTACCGAATCAAATATTTCATGTTAATTACACTTATTACAAAAATGTTTGTGACCACTGGCAGTAGGTAAAGAGGTCATTGTTCGAAATTTTTCCTGCTCCGCGAATGGACTTTACCAACATTTTGTGAGGAACAAAAATAAAAATACCGGGCAAGCGCGAATTGCACTCGCGCACTGAGGGTTTCGTAGAACAAACATACCTATAAAACAGTTCAATTTACGAAGATATTTCCGAATCGCAAAAGTTTTTTTTGTGACGTAATTACAAATAGAAGGTCTCTACACATACACACCAATGCCGCGGTTTAAAAAACACTTTTACAAGTCAATTTTTTTTCTGGGCTCATTTATACTCACACTTTCAGCCGCATCTAAATCTTTAACAGAATTGATGTAGATATCTCCGAGCAGCACCAACGCCTTCACATGGTCGGGATGATGCCGCACCAGCTGCTTCAGGAACGGGGCAGCTTCCAGCGGCCTCCTCCTGTCGGCCAGGAGGAGGGCCAGGTTGAAGAGTGCGGACCGGAAGTCGGGCTTCAGGTGGACTGCTGCCCTAAACCACCGTTCTGCGCATTCTGCGTCGCCCTCGTCCATGCAGACCATGCCGAGGTTGAAGTGGACGCGCTCGTTTGTTGCTGGAATATTTAATTGGAGGTTTGTTTAGCAGATCCTAGGTTAGAGGATGTTTTTAATAAGTTTATCGGAAACATAGGGAGACAACGGGATCATTTTAATTTTACAACTCAATAAAAAAATTAGGTGTCATCGAAAAATCTTCAAAGAAATTAATGAGTATATATAGATCTTAGAAATTGAGCATTTCATGAAATGGCCAACTAAAACTGGCCAGATCATTTTAAACGTTAAAGTTTGATGATTAGTCAATCCTTGTTTGGCCTACTTTTTTAGACCTTTTGTTGTCATAGAAATCCTACATCAATGATAAGGCCAAACCAGGATTGACATATCATCAAATGTTAACGTTTAAACGATCTGGCCAGTTTTAGTTGGCCATATCATGAAGTGATCAATTCTATGATCTGGCCACGACATAATATAAATTAATAATTTTAAGAAGTTAATGAGTGAAGTTATGACTACTTTATTACAAGTCTTACGTTAGGTTAGGTAGGACAGACCATGTTCTAGTTAGACATTTTGGTCGAACTTGTTACATTTTGATCGAACTTGTTACATTTTAATCAAGGTTGTTCCAATTATGAAGTAAGTGGTCTCAATATGACAGAGCTTGCTCCAATATGATGGAAGTATTTCTAATACGAAAGTAACTGTTCCAAGAATTAATAAGAAAAATAATTACCATCTTTATCAAGCAATTTGAGGAGACGTTGCCTAGCCAGATGCCTCAGGTCAGCGGCTCCAAGTTCTTGCAGGAGTATGGCGGAGTTCAGGAGAGCTTGCTCGTGTTCCGGTTCCAGTTCCAACGCCTTGTCTAAGTAGGCCAGCGCTTGGGAAGGCTTGCCTTGTTCTAGAAGGACTACTCCTAGCTGAAAAATTAATAGGCAGTTGGTTATTAGAATATTTTTTTTTAACTTATCGTCACACACAATGAATTTGCGTTGAATGTTTATAATTAAACGCAAGTCGTGTGATGTCATTGTTGACTATTCATTCAATCAACCACAGCAGTCAACGCGAATAACCGTAGGTCACATTAATTTTGCTATAATTTCATTCGAAAAACTACCTTTTTTAAGGTGAAAAATCATCCAATGACTTCTCCCACTCTAGAGGGGAGCGTGAGGGCGTGTAAGACTATTACTGACTAAAACCACAACTATGTTCCTTCTTTGCCTTGCGTTCCAGGACTCCGGGTTTCCCTTTCGGAAGCTAACCCATGGCCCCTGTAGACTTCGACCCCGTTGGGCCCATCTTGTTTTGCTGATATATTTTTGTGGCACGCATGGAACACTACGCGCCGTCGACGACTCGGGCTCGGTCCGAACGGTAAACGGACGGCGAGCTTCCTATTGCTCGTCGTCCGTAAGCCCAAGCCTACGGTGGTTGAAAATTAGGGTTGTGGTCCTGGCGGCTAGGGCGTGATCAAAGTGTATTGAAGATTGTCAGTCAATTATTTAAGATACTTACGTTGTAATAAATGTCAGGGTTCCCACTATCATACAGTAAAGCCCTTTCATATACTTCCTGGGCCTCCTTCGTCCTATTTAATTTGATTAAAATATCTCCTCTATTTATGTAGGCCTGAGTATAATCCGCTCTCATGCTGATAGCTTGTCTATACAACATGTCTGCTTCTTCCAATCTGGTGGCGTTCTTCGAGATCAAATTGGCAAGATTCAAAAATACATTTAAGTGGTTAGGCGCTATTCGTGCCTGGTACGACTCTCCAGGTTTGGCCTTTGGTAGAAGAGATTTGGCTCTGACATAAGCATCTTCAGCCTCTTGGTATCTTTCTAAATGGTTGTAAGTCCTGCCAACATTGATGTGGGCTCCAACATCATCTGGCTGCACACTGACGGCTGTGTTGAAGAATTCTAACGCTTCTGCGTACTTCCCCTCCGCTTCTAAGGCATGTCCTACGTTATTGTACAATTTGGCGTTGTTCCGATTTACCTGAAAACAGATTAAGGTTGACTACCATGTTTCAAAAAGATTTGATGAAGAATCTCTTCTTAGAAATCAGTGTTACGAAAAAAAGAAAGAATGACAGAAACAAAGAAAGAAGGAAAGAAAGAACGCAAGAAACCTAGAAAGAAAGAAGGAAAGAAAGAACGCAAGAAACCTAGAAAGAAAGAAGGAAAGAAAGAACGCAAGAAACCAAGAAAGAAAGAAGGAAAGAAATAATGAAAGAAACAAAAAGAGAAGAAAAGATAGAAAAAAACAAAGATAGAATAAAAGGAAGAAAGAAAAACAATTTATTTGCGCAAAAATCAAATCATTACATAGGGAAAATATACGTCACTGCCAAACGCTCAGCATAAAGCCGTGGCCTTATGCATAATGCTATGAGGCACAGAGCGCTGGTTTTTAACATGGACCGAAGACGATGTCAACATAAAGATGTCGGAACGGTATGCCAATAGATTTGTGTAGAATAAGAAAAAAAAAGATTATTAAGTTACCTTCAGTCCCGAAGCAAAAATCGAATATTCAGTCTTCCAATCCCAATTCCTCATGTAAGTTTTCGCGCTGAACGCCAGTAAGAGGAATATGAGTGCACTGGCGGCAAGCTTGGCTCTCCTCTTGGCCAGGAGTCGCCACCCGTGGGCCACCAGCAGGCACCAGCCCATTGAAGGCATGTACAGAACTCGCTCGGCCACCACGAAGCCAACAGGGAAGAATAAGTTTGATGCTGGTAGGAATGGTAAGACGAGGAGTGCTAGACCCTGAAGGTGGAAAAAGAAGGCATAAAATTATTTTATTTCGACTCTGCACTACAATGTGTCAGAATAATTTGGCAACAACAGTAAAAAACCGGCCAAGTGCGAGTCGGACTCGCGCATGAAAGGTTCCGTACCATCCGTAGCAAAAAACGGCAAAAAAACACATTTTTTGTAAGGAAGCACCACTTAAATATTAATTTTAGTCTGTTTTTAGTAATTATTGTTAAAGGGCCAACAGAACTACATCATCTGTAAAATTTCATTTGTCTCGCTATCACGGTTCATGAGATACAGCCTGGTGACAGACAGACAGACAGCGGATTCTTAGCAATAGGGTCTCGTTTTTACCCTTTGGGTACGGAACACTAAAAAGACAAAAGTGTATCCATTTATTCTTTTTTGAGTAACATTTAAAACGGATGTGAACACTTTACCAATCAATATCAAGAGGTTGAAAAAAATAAGAGAACCAGAAATTAACTTCTATATTTAGCCACACCACTAATTTAAAAACAAAACAAGTGAATGTCTTTCCATTCTTATTTGTACAAATGCGAACGAACGTTTGAAACGGACGTGACTACTTTACAAACCAATCAACATAGCGGTTGACCAAAAAACCAGTGCCAACATAATAAACTTTCATTTCTGTAAGGAAGGGTTTCTTTAAGCTGATGATGATCATCAGGGTGGGTTGTTTCAATGAGGTAAGAATCCCAGGTCCTATCTCCAAAGTCCGGGCCCGGTTTCCCACAAAAAGTAAATAGTTAAGCGGGAACTACACTAGACCGACGCACACGTGGGCCACGCCAGTCGCGTCGCGTCTAATGTTGCTCTACAAATCTTGTTGCCATATTTTGTAAAACTTGTTGATTGGCCTGTTGGTCTAGTGGTTAGTGGCCCTGACTGCTATGCCGGAGGTCGTGGCCTGGATTCCCACCCAGGACAAATGTTAGTGTGATGAGCACAATCATTTGTTCTGTATCTGGGTGCAATTTATGAAAAATATGTATGTATTTAGAATTATTTAAGTATGTTTATCAGTTGTCTAGTACTCATAATACTCTGCTCTGCTTAGCTTGGGACTAGACGGCGTTATGTGATAGTTGTGGAATATTATTATTATTATATAAAATGTACTTATGGAGACCGACGCGTCCAGCGGGGCTATTGCGTAACTTTGTTGACAGTTTAAGTGATGATCACTTGTTAACAATGTGCATCATTGAACTGTCAAACAGCTAGTTTCGTATTGCCATCTTCAGTGACCAACTGCAGTGACATCATTAGCCACTGGTGCCTTTGATAGTAACCGTAACACGTTTTGACAGATGGTATTGTATCGATACTTTTTAAACTGCGATTGTGTAAGCTTTTGAAGCTGTATAATAGTCGATATAATTTTAGAGTGGTCACAATAGGCCCCGTAATTTTTTATAATTCACCACATTTCCACCGTAGTTTGTTAGTCACTTGTGTGATACGTAATACCAATTTTATGAAATTGTCAGTTGACAACTAAGTTTAGTGTGCAACGAATGCTAGTTGTCAACTGTTATTGAAAAAGTTAGCCAATAGCCCCCCTGATCGGCGTACGTCGCCCACGTGGACCGGAAATAGTTCCACTTTTAATGTAGCTTACCATAGAAAGAGCAGATGACCGCGTCCTCAGCGCGTGTATAGTCGCAGCCACGATAATGACAACCAGTGCTAAGGTGGCCAGGTTACGAGGGTCACGCCAGGTCTTCAGCAGGGCCACCGTCCCCATTGTCCAGTCACAACAGAGAGCCTCGGGGAGGGTGAGCAGCCAGGCGTTTAGAGCTGGCAGGTATGCGAAGGTTAGGTGCCTGTAAGGAGGGTGATGGAAGTGTTAGAAACGTTTTGTTGGAGAGAATCGGGAACTGTGTAATGGTGGTGCGAAACAAGTAATAGGTATAGGGCCTGATAGGGTAGGTACCTGTGTTAGATAATGATTAACGAGTATTTCTACAATTACGACTGTCATAGTGGACCTTTTTTGTGAGGTAGGTCCGTGAGGTAGGTCCACTATGACATAAAATGACTTCTCCCGCTCTGAGTGGAGAGTGAGCGTCAGAATTTTACTGACTAAAATCTATCTGTGTTCCTTCAGTTGTCCTTTGCGTTCCAGCTAGGGCCATGGGTTTCTCTGTCCAAAGTCATTGCCCCAGGTAAGTTGCATGTGTGTGTGTTTGTTAATTGTTCACGCTCGAACGGCTGAACGGATTTTGATGAAACTTGGTTAACGTTTAACCGAACTTCGGTTGAGCATGTCCTGAAATGGCAGATAGGATGCTTTCTGTTTCGGAAGTATGTTCCTTTGGGACAATTTTCTATTTACACGCGGGCCAAGCCTCTGGCAGCTGGTCAAAAATACTTTTTAATTATGACAGAGTAAACACATCGTAAGCGACAGTTTGGTTTTTTTCGCAGACCTGCGAAAAAAACCAAACTGTCGCTTACGATGTTCACGTAAAGCCGTGTACGCAAGTAGCGAACACAAACACCAAACTTGAACATTTGGTTTGTTCTTATAGACGGCATTTTCGAATACGAACGCGAACATAGTTCGAATCGAGTTCGCGCACAACAGTCGTGAACTCTCTTAGTAGCCATGGCGGCGTCGTTGGCAGTGCTCGACTGTGAAGTAGCGAAAAGTTTTTTGGTGTTCGCAACTTCGCATTGATTCATGAAGAACACCGATTCAGAACATACTAATAGGATCGCCGCAAGTGGTACATACGTGCGAACCAAGTTGTTGCGTATCATGCAATGCAACAAATTTGTTTGCACGTGCGTACACGGCTTAAAAAAGATACCTATGTCTCTCGATGTTGTTTATTATGAGCTAGAACGACGACAAAAATTCAGCACGGTCTTAAGACCAAACAAACAGCACCCACTTTCTAACACTAAACGTTACAAAACCAAGCTCTATTTATTTAAGTGAATTCCACCATAAGCCAAGAGTCTCGTCGAACAATGGCGTAGGAACGGGGACGCTCATAAAATTAATGTGGCTTAACTCGCGACCGGCCGTTTCGCAGCTAGTGTGCTTGTCAAAGCCAATTATCCTTATTACCGGGCGATAAAGACGCAGACTGCCTCCGGTCACAAGAGAAGAGTAATGAGGACATGTTCGTGAATACACGATTAAGTAGGTACTTACTTCAGAACTGGGAAAACTGGTGGTGGTTAAATTGATAAAAATTAAAAGTGACATCGTCTAAAAAGTTTACGCGTAATTTTTACAGTGAAATGGTGAATTTAGTGAGTGACATAGTCTGAAAAGGTTTAGTCGAAATTTTTACAGTAACATGCTGATTTTTGCCGTATTGGTTATTATCGTGTTCTGTAGGTTTCTACTATTAGGATCAATAGAGTTTTGGTATCAGTATTCATTAGTTACTAGCTACCGCTCGTGGCTCTGCCCGCGCGAAATTGGGAAATAATCATCATCATCATAATTTCTGCCGAATGACGTAAAAAAATAAAATAATATGTGCTTTATTTTTCTTTTAGACAATTTTACAATAAATAAATACTTCTGTCAAACTGCATATCATTTATTATTTTTTTTGTTAATCAATTTGCCACCATTACACATAGCTATCATATTAAATTTACATCACAAAATGTACTTTGCACTACTATACTTTAGAAACCTATCATGCTTTCATTGAATACATTTAGAAAATATTTCTTCGTTTTGTAAGCACTTTCGATGTCTGCACCATCTTTGTGAATTAATTATAACCTGTGTTTATCCAGGACTAGGAGATAAGCTATCCTGGTACTAAATTTCATTTGAATTCCTTCAGCCGTTTGAGTGTGAAGGAATAACAAACACATACAAAATTTCACCTGTATAATATTAACCTTTCGAATACGTTTAATGAATTAATGTGATTGAACTAATTATTGAGTTCTTCTTTTTTGTTTTTAGGTTTGCTCGAACTAAGTCATCATCTTTCTACCGTTTTCTTCTTGTATGGTCCTCTGTCAACCGTCATGCTATCCCCACTCCTTTTTCTGACGTCAGAGATATTTCATCAACCATCTTTTCTACTTTTCTAGGATACACCTCGCTGTCACAAATAAAATATACGCGGAGTAGTACATTTTGATACGGCGGGGGCAAGCTCACATTTTTCTGAACAACAGTCAATTACGTGCCTGAAAGCGGTGGGATAAGAACGGTTTTTCGGGTAAGCGTATTGAGAAACATTTACCTGGCAGGCGGATGCGCCGCTCCAGCAGGGTTGTCGAACCTCGTGAAGACCGGCAACTGCGCACCCATGACGTGCAGCCTGGCCGCCAGCAGCGCTAGCGTGGCGCAGCACACCGTGGCCACGCGCCTGGCTGCCTCCCCGCACGCGCAGCCCCAGCCGCCTCCCTTGCCCCACGCGTCCACCCACGACCAGCGACTGATGCCGCCGGAACTACGACGCTGGAAACAAATTGAAGAGGTCAGTTAGTTGCTATGACTACTTGTCATGCGGACAAAGCTATTACAGAATACTTGCATTATACATACAGTCAAAGAATAAATCTTATAGGCTTTGTTATTCCTGATACCTATAACCTGAGTTCTTTAAGACCCTTGCTCCCATTTAGTGCCCTTAAAATAGTGACTTTCTGAAGTTTTACTTTCCTCGGTAACGATATTTTTTCGCTTGTTTTCCCTACTCCTTTCAAACAGCTTTGATCTTTAGAAATATGTTTACACAGAAAAATTGCTGGTTAAGTGTTCTTCAGAATGTACATAGCATATGTAAACCAATCAATATTTCGCAAAGGAAATGGTATTAAAGGTTCTTTATGCGGGCGCAAGCGGCAGTACGTGTATGTGTGCATTTAACTCCGGCCAGATGTTCAAGGGACTATACGCTTTAAGTAAACAGTGAACAGAAATAATCTACTGTGCTTCATTGTAGACCAAATTATCGCCATAAAATATTTCTTTATCGAACTTTATCGAACCAGTAATTAGGACCACTATTTGTTTCTATTGTCGAGATTTCGTAGCTATCTTCTACTTCAGGAACGACGCTTCTGGCTGTGACAAGGTAGGGGATATAATGGTCTCCCAATTAAGTCTCTTAACGATTTAGTGTGATGTGATGATGTAGGCTGACAGTATTAGTTGCTGCAGAGTTTCGCATCTTCATAAAAGCACAGTATCATCTGCTATGCAGCATATTTTGATTTATAGAAAAGGCAGGAAGGTATTGGTGCTAATGCTTTATATTACCTATATTTTGAATTAAAAAAAAAAGAAATGTATGCTTTGGAATGTGCAATTAGTCTCATTTTTTCTTCTGACTGACCCTTCTGACTGACCGACTTCTTGACTATTCAAAAGTTGACTATTCATAAGGATTTGTAATGAAATTAAGAGACAATTTGCCTCTGGTTTACAATCACAAACCGCAAACAAACTGGCAAACCGTTGGTGATCCGTTGGTGCACATGTACTTTGTGACTTTCAATCAGTCAAACCATCGACAACCTTCGGCCTATTGTCAAAACCTATCAAATTAAAAGGTCTACGCCAGACAAACTTCTACGCCAGTTGACAAGGGGGAAAATCATGGAGATTTAAAAATAAAACAAGTATAAAAGGTGAGGCCGTCTGGTTCGAGCACCAGTGTTGTGCCGTTCGATTTTGTATTAAAATTAAATACGTCAAACGGGACGCCAGCAGGCGCGCTGGTTAAATTCTGTGGTGAAGGAAAAAGCGGATGGAAAATAATACTTGCCCGTTATATCGGCTTCCCTGGGTTCATTTTCACGTATAGATTGGATAGCTTTATTTAAAGCAAGGAATTAATCGAAGACTTTTTTAATTGTAAACCAAATATTGAGTTTGTTTGACATCTGCGGTAAGTATGAAGGAAGAAGGGAATAATATGAAACAAAATCCGAAGACATGAAAGGTCTGCAAAGGTAGATAGAGATATAGGCAGTGCCGTAGTTACCAGCGTTGCTCGGGCACAGGGCGTAGACCCTGGGGAGGCGCCGAAATTATCAAATAAGAGCCAAGTTTTGGTGCTTGATCATCATCATCATCATCACCATCATTTCAGCCGATAGACGTCCACTGCTGGACATAGGCCTATATATAGGCCCATAGGCATTTGAGGCACCAAATGTCGCCACAACGAACGGTCCTGTGCGTCTGGCATCCATCGGATTCCCGCAACCTTCACCAGGCCATCGCTCCACCTTGTAGGGGGCCTTCCAACACTGCGTCTTCCGGTACGCGGTTGCCACTCCAAAACCTTTCGGCCCCAACGGTCATCTGTTCTGCGAGCAATGTGCCCTGCCCATTGCCACTTAAGTTTGGCGATTCTTCGTGCTATGTCGGCAACCTTGGTTCTCCTGCGGATATCTTCATTTCTGATAGTTACACTACAATTGCTACAGGATGGTGCGGGTAACCGCTGTCGGGTCTACACAATGTACCTACCTATCCTTTTCTTTCATCTTAAATATGCATATTTTCGTCCTGCTGTCTTCCTACCCATGCTGTGCAAAAAGACCATAGTACCATACTTACAATAAGTATTATTTATCATGTGCCTATTATGGATGTAGAAGCGGCTACCAGGAGTACCTATTTTCTAGCTTACAGCCTTCTAACTTAATACTTATCGCAACAATATTGAACCTATCTTAGGCGAGATAGACAGAGTTGGTATATAGTTTCGAGCTTGTTATTAATCTTTTTTCAAGGGGCATAGTTTCTTATAAACGGGTCTGCAATCAAAAGAGTATCCACTTTCAAATACGAGTACTTGGGTCATTATCTATCCTACGGTCTTAAAGACGATGTAGACATTGAAAGGGAGCGCAGAGCCGTCCGGTGCAACATGTTGGTCCGTAGATTTGCTCGGTGTATCGACCAAGTTAAAACCACTCTTTTTAAGGCCAACAGCCAGAGTCTGTACACGGGTAATCTATGGGTCAATTACACCAAAAGATCGCTAGATGTCTTGCGCATCCAATATAATAATGCCTTTTTTTTTTTTTTTTTTTTTTTTTTTTTAAGGTGGGAAATCATCCAAATGACTTCTCGCGCTCTGGGTGGAGCGCGAGGGCGTGTCAGACTTTTACTGACTAAAACCACACCTGTGTCCTTCAATTACCCTTTGCGTTCTAGGACTACGGGTTTCCCTTTCAGAAATTCTCCGCGGTCCTAGCTAGCGAGCATCGGCCCTGTTGGGCCCCTACGGTTTGCTGACATCTCTTTGAGGAGCGCGAGGATCACTACGCGCTGTCGACGACTGGGCTCGGTCCGGTTAGTTACCGAACAGCCGGACGGCGAGCTACCCAGTGCTCAACGTCCGCAAGCCCGCGTCTACCGTGGCTGGTAGTCGGGGTCGGAATTACGGCGGCTAGGGCGTGAGGACCTTCGTTCCCTCACGCGTGCAGCCTCCTCCTTCGCTAGCATTACTGCTTCACAGAAGGAGGCGACTGCCTGCCATTCCTCCTCGCTCCGGACCATAGCCTGAACCAGGGCCCGACGCGAAAGGTCGCTGCCACCAATTGCCTCCACGAGGACACGGCGGTGCTCCGCCCAAGCGGGGCACACCTCCACCGTATGCTCCACCGTGTCCTCTGGGTGGTCCGCACAATGATGACACCCGGGCGTTGCTTCCGCCAGAATCCGATGCAGGAACTTCCCGAACTGGCCATGCCCGGTGAGGACCTGCGTCATGCGGAAGGTGAGGACGCCGTGTTGTCGCTCCAGCCACTCCTCAAAGAGGGGACTCACCGCCATAATTGTAGCGTGCCCAGCACTGGGTTGCGACAGTCGTCGTTGCCATTCCACCATTAGATCCCGCCGGAACTCTGTCCGCCATGCCGCGACTTGGCGCGGCAGCGGAGTTTCGCCCCGGCGTTGCATCTCCACGCGCAAATCGTGCATGCGTGCAAGGACTGTTGCCTCCAAATCCAATGGTGGCTGGCCAGCAAGAAGGCTCGCCGCCTCGCGGGAAATCGTGCGGTATCCCCGTATCATCCGGATGGCCATGACCCTCTGGCAAGCGTTCAGTATGGCCGCCGGTCGCCTTTGCAGTGACGGCGCCCACACCGGCGCCCCGTAAAGGGCCATGGACCGAACAATTCCCGCGTAGAGCCTACGGCAGGAGGCGTCTGGGCCCCCAAGGTTGGGTAGGAGCCGCTTTAGGGCAGCCCCGGTCCGTTCTAGTTTGGGAGTCAGACGTCGAAAGTGCTCCACAAAGTTCCACCGACTGTCGAGGACAAGTCCCAGGTACTTCATCGTCGACCCGACGTCGATGCGAACCCCTCCTACCGTTATTTGGGAACCCGGTGGTGGCGCGTTCCGAGGGCCATGAAAACACATGGCCTCGGATTTGTGCAGTGCCACTTCGAGTCCCAACTCTTGGATCCTGTCCACGACTGTCGCAACCCCGCGTGTCGCTAGTTCGGCCGCCGCCTGGTGCGACTCCCCCTGCGCCAGGACCAGCGTGTCGTCTGCGTAACAGACAACGCTAACCCCGTCGGGGAGGTCGCCGCGCAACACGTAATCGTACCCGATGTTCCACAAGGGCGGTCCTAGTACCGATCCCTGCGGAACACCGCACGACATCTCTCGCCGTCTCCACTCTCCCTCGTGACCAGGGTAGATGATAAACCTGTCCTTCAGGTAGGCCTCGATCAAACGACGGAGGTATTCGGGCACCCGGTGATACCGGAGTGCCCTCCTAATGCTACTCCAGGGCAGGGAGTTAAAGGCGTTGGTGATGTCCAAGGACACCACCACTACGACCTTGCCCCGGGACACCGCATTCCCCGTCGTGAGGGCTCGCACGCGCATGATGGCGTCCACCGTGGAGCGCCCTCTGCGGAAGCCGAACTGGCTGTCCGAAAGATCCGGCCCCACCCGCGCTAAATGCGCGACGAGGCGGTCTGCAATTACTCTTTCAAAGAGCTTGCCCACCTCGTCGAGCAGCACTATGGGCCGGTATGCGGACGGAGAGTCCGCAGGGCGCCCCGGCTTCGCGATAAGGACCAGTTTCCCAGTCTTCCAACGAAGTGGGAACTGGCCCCTCTCCAAACATGCGCTCAACAGCCCTCTTAGTCGAGGCCCGAGTTCCTCCATGGCCAGGACCCATGCTTTCCCAGGCAAGCCATCGGGTCCTGGGGCGGTATTTTTAGCGTTTAGCCTTCGTACCGCCACACTCATCTCTACCTCGGTCACCTCCGGAGTTTCGTCGTCATCGCCGTCGTAGTCCGCGTCGGACACCGCGAGAGGCGGAGCCGTTGGCGAGGAGGAATGCTCCTCCCTCAAAGGGAACAGAGCGTTCACTACACCCTCTACGAGCTGAGGCCGGAGACTGTGTGTCAGCGGGGGAGCCCAGGCGCGGAGCTTATCCCGCACCATTTTGTAGGGGCGTCCCCATGGGTCTCCGTTCAGAGTCCCCAACCATACGTCGCGGGCCTCTAGTTTGGCTCGCCGTATCTCCGCTCGGAGGGTGCGCTTCGCCACCCTGTATCCCTCGTACAGCTCCGCCTCTATGGCCTCCGCATCCGGAGGGCGAATGCGGCGCCTGCGGTGTCTTGTGTACTGGCGCCGTGCGGCAACGCATGCCTTGCGCAGTTCCGCAATCTCCGGTGACCACCAGTACACCTGACGCCGGGCACGTCCTGGCCGAACTCGGGGCATTGCCACGTCGCATATTTCCGACATGGCCTCCCGGAACCACTCCGCCTCGGCATCTATGTCGACAGGCCTGTCCGGTGCTGACGCCCAGGCCTGTACGATAGCGGCTTCCAGGAGGAGCTCCCGGTCCAGCTGTTTTAGTGCCCACCGCGGGCCACATGGGTTCTGTCGGACCGGCGCGGTAAAGGTCTGGGCGGAGACGTCGAACCGGATGTACCGGTGGTCTGAGTACGTCTCCACCCCCTCCATGACGCGCCAGTCAATGACGCGCGGAGACAGAGCGGGGCTCGCGAACGATATGTCCACCACGGACTCGCCCTGCATCCGCACGCACGTGGGGACAGAACCCCGGTTTAGGACGACCAGGCCTGACTCCAGGGCCCAGTCCTCCACCATCCGGCCCCGTGTATCTGTGTACCGGGAACCCCAAGCCAAGTTTTTGGCGTTGAAGTCCCCACAAACAACCACAGGGAGGGATTGAAACCCGGCGACGACGATGTTCAGCTCCATAAGGGAGTTGTGGAGATCGGCGAGAGTTCGGTTCGGGGAGAAGTATACACCTACCACTGCGATGTCCCCGAACCGTGCTGCCACGCAACCTCGTCCCCTCTTGACACCCTCTAGGGACGGGGTACCGGCGGCGGCCGCCGAAATCAATGTCACCGAGCCGTTCAGATCCTGCACCCAGCCAGACCTGGGTGGGACGTAGTACGGCTCAGTGACCACGGCGATGTTGATCGACCACTGCGCCATGCTCTGGAGCAACAGATCCTGAGCGGGGGCGCAGTGGTTGATATTCGCCTGGAGGAGACGTAATGGAGCAATTATTGGCAGTCCATTACAGTCTCCTCCCGAGCCCCCTGTGAGGGCTCTGCCGCGGCAGTTACGGCGGTGGCTGTGGTGGCGGCAGCGGCGGCTGCGGCGGTGACGGCGGTGGTGGGGGAGGGCCTCTTGCCCTTACCCCTGGCTTTGGCGGGGGGAACGCAGTTCCTGCTCCCAGCCCGATGGTCGGCTGGCTTGCCAGCCGCTGCACACACATAACAGTGAGGTGCAGCGTTACAGGTTACGGCCTTGTGGCCAGGCCGACCGCACTGGAAGCAGTGATCGCTTCTATCCACCTCCGAGGTGCAGTGAACCCCCGCATGGTGGCCCACTTGGCAACGGAAGCACCTCAGAGGTTTGGGCTCCAGCAGCTTCACCTGCGCTGAAACCCAGCCCACCAGGAGCCTTCGACCCTCCCCAGTTATGGCCTTGGCCGCCGACACGGGGCAGCTCACTGTGACGGTTCGCATGCCCGTGTTGTCGGCACGGATAGTACCTGCCCGCACCTGGTCGCCAGGACACTTTCCTGTCCTGACGACGGCAGCCACCACCTCGTCCTCCGTCACGGAGTCGTCCAGGCCCATAATGCGCATATCGATGCATTTCGTGGGCCTGGATACTCGGGCCACCTCTGCGTCTATGGACGCTCGTATTTTTTCAGCCAGAGCGTCCGCGGTGGGGCCGCTGTCCGCACCAGGGACTTCCAGCATACGGCCTCCGGTCGCGGTGGTCCTCATTCGCAATCCTCTGGCGATACCAAGTTCGGTGAGGTCCACCGCCCGCTTCGCCTTGGTCATCACCTCGCTGTAGGTCGCGCCCTTCTTTTCCGCACCTGGCTGTAGTGTAATCACTACTGCTGCGGATGTCGGGGCACGAAGCCTAGCCGCGAGGGCCCTCTTCTTGCGCTGCTGCCGCCTTTCTCGCTTCTTGGCCGCCCTAGCCGCCTTGCCCGCCCTTTTCTTCTCTCCGACCACTTGCCATTCGGCGTCGGCCGGAGAATCCATAGGCTGGGGTAGCGAAGGAGGCCGGCTCGCCGCTACAGCAGGAGCTTTTGCCGCTTTCCGTTGCTTAGCAGCCGGGGCTGGCCTCACGGGTTCCGATACCACCGTGGACCCGCGTTTGTTTTGCCCCGACAGGCCCGGCTTAGGCGCAGCAGCTGAGACCGCAGCGGCGGCAGCGTATGACGCCACCTTCCGTTGGCCGGGGGCCGTCAGCGGTGGGCGCAGCACGATGCCTTCCAGAACGGTGAACTGCTGCTGCACCCGCTGTTGGAACTGCTGCTGCTGCTGCTGCTGCTGCTGCCGGAAGGCAGCCAGCTCCTGCCGCAGCAGGGTCAGCACCTTGCTCTCTGGCTGGGTCTGTGACTGGGGCTGTGGCCGTTTGCGTCCTCCTTTTGGCGCCGTCTCGGGACCAGCTCCTCGGAGACTGGCCAGGTCCGCCTCGAGCCGTCCAATCCTCTTATTGAGGGGCTCCAAGACGGTACCTAGTGCCTCCGAGATGGAGGCCGTACCTTGGGATATAGCTTCCTTCTTTTTCGACTTCTCTCTTTTTTTGGAGACGCTTGTTAAGGCGGCGACCACGACCTCGGTGAATTTGGCCATTGCCTCCTCCATGCCATCTGGGTCGCTTGCAGAAGGCTCCGAGGGGCTGGCCTGACCACTGATTGCCCCGGAGAGGCGCCCCTCCCTGGCGATTTCCAGGGATCGCCTGGCTGCATCCTGGGCAGCGAGCCCCCTCCCCCTTCCTGTCTTGCGGCCCGCCCCCCGCCCAGCGGTGGAGATCTTACGGGCCGAAGCTTCATCAGAGGACGACCCCTGACCGACCCCCGACATGGGGCGTTTCCGGAGGAACTGGTTCCTCCTGGGAGAGGTGCCTGCAACCTCCATTATCTCCGGAGTGAGCGAAGATCCGGTATCGGAATCCGACACCGCATCTCCGCTCACCTCTCTAAGGCCGAAGCTCCTGCTGGCCTGTTCGGTACCCGCTGGTGCCGCAGACGTGCTGGGAACGGGTCCCAGGGACTCCGCGCCACCGGCGGGTGAGCCACTCTGGCTCAGTGCGTCCATAGAGGACGGTACAGGGTCCGAAGACCCGAGGCGGTAGTTGCCCCCCCCAGAATACGAGGGGCAGCCCGAGCTCTGCTCGGGGAGGGATTCTCCTGCATGCAGGTACCCTCCTGGGGTAGTTATTTCTTTTCTACTCGCGCTCATGGTTGGTGCTAAACTAGCTTTGCCTTTTTGTTAATGGGGTGGGGTCCCCAATAACACGTTCGCCGTCATGGTCACGTCTGATGAGCAGACGCGTACCCTAGGCGAACCCACTGTCCCAAAACCGCTGTCCAAAAATACCAACAGCTGTTGGTGCCGATGCTTCTGGACAGCGCAACCTCCGTGGCGGTCCGTCTAGACTCCGCCTGTGTGTGTTCCTCTTGGTCTGGTCTCTCACTTGAGGCCTTCTGGCATGAGTAGCTCTACCGGCATAGCCCTCAAGATCACAGAGACACGCAAGCCCCACCACGACGACAACGTGGGAACACAGTTGGTGGGGATAATAATGCCTTTAGGATGTTGTTGGAACTGCCTCGCTAATACTGCAATGTGTCGGATATGTTTGCGCAGGCTCGTACCGACGGGTTTCACGTGATTGCTTGCAAGAAAAGCGCTTCGCTGCTTAGGAGAGTGAGAGATAGTCGCAACAGCATCCTGAGAACTGTAGCGGAGAATTATAGCTCTCCGATTATAAAACTTATTATGCAAAGGGTATAATAGGTACTAAAACTAGATAGTAAGTTATTTATTAAGTTACTAACACTTTATGGATCTTTTGTGTCCGAAATAAAATAAATTCTATTATTTTATTATTGTATTCTATAGTTGTAGAAGCTCGCATCGGGCGTATAAAAAGCTAGTTACGGCACTGGATATAGGTATGTTTATGACCGCGAGAAATCACTCTATTCATTTCTAGTAGGACAACATAGCAAAGTATTTTATTATGGTAAGTATGTAACAAAAAAAAGATCTACCTATCAGGAAAAATATCAAAATGTACCATGGGAAGTGAGTGCCTTAACTAAGGCACTCACTTCCCATACATGAGAGTCGAAACCGGAAGAATCAATTTTTAATTTTTTATGTACTTTCCTAAGTTTATCTAAGACATTACTAACACCTCGCGCTTTTGCAAACACGTAAAGCCGTTGCTGGTTTGTCATTTGTAGATATTTGATAGTCGTTACAGGTATTCAGACGTCTTTCTATCAGTCTATCCAAGCAGTATCGTCTTGCCCAGTAACTGGGTTGTGCAGGTCTGATAGGCAGTCGCTCCATGTAAAACACGAATGTTCAGGCGAATCCGGGAAACTGAAAGCCGACCCTAAGCTAGTTGGGAAGTCTAGAGAGATGACGATGACCTACCATTACTTCTGTATTTGCTAAAGACTTAAACAAACTTCTAGTATAGAATAATTTCATTAATAAGGTAAGTATATTCTTAAAATATGTAGTGGTTTACCTTCTGCGCAACAAAAAGTTCGTAGACGACACACACGCCGGTGACGGTGATGCCTTGCTCCTTGCACAGCATAGCTACGCCAACACAGGCTGTGCAGGCCACGACGTAACGCCAGTCTGCAAGAAATAGTTTTGTGTTAAGTCTTCGCTTCGAGGCTGGTTCGATAAATATGTATGCTGATCAAATTTTAATTTGGAATGTGTAAGACATTCCAAATTCAAATTTTTGAATCTCTAAAATCCGCATCGTAATGGAAAGTGAGTGTATTCTGTATCAAAAACTAAATACTTTTATTGGCTGAATGCATAAGCCGTGTAATACTACGTAGGTATTTTAATTGATATTGCATAAAGAGCCTTCATATTTTTTATTTTAAATTCTATCATTTTTCTTTTCTGCCCATGGCAATCTGTCTTAGAACAATAACATTCACACATATTACACACACACACACACATTACGTTACATTTGTTGTATTCGTTTTTTTTCCTTTTATTTTCTCAATATCATTCTTTATTTGTATGTATGTATCTAAAGTATATATTTATTGTTGTTCTTATTTACTCTCTGTCAGTCTTCTATTAAGATGCACCTGCCATGTTATGTCTCTGTACCACCCTAAGGTCGACTGATAGAAAAAAAAATGCCGCCTTTGTACAATGTTTCATTAGTGCATAAAATTTTAAATAAATAAATAACATAAACGGACTAGAAATCGGTCAACCCAGTGGGGCCGTGGGGGTTGGCCGATTTCTAGTCCGTTTATGTTTTTTTTTATTATAATGAGAGCGGTGTCAGGGTACCTCTAACAAATAATGAGCAAAAGTTCTTAATAATAAAATTTGTTATAACTTATTTAATAACACGTCAACCATGTCGAACTAAAACGTAAAAACTAAAAGAATTCCAATAAAAGTCTTCTCATTCATTCTTCAGAGACCAGAAACTGAATATTGAATAATTTAGATTGTGCCCGTTAGCGATAAACAATTAATGTTTTAGGCTGTTACTACGAGGTGATTATATTAACAAGTCACACTCAAGCGAGCGTCAAAACCGTTTTGACTTCCTTCGCCGGAATGCTCATAGGTATTCTTTACAGTGATGTATTCACCTTGGAAACCTTTACTGTTTAGACTGATCATCTATGGAATTAATTGCCTGACCTAATCAAACGCACTCAGTCGTTGCTGGAACCTTTCGCTGTGAGTAAGTACCGGTAGTCGTCATTTATACTTCAAGCTCTATGTCTATCTATTGTTATATTTAGATAATAATGGTATTATCACGCCAATAACATCATATCTCTTGTCCAGACCGTTAAAATCCATTCCAGGTCGCCTGGCCGCCTATTGGATGTATGTTTTTTAATTTTCTTTATGTATGTGTAATGGTGTATAATAAATACTCGTAAATAATTTGGTCTTGCTTCGAAACATAAGTTAAATAAAACAATAATGAAAACCTTAACTAATAAAAACGAACTAAAATCAATATAAAATGCGGAGCAGTTGTCAACAGCCTCTGTCACTGCTACGGTCTGTCTGTCATGTAGCGGAAGCGCGGATCCCGTAGCGCAGCACGCGAATATTCACGACATCATCCGACGCGCTCTTGTCACCATCGGCGTTCCGGCTGTATTGGAAACCCATAGCCTGGCTCGCGACGGTGGCAAAAGATCGGACGGCCATGTCTGTATTTCCATTTGACGAATGTTACTTGTATCGTTACTCTTGCGCTATCCTATCTTCCTAGCTTATCGTGCTGTGCTCATGTTGCCGCCGTGGCTGCGTAGAGCCTCAAGTGGCGAAATATAATAACCTTTTTGGCTGTTATATTTTCAAGCCGTTTGATGTTGAAAGCTCTGAGATTATGGGGTCCAAATGCTCACAAATTGTATATAGACCTAACTAAACGTCTTGTTGACTCTTCATGTGACCCAAAAGCTGGCTTTTACCTTTTATATAGCATTAGCATAGCCATACAGCGTGGCAATGCTCTGTCTTATGGGCACATTACCAGTCGACTGCAATGCGGGGGAGTTTTTCTATGCTATATTTTACTTAAATTGTTTTTAGTTTGTTTTAATTAGTTAAGGGTTTTTGTTATTCTTTTGTTTCAGTTATTTTATTATAATAGCTTCTGCTACCGTCTTCGTCTGCGTGAATATCGGTTATTACGGAGGCGAAGTCGAAACCAGATAAAAAGTGGCCTATGTCCTTCCTTGGGGTCCAAGCTTACTCCGCAACAAATTTAGTAGACCATGTTCTGTAAAAGCAATAGGAGCAACCCAAACTCTTGCAGATGGTCACTATTATTGAATTGGTTATATGGCTCATTTTTATAATTATTTGTAAGTGTAATTTTATTAAAAATTAAATTTTCCCTTTCTTCTTCGCAAATAGAGAGAATTTTTAGAATTCGTTCAAAGTTTAGTTAGAAATCTTTCAAATCTGGTAGAAGGGGAAACTGTCAAGTAACAGAAAAAGGATACACAAACTATAATGTGACGTCACCGCCATAAGGTTACTCGCGTAAAAAAGAGATAGCGAGATGTTCCCACTACACGCCCCCTCTTCCTCATACAAATACATATTTGAAATAATAATTACTGCTTCATTTTTTAACCAATTTTGACGTGGTTTTCAGAAAATACTTATATTTAGTATAATTTGTTGTTTAGTACAAAATATTGCAAAAAAGCAAACACAGGTACAATAAGTACCCAATTATAATTATATTCGCAAATAGAGACACACTAGATATTTTAATTCAGTCAATTTTGACGCACAGCCTAAGGTATTCAATTACGAATGATATGAGTACCTATTTAATATTGATATTAGAAGTGTAAGTAAGGATATGAAAGTATTAAAGGTACTCGTAAATAAGAACGACTGTATCAGAAATTTAGAACATTCACACCGAATTGGCGTTCTCGGTAAAACATTAAAGACGGTTCGAATATTTCGAGCATTTCCTTATACTAAGTGTAGTTTAAGATGGTTTCACGAAACTCACGTTCTCGTTTTGTCTAAATAATAAATGTATGCTCTTAAGAGGCAAATGGCGTCCTAGAAAGCACACATTTAGGCCTAAATAAATGAATTAGCCCAAACACTTAGTGGCCCTTTTTAGTCATCAAATATTACTTATAGTTCCATTATGCCATTGAGTGTAATAAATCATTTCATCAGACAATACAAAACGACCTATATACAAACCTATTTTTAGTATATGAGAAACTTGAATATAGTTTGTAGTGTCCGATCGAAACTGAATTTCGGCAGCAGTTTCAGTTTCGGCCGAAACCAAAACCAAAACCGAAACTTCCTTGCTTTTGAACTTTTTTAAACTTTTCTTGGAAATTTCTTGCTTCCTTGTTTTAGGAACTTTGTTATAAGTCAGTATTTGTTTTAAATCTTTAAATCACATAGCTATGCAGTCTTCGACATTTTCACGTATTGGTATGATAATCAACATAACAACCCCTCATTTAAGAAAAATATTTAGTACCAAGTACCTAACTAATGTTTGTTTCGGTATAGCATTAGCGAGAATGTTAAATCAACCAAAAAAATTTTTAGATAGGTTAAAATTGATTTTACCATAATCTATGTATTAGTTTGTTATAATGAATTATTTTTTGATGTGTAATACCTACTCCTATGCTATATTACGTAATAAAACTTACCGATTTCAAAAACACGTAAACTCATAACAAACAAAACGAACTGCAAACAGAAGCCAGTCACGTTATGATTAGGGACTTAGACGCGGCATAATGTCTTCATCGCTTGGATGAAATTTAACGCGCCGAACATAACCGATACCAGCGCGGGAAATCCCGAATGCAGTTTCGGTTTCGGTCGTAGTTTCGGCTGGTTTGCCACCGAAACTGAAACTAAACCAAAACTCGTTTTACCAAAAAATATTTAAAATAGGTCACAAGTTGGACACCACCGGAACTAAGTATAACATAGATCACGGTAGGTAATAGCGGGTATTAAACGCTAGCGCACAGCTAGGTGCGAGGGCAAGACAATCCCTTAGTTGCCCGGATGGTCCGATAACCCTGTATTTGGGCGGACAACCAGGTAACAAAAGAAACTTATAACTTCGTGATTTTTCATGATACAGTTATGAAATTTTGTATATAGACTTTTTACAAAAAATACTAGACACGTGTTTCGGGTTTCGCATATACTAAAACTAATGTTGTATATAAGTCGATTTATAAAGTGTGATGACGATTATTTCCAGGTATTCACCGCTTCTACCAGCGGCTTCTTTCGCATGGAACTATGTTTCTCCATACAAAATTTGGACTCCATTTACGAGGTGTATTTTGGAAAATTTCACGCTTCTAATCCCAGTAGTTTTGGCTGTGTGTTAATATGTCAGTCTCTCCTTTTATACATATATTTAAATACAATTATAGATAAACAAGATTTTCCGAAAACGAGAAGAATAATGAATCTCCATGTAAATCCTTAAAATTCAATTTATTTAAGTAAGTAATAGCTTTTGCTAGCGGCTTCGTTCGTGAGAAAGTAGGAAAATTTATACCTATGTCACTTAGCGATAAATAAGCATTCTACTGGTGAAAGTATTTTTAAAGTCAGTTCAGTAGTTTTTTAGTTTACTTATTACAAACAAACATAAAAACCTATCCTTTTAATTATTCTAATATTGTTATATAGATGTAATAAAAGGAATTTTAAGGATCAGTAGCGTAATTTGGGGTTACTTAGTTAATTTTAATCTTTATAAGCAAGTATTTAAAGTTGATTTATTACTGTTCTACACAGAGAACACTAGTTTTATATCGACATTCGACTTTTTTTTATTGTAACTAAAAGAGGGCGCTAATGTTGCCACATTGAAAACCAGATCACAACATTTATTACAGATTACAACAATGCATAAATCGATGATGAGAAATGTAAAAAGCATTAATTACAACGGTCACAATTTGACAAAATATTTCTACAAAAACATTTAGCACATATATCCTAGCGTGAGATATATTCGCTTGAATCAACCAAACATTGAAAATGCACTCTTTTACATCAGTTTCCATTCTTCAATACCTCACAGTATAAATACTATTTCACAATCATATCGAAGTAACATTTGTGCCTATATTACCTGTGTATCTTCTCCGCTGTGAAGCTCGGGCATAGCATAGTAGGGCTCCAAGGAAGAATACAGACGATAACATCTCGGCGCGTCCCACCACGCCTGTCACCTGTTACAGAAACGAATTTTTATTAGAGAAAATATATAGAATGGGTTTGTGTTACGATTTGAGCATAGTTTTATAATATAAATATATAATATGATGAGTTTGTTGTGGTTAATAATTAATTAACAATACCCTAACGCTTAGGTTTACATTTTAACCTACAGAATGTTTAAAAACTTATTTAGATCATTCACACAACGTACTTTTACTTACGCTCAACGCTCTGTTTATCATGCAAAAACCAAGATGAAAGCCCGTTACTCTAAGACGTTTTCCTAACAACCTGCCACTTCTTACGCATAGTTGTTACTAACAGACCAGCCCATTACTCTTTTACGACGTTTCGAGGTAAAACCTTCAAGTTTACAACGCAAGCTTCGCAAAAAGGGACAAGTTCAGGAGTCGCCGTAAACATTGCGAAAATAGCAGCGCCGACCGCGCCACAGTCTATAAAAATAGCAAACATGGTTAAGGCTTCGGTACGGTGCCGCCGTAGTCTCGCCTTCACGACTTCATTACGGTGAACACACTACAAACACATTTCCTCTACTCTGTGATCTTCACGAAATAGCTTCACAAGTTTGCTTAGAACAGGAGGATTTTTTGAAAATAAACGGACTTCAAAACAGTAGAATTGAGATAACTAATATTGAAGACTCGACTGTTAATTTGTAAGATTTAGTAGAAATAAAAATAAAATACTGCATAAAGCCAATTCCTTTTTCAAATTATGAAATACGCGGTACAAAATAATGTCTAAAATCAGTAAAATAACAATTTCAAAATACAATTTTGAATTTAGAACGTGATGCAACCTTTTTTTTAATACTTTTTATAGCAGCAAGTTCATGCAACTTTTGACACGGAACGCGAAAAGAAATAGTAAGCAATTTAAAATACGACATAATGAAATCTGATTGGAATAATAACGTAAACAAAAAGTTTAAAGATCATCAAGTTCACACCTGACGAGGTATAACGAGTTGACGAGTATTGTCATAAAGTAGCCACTACCATCGGACGTCCGTAGCCGTTATTGCCACAACGACGGCTACCGTCAACAACATATTTTTAGAAACGAACATAAACTAGACTGCACGCTCGGAAACTGTTTTGACGATTTTGAAAATTCTTTCTGGAGGACCTAAGACTCTAAACTTGGAACGTTTCCAAGTTGTTTGTTGCTGTTGTACATCGCTGTCGTAAAACATAGTGCACCTGTATTCTAGGATCAATTTTGGAAAACAAGAGGTTTTATTCTGCTTAAATTCTCAGATAAGTAGATTACCAAATGTTAGTGCAATGGTACGAAAATCCTCTGAGCTCAACTCATCAAAATAACACGTTGTTCACGAAACAACGAAACGAATTTGAGAGTTCGTTTTTCCAATCGGTTAGCGGCATAACATAATCAAATCGTTCGACGCTCAAGCTATAAACAGAAAACATTCTGAAAACGCTTGCTCAACTCACGATTGCCATCAAATCGTATTTTTTTTATGTCGAGCATAAAATTAATTTCATCCGGAGATGCACGGAGCAAGGGAGCGAATACGAATACTTACCGGCGAAAACTCAGTATTTTTTTTTTATAAAAAGGATTTGCGAGTTTCCTTAGCATTTATTGGACTTAATTTTTTTTTGCTACTTTTAAACGGTCTTATAACGGCTTATATAAAATGAAAATACCTTTCCGTATTTTATTCGAATTATCTATGAAGTTTTCTAAAATAAACTGAAATATATTTTCTTGATCTTTTCATGCATTTTTTGTGCAGCCGAAAGACACAGAGACAGACCACTGTTGCCTTATCCAAACATTTATTTCAAAATAAATGTATAATAAGTAGGTACACCTATATGAAAAATAGCATAGTATAGGTAATAATCAGAATTATAATGTTCCCACAGTTGGGACTCAGGTCTCCTCTCTAGGAGGAGGAATGGGCGGTAATTCACCACGTGGGCTCAGACTGGGTAAGAAACACAGGAGGGTTTTAGTCTAACCCTCCCTCTCACTTTATCTAAAGCGAGAGGAGTTATTCTATAGTTTTCGACCCCGATGAAAAAGGTATTTATAGAGACTTTAAATAGCTATCGTTTAAATAGTCGTTTTATCTCATCAAATCGCGATGGTCTTGCATGTCTGTGTAGGCTCTCGTGTTCTTTTTTGCTGTGAGTATAGAAAATATCTTACGCACACATACGCAATATGCACGTCAATCTATCAAAGACTAAACGGCCTTCGTTAAATAATGAAAAGAAATGCTAAATAAGTACTATAAAATAAACTTTATCGTACACCAAAATGGTAACAAAGCTTTTATACAAACTTAAATCTGTGTACAATGTCGGTCTTATCGCTAACAGAGATATCTACCAGACAACCTTTGAATAAACTGTAAGATTAAAAAAAAAAAACCGGCCAAGTGCGAGTCGGACTCGCGCACAAAGGGTTCCGTACCGTCCGTAGCAAAAAATGCCAAAAAAATCACGTTTGTTGTATGAGAGGCCCAGTTAAATACTTATTTTATTTTGGTTTTAGTATTTGTTGTTATAGAGGCAACGGTTGAAATTTTCACAGATGATGTATTTTCTTTATCATCTGTGAAAATTTCAACTGTCTAGCTATCACGGTTCATGAGATACAGCCTGGTAACAAACGGACAGAGAGACATAAAGAAAGAAAGAAAGAAAGAAAAGGAATTTATTCGGTACAGCACGAAGCACAAACACAATATTTAAGAACACGAAACAAAAATAAAAAGAAGAAAAAAAATATAAAGATATATTTGTGTACCTCACGGCTGCACCAAAATAAGACCTATTTTTACCAAAATATGAAACAAAAAAAAAAGGAGAAGAAAAAAAAATAAAGATATATTTGTGTACCTCACGGCTGCACCAAAATAGGTCTATTTCAGCATAAATGCGAGACAATTAGTGTTTGACACTGATTTTCAACTGAATCTGTGGCTGTGACGCAACGAACGTAAAACAGTTTTGGAGTGCAATATTTATGTATCGGTGGTGCGTACTTAACCCGGACGGACGTCGGAGTCTTAGTAATAGTGCCCCGTTTTATCCTTGGGTACGAAACCCTAAAAAGGGTGCGGCGCTATCAAATTAATTAATTAAACATTAACGCAATTCTAGAACTCAGTTGAATAGTGTTGTATAATTCATTATATCAACTTCTATATTTGAATAAAACATTCATCGATTCAGTAACTACAGTGCGGCACTAGACAGAAATACAAGAGAGCTTGTCACCGAAAGAAATTGGCATCGTAAAATGTACGGAGTGGCCTAGCAGTTGCATTCCTACATAAAATCCACGAATACATAGGTATTCGTGCATAGATACTAGTATCCAGGCATGTAGATAACAGGTACATATACAGATGGCCTCCTAATGCAGTGTTATATGGGGTTTGGCTGAATATTTTACGTTTCGAATAAAAACTATGAATGTGGAGTTTGGGCAGGATTTTTTGGAGTGAAGTTTAGTAGCTGTTTTAATTAATTGTAAATTACTTTCTAGTAGATATTGTGATGTTAAATTGGTGACGTTTTGTTTTATTATACTACTGGATTACAATATAATAATGTGTAATCATTGAAAACTCCGTAAAATGGAACTGAGTTTTTTTTTATTATTGATTACCTCAATGAAGTTTGCATAGAAGGCTGACTCGATACATGCTGTCAAATACTGTAGAAATAGTTTCGTCAAAACTCAGGACTTTAATGAAGATAGGATGACGAAGACAAAGCCTACCTATAAAGGCCAACCAACTAGATTTCTTGGACTGTAGGTTGTCATAGAAAAATACTGGTTGCAAAAATATTTAGTTTCAGAAAATAACACGGAAAAAAAACATTAACATATTTTTTTTTTGGAAATATTTAGTACTACAGCATAGTGGTCGAAGTAGAACCTAATTACCCGGATTGAGTGAGAAAAGTCATCTCGCATTTTTATATCATGTTATTTTTAGTTAGTTTTTGCAGTTTCACAGGTTTTTATGAATATTCGAGTTTATTTGAAACAACCAATACAAACGAATGGTTTGAAAATTTCCATTTTAATTTACGAACAAACATTATAAATTTTTGGTAGGAGTATAATTTTGCCGTTTTTACAGCCTTTGTATATAATAAAGATAAAGTCCACCTGTCCTGCTTAGAGTCCATGACAGTGATCAAAGGTTTATATTTGTAAAATGTATCGTCTTTTATATAGCTATATAGTTTAATATCTCTTTTTTACTTTAAGTTCTTATAATATAGTCTCTCCAAAGGCTATCCAGTAGATATCATCGTAAGCGATAAGACCGCCATTGTACCCATATATTTAAGTTTATGTAAAAGATCTGAGGCTCAACATAATCCTATACAGAGAAACTTCAATATGTAGAAATTCTGGATATAATCGGACCTAAATCCGCACCGTACTTGTACAAAAGGCTTGACTGGCCTGTTGGTCTAGTGGTTATTGGCCCTGACTGCTATGCCGGAGGTCGTGGGTTCGATTCCCACCCAGGAAAAATGTTTGTGTGATGAGCACAATCATTTGTTCTGTGTCTGGATGTAATTTATGTATAATATGTATGTATTTAGAAATATATAAGTATGTTTATCAGTTGTCTAGTACTCATAACACGAGCTCTGCTTAGCTTGGGACTAGACGGCGTGGTGTGACAGTTGTGGAATATTATTATTATAGGTATATAACTAAGTTCTAAGTTCTTCTCTTCTTATGTTAGTTCAACAATTCTTTTCACAAGCAATAAACAAAAAGTACGAGTATCTTACACAAGCTTCCACAAAAACAATATGCATTTTTGATTTAGCAATCTGAATTCTAATAAAAATCGCTCATATGTACGAAACACTTTAAAATATAATGAAGAATTCGTATGAAAACAACAAAACGAATGAAACGTCGAACCAAATATGCGGTGAAATCGAAAAAATCACAGCGGATACTGTCATACACAGCGTGTTGTTATTTCGAACACAAATCGTTTAATATCTGGAATGAATATTAACCGAAAGCTGTCCGATACGTTGTATGCGGTCGGATCAAAGTTTTAAAAGCATTTCAAAGCCGATTTTTTTCGAGGTGGAAATACATCAAATAATTTCTCTCCCTCTGGGTGGAGCGAGAAAGTGTCAGACGTTTACTGACTTAAACCTACCTGTGTTCCTTCAGTTGCCCTTTGCGTTCCAAAGCCACGGTAACTTTTTCGAATAATTCCGCACCTCTAAAGCGGGTAACTGCAATATTTTGGTTTCTAACAGGCCTCTCAGAAAGTTTTGCGAAAAAAAGTTTTTATGTAGGTATAAGGCACTGGCCACTTGTAATTATAAAAGTAAAAATACCATTGTTTGAATTTTGAATTTCCCTCCACATTCTTTCTTTTTTTTTTGTTATTGACAGGCTTGCGTGTAACCACTTTCTCACCAGATGGTAAGCGATGATGTGACGGACTTCCCCAGAAGTAACTTATTCACTCTTGACTAAAAAACCCTGTCTGTAGCTATCAGGAAACAGACTCTAGCAGGGAATTCCACTCCTAAGTTGTACGCACAATAAAAGTGTTCCCAAAATGTTTTGTACGTATGGGTGGGATGTTCACCATGTACCGGTGGCGCAATGATGTAAGTCTAGTCTGTGTACAATTTTTTTTACTCGCGCATAAAGTAGCGAAAAGCACTATGAGAAAAAAATCAACAGCCATTATAGAATAAAACAGAATAAAATTTATTGTTCAGCAAAAACAACTTATACATAAAGTTAAATACAATGGCGGTTTTACCGCTGACAGCGATATCTAACAGACAACCTTAGTAAGAACTTAGAATAATACAGGCCGTAGTCTGCCGTGTACTAATAACAAATTAATCAAACAATATATATAAGCATATTTATAAAATAATTATATACCTACATATATAAAACACTATACGTTTGCAGATTGCAATAATTATTAAATATAGCAACTTTTAATAAAGGATGCAGTGTTCGAAATTGGTTTAATGACCACCAAATTTAATCACGCTTCCATTAAGACCTTTTTAAGCCGCTTTTTGTGAAAAATGTGTCGATAAATAACTTTTTGAGTGTCTTATTACATGGAAGACAAAGAGAGTCCCTCATTATTACGGATCCAAATTATAGGCCCCCGTTATGAGATCAACGATCGAAGTATACCGTAAACTATCCCCTGTATTATGTTAAGTTCTTACAATCCATCCTAAGGTTGTCTGGTAGATATCGCTGTTAGCGAAAAGAACGCCATTGTACCCATAGATTTAAGTTTATGTATAAGTTGTATTACTTTTTTGGTTTACAATAAAGTTTATTCTATTCTATTCTATTTATACCTACCTACACTTATAAGTGACTTATTGCCGAATAATTTTAAGATAATAATAATATATTTTTTATGTATATTATAATAATTCTTTTAATATACTTACCTCAATAACTTGAGAAGGATACAATATCCTTCACTATTTTTAGGGCTCCGCTGACGATTCCAACACTTCCATTATACGACGTACATTGAACCGACTGACGTTTCATGTGTGAATAACTCGTAGGGAAACTCAGTTTCCATAGCGATATTAGAGAGAGAAGGAAGTCATGATCTTCGCATATCTCGAGATATTCACGTACTTTTTAGAGAATTTTACTGTCAATTTCAATGACACAAGTACAGTTCAGTCAGGTCAGTTTTTTACACAACATATAGATTCATCTGACCTACCAAAAAATCGAACTGGTATAGCATCGTCTCGTGTATGTGCTAATTGTAATAGTATCTGATTGTATCAATATTGATGCTGAGTCAACGGTTTAGATTGGACTACTACAGTCCACTACTGGACCTAGCTCTAGGTGATTCTCATCAGGATTATGCTAACCACACTCCCTGTGTGCTTTAATATTTGTCAAAGTACATAAACCATCCAACTATTCACAATACTGCAACCCAGAAAACTAAAGACGTAGACGTGAATGACATAAAAGGAACATCTTTGTCAAAGCCACGTCTCATACAGGCATAGTTCCAAAGAGCCACATATCACTCACGATAGACACTCTTCAAGCTACGCTATAGCTATAAAAATATAATACTCACCGCCTCAGTATGAATGGGATGAACGGCAAACAAAATGGCGGCGACAAAACTCGCAAACTCCGGCAGGAACATTGCGCACACCCTGTAACAGAATAACTAGGTCACTGGATGGATAAACAGGCTGAATATGGCGTCACAGAGTAGATAGGTGCAGAAGGCTAACTCAAGGCAAGTTGAATCGCACGCACAAATAAGACGTCATAGCATGACAGTAGCAGTTATTGTCCTTTTTCTTAAATCTTTTCGTAGATTTCTACCAAAAGATTTAAGGAAAAAAAATAACACAACAATAAAATGAGGATCTCGAAATGTCGTTTCAAGACAGCTTTAAGTCTTTATTTTTTAAAGAGAATGTCAATAAATGTGGTTGTGGGTTGAGTGAATAGGCTCTAGTGCGATTCACCATCATCGATTGCATCACAGCTTACCATTAGGTGGGATCGCACTCAAGCACTAGTTTATATCATTAAAATAAAGAAAAGGTGGGTTAGTGACCGCTATTTTCATGCTAGATATGAAACGGCTATAGACTTATACGAGCGGCTATTTTAAACTAAAACAAATGCCAGTCGCGAATCGTTTGCACTTGCTTAAGAAAACGCTTATGAGTTCGGTTATTCGGCAGGCATTTAGCATCTATTTATTCCTCGATATCGTAGTCTTCTAGAATTACTCTGTTTTTGTGTACAACTGCCTGAACCAGATTATTAGCAATCAAGAGCGGTGTAACAACAGCATCAGTTACAAATGAACGGATACTCGGTTATCGTGTAGTTCGGACGGATTGGAGGGAAATTACGGCAAAATATTTGCGGTGTAGTGTTGAGGGAAAATTGAAATTATATTAAATAACAATGATTTGCGGTTTGCGGTGTTTGTTTGCTATTTCGATAGTTTTAACCTATATTTGATTGGAATATGTTTTTTTCTATTTTGTGTATCATGTTTTTACATCTGTATATATTAAGTCTTTAACTATGAAATTGCCGTTTTTAAAACGGGCTGTTTGAAGTGTTATATCTTTGGATTGAGTTGGAATTATTAGTTCAAATAAACATTATATTAAAGGTATGTTATTATTTTTTCAAAATTAGGTATTTATTGGTTTCTTTGTGTTTTGTATTTTCTGACTTAACTTACAATTCCAAGTCTATCCAAAGATATAACACAACTCGTTTTAAAAAACGGCATTTTCATACTTTAACCCCTATTATAAAAGGCTAAGTCCTGAGTCGCTCACTGACTTATCAACGTCCAGCTGAAACTCTTGGCCGCTAGCAGAAGCTATTATAAAATTGCAATAATTTCGTTTGTCTATTGTTAAAACGTTACCCTAAAATTTATTTTAAAAAGTTTAATTACCAGTTTTTAAACAAAAAAACCCCAAAGCCCGCCTTTTGGTACACAAAGAATTTAAATAATGTTTCGCTTCAATTTCTTTTCAATACCTGTAGTCGGACTCACACGTACGCATGTACAAATAAAACCTTAAAATGTTTGAAAAGGTAATTGCTAGCGTTTCCAGCGCTTTATTTCTATTGGCTAAACAGCGTTGAGCCGTGAAAACTTTTGCGGTTTCATTTTGCACGCACGCTCCCACGTCAGACCCGCTAGAACTTTTAATAGACGGATTTTTATGTTTACTTCTATATGGAAAACTTTAATGAGTTGTTTGAAACAGATTAGTATGACAACGTAGGGGAAAGTTTGATTAGAAATCACTTCGGATGGTGCTTAACGTTGCCTCTGTTATCAAGCCTCATTTCGGTGAAAGGATTTATTGAAAAAACACGAAATGAAAACGATTGTGTTGGAATGTTTTTCTTTGATTTGATCTATTTATTTCTCTGATTTTTTAACCAATAGTTTTTTGTTAACCAAAAGCTTATCGAATTTTTAGGGCTTACATTTAATAAACTAAAAAGGTATTGCTAAGTTTAATACTACTAACGCTATAACTAATAGTAGTTAAAGTGTAAAAAATTATAGACGAACAGTAATAACACTGCTCCTGTAGAGGACCAGTGTTATTACTGTTCGTCTATGATTACATTTAATAAATGAAAAAGGGATTTAGGTATTAACAATTTAACTACCGTTACACCAATGTCTGTCCGCCTACACTTCTTAAAGTAATGACTCCATCTTAAGATCCGAAAACCCATCTACAAGCTATGACATAAGTGATGTCCGATCGAAGCCAAGTTAATGTCGAATGTCACTTAGTAATATCACCCGGGACCGGTGATGTAATGCCCTCTCGGAGGCGAACGGAGTAAATTAGGCGTCATAAATTGGCCACCCATCACATTGACGACCCGGACCACACCATAATTTAATCACAAGGATCGAACGATCATGTCATTATCTTTACCGCAGAACACAGCTTCCAAACGTTTATTTGGGTAAGTCAAACTTCGGGGAAATTGGAGCAAATTAAAGCAAAATATACTTCAAAGTGTATTTATGGGAACACAAAATACAATGTAACATTGAGAGACGAAATTGAGAAAGTTATAACAGAAACGGAACAGGTAATAACAACAAACCGCCAGGGACCGTCAAGTGAGTTATCAACCGCACTTTAAAATTGAGTAGACAATTTTTATCGCCGTCCGCGCTGTCTCGTGAAATATACAACACAGTCCGTACGTCCTGACCGTGTGAATTGTGGAAGTCGAATGACAATAATTGGGCAAGTTGGTCCGGTAGCGCCGCCTCGTGGTGTACGACCGCAACTTTGCCGCAGAGGTGGAACAACGGCTAATTGAGACTAACGCGGCGAAGGTGCTCCCGACGGCTAACTTCTGCCGGAATTAAGGCACTCGTTTGTGACTTTTTGCGAATCTGACAAAATCTCTTGCGAAGTTGGTGAAAAAACATTTATGGCTAGTTTGTTCGGGAAGCGGGCACCTAATGAGCTGCTCTCAATCGATACGCTGTGGCTTCTTGGTGGCGACGATAGTGGCTTGTATCATAATTGTGACGATCAGTTTTATGTTCCTTGGTTTTATATCGAAACTTTTAATGAAACTGCTTGAAGAAGTTAGACTAAACGACGTATAAGTAACTTAGTGTAAGTAGTGGAAACCGTAAAAACTTCAATCATATTTTTGATGAGTCTTCGTTTGATGTCGAAATCTTCACGCCGCCGTCGTATATTGTGAGCGTGATATACTCATAAATTATGATCCATTGAGCTCCGAACTCTGAATGTGCCTATAAATATGTTCATTTACATTTGAAAGGCCTAAATTAATGTAGATCCGATGTATTCAATATTTGGAATTTACAAGCGGGGGTATTATTCATTACGGATCGTGTTCTTTTGTTTATCGTATAATGTATGGATTCTGTTAATTGCTATACTCATTCTACGAGCATTATAATAAATAATAGATAATTTGAAATTATTGTAAAATAAAGCGATATTAGTCATCATGGCGTCATTATTAATTAAATCGAATCTATGACAAACTCTCTAAGGATGAATGTTAGTTTTAAGGTTGGAAATATTCGATAAAATATATCTAAAATAACTTACTAAAACTCAATTTCATCACTGAATTTTAGTTATGTAATCAGAACCAATCAGACGAAATGGTCTCTAAAATATTGTCTCCAGATATAATGAGTTATAAATATCTATGACTTCTATAACTAAGTTATTTTCATTATAAAGCCGCAAACTGTAAACGCACGATCCGTAATGAATAATACTTGAATCAAATATTCATTAAATCCTTTAATGTACACGAAAATATCATACCCGTCATGATCTACTCGACAATTCTACTAAATAATTAAAATCTCCCCAATAACACCCAAAATAACTTTTCCAGGATTTTTGTCATAATTGATGTTAACTTCGCAGGAATAACATGACAAAACCTTTTGCAATGAGAACATAAAACCAAAAATATTTATAAATTGCAGATAAAAGTTACACGTGTACGTCAGAAATAACTATCCACAGTCCACACCTACGACGATTCTAGGTAATTCCATCAAAATTACTCTGATTCAATTTTCCACTACATTCGATTATACTGATCTTTTTATCGATAAAATGTACATCACTCGGAATATCGATAACGCTCAAACAGTTAGTAAGGTCACCTTGTTTGAACATTGCCGTGCCGCTGACGTAGCTCCAAACCGCGTAGCACTTTCGTAGTACAAGTACTTTCGTAGCACTTTCGTAGCGCTGTCGTAGCGATTATTAATGCATACTTCTTCTTTTGTATCGAGATGGCGAGAGGATTTTTTTATGGATATAGAAAATTGTTTAGTTCAGTATTACGTTAATGGCTTTGCGGGTGGTGTAATTGTATTAGTTGATTACTGGAAAAGCATTGAAGCGAAAATACAAACATTGAGCCATAATACCACATATATGTATATTTTCTCGAAAGGTCAAAAAGTTTATTATATGTTAGTATTATATCTCAGAATCCTGGGGTCCTGGATTACTGGAAGGCGTAGTAGGGGCCAAAGCCAATTCGCAGAGGCCCTGTTATACATTATTAAATGAAATGTTATATCAGCCGGCCCAAGGACCTGTATAAGTACAAAATATATGGGTTTGGGTGGTTTAGTGGATTTTGGACTTAATTATATGAAAGGACTTTTTTTTTTAGGTGGGAAATCATCTAATGACATCTCCCGCCCTTTGGTGTAGCGGGAGGGCGTGTCAGACTTACTGACTAAAACCCACTCCTGTCCCTTCTTTGCTTTCGTTCCAGGGCCCCGGGGTTTCTCTTTCGCATCATCCATGGCCTCAGTAGGCTTCGACCCTGTCCGTCCGGTAAACCCAATGCTCGTCGTCAGCAAGCCAGCGCCTACGGTGGCTGAAAATCGTGATCAGGATCCCGGTGACTGGGGGGTGAGGGTCGTTCCCTCGCGCATGCGGCCGCCTCCTTTTCCAGCATTACTGCTTCGCAGAAGGAGGCGGCCGCTCACCACTACTCCTCGCTCCAGACCATGACCTGTACAAAGGCTCGGCGCGAGAGATCGCTGCCGCCGATCGCCCCCACGAGGACATGGCAGTGCTCTGCCCAGGCGGGGCACACCTCTACCGTATGCTCCACCACGATCCACACAATGTTGACACCCAGGCGTTTCTTCCGCATGAATCTGGTGCAGGAACCTCCCGAACTTACCATGTCCGGTGAGGACCTGCGTAATTCCGCGGAAGGACTAAGTGACCCTACCTGTCTACTGTTTAAATACACGGCTGTAAAATGACGGTGTATACCTACGGTGGAAGTCTGCCCCGCTTGGGTAGAGCACCGCCGTGTACTCGTTGAGGCGGTCGGCAAAAACGTCTTTGCATCCGGTTTTATCTCAGGCCATGGTACGGGGCTAGAGGGATAGGGAAACAGTCACTTAATTCGGCGAAGCAATAATGCTAGCGAAGGAGTTAGTTGAACCCATGAGGGAAAGGACGTCCTTTACGTCCCAGTCGCAGGAGACACCCCGGGTGTCAGGAATTGCAAGGATTCCAGGCTATCGCAGACGCAGGTTTGTGGACGATAAGCAATGTGTAGCTCGTCGTCCGGCCGTCTGGTAAGGACCTAGCCCGAGTCAATGGCGTGTTGTGTTCCGTGTGGTCGTCAAAGAGATGTCAGTATACTAAATAGGCCCATTAGGGCTCATACCTGCTAGGGTTGCGGGCATGTTCGTCACTACTATCGGTTACGCCTATTGCCATTAAGATTTTCCCAGAAATTCCATAATGGGAAAACCCAGTAGCACTCCTGCATTCCCCATATTATTCTAGAATTAAGCTGTCAACCGAGGAACGATGTTATCAACGCGGCTCAACTATAGTTAATTACATGTAGGGGAGCGATTACTTAACGATAGCTATTCGCAGAAGTTAATGGGTATCTATCGGACGACTCATCGCGTGTGTACGGCCGTTATTAAGTGCAGACAATAGGTGTGATTTGCTGCAAATGCGTTTATATCACTTGCAAGAGGTGTTCAAGCTTTTGTTCATGATGAATCATTCTTTGGTAGTCGTTTGTCGTTGGGGAAAGGAAGCCCGAAATTCTGACAAACAGTTTTGCGAACGGAGATGGAGATGATTAGCGGCAGCCTCTCGCGTCCGGCTCTGGTTCAGGCCATGGTATGGGGTGAGAGGGAATGGGAAACAGCCAGCTCCTTCTGCGAAGTAGTACTGTACCCCAGTCGCCGCCATTGCAGGGTGTTGGGAGTCCCAGGACGATTATTTGGGCCCCTTCAAAAAATGTCTTGCCAGAGGGTGGTGTGGTGGTCAAAAAGGCAGTCGTTCTGTGTAAAATACTGATTAATATCAGTATACAGACACTAGATACAAATGAGGGGTGGGGGTAAGAGGGTAAAAAATAGCCTACGACCTATCAAATGTACACCAAAAAATTATAAAAATCGGTCAAGAAGTTTCGGAGGAGTTCGCCAAAATTGCTGGACCGAGTCGATTTTTATACATATAACAGACAGATCAAGCTATTCAGTTTTAACCTGAGAATTCGTTGGACGGTGAAGGAAAATGTCGTGAGGAAACCTGCATGTCCTAGAACCAAAAATTCGAAGACATGTGACATCCACCAACCCGCACGTGGTGGCCCATTCCTTCTCCTAGTGACGAGGCCTGAGTCCCAACAGTGGGAACATTATAAGGCCATCTATGCTATGCTATTCGTTGGGCACAACTATGAGTATGTTTTTGCCCACAACCTCAGCTTCACATTAATAAGCTTTAAACAATCTACTATATAGTGTTTTTTTTTTTTTTTTTCGGTGTGAAAATCATCTTATGACATCCCCCGCCCTTGGGCGGGGCGGGAGATAGTGTCAGACTTTTACTGACTAAAAACCCACTCCTGTTCCTTCGTTGCCTTTCGTACCAGGGCCGAGTCTTCCTTTCAGAATCAGACCCTTCGACCCTGCTAGGCCCCTACAGTTGCTGACATCTCCTTGAGGCGCGCGTGGAACAGCACGCGCCGTCGACGACTTGGGCTCGGTCTGGACGGTTACCGGACGGTCGGACGGCGAGCCACCCATTGCTCGCCGTCCGCAAGCCTGCGCCTACGATGGCCGGAAATCGGGATCGGAATCCCGGCGGCGATTGGGGCGCGAGGACCGTTGCCTCACGCGGTCGGCCGCCTCATTTGCTAGCATTACTGCTTCGCAGAAGGAGGCGACCGCCTGCCACTCCTCCTCACTCCGGACCATGGCCTGTACCAAGGCCCGGCGCGAGAGATCGCCGCCGCCAATCGCCCCCACGAGGACACGGCGTTGCTCTGCCCAAGCGGGGCACACCTCCACCGTGTGCTCCACCGTGTCCTCTATAAATTGTGTAGGGTGAGCAAAACAATAAATGTTTTAGATAATATTTATTTTCGGATCATGAACGAAAAAAAAATAATTACAATCCAGTTCTTCAATTTTGCTAATCTTTGCGTCACAGTGTAAAGTGTCTGAGTAGTGGCAAATGGAAAAAGAAGGAGAATTGTTCCTAACAATGAAAATAAGAAAGAAAATAGATTTTTTTAAAACTAATTATGACTTAAATAATATATATTTAATTAAGATTAAACAATAACGTTTTTACTTTAACTAGATTTAACTAAGACTCAGTAATACAAAGTAAAAAAAAAACCGTTATTATTACGCATATAAGTTTTTCTTTGCAAACCGTACTTTTCAATCAAAATTTGACAGGTTCACAGGACATTGGCTTCCCTATTCTAATTTGGAACGCATAGTACTTTTGCTGACTAAAACCCATAGTGTTCCTTAAGATGCATTTTGTGAGGGCCACGGTAATTTTTTCGAACAATACCGCAGCCCTTTTTTTGTTGAGCTGGTATTATCAAAATCATCAAATGACGTCTCCCGCTCTAGGCTGGAATGAAATAAGAATAAACAACGCTTCATTTTACTTTTCACAAGCTTTTATTTCGTTTCACCTGTCCCGATGTTTGTATGTCTGCAATCAAATCTTGCAAATTAAATTTGATCCACTTCCCGGTTACCTATTGAGCTAAAATTTTGCATACATGTGTTAATCAGATGACAATAAAAAATTATTATGACATGGAGCTGATCTGAAGATGGAACTAGAAGGTGAACAAAGGAACTCAGATAACCCTGTCGTGTTTGAGCTTTTTGGAATGGTCTTGATGAGTATTAATTACATAGGTATATACCGCGCTATAAAAGCTTGTTATGAAAAAATGATTTTCATTGAAAACTTGTTTTACGTGGAAAATCATCAAATGCCTTTTCCGTTCTTGGTAGAGCGATTCGGAGTGTCAGACTCTTACTGACTAAAACCAACCTGTGTGCTTCAGTAGCTCTTTGCATTCTAGGGCCACAGTCACTCATTCAAACGTCCCCGCAACCCTAGAAGACATCGACCCTACTGGGCTCCTCTAGTTTTACTGACATCCCTTTAAGGTGCGCGAGGAACACTACACGCCATTGACTCTGGCTTGGTGTTTGTCGGACGGCGAGCTACACATTGCTCGTCGTCCGCAAACCCGCGCAATCACCCTGTGACCCTCAATGAATCCTGCAGGCCTGGTAGGAAGATATATCCACCTACCATGACTCAAACAGCCACTAATCAGTTCACTAAACCAGCAACTATTCTATTAATTAGTACAGGGGTCGAGTGAGAATAACAACTTGTAAAGGGGAAGGGGATGTCTATCATTGGACATTATCCATCGCGTGTGAAACGGAACACAGGTGTGATTGGACATAGTTGATGCGTTATCAGGAATACTCAACCTTTCCTTTCTTGGCAGGATAGTAATTGGAAATTAACTTTTAGTTTAGTTACATTGCTATGTACATACATTTATGTTTTGTATATGAGGAGCTCATAGGTAGGTAATAATAGTTACATCGATGTCCACTGTTATTGGATATAGGGGGAGATCACGTGTCACATATGCGTCTCGCATCCATCCGATCCCAGTTCACCAAGTCTAGATCTACCTTGAGGCTTTCCAACGCTGCGTCTTCTGGTACGCGGTCGCTACTCCAGAACCTTTCGGCCCATCGACCATCTGTTCTGCGAGCAATGTATCCAATGCCACTAAAGCTTGACGATTCTTTAAGATCACAACCATGTCATCCTCATCACCAAATTATATCATGGACTAACCTCAGTGAGCGTTAGTTAATATCTTCAAGAGGTTAGTCCATGAATGAGCAATCGGGGATGGTGTTTGAGAATTAATTACATACTTAGTCAGTCCAATGTCAGTCGGCTGTCATAAATTATCTTTGACGGTTGAACAAGTTCAATCAATTCAATCAAGAATCAGAGTGGAAAAAATTATTGTTGTTAGTTGATTTCCCATCTCAGAAAATAAGAAAAACTTGACTTGTAAAAGAACACTACCTGACTCTGTGATTATTGATAGTCGCCATTTGTTTTTATTGCCTATATATTTGGCATGTATATACATATCTATTATACAGGGTTACTGGTAACTAGACGTATTCCTTGCAGGACGTCATGGTAGGACTAAAATGCAACATATATTCTACCGATTTTCAGTAGTTTTCGAGTTATTAAGATTTTTAGTTTTTTTTTTTATGAAAAATCCCAGATTTAAACTATTTACGGCGCGACTGTACTGAAATTTAAGTTATTATTATAATTGATGCCGCAGCCGATCTTTTTTAGTACTTAAAAGTCCAAAAATGGCTAAAACCTTTGCGTCACTAACCAAAGTTTTTTTTTTAATACTTCATATAAAATGTTGTCAAGCGCAAAAAGAAATACTACGCCTGATGTACAAATTACTACAAAAATATCCTTGTCTTATCTATTCAGAAAGGTATGATTGTCAATACTTTTGCCGGTGTGACAGAGAAGAGAAGGGTTTTATGGGAGCAGGTAAAATTGCGAGATGGTCGTCGGCGTTAGTTAGTTTCAACTCTGTACAGCATAGGTCAAGATCTGTGTATCTATTATAATGTAATGAATAATTAGTGCTTTTTGTCAAACTAATGACAGCCCCATATCACGTTCTGACAATGGTCAGAACATTCATTTATCACGTTCGACAATGGTCAGAACGTGATAAATGAATGGTCTGGTATTAGTTAGTAATGCTAACCATTCCGGGTTGCCTGGAAGAGATCGCGGAGTGCGATAAGGCCGCCCATTGTATGTGTTTTAGATACAAGTTTTTCTTTCAAATATTTCATGTTGTAAGTACAATAAATAAATAAAACGATGCATTGTTTATTGTGTGTTACTTATATCTCTTCGGACTTTGGTTTGGACTTCGGTGTTTGAGAGATACTTATATCTCTTCGGACGAACACGTACAAGGGAAGGGGAAAGGGAAAAGGCAATGACCGCTTTTGTCATACTAAAATTAAACCGTATACCTATGCTTGTAGTTTTCCTTGAACACTTCACCAGCTTAAATGTTTGAGCTTTCTTAGAAAAGTCACTTAATAGTGCCTATTTCTAAGAAATAATCCAAAATAGATTTGTGATTAAAATTCTATTTTAACAGTTCGTTCTTACTATTTGAAAGTGAAGAAGGCATATTCAAAGAAATGTAAATGGTTGGAAACTAATGATGTTTTTTAACGGTATATTGTGTTGTGGCATTTTCATGGTTATTAAAGTTATAATTTTTCAGTTAATGATTTATCTTTATGATATTTACAATGAGAGTGAGTGTAAGTGCTTCGTCAATTGTCGTTTCTCTGGTTAAGCAAAATATGGGTTGTACCAATTGTGCAATAGGGAATCATCATCATCTTTGCTCTTGTCCCGTCTTATTTGGGGTCGGCGCAACACGTTTTTTTCTTCCATTCAATCCTGTCGACGGCTCTGCTTAGCTTGGGACTAGACGGCGTTGTGATAGTTATGGAATATTATTGTTATTATTTTTGTATATTTATTGATAAACTGGTTAGTTAACAAATATTTATTTCTTGCATATTCCTTACAGTCAAAATGACGTCACAAATGACGATAACATTAACCGTCCAAATCCAGATACAGAAGTTAATCCTAGTGTGGGGGCAGCAAAAATAAAAAAGAATACTTTTATATACAGACAGACTTTGTATATAACTCTCATTGTGGCAGAAATAGAGCTGTGCTTTAGTAAAATATTTGTACAATTTTTTTGGCTGACCAAAGCTCTTGGCAACATTTTCTGGCTTGGAATGCGTGTATGGATGTTTCAGTTAGTCTCTACTTCGCAGTTTGATTTTGTTAAGCGATAATATTTGAGTCCGTATTAGTGTACGAGTAAATAATAGAACGTAAAGTATTTCAAATTCAAATTCAAAGCATTTATTTCAAATAAACCATTTACAGGCACTTTTGAAATGTCAAGAAGTCAGTCAGTCAGAAAAAATGATGCTAATTGCACATTCCAAAGCGTAGATCTCTATGGAGAAGAATGTGCAAGAAACTCCATGGACACTCTTTTCAATCGTGTTTTGCAATTACAAATATCTCTGTTACATGTTTCTTGTCGCTATCATGTGAGAACAATGTCAATAAAGTAAAAATAAAAACTAAATATAGATATTAAAATTTTTATTTGAGACACACAACAAAACGGCAACAAATATAAAGTAAAAGAGGAGAAATTATACAATAAAATTGCATTGATTGTGATTGTATCGAAAGGCTCTATCATAAAGTATTAAGGTGTCTTTATAGTTAATTGAAAACTCAAATTGTCTGAATGTTATGTGCAAGCAGGCGTAAAAGTGCAGTTGCAATCTCCCAATGTAAAAGTGTCTAACACTTCTTTGTAGTAGAAGATCCATGAGTATATAGTTTATTCAATAATAAATAAATTATATTTTTTTTATTTTTGCTAAATAAATAAATATATATCTCTCAAAAATTACTTTAATTAATATAATATTCTATTTATCTTTATTATGTTTATATTTAGAAATATATTAGTATGATTATCAGTTGTCCAGTTCTCATAGCACAAGCTCTGCTTAGTTTGGGACTATATGGCGCTGTGTGCAAGTTGGAGAATATTATTGCTATAAATAAATCTGTATTTATAAAAGGAGAAACTTTACTGATATTCAACAAAAATACAAATTTTTCCTTATAGATTATAAAAATAGAAGTATAAATAAAAGAAAACTATACAGAAATAAAACAATAATTTATTTAATACACGGCTATACAAGTTTCACATAAAATCATTGATCACAGTAATAATTTTCTCTTTACCACCATTCCTAGAAAGTTAATTATGATTTATAAAACCGCATTCCTGAAGTAAAAGCAACACAAGATTATAGTCGTAAAGGTTTTTATAGTTTCTGTTTCTAGTACTCAAGAAAATAATAAAATAAAAAAGGAATATTCTTTATTATTTCTTGGTTGACGCGATTTTAAAGGTATTGAGCGTTGTTTATTAATGGGGTGACTAGACGGTTGCAAACTTGCATTTCAACCAAGGTGACCTTGGTTTATGTGTTTGGTTTGTGTTGCGGCTACATGTATGGATGTAAACCACGCGCCAACACGTTCGGTGGTTGGGAGAATGCGCCTCCCAACCAAGGGCGTTGAAGGTCATAGATTACAACTGATGTCTACACGGATTGAAACTAGCAAGGTCACCTTGGTTGGGACGTTGGTTTGCAACCATCTGGTCACCCCTTTAGACAACACTAGGCATAGATATACATATAGTGATTCTTATGTGAGAGGGGTAGGGGGAAGAAAGCAATGATAGATGGGAGTTTTTGGTTTTGAAGTTCAGTGGCTGTTTTAATTATTCGCAAATTGATTCCTAGTGGACATTCTGATGTAAAATTGGTGCAGTTTTCTATCTCAAGTGTCTACGCAGCTGGACAAATGTGGAATAATTTTTATTAATTGAGAATTTTATTGTGGTGTTGACTACCTCAGCAAGCTACGCTGAGGTAACCAAGAAAGTTGACACGATACACCCAGACCCGAAGCAACTACTTGCATGCGCGGCCCTGGAAATATTTTTTCGGTGCGGGAATCGAACCCGCCATTTGCAGCGTACGAGTCAATCGCGTAATCACTGCGCCAACCGAGCCGGCAAGTCTCTAGCACGGCGATCATTGGCCACTATAGGCGAAGGTTTTCGGATGACAAGTAATGCGTAGATCGCCGTCCGGGCGTCCAGTGAGGACCGACCGGTTGAAGGCATTTGATGATTACCCAGCTCAAAAAAAAAATCCTGGGCAGACAAAGATATGTTTTTCCAGCGACAATGGTTGTCCTGAATCACACATTGGATTGCCGTGTTACAACCCGGTAGCGTATTTCAATTTCGTATATTTAAGTATTTTTGACATAGTAGGCATTACTTCGACTAGAAGTTCTTTGAAGTTTTCTTGATTTCAGTATTAATAAGCCCCGGGTCTGGCTTCTAAGTGCACTGTGTACTTTCTAAGTAACTCAAAATGGCTACGGGCTCACGGTAAAGACCAACATAGTGTAGAAACTTGAAATAAACAGACTGAAATATCCAACTTGTAGTAAGCAAAGCTTTTGTACACCTTCTCTGTATGAGACAAAGCCACGTAGGTATTTTTGAAACCCCTCTTTAGCCTGAGCTGCCAAATCTTGGTATTAAACAAGGGTTTGACATGATCTTAATTCCGAATTCTCAATTTAAAAACCATAAATGAAATAACCGAAACACTCTTTCTATTAAATAATAATATTCCCCAACTATCACACTACGCCATCTAGTCCTAAACTAAGCAGAGCTTGTACTACTTATAAGTAAAAGTGATAAACATATTATATATTTTTAAATACATACACATTATAGATAAATTATAGCCAGACACAGAACAAATGATCGTGCTCATCACACAAACATTTGTCTTGGGTTCCCACCCAAGACAAATGTTTGTGTCCAACCCACGTCCTCAAGCATAGCAGTCAGAACCACTAACCACTAGACCCACAGGCTAGTCAAAGTATTTCCAACCTAAATTGTAATATCGATACTACGGTATAAAAATAAAAACAGTGGGTATATCAATCTAAAAATAAACGAGCATACATATGAAGCTTTTTTTTCACAAATTACTCAAAATATTTTGAAAAATGATGCCGCACGTGATTTGTCACTGTTGGTTGTAAGACAGAAATTCAAATTAACGACAGATACCGCGAAAAAGTGGGTGTTCATCACTTTCACGCACACCCTTCAGCCGCCTTTGACAAATGAAGTGTTGGAGTAACGCGTCGTTTATCTTGCTCCCGAACTCAGATGGAAAATATGGCATAAATATAGAAAAACAACGATAAGTATATCAAAGATTTTTGCACAAATATACAACTGGAAGTCAACCCCGACAGCGTTACAAAGATATATCGACGATACGAATAGATTGATAAAAGGGATGGAAATGGATATGTCATGTTTTGTAAGAAAAGCAAAGGCAATTGTTTAACAAATATGCCAATAGACAGCAGTAGATACTCATCCCTGTATCCCAATATTATCAAAACATGACCAGAGCAAATGACGAAGTATCGTCGATAATTACGCGCCATTCGTCATCGGGGAGCCCTCGACAATCACGAATCGGTCGACTCACATATTGCCCTAATTGGTAACAGGCGTGGGTCCCGCCAAACGCTCCGTGTAACCACATAGCAATCAATCAAATAGACATAATGTATTCATTGACGATGTCACCAGACCGCATGTACCATGAAACACGAGAAAAATACGGAAGCAATAAAGTATATGTAGCTGTAATGGAACCCGAGGGATCGCAAATCGTCACAGCAGTTTCGTTCTTGTCATATAACTTTTACTGCTCTTATATTTTACTATTTATTGCGCTCTTTTGTTTGTTTCTTAGTTTTATCTTCGCAGGCGATTTATATGTGTGTTGTATTGCTGAAGCAGTTACAGCCTCAGGTTAATGGCGGACTGCTCTGACGTCACGTGCTTACCTCAAATGTCTGAATTATCTTCGTGGCATATATATTGCATACTTCCGAGGTAAGCTGTGTTTGATAGAGGAACTTCTTATGAATGGAGGATATTTCAAGTTCTAACGACTAAGAATTTTCTTACATTTCTGTAACTCAATAAGAGTTATGGTAGAAAAAACAGTGAGGTTAAAAATAGATAGAGAATTCATGAGGATAAGAACCTAGAAATAGAAAACTCTTTACCTAAAAGGGACTAAAGCTTGCCGATATAAAGTCTTTACACTTGAACGTTTTCGAGTTAATAAAACTGAGTAAAACCAAATATGCGTATGCAAATGTGTACAACAGCGAAACGTACCTAACGTTTAGGTTTTTACGGGTTTTCCAAATAGGGGGCGCTGTTAGGATAGCTTTTTTTTTGTCCTTCCATCTGTTTGATTACATTTTTGCTCCCGTACGCATTGCTCACTCCCGTACGATTCGTTTTTCATTGGACCACAGATACATTATGAGCGCGAAGCGACACTATCACTCTCAAACTGTAATGACGCATCTATCTTTTAATTAATAAATGGCTCAATTATTCTTGAATAACGTACGATACACTCGCATTACGAGTAAATTAATTAACAAATGTAATTAATTACTGGCATGCGAGGATAAGACAAAGCTTCGTAAGTAACTATATGGCAGGAGATGTACGGGTACTATGAAAAACTAATTTAACTCTGTGGTAAAAAGTTAGCACTCTCCGGCCTCCGCTCCATTACGTTATGAATGGCCCAAACAGCCTTCGTGTCTTACGTAACAAATTCTCTTGTTTGCCTATTCTGTACTTTGGCTCAAGTTGCTTTGATTATTATTCCGGGGAGAGTTTAACGGTTATATCCAACTTTCGGGAATATTTCATTAATTAATATTAACGTTATTAAGTCTACCTACTGTTTTTCTAGGTAATTGCTCAGTTCTCGTGTTTCCCAGTAGAATCAGTTTTTATCTGTTTTAGTTATTTTGTTTGTGGAAAGCTGTTGGTGTAATACATCGTGTTTATATGTTTAACATCCGCAGGAGCTGTAACGCAGGTACTCAAGGTTTTTTTTATATAACAATATACATTACTTTTGAATTAGGGTTTCTGCATGCAAACGGCAGCGAGTTATGAATTTGAAAGTAATTCCATTATAAGTTTGAAGTTAAACATTTTCGAGTTGCTAATAATGTGGCTAGCTAAAATTTCCGCTTGATACTTTAATATGATTTGAGTGAGAGAGCATTAAATAGATTAAAAATTTTTTAATGGCGTAAACAAGATGTTGTCGTCAGAGTATTGCCTGCCATCTATGTCTCGCCTGGACTTCAGGATTGTTCGAAAGAGTTACCATGGCCCTCACAAAGGGTAACTAAAGGAAAACAGGTGGGTTTTAGTCTGTAAAAGTCTTACTGATAACTACAATCGTGAAGCGTGCTCCATCGTGAAACACATCATTGCTTACCATCATGTGAGATATTGGTCAAACGCAAGATTACAATATACGGCCATATCTTTTTTAATTTTTTAACTTAGAAGTTTAATTTTTCATAGTTTCAAGGGACCACAGACTGGAGTATATGGTTTATAATTTCAACTCGATACCTCCACGCGTTCCAGAAATCTTGACAAACAGACAGACGGACAACAAAGTGAAACTATAAGGGTTCTGTTTTTTCTTTTGAAGTACGGAACCCTAAAAAAAGATACGTATATCTCGTATTGAACAGATCGAATGCCCTCGCTCAACCTCGCTCCGAGTCAGAACTCCAGCGGATTAGAATGATATTCTAGCTTCGTTACCACGTTATTGTCGGCTCTGAATGCGTCATTTGCGTGTGAATTTTAACACCTCCAGAACACCGTAAAGGGAAATAGGCAGTGGTGCGCCATTTCCACGACCCGCACTAAGCCCGAATGGGTAGAAATACCGACGATATTTGCCGCCCAGACGCAATGTAAAGAACCGTCGAACATTTTTGGAATGTCGGCACATTTTCGATGGAGCAGCTCTAGTGTACACCAATATTTAGTTATGGTTTTCATGTACGGTCCTGTATTTTCTAAAGGTACTTCTAAGCAATAGTTTCGCACAAAAGCGAACCTTCTCAAAATACGGAACCGCTGCGACTTGTACTCAAGTTTTCCTTTCACTTGAACTTTGTTATGGTATCGCAACATGGGTGTGTTATCAAAGGGAACTTGTAAATACATATGTACAAATTGGAACCGCAGCGTTGTTCTGTAACAAGTCCGGCGGACTAGAATAATAATGAGAGCTCGAAAATCGTTAATAGGATTATACTGGCAAATTGGATATTGAGCATAAGCCGGGCTAAGTTGGCGGTGGACAGCAAGTATCCGTAATTAGCAGTAACTAAGGGGATCGGGTGCACGGGGCCTGATTAAAACTGGCTTAACTGGGGCAGTTGTTGTCCCCCACGTTGCCACCGCGGCGTTGCAGACTGACCCAAATCGTAACTACTTATTAATGGCAACTGAACTGCCATCCTGTTACAATCCTATTTTAAAAGCAATAACAACCAAATCTAATGAACATTCCGAGATCGTTTACATTAATTAATTATGTATTTTAGTGCTTCAGTTAACTTTCATGCGCTCTTAATTGGAGGTCGTTTGTTTCTTCGGTTCTCTGATGCTACAACAAGGGATTTAGGTCACAGAGACCCGAATGTTAAGTATTCTACGTAATATATACTTCTCATTTATTCTCCGAATTTCTTCCTGTGTTTAAAATCTACAACTCAATGTGTTGATGAAAAATATTCGAATATGAGATAGGTACGAGGCAGGAGCAAATTTGTAAGTCAGCATTTCTCTGTATCATTCGGAATCGTATCAAACGGCAGTGCGTGCAATTTGTGTGGACGGTAACGAGTTCACTTACAAAATAAAAATCTCGACACGACCGGGATTCACGCCACAACCCTTTCTTCAACCCTCGCTGCGCTGCGTTAACTCAATTTTACCGTGCAAAAATAAATTAAAATTCACACTTTGGTGGTGGCACAAACAACCCTAACCCACCCGATCTGCGGTATATTGTACTGGATAATTAAATACCCACGCCTACTTCGAAATAAACAGTGGATTATTGAGTCCTAACAATTAAAAGTTTTGCTGTTCAATTATCAATCACGGGTTAACAACACCGGTCAACTCTGATTGGACTTTCATAGTAATCATGTTACGTCGCCTTGACGGACAGTGGTTATAAATTACTCAAGGATAGTAAATGTTTGTATTGATCGACCTCGACTATAAAACTAAATATTAACAAGAATAATCAGGTTCTACGAATCCTTGAATTTTTTATAAGAAACTGTTATAATATAGAGCAATTTCCATTGTTACTGCTCGTGGCATAGAACAAAGGTAAGAAGAAATTACATACCTATTTACATTCTCTATTCTTTATTGTACACACAAAAAAAAAACTTAATCTTATGTACAAAGGCGAGCTTAACTCAACAATGAGTTTTCTCTCAGCAAATCTTTGAGTGACAGAGAGAGATCACATTCGACGAGGTCTATTTACATTCATAGTTTAATCAAATCTCTAGTTTCTTACATATTATAAAACAAAGGCCTCTATATAGGGCGACTGGTAATTAGTGACCGATACTTAAACACATGATTGTATTCATGATCACAAACAACTTTCCCAAAGAAACTTTTACAGAAACTTTTATATTCTCATTAGTTTTATCTCAATATTAAAACAGCTGTTTAAAAACACGCGCGCGCCTGCGACCGGCGACCCCTCAGCTGTTAGCCGCGTGACGCCGTCGTACCTACAATAGTGATAGAACCCACGCAGCTTGCAAACCCATAGGTGTACGTACCTAATCAGTGAATGTACCTACAAACTAGTGAGTATATAAAAAAAGTTTGTTTGGGAAAGTTGTTTGTAATCATGAGTATAATCATGTTTAAGTATCGGTCACTAATTACCAGTCACCCTATATAGATGATAATACATGCATATTATAGTAAAGGAAAGCCGAGAATTTTAAAGATTTCTAACTTCCGTGTGAAACTGGGTCTGGTCTCAACTTAACTATCAAAGTTAAAATTAGTTTTCAATTCGGCCTTTGCTATTCACGATATCTGTGTACCTAACATAAGAACCAGGTATGATAAACCGGTAGGTATGGTCTTCTGCAATTAAAACTCTTTCCATCACCCTGGAGGTAGATAAATATGAAATAATTATTCATTCTCTCAAGCACGAGAGATTTGAAAGGCCTTCTCATCCAATTAAGCCTTCCTGAGTTCTTTAATCAATCCTATTTTCGTGGTAAAGTCATTGGAGTTTTAACGAGAACTGAGTTTGGCCGCGCACTGCCGATTTTCCGTTATACAATCAAAAGTTGAATTTGCTCTCACTATTGAACAAAAAGTTGAAGTCGAATACAGTAGAACTTTGTGTTGTTATGAAAATCAGGGAAATCTCGACGGTACGTAATTAGTTATTACACTAATTTAGGATTGCATGGAGTTTTTAATTGCATATTCAAATTATGTATACGCTGTTGTATGACCGCCGCCCTGCTTCCTACATTTGGGTTTTGTAAAAAGATATAAAGGGATGGTGAGATATGAACAAATTTTAAAAAGGGATCCGGAACATACTGACATATATGTAGGCTGATGTGTGTATGTTTTGTTTGTATGTATCGAAAATTATGCTGAAAACAAGTCCGATTTTTCGCTCTGGAATACCAAAGACGAATTAAGTGTTCATTTATCATCTTTATTTAACTAAGCGTCGCAACAACGACCGGTCTGGTGTGACTCGCGTGCATCAGATTCTCGCGAACCTCATCATGTCATCGGTTTACTTTATGGGAGGCCTTTCAACACTGACGCTAGTTCGCGGTCGCCACTCAAGAAACTTTCGGACCCATGGACCATTTGTTCTGCGAGCTAAGTGCAGTTTAGTCAGTGTAAGGGTTTGGCGATTCTTTCGGACATTGGGTCGTACACTACAATATTGCTAATAAGACAGTTCTCAAACAACTTTGTTTATAGTTTCAAATAAACCGACAAACAAATGAATGTTTTAAACGTTTCAAAATTGCGCAACACTTTGGGTCTGAGCAACCGTTTAATGCTATGTCTATATGGAGGGCCTACGTATACAAACTAATTTTTTATTGCCTTAAAAAAATGCAAAATGTTTGCATAAATCTTGTCTGTGTATCTAAGGTCTTTTTTTACGTAGCATGGGTAGGAGGACAGCTGGAAAAAATATGCATCTTTAAGATAAGAGAAAACTGTAAGTATACATTGTATGAATTCGTCAATACGGTCACGAGCAATAATATATATATATATATATATATTAGCTACTGCTAGCGGTTTCGCCCGCGTGAAAGTCGGTTTCTCCTTACAAACTTTGGACCACCGTTTCATCCCCTTAGGTGTGAATTTCGGAAAATCCGTTCTTAGCAGATGTCTACACCCTATAGGGAACCTAACTTAAGTTATAGTTTCTGAGGTTTCATTATTAATCAATGAGTGGTATTTCGCTTTTATATATTTTTTTACCAATTCAAGAAATATTTGTACGACAATTGGTCCTGAATTACCTATGTATTTGATGGTTAAATAGTTACAAATCATTTGTCCTACCAGTTCTTTCTTAACTAGCAGAAGTTAAGATAGAATAAAAATGTGACATTGTATATATCTTATGGCGAAGCTTGGGGGAGGCCTATGTCCAACAGTGGACGTCTTTCGGCTGAAATGATGATGATGATATTGCAAGTACTGTACCTTTCTAGTTGCATTGTATGTTTCAAAATTTGAAATCCAATTTACCTGTAATACAGCAACGACACTAGGGCGTGTAGAAGCAGGTTGACGAGATGGTAGCCCGCCGGCTGCAGACCATGGATGGCGTAGTTCCATCGGAAGGTCAGCACCGTCAGAGGACGGTATGACTTGTGTGATTGTTCCTGGAAACAAGAGAAACATTGACATTAGAATTTGTTGTATTTTAATTTCGAACAACAAACAAAATACAAATCCATTGCAACCCATATTTTTTAGGGTCTCTTTTATTTATTTTCACACAAAAACTAAGCAACAATAAATACAATCTGGAGCTTTTTAAGTCATGAGGGAATAAAACTATTCCCTTTAAGGCAAGCGTGCTCCATCGTCGACCACATCGACATACATACAGACGTACATCGTCGACACATCACTTATTATTATTTAATTTTTGTTATTGTTGGATAAAATAGTGGTCAAGTGCGAGCTTATTAAAAAAAAAACAAATAGCTGAAGGTTAATTGCAAATAAATATACGCTTTGAATTAAAAATACCTTTACACTAGTTTCGTTGACTTTCAATTGTAGGTAAAGTTAGGTAAATATTAACTCAAGTTTAAGTACTAACTGATTTTTAAAGGTATATATATATTTTTTAAAGTATCGTTTTATAAGTCAAATAATCTACTTTTAACTTTCCTACTTTTCGTGTTTTTAAAGTATTAATACTAGTAATAATAGTATAATATGTCTTTTTTAATCCAATGGTTGACTGGTAGGGAATGCCTTGTGGCATTAAGTCCGCCTATGTACCACCACTGTACATGAAGTCTAAATAAATAAATATACGTATTTGTTTAGTACAACCTTAATTAACGAATATTTTATGAAACTGTTAGTACCTCCTATAAATACGTGTCACGGTTGCAAATCATATTTCAAGTTAACATAACAGACAACCAGGTAACATAACAAGCTTATAACTTTGTTTTTGTTTTCATGATACAGTTATGAAATTTTGTACATAGATTCTTTACATAAAAATACTAGACACGTGTTTCGGGTTTCGCATATACTAAAACTAATGTTGTATTATAAGTGTGAAGAAAATTATCCCAAGCCAACATACTCCTGGGATAAAGGTACCCTATGTGCTTATTCGTGGACATGTTGTACCCGTGTGCCAAGTTTCAACGAAATCTGTTCAGCCGTTCGAGCGTGAAGAAGTAACAAACACGCTCACACTCATAAACTTCGTCTTTTTAACATTATAGTGTGATCGGAGTTCGTTTGATGTTAGAAATTATTTAACTCCGCGGACATTTCCTTTAGCCGCTAATTAAAAAAAGAAAAACTTTTTAAAACTTAAATGTCACTGGCAGTGCATGTAATTAAAAATATTGTGAAGAATTAATTAGATGCTCCACGGTCGAGTTCCTTTTTTAAGTGTGTTTTTCTTGTTTATTGTTTTAATTGGGGGGTTTGCAAAAATGATACTATTTTGAATAGTTTTGCTAATTGATGCTTTAGAGTTAATCATTTTTAGGGTTCCGTAGCCAAATGGCAAAAAACGGAACCCTTATGGATTCGTCATGTCTGTCTGTCTGTCCGCCCGTACGTCACAGCCACTTTTTTCCGAAACTATAAGAACTATATTGTTGAAACTTGGTAAGTAGATGTATTCTGTGAACCGCATTAAGATTTTTACACAAAAATAGAAAAAAAAACAATAAATTTTTGGGGGTTCCCCATACTTGGAACTGAAACTCATTTATTTATTTTTTATCAAACCCTTACGTGTAGAGTATCTATTGATAGGTCTTCGAAAATGATATTGAGGTTTCTATTTTTTTTTTCTAATCTGAATACTTTGCGCGAGAGACACTTCCAAATTGCTAAAATGTGTCCCCCCCGCCCCGTAACTTCTAAAATAAGAGAATGATAAAACTAAAAAAAATATATGATGTGCATTACCATGCAAACTTCCACCAAAAATTGGTTTGAACGAGTTCTAGTGAGTAGTTTCAATACGTCATAAATCGTAAACCGCAATTTACCTTTCAAGTTTGTACGGAACTCTCAGTGCGCGAGTCCGACTCGCACTTGCCCATTTTTTTAACCCTTTAACCGCCTACGTCGGATATATCCAACAAACACTCTCGCGTTTATTCCGCCAGGGTCGCACATCCACGACTAAATTTGCTGGCACGGTTGGCGCTGTGGTCGAGCGTTTGACTGCCGCACTGAGTGTGGTTCAATTCCCGCACGGAACAAATATTTGTATGGTCTACAAATGGGTGTTCCGGGTCTGAATGTCTTGTGCATCGCGCAATTACAGTTCTCCGCGCATTTAGAACATGTAGAACAGCCTGAAATCATATATCGGGCAGTTGCCCACCAGACATAACACCCGTCTGGGCGGAGGATCCTCCCTTTTCAACGGAGGTTTGCGAGACTTTACACTCTGTTCTGCCTACCTCCAAAAGCTAGAAGTAACTTACAGACACATTGACAAACTTTCGCCTTAATATACTCGTAAGTGTGATATATTTGTGATATCAGTATAAAAGACCAGTACACATGTTCCATAAATATTCGGTGAATCAAAATCTTCGAATAACATCATACCTGGGTTCATTCTCATTCATATAGGGATAATTCATTCCGTTACACGCGAGTGCTTTTCAGGGAACGCCGAGACTTAAGACAGGTGTTATGTTTGTGTTAAAAGTGGATTACGTATGTGTGTTTTAACCATGTTTAAAAGTTAAAACATTCACTTACTTTTGGTAGGTAGGTTATTTTTATGGATTGTTCTTACTGAAGAATACCTAATTGTGAAATTTACCACTTTTGGTAAATTATTATTATTATTTTTCCTAGCTCTTACTGTCTCACTGTAACCTTGGTTCTCCTGCGGATATCTTCATTTCTGACGCGATCACGCAACGACAACCGTGCCGTCCCTTTAATTCTAAGCAGATCTGCTTATAGTTGTCATAATCGATTCAAGACTATGATATTATGAATTGTAGAAATTCACTATCATCATCCTCTAGGTCTTTTCCCAATGGTGGTGAAGATACTTTTTAGGGTTCCGTACTTCAAAAGGTAAAAACGGTACCCTTATAGGATCACTTTGTTGTTCGTCTATCTGTCTGTGAAGAAAAGTGTAACATTCCACCCTTAAGGGGGTGAAGTTATTGGATGATTACTTCCCACAAATATAAAAACTGGGCAAGTGCGAGTCGGACTCGTGCATTGAGGGTTCCGTACAAACTTACCTATGAAATCAGTTTAATTCCCGAATCAAGTTAAGAAGATTTTTCCGAATCGCCAAAAATGTTTTTTTTTGTGACATAACTACAAATTGACAGTCTTCAGATTTATTCTTAGATTGTGCTATAAGAAGGTCTTATAGAACAATCTTAGATATGCTACATGCCAAATTTCAACCCTACTAGGGAACCCTATAAATTTTGATCCCTTTGAGAGCATCGAAATATACGTTTTTTGCGACATAAACTGCCGTATCTTTGAATAAAAAAGATCTCTGATGATCGGCTCTGATGGCCCTCTACGGTTTTCCTGACATCTCTTTTGCCTTCTGGATCGCCATGCGATACTGGAAATCACTTGGAACAAGTTTAGTGGTCTAGGATGTTGCTTAAAAGATTTTACAATAACACCCTATAATTATAGCTGTTTGTTAGTTTATGTATGAGTTATGAGTTTACATGTGGATGGATGGAGAGGGAGAGGGAGACCGAAGAAAAGATGGATGGATTGTGTGAAGAGTGATATGAAAGAAAAGGAAGTTAGTGATAGCATGACGAATGACAGGGCAGAATGGAAGAAAAAAACATGTTGCGCCGACCCCAAATAACACGGGACAAGGGCAGGAAGATGATGATGATAGCTGTTTGTTATTTTCTTTGCCTAAACCACACAATTTACGCGCACTACGGCCACACCCACTCTCATTAATGAACGCATTATTTCTCGTTAAAATCGGGCGTGGTCATCGCATAATATATGACCGCATTAATTGTTGGCTATTTATAAATAGGCACAATGTCAAAAGTGGGCGGAGTCGTATTTGAGGTGCTACGTTCGATTCGTTTAAAGGTAATATATTTTATTTTGGTGTATGCAAATGCATAGAGATGAAGTTAAATATGTCGATGAGGTCATCCGGCTCGAATGACCATTTCATAGACTCAAGCGGGACTGTACTGATAGTCTAGATACAATGATGCTGTTAAAAGGTTATTAGCAAAAATACTAACAGCTGTTCGACTTGCCTAGCTATTTAATATATAGTCATATACATATATTATATTTCTCTCTCGGCCTCTGAGTAAAAACTGTTAATTGGTCAAAACCACTTTTAACTGCAAGAATTGGCCAGCAGTACTTTCCACCAGAACTAAAATTACGAACATTTAGGATTTAGTGACCATTTAATTTTTTTTTTTTTTGCAGTCGTTATGGTTAGGTACTTCGGTTATATGTGTGTACCTACATAAATAATAAAACAAATAAATATATACACGGACTGAAGTAGATCAGATACTTATCTAAAGCATGAAATCACAAAGTAATATTTCAAAGTAGAAATAGCGTGTGGACAGTTTCCACATATAGGCGTCACAAGAGTTACCTAAATGATAAATAAATAAATCAGTTTTATAGAGCACGGAGTTACACGCACCCAAAAATGTGGCTGTCTCATAAACATGATTCATCGTCTAACAAAATTAGCAAGTGGAACGGAGCAATATGGGCCCCCCATTCCACTTGCTTCTTCTTTAAATGAAATTCCATGTCAGGTGTAGCTAGTGCCATAATGGGAGCACATTTATCACCTACTACAATATGGGTGTGCTAATAAATAACAGTTGTCACAACTTCCTATGAGATCCTGCATGCATAGGCTGTGCCTCTGTTTTTTCAAAAGTTTAATAACAATTTTTTTTTCGGTGGGAAAATAATCTATTGACATCCTCGCTCTTGGGCGGAGCGGGAGATAGTTTTGGACTTTTACTGACTAAAACCCTTCTGTCGAAAAGTAAAGGTCTACTTTTCTGAAGCAGAGCCTTGGCTCCAGTAGGCTTCGACCCTGCTGGGCCCCTACGGTTTGCTGACATCTCCTTGAGGCGCGCGTGGGCTCAGTCCGGACGGTTTCCGGACTGTCAGACGGCGAGCTACCCATTGCTCGCCGTCCGCAAGCCCGCGCCTACGGAAAGCTTAATGACCATCAAAGTTTTAACAGCAAAAAAGTTCGTCACTTATGAATACTGAACTTTGTCAAGTTATGTAGCCGTAAAATTGAATGGCCTGTTTTTATAGGCTCACTTTAAAATCATTGATTTCCTGAACACGTTGCGTTTGGAAGGGGATGCAAATCAACATACATTTCAACATACTTGCACACTGCTTTTCTTCTTATATATTAATCAGACTTATAATGTTTCCACCCACTGCTGGAACTCAGGCCTCCTTTCTAAGAGAGGGAATGAGCCGTAATCCACCACGTGGGCCCAGTGTGAGTTGGTGGATGTCACATGTCTTCGACTTTTAGGTTTTAGGATATGACGGTTTCCTCACGATATTTTTCCTTTACCGTTACGAGAGCAGTATTTATGTAGTTAGTTACGCGCATGCCTGGCTGGGTTAACTAACTACATTACTAACTACTTTGTGTAAAAATATATTACACAAAGTAATGCGCCTAGCCTGGGTTTGAACCCGCGACCTACCACTCGTAAGTCATGTGAGTCACTCGTGGGCCACCAGTGCTCACATAATTGGATTAAGTCTTATTATTTTATACTATAATGTTCTCATTTCTGTAGTTGATCATTGTCAGTTAGTTGTTTTTTTTTTTAATCAATATTAGATCTTACGCAACTGGATATATTCCGATAGTACTTTTGCGGTGTTACACTTTACGTACAGCAAAGGAGTGGAATTCCTTGCCAGAATTTGTGTTTCCTGATGGCTACAACCCGGGAATCTTTAAGTCAAGAGTGAAAAGGTTGCTTCTAGGTAAGCACGCTCCATCGTCGACCGCATCGTCGCTTTCCATCAGGTGAGATAGCGGTCAAGCGCGAACCTCAAGAATAAAAAAAATTGTACTTGAATTAATTATTCAATAAATGGTCTTTATCTAGATAATCTTACAATAAGAAATAAAAAAATTAAAACACATAAATATATTATAATTTGAGGCAAAACATTTGTTTGTACTTGCGAATTAACTTTGGCTTACAGATCCGTGCGCGTTAACTTCGAGGTTGGACCGTTTGCTAGCTAATTCCCCACGGGTTTTAAATTATCGCACGGACTGCGGTAGATAATTGAATGAGGTACTCGTATTGAATCCTGTGTGATTGAGAGACGTGTACAGATATCGATTTCTACCTAAATTAATGTCACTCAGAATTTAAGTGGACTAAGATGTGCGTGTTTATTTTCAGCAACTCTAGTTATTTTTCTTTGATAAAACGAATTTACCTACAAGTTATAAGCTTCCTCCAATTTCACAATTTATTATTTAGTTTAGAAACTCACCGTCGAAACGAGAAAACGTCGTAAACGTCCGTACTCGTCTTCACTCAAGGGCCATTCCGCTCAAACTTTCATAATAAAAATTAAGCACAATTACACTAAATTATTAAATAGGTACATAAAATGTGCGCCTACGGAATAATTATTTGAGTGAAAAAATCTGTATTTTTCACATTCTCATAAAAAAGTTACGACACGAAATTTTAAAAGAGCTTTCAGGAAATATGTATGAAAATTTTAAATGACACCACATTCTGCATATTGCGAGCGTCATGTTGTGCTCTGTTAAAGCGGGGAGCACAATTAAACGGTCGATTATCAGGCGTATAGCTTGCGGTCCGCGGTGTGCGCATTCATCAGTCACCGAAACAAATTGATGGGTTATGATAAATAATAGACACCCGGGCGTCCGGAACTTCAGCCACAGAATAAATAGGTAACAGAAGGCTGTCTTCATATAACGAGCACGTACACGTATGCCAGACATAGGCTTCACGTTGAAGTACACCTGCAATTGATATATGTCACTGTATTTGACGTCACGGTACATTCTTACGCCTAAAGATGGTTATTTCGGGTATGGGTCTCTTGTGTATTTGTGAACGCACCCACAATACAGCAGTAATTTCTAGTATGGAGCAACGATGTTTAAAAAAAATATATTAAAAATAAAACTTTTGGGTGTTAGGCAAAGGGAGCTTACGCGGGCGCGAAGTATCGACCAATATGAAATCTCCATTTTTGTCTACGTCGGGCGCGTAGCGCAACGTGACACTAGTAATACATTGTCTATAGTTATACCTTGAGGAAACACGTTATGCTGCCACAACTCGAATGCACTAGCCACCAAATCATGCCTGTCACAGTATCCACAACCACCCTGGTCACCGTGCGTTCATTCTAATCCATACGACAATTTTTACTTTTTGTATGGAGCCAGCCTTCTGTACCATTATACTCCGTGTCCCAGCCGTGGCGTCGGGCTCCCCGACACGTCGTCAGCTTTCCCGCCATATCATACGTCACGGATGACAACTTGCGAATGTTCGAGGGGAGAAGCATGCTCAATCGGGATTTTTTTATCTGCGAAAGTTTATTGTTCCATTGTTCGTGTACAAATAGCTGGTTTTTGATGAATAAATAAAGAAGTATTGCTTCTGGAACGAATTGATTTTGTTATGGTTGGTAATTATGCTAGATGTGGCAGCTGAACGTTCAACCAAAGGCGAATTATTGTAATGCCTTATTTTTTGTCCACTAAGCGAACTACAACGCTGACATAAGCTGTAATGAATCATAACTGGATTGTCAGATATAAAAACGAGTAAATAAAACCTCTTTTACTTTCCATGTCTCATAAATATTCCTTAATTTCTTGGTAAATAGGTACATTACGTTTATTACTTATTTACCAAACACTTCATGGCCAGATCCAATCAAAACAAAATCGAACTACGCTGTCTCCATTTCTAATTAAATCTCCTGTTTCCAAATTGCTCTCCCGTAAATATCATCAACAGAAACATTCAAAAAACAAAACATACAAAATACAAATTCAACGCGGAATTAAATCAATTACCCGAGGACGCCCCTTTAACGCAAACACTCCACCATCTCGGTACTAAGTAGTATTTGGCATAAAACGACTGGCAGATGGCAACACAGCCCTATATTTGTTCAAGAGATTAATGTCTACCGCTGTCTGCGCGTAATAACAGCAACTGAGTAGAGGTGACACAATCACTGGCCTTCGTCTTAGGGTTGCCTCACATCGGCCCGAGCAGGGTCGCAAGACATCGCAACCGATCAATTTTCCAAGAAATATTTGCTTACGGGACACCTGATACTGTAAATTAATTTAGACTCTTGACCTTGTTCATACTGTTAGCAGTTTGTTTGTTTAATGGTTTATCAATAGAAGCTTCGTTCAATACACGTTTAACTTCGTTTTATGAAAGACGTCTAAAGGTTTTTGTAACTAACCTAAACGTATAATTTAAAGGCGAAAGCTTTACAAATCTGAAATATTCATAGCCCCAAAATAATTTTGTCAGTAGCAATTATTGCTAGGCTTTTCAGAGTAGCACATTTTATGTAAAGTAAGTGTACTGTCATTTTGAAACCCGCATATATAATTTTCTCGGCATGGCCTCCGGTAATGTGTAAATCGACTTTAACTGAGCCTCCAGGCGGACGAATGTAGATTTGTTAGTTGTTTTCGTGTGCTATAAAAGCTTGAAATGTAATTCTTATTTCGTGGGTTGACAACTTCTACAGTATTAGGCATGTAGGAACTTTTTTTTGAAGTTGGATTTGAGTTTATGTTGAAAGTGAACAAGTGAACGTGTAGAATTAAGTAAGACTAATAACCTATATCATACATTTGTACACAAAAATCACGTTATGTCTGTTTCATTCGAATATAAAAATCACGCAAAGGTTTCAGGGATCCGTTTTTTTATAACTCCCCATTTTTGGGATATACATTTGATACTCGAATAATTATACGAAAATATTTCACCGTTCGTTAGCATCATGATGGTTAAAACATAATTATGGAAATGGATATCAAAATAACAGACAAGAAATATTTAAATTGAAATCTTGTTGTAAGAGAAAATTGTAAAATTGTTTGTTTAATTATGAAAACTGAAAGCGACGAAAAAGTTATTCTCTTTGGTAGAAAGAAGTGTGCTGTTTTTTTGCACAAAGGGAAGAAAAACGTCTAAGGCAAGACCGCCGCCCAAAGAGCTGGGGCGGAAAAAGCGCCTAGGGCAAAAGGTCGCCTTTGCGTAATCCCTGGTTTTGGGGCTGGCAGCTATTACAAAAAAAAAAGTAATTTAGGTCTCCGTAATACACAGAGATTGAGCAACGAATAACATGGTAACAATTACGAAGATAAGTATGTTTTAATAACTGTTTATTTTGTTAGCTGTGTCAAAGTTGCTTCGGTTACTTTTTTTTTTCATTGATATAAGCTAGTGCTGTGACTGTGATCACACTTGATGGTAAGCAGAGATGCAATCGTTGATGATGAAGCGCATTAGTTTATTAGGAGCCTACTCACTCTATCCTTACTTAAGAAATGCATCTTGCGAAGTTTTTGTTCTTTTTTTCTTGGTGACTTATTTGGAGATTTGGTCTTCACTTATGAAATTATCGTTATATGAACACATTTTGAAATGTGTTATCTTCAGATTGCACCAGTGCCCCAGTGACAACCTAAGCCGAAGTCCGTACCCTACAGCCCTTAGCGTGTAGTCGTTTAAAGTTTTTTATAAGTCTTAATTGGAGGCTATAATTTATAAAGAGCTAGGTACAAACATATACGATGTTGGAATTTTTCATCACATCTTGTCGACACCTAACTCTGAGGCTGCTTATAGCCTAATTAAGTTTGCTTTGTTACGTTTTACTATATAGTTAAGATATTTATTATTATAATGTCCGATGGGACTAACATGTACATTTGTATAAAAGTCCCTAATACAAAATAAAGAGAAAAAAAAAGGCCGCCACAGTCTAGTCCAGTTAAGCAGACGACAACCTCACAGGTTGACCTGCGAGAGGCCACTCAGAAACAAATAAATAAATTGCGTGATCATTGTGGGCAGGTACCAACATTGAAACACCCAGACAATACACACATATACACAATATATTACACAATTGCGTTCTATTTGGGTGAAAGGTAGCAACATAAATTCTCAAAACTTTACATACCTACATAAGTGATTCCATCTAAACAAAAAAATCGAACAACGAGTTTCGAAGAATTATATGCTTTGATATTACATTTCATTCGATAAATGTGATATTATTTCAGTTGTACGATCTCAATAGAAAAAACGTTATCAAAGAGAGACATTAAAATAAATTTAAATAGAAATAGAACCCAAAATAACGTAACAAGTGGATTATATACTAGCTTTTGCCCGCGGTTTCGCCCGTATATATAAAATATAGCCTATGTCACTCAGGAATAAAACAGCTTTTTTTTCGTAATCGGACCAGTGCTTTTAGAGATTACAAACATAAAAACAATCTTTACCTGGTTTTAGATATTAGTGTGAAATCTAGTTTTAACTAGCTGTCTACCACGGCTTTACCCCTGTTTTGTTCCTCCTTGATAAATGGTTTAAACACTGAATTAATTTTTCGATTCAAACCAGTAGTACCAGAGATTAGCACGTTCAAAACAACTAAAATCAATCTGCCCCCCTAGCCAAGTCACAACCGTTTCGTTTCGATTCTCTTTTCGTTGATCGCCTCGAGTCGGCCACGCCTCCTATTCCTTTGTTCTGACCACGTGACTGAGCGTTGAGATCACGTCTGAACAAAGGAATCGGAGGCGTGGCCGACTTAAGGCGATCGACGAAAAGAGAAACGAAACTAAACGGTTGTACCTTGGCTAGGGGGGCTGGTGTTACTTTATATTAAACGTAAACGAAAAAAAAGTTTAAATATACGCGACTATAACTCAGCCAGCGACTTCGTTCGTGAAAATGATTTTATAAAAACTTTAACAGCCCTTAAACCGTAATTTGAGGGTAGTTTTGACAGTCTTTATCAGTAATTGTGATTAGAATTTGTGCCAAGTTTCAAGTTTAATAACCGAAGAAATAAGAATACTCTATACAATTTTTAAATCTCTCTCACTTAGATTACTATTTGTGCTAACTCAATATAATACAAGGTAGACTTGTTCTTGAACAGTTTTAACGAATTTAGAAATTGTCTGTATAAATTGTAATTACATTAGTGTCATTTATTAACTTCTCCATATTACTTCACCTTTACTGTCTCTAATGAAGCATATTAAACATTGAATTCTGTTTACAGTAATAATTGGAGTTCAGATTTATGTACTGTATGGTGTCTTAACTGTGCTGGTTGTCTGTAGTCTGTCACTGTACTAATTAAAATAAAATAAACTTTCAGGTATATCGGCGCACGGAATGAGATTTTGCATACAAACGAAATTCCCCAATTCACCCCATTAAAGGTTAATTTCCAAATTCCCCATCTTAGTGCTATCCTACGTCATAATAGGAAGTCTTTTATAAAATTTCATGTTCCTAGTCCCAGTAGTTTTGGCTGTGCGTTGTTATATCAGTCAGTCAGTTTCTCCTTTTATATATAGAAGAATGATATGTATTCAATTTGTAACAATCGTGAAAACCTTAGAAATAGGTACCTATACAACGCCTGACACGTGTTTGAGGCCCTATGAAAAAAGAGTAGCACTGTTATAGAAGTATAAATAATATAACTGGAAAATGAAAGGCATATTGCCTTAGTAAATAGAAACTGCGACCTTACAAAGTCGAGTATTGTTAAAATATAACGCCGGGGGTTAATATAATGAAACTTTTTTCATTTCGAACGAGAAAACTGAAGTCATAGAAACGAAAATAAGGGGACACAATTAAAAACTGTTATTCTTTGGAAATTGTTACTTGGTCTTAATTCTTTGGAAGTTTTTGGGACTGTAAATTGGTTTGCTTTTCTATGGTGGAAAGTCTGTATTATGGCGTCATTTATTTGGTTCAACGAGCAGTGCTTCAACTTGAGTTGTACGTCGTGGGCAAGTGCTTTACTTTGAAGCATTTGTTTCATTAACTCTTTTTTGAGGTGGGCTAACATCTAATGACTTCTTCCACTCTAGGGCGGGGCGTGACGGTGTATCAGGTTTTTACTGATTAAAACCACACCTATGTTCCTTGAGTTGCCTTTTGCGTTCTAGGACCACGAGTATCCCTTTCATACCTATGGCTCTAGCAGGCATTGGTCCCTACGGTTATTTCATCATCACTGCTCTCAAAATGGTAAAGGAATACTTTGTGGGGTAACCAGCATGTCTTAGAGACAAAATTCGAAGATATGTGACATCCACCAACACGCTCTGGGCCCGCGTGGTGGATGAGGGATTTTGCGCGGCCGCCACTCCAGAACCTTTCGGCCCCAACGGCCATCTGTTCTGCGAGCAATGTGCCCTGCCCATTGCCACTTAAGTTTGTCTAAGTCTTCGTGCTATGTCGGCAACCTTGGTTCTCCTGCGGATATCTTCATTTTTGACTCGATCACGCAACGGAATACTACTTTACTAGCTAACCGCCCCAGCTTCGCACAAGTGTCTTGAAACTTTTCTGCTTTTCTTTACTATAATATGCATTTTAGGAAAGTTTAATACATGTAAATTTTTCTCATTAATCACTCTGTCCATTAGTGAAAACAGCAAAACTTTTTGGAAATACATTTATTGTGCGTACAACTAAGGAGTGGAATTCCCTGTCGGAGTCTGTGTTTCCTGATACTGCTACAACCTAGGGATCTTTAAGTCATGAGTGATTGGTTACTTCTAGGCTAGCGTGCTCCATCGTGAACTACATCGTCACTTTTCATCAGATGAGATAAATGGTCAAATGCGAATATATAAAGTCGTTGGAGCGTAAAGGACGGAAGGAAGAATATAATAGAATAGAATGGAATTGAATCTTTTATTTCCGAGTACATGGTATATGAAGATCTTAATATTAGACGGAATCACATATACTACCTTTGCCGGTGTAGAAATAATGAGTATCTAATTTGCAAATTCACATAATTAGGAACAAACGCCTACATACAAAAAAAGAATTTCTTCCTGCTCGGTAATAAAATTGTTACGAAAAATGGAAAGGTCTGAATAAAAATATGTTCAAATCAGGTATACTTTATGATTCTGTTTAATGTATAAAAACTGGACAAGTGCGAGTCAGACTCGCGCACTGAGGGTTCCGTACAAACTTACTTATGTAATTAGTTCAATTCCCGGAGTATCAAAGATTTTTTCGAATCGCAAAAAAAGTATAATTTTTTGTGAAGTAACAACAAATTTACTGTTTTCAGATTTATTCCTATGCCTGTGTCATTAGACCTTGCTTTATGCCAAATTTCAAGATTTTGGGTCAACGGGAAGTAGCGTACAAATTTTGATTCCCTTGAGAGTGTCGAAATATACGTTTTTTGTGACTTAGAAGTTTGATTTTTTCACAGCTTCAAGGGACCACAGACTTGAGTATATGGTTTCAACTCGATACCTCCACACGTTCCCCAGATAAAGGGTCTTGACAGACAGACAGACAAATATAACAAGGGTTCCGTTTTTTCTTTTTGAGGTGCAGAGCCCTAAAAATTTAGGTAGCTAGTACAACAACAACTTTCTCTAATTTTGAAATATCTTTAGCAAATTTTTTTATTGTAACTAAAAGCCTTTGTTTGAAAAACGGATCATATTTTTTCATCAAAACGTTACTCAGCATAATGTTTTTAAAGTAATCTTACTACACGACACAAAGATAAACAAATACATTGTTTGATACATTTTTAAACAGCAATTTGTCATTGTCTTCGACGACGAAATTAAGGAAGACATTAAAGTATTTCTTGATGTTTGTTGAGAGGTTTTTTCTCAGACAAGAATAAGTAATAATTTATGTTATCCAAGATGCTTTGATGGATGATCACAATTAATTCAATTTTTGTAAATGATATTTACATAATTCTTGTGTAGGCTTTTATAGTAATTACGATATTATGACGGATGTACCTACATATATTTTATGTTACAGTGCTTTTGTGGCAGTTAGTAATTTATTTAGGATCTCCAATAAAGAATGTAGTAGGACATTATCATCGCCATAATGATCAGTTCTGTGCGTCTCGCATCCATCGGATTCCCGCGACCCTTACCAGGTCATCGGTCCATCTTATGGGAGGACATCCAAGTTTGAGGTTGTTTTTGAGGTGTGAAATTATCAAATGACTCTCTTACTTTAGGAGTTTTAGGGTGGAGCAAGAGGGCGGGTCAGACTTTTACTGACTAAAACCCACCAGTTGCCCTTTGCGTTCTAGTGCTGCCTTCGAATAATCCCGCCGTCTATTCTCAATACCCTAGTTATTGATTCGACCCTCTATTTTACAGCCTGAAACCAATAAATGGAAGAACACATCGGCTTGCGTCAATGTTGTATCAAGAACTTAGTAACCAGACTTCTAGAAATATTCCGAGAAGTCATAGAATCTAGATTACGTCGGTTTTCTAGGTACATTTTCGAATTATGACGATAACACATTAGACGACGGCTTTGAATATATGGTAAATGAAATTCATAAATACTCATATTATTAACGAGAAAGTTTTTTCTGTAAATAATTTACCTTTCTGGCTTTGAGGTTTATTTTAGTATCAAAGACACATAAGTTTATTTACGTTTTAATAATAAACGAATGTACAAAAAATACCTATCTCATTAATGATACTTCTAAATACGAAATACAAACATATGAATATAAAATGAAGAACTTGCTTCAGAATTTATTTATTCGTTGGTTTTACAAACTACGTAGGCAACTTTAATATTAACCAAACTATGTATTTATACTGAATCTAACTATGTATAAGTCGTGGCCAGATCTTAGAAATTGATCACTACATTTTAAGGCCAAGTAAAAGTGGCCAGATCGTTTTAAACGTTAAAGTTTGATGATATTTTTATCTTCATTAGGCCTACTTTCTTCAGATCTTTTATTATCATTGAAATCCTACATCAATGATATGGCCAAACGACAATTGACATATCATCAAATGTTATCGTTTAAACGATCTGGCCAGTTTCAGTTGGCCATATCATGAGATGATTATAATACAAAAACACAAAATACTTTCAGGCATCTACGTACTCCTCCACATCACTGTCATCCGGAAATGAGCCCAGAAGACTGGCAGCATTGCCACGTTGAATGGTAATGCTAATTTTTTGGGCGACGAACCAGCCAGCACTCTCTCTGCGACTATTTTTTTTTTGATGTAGGAATTTATCAAAAGCCTTCTTCTGCTTAGGTGGAGAGAGGTGTCAGACTTTTACTTACTAAATCCCTCCATCCTTTAGTTGCCCTTTGCGTTCTAGGGCCACGGTAACTCTTTCAAATGTTTCACCAATTCATCAAGTGATTATTTTTAAATTTAAATCATTTTCGCTGGATCTGCCTTTTCTGCTTAAGGAAACAGTTCCATTTATAATTTATAACTTGGTTAGTTCTGTCTTTTGGAGCATGGCCAGTTTTTAGTTTGGTTAACCGCCGGAGTTCCAGTCTTACTTAGAAAACAAGATTTGTGTATGGGCCGAGAATCCCAAGTTAAATTATCACGTAACCATAAGTTATCGAAGCCTACTATTCCACGGTTTCCGTACATCATAATAGGATTTTAAGAAACGAGCCAACAGGAACATTGGTAAATTGGTAATGATGCACTCATCGAGTCGAATCATCAGCAGCTTTAAGTACAGACGCCGTTGTTATTATAGTCTATCGGTTTTCTACAGGCATTTCGGGTCCCATTTCGGGGAGTTTACGTCAGAATTGTATAACTTCATTGTGCTAAACCCGTTCCATCATCGGACCATAAGCCAGTGTCATCACAGACAGTCCCATGTGCAAAGAGTATGTTTGGAGGGAGAGAAGACAATTGCACATGTGCTCCTAGACTGCTCAGGTGTCACTGAAATACGTACACGAACTTTAGGATCCCCGAACTCCCTTATTGATGCCCTGAAAAACCTAAGATTCCTAATCTGTTTTTGGAGAGAGGTGGGCTAGTTGGAATAAGCCCACCTAAGGTAATGGATGCGCCACCGGTACATGGTGGATATCCCACCCATACATACAAAACGTTTTGGGAACATATTAATTTTGCGGTGTACAGCTAAGGAGTGGAAGTCCGTGCCGAAGTCTTGTCCTGATAGAGTTTTTAATTCAAGAGTTGCTTCTAAGCAAGCGTGCTCCATCGTCGACTACGTCATCGCTAACCAACAGCCCCTCTAGCCAAGTTACTACCGTTTCGTTTCGATTCTCTTTCGTCGATTGCCTTGAGTCGGCCACGCCTCCTAATTCCTTTGTTCTAACCACGTGACTGAGCGTTGAGATGACGAGATAGTGGCCTAATAATAAACATAAAGGTTATGATACAATTTCAAAGCATTAATCAAAGAATACACTACGAAAAGCTGCATTAATTAACAACTAATAATTACCGTAATTAAAGTCTCACAAGCTAATCTAATAGCAGCAAAACGTTCAAAATGAACAGAGAACAGTTCAGATTGAACGCCGCGAACAATTTCGAGCGCGTGACAATTTTGATGGATCGCTGTGACATATTTAATTTTAACTATCGATAGCAGGGACGCACGCCCGCCCGTTTAAAACACGATCAATCATTTCAAAATGTTTGGAATACGGACACAAGGGTACATTGGGTACTTAGTACCTACATATTTCTACGATAAATGTTTGTGAGCCCTGTAAGGTTAGGGGTGTGCAACTATAGGTACACATTACTGGAAGGTGTCGCACCAATCTACATCTCCACTAATATTATAAAGAGGTTTTTTTTTTTATAGGACGTAATCTCTGAAAGTACCTACTGGTCTGACTGCATTTTTTTTTTTCACCGATATAAAGCTGTTTTATTCCTGACATCGATAGCAGGGACGCACGCCCGCCCGTTTAAAACACGATCAATCATTTCAAAATGTTTGGAATACGGACACAAGGGTACATTGGGTACTTAGTACCCACATATTTTTACGATAAATGTTTGTGAGCCCTGAAAGGTTAGGGGTGTGCAACTATAGGTACACATTACTGGAAGGTGTCGCACCAATCTACATCTACACTAATATTATAAAGAGGTTTTTTTTTATAGGACGTAATCTCTGAAAGTACCTACTGGTCTGACTGCAAAATTTTTTTCACCGATATAAAGCTGTTTTATTCCTGATATCGATAGCAGGGACGCACGCCCGCCCGTTTAAAACACGATCAATCATTTCAAAATGTTTGGAATACGGACACAAGGGTACATTGGGTACTTAGTACCTACATATTTCTACGATAAATGTTTGTGAGCCCTGAAAGGTTAGGAGTGTGCAACTATAGGTACACATTACTGAAAGGTGTCGCACCAATCTACATCTACAATAAAATTATAAAGAGGTTTTTTTTTATAGGACGTAATCTCTGAAAGTACCACCGGTCTGACTGCAAAATTTTTTTCACCGATATAAAGCTGTTTTATTCCTGATATCGATAGCAGGGACGCATGCCCGCCCGTTTAAAACACGATCAATCATTTCAAAATGTTTGGAATACTGAGGGTACATTGGGTACTTATTACCCACATATTTTTACGATAAATGTTTGTGAGCCCTGAAAGGTTAGAGGCGTGCAACTATAGGTACACATTGCGACCTACTGGAAGGTGTCGCATCAATCTACAACTACACTAATATTATAAAGAGGTAAAGTTTGTTTTTTTGTTTGTAGGAGGTAATCTCTAAAAGTACTGGTCCGATTGCATAATTTTTTTCACCGATAGAAAGCTGCTTTATTCCTGAGTGACATAGGCTAGGTATATTTTATGTGCAGGTGAAGCCGCGGGCAAAAGCTAGTATTTTATTCAGGGAATATGTTCGACCTTGGAATAATTTTCTACTTTTACGCGGATGAAGCTGTTTGCAGAAGCTAGTTTGTACCTAAAGGAACCTTAATAGGATCACTTTGTTGTCCGTCCGTCTGTCTGTTAAGACCCTTTATCTCGGGAACGCGTGGAGGTATCGAGTTGAAATTAAAACCATATAATTAAGGCTCTAGTTCCTTAAAGCTGTGAAAAAATCAAAATTCAAAATTAACGAAATAAAAAAGATACGGCCGTTTATGTCGCAGAAAACGTATATTTCGACAATCTCAAGGGGATCAAAATTCATAGGGTACTTTCCGCTGACCCAGAATCCGGAAATTTGGCATCTAGCAAGTTTATATAGCACAGGTATAGGAATAAATCTGAAAACCGAAAATTTATTATGTCACAAAAAAAATGCGGTACGGAATAATTTTCGTAACTCCATTCAGGAATTGAACTATTTATATAGGTACCTAAGTTTATACGGAACCCTCAGTGCGCGAGTTCGATTAGTACTTGCCTAGTTTTTTTCATAAAATAATCACTTCTCCAAGTGAAGATCTTATTAGCGAAACATTATTCATGATAATCTGACGGCCAAAAGTCTGGGACGCAAGATTGTTCGAAGAGTTACCGTGGTCCCAGGAACGCAGAGGGCAACTAAAGTAACACAGGTGGTTATTATATGAGTAAAAGTCTAACACACTCTCTCGCTCCACTCAGAGCGGGAGAAGTTATTTGCTGATATACCACCTCAAAAAACCCAAAAGTCTGACTTACGAGCTGCAATTTCAAGGAGTATCGTAACACCAGTACTTGGGTGTTGCGCCGGGAACAGGTTACGCAGAGCTTGATTTTGAAATGGGCAGTTGACAGAGCATTGGCCCTTTAATTAGCAATCGAACGTTGAATTGAATATTGAACGAACGTCTCGTTGACAATTCGCTTGATACAAGGGCTGACTTTTACCTTGGACAGAGGATGAGCATTATACAGCAAACATTGATATAAACCAACAAATACCTTATTTTTTTTTCGGTGGGAAAAACATCTTATGACATCCCTCGCTCTTGGACGGAGCGGGAGATAGTGGCAGACTTTTACTGATTAAAAACCCACACCTGTTCCTTCGTTGCCTTTCGTACCAAGGCCGTGTCTTCCTTTCAGAATCAGACCCATGGCCCCAGTAGGCTTCGACCCTGCTGGGCCCCTACGGTTTGCTGACAGCTTGTGGCCCGTGTGGAACCGTACGCGCCGTTGACAACTTAAACCAAGAAATACCTAATTTCTAAAAAAAGAATAACGTACCTTTAATATAAAGTTTATTTGAACTTATAATTCCAAGTCAATCCAAAGTTAAAACACTTCAAAGCAACCTGTTTTAAAAAACGGAAATTTCATAGGTAAAAGACCTATTATTAGTATGGATTGTTTGTAGATAGTTTTAATTAGTTAAGTGGTTTTATTTTTTGGTTTAGTATACCTATATATAGGGTGACTGGTAATTAGTGACCGATACTTAAACACGTGATTGTACTCATGATTACAAACAACTTTTCCAAAGAAACTTTGTTAATTTTTAATTTTTTAATTTAGTAGTTAACAACAGAAACGTATACACTGATTACGTACACCGCTGGGTTTGCAAGCTATCACTATTGTAAGTACGACGGCGTCACGCGGCTAACAGCTGAGCGTTGGTCACAGGCACGCGCGTATTACAAACAGCCTTAGATTCAAACAGCTGTTTTGTTATTGTGATAAAACTATTGAGTATATAAAAAAAGTTTCATTAGGAAAGTTGTTTGTGATCATGAGTACAATCACGTGTTTAAGTATCGATCACTAATTATTAGTCACACTATAAATTATAGTCGGTTTTTATATACAAATAATATGTAGCAATTGTTAAATAAATAAATTATAAAAACTTTATTGTACATTCCAGTTTAGTCATAGTGAAAACATTATACTTACCAGCCATTCTTGTAGCCTACAAATGTTGTGTAAACTGCAATACTAAAGCATTACTTGCAAGTTGTTCTAGTTCCACATCGCCCCGGAGCTTTAGCATCGTGATTTATTTGGCCCAGTCGGCTCCTGCTAGCGTGGGAAACAGACATAAAATATTTTTTATTTAGTTCTTAGTTTTTTTTTTTGTTTTTGAGGCGGGAAATCATCTAATGACTTTTCGCGTTCTAGGGCGGAGCGTGAGGGCGTATCAGACTGTTACTTATTAAAACCACACCTATGATTCTTCAGTAGCTCTTTGCATTCTGTGGCCCTAGCATGCATCGGCCCTGCTAGGCCCCTACAGTTTTGCTGACATCGTCGTCCACTGGCGGTGGCTGGTAGTCGGGGTCGTTGTCCCGGCGGCCCTGGCGTGAGGCTGTCTGTTTCCTCGCGCGTCTGACCTTCTCCTTCGTTAGCATTACTACTTCGCAGAAGGAGGCGACCGCCGCATATTCCCTCTCGCCCTGAACCATGGCCCGAACCAGGACCTGGCGCGAGAGATTATCACCGCTAATTGCACCCCAGAGGCTAAGGCGGTGCTACACTCAAGAGGGACACACAACTACCGATTTAGTTGTTAGTTGGGTTCAAAATATAGGTATTAATTAGATCTAATGTTTGTGACTGCCTGAGACTGCCTCGTTGATCTAGTTACCTGCTAAGTGGGTATGAATAGTTCGCTTTGCGCCAAGGCTGCATCCTTAATAATTGCGTTTTTCAGCTCAAATTTCTCCAGCTCTGATTGCAGCGAGAGGAAGTGTCAGATTTAAACTGACTAAAATCCATCTGATAATCTTTCAAACAATACATCGAACGTTCGTTGTCGCACCACATCTGTCAATGAGATTTTTAAAAGGAAGAGAGAACACTTAGAACAGAACTTACGAAATGTGGGTTATTTTTTATTGGGTGGGAAAATCATCTTATGACAAATGACGAAATGTGGGTACGTCTGTTCCTTCTTCAGAGATTATAGGAGATTGACTTGTTACAACGCAAATGGCAACTGAAGAAACACAGGTGGCTTTTTTGTCAGTAAAAGTCTGAAACTGCCTCTCGCTCCACTCAAGGGGGAGGCGTTATTTGATGATTTTTCCACAAAAAAAAGAAAATATAGAAATCATGTTTCATAAAGTAACAAAAAGATTACTGTTGGTATAATAAAAAGGTAAAACGAATAGTCTAAGCTTGTATTCATTCATTTCTAATCTTACGACAGAGATGAGAGACTAGGGAGGGCAAGAAAAGTCAGATAATCGTAATAATACACGGAGTCGGATTATGTGGAATATGTTGGATGGTACTTTGTACAGAAATAGCAATTCATCGAAAAATTTCGCAAGGGGAACAAAAAATAAATAAGAGATGTTACAGAGTTTCAATTCCGATTCCGAAAGGTCGGAAATTCAGTTTGATTTTACATTTGCGATTCCGATTTCGGTTTTATAAGTTTTAATCGAAACTTATATCGGAGGTACTAACAAGCTTATACTTTTCGCGCGGGGAACCACCCTCCCTCGACCCTTCTGTCGATTACTCTTTCACTTGTTATTTTGTTTCGTATTTGGCATGCTGTGACATTGCGCTTCATTCACACCTACTGTCGTAACGTCTAGATGATACTTCGCGTGACCCAACGGCTGGTTTTTACCTCGGACAGAGGATAAGCATTACCATACAGCGTGTCAATACCGCCAGTCTTTTGAGCACGTTACCAGTCGACAGCGATGTGGAAGAGTTTTTTTTACTATATACTTTTTTTTGATTTTAGTTAGTTGTAATTAGCGTTGGGTTTTTTATTTTACTGTAATTATAGTTAGTAAAGTATTTTTTAAATGTAAATTATCACCTACTTTTCTGGGTTCTTGATTAGTTTTAGTAGTGTTTCATTTGGCGTTTTTGCCTCCGTCTCCGATTCCGATAAACCAAATTTGAAAATTCCGGTTCCGATATAAACATTTTAGTAACATCCCTAAAATAAATCTTTAATAAACCTAACATATTGTCGGCAAAGACTGGAATATCGCCGGCTGAAAACCATGAAACTAGTAGTATTTCCTATTAGTGGTGGTTTTACAGACACCAATCTCACTGTAACCGAACTCAAAAACCCATCAGCGCCCGTATTAATATTTGTTCTGTTAGAATTGAAAACGCGGATTGTAAAGCAAAAGCCTAAAAGCTTTCGGAAGAACGAAAACATACGAAAAACTTTTTTTTTGATGATATGTAAAATCTATATAGAAAATCTTTCAACATATGGAACTGCTGTCTACTTTTAGTAAGTAAATTTTAATGAAGTTTGAGTCACTGAAGTTTCCTCTTTAGGAGAGGGAATAGGCACTGCTGCATGGATCGGTTCTGTACGTCTCGCATCCATTGGATTCCCGCGCCCCTTACCAGGTCATCTGTCCACCTTGTAGGAGCCCTTCGGACACAGCAACTTCCGGTACGTGGTCACCTCTCTAGAACCTTTCGGCCCCACCGGCCATCCGTTCTACGAGCAATACGCCCTGTCTACTGTCACTTAAGTTTGGCGATTCTTTGGGCTATGTCTTCGACCTTGGTTCTCTTCACTTTAAGACTTCTGATGGGGCCCACTGTAAGCGACCATGTTTCAGTGCCATATGTCATCACTGGCAACACGCACTTTCGTCTTGAGACACTGGTATGTTGGACGAGAAGATACCGCGCAGCTTCCCTAGCGCTGCCCAGTCGAGTCGGATTCGACGATTGATTGATTTTATCTATGATATTACTTAGTAAAGGTTAATCCCATCCAAGTATACTTAGTTTGACTTAGCAGCTAAAGACAATCCAACGAAGGACCAATGTAGCCCAGAGTTCTAGTTAAAGGTGAAAGCTAGTGGCCTTGTTCCCGCTAGATGTCGTTGAACTCAATATTTTTTGTTCAGTTTATTTTGTTTTTAATTTGTGCTTAGGTGTAGCGCTATACGACTAGCACTAGAATTAATTAAAGACATAAACAGTCAAAATTAGTTGTATATTAAGGCTATAATTTAACTAATTTCTTTAAAGCGGAATATCCGATTTTCGCGAATACCATTTCTTTAACTTAATCATTTTGTAGATAACGAACAACAAACATCTAGGTACATTATGCGATATTTAAAACGATATACGATATTTATCTTGAATTATAATGTAACCCACAGCGCTGTTCACGGATTACTATTAACTAGCTTTTGCCCGCAGCTTCACCCCGCATACATAAAATATAGCCTATGTCACTCAGGAATTAAGCAGCTTTCTATCGGTTAAAAAATTTTTGCAATCGGACCAGTACTTTCAGAGATTACCTCCTACAAACAAAAAAAAAACATACAGACAAACTTTACCTCTTTATAATATTAGTGTAGATGTAGTAATCTACATCTACACTAACATACTATGTACTTACACTTTAAATGGCTAGGACAAAAGCTGCATGCATGACAGCTCACTTCTTATAAATAAATACAAAAATAGAAAAGTAGACAAAAATAAGTAAATAAAACTAAAAACTAATGCTCCAATTACACTAAATACAATTTAAACAAAAAACGTTACCCTCAGCGCCATCTACCGGGTGACGCTCAGGTAGCTTTCACCATAAAGCCATGCTAATACTGTGCCAAGGCGATTAGTCAGGCAGCTATAACGCTACCTGATATTGGCGTCCACGTACCGTTCGTAATTGTTATGGCATCTGGAATATCTCAGCTCGACGTATCTAACTGTATTTTGTGTGGAATGTAGGTTGGTTTGGTACCTACTGAATTACGTATCTGGTTGTAAGTTCTGTAATATCTTTCAGAAATACCTGGATACCTGGGAAATGGGGCCAAAAGTTGAAGTACACACTGAGGGTGCAGTTGCTGGAGTCGCACCGGAATGTCAATTTTAAGGACTTGGTGCGTACTCGCACCAAGTCCAAACTGTTTTCTGCACCTTGCTACGGAAGAATACTTTTGGCAATAGGGCATGGTGTTCCGTCGCTTCCGCTTTTTATCTATGTCTCTCTTTTTCTTTTTTAGGAAAACAGCCTTAAATGCAGCTGTAGCTCATTCCAGGTGCATATCTAACATCTATTGTCTTTTATTTTGAGTTTGGCAATCATCAAAAGATTTCTCCTGTTCTAGAGCGGTGCGAAGGGGCCCGTCAGAATTTTACTGACTAAAAAACACTTGTGTACTTCAGTTGCCCTCTGCTTCCAAGGGGTTACTCTTTCAAATATTTTCATAGCACTACTATTATATTGGTAAGAGTTACTTTTAGTGTAGCTTGTATCTATTAATTTATTTGATTTAGCCTAAAAATAGTCGCACAAAATGTCATCATCTTCATTTCAGCCAATAGACGTCCACTGCTGGACATAAGCCTCCCCCAAATGTCACCACAATTAACGGTCCTGTGCGTCTCGCATCCATCGGATTCCCGCAACCTTCACCAGGGGGCCTAAAAAGGTCACAATAGGCAATTCATCTAAAAGCAAATCATTTCCCGAATTGCTGCCTACTAAATGACATTAGGCAATTCTTCTAAAAGTCGCAAAATGGTTACACAAATTAGCCGAATCATACTCAATTCATTTTTTAGCAGAATCATATTCCATAATATTGCCAGATGAAAAAAATTAAAATATTAAGTTTTTTTTTTCTTAGCTTTTTATTTAACGGATAATTATTTTGTATTAAGTTGTTGTATTAAAATATAAATTCAGTATTTTAGGGTAATAATTTATTAAAAAATGCAATTAAGCCTTTAAATACGAAGTTGAAAATGCCTAAATCTTTGGAAATAATAAATATCAACTTGTTAGGCTGGCAACATACCTACATTGTTGTTTATAACCCTCTGTCGTCTGTGGTTATCTTCTGTCGTCTGTGGTTTACCCTTTGCTTGTGAAAAATCGGTTGAAAGCAATAAATCATATGAATAATGCCATAGTGAAGAGTTGAAGTTGAATTAATCGTAATTTCAAGTGAATTTTTCAAGTGCAGAATGCTTGTTTTTTTTTTAAATACTCTGACGCAAACCATCCACTTGTAAAAACTTTAGGACTGCGTTTCAAGAAAATGATACCAATCCAGCATCTACTTGAGTATTTCTCAATCTAGTGAGTTCGAATGTTTACAACAAAGTAAGTGCTTACCCACTAATATTCTAATATTAATAAGTTTTTATACCTACGCAACTAGATATTAAATGCCAATTTAATTGTTTCAGACCGCACTGTGGCTCCTTTATTTTAATGATGAGGCTTGAAGGATTCTGTCTCAGGTGGAGATGTAACATACCGCAGCCGATACCAATACTGCTCAAATACACCTAATACAAAATTTGAGATACCTAGCAGATGCAGCTCAAATTATCTTTGCTATCTTGGATTACATGTAAATTTGTGTCAATAAAAAAAAATTAAAATTACATTCTATTATACGTACTAAATGGTTTTATTTTGGTAATAAATTACCTAAGCTTGTTTATAATATTCTATAGATGATAATATTAAAAATACTCTAAACTCTCTACTTCAAATTATTTAAAACAGTGTACTTTAGTGTTCAGGGTGAATACTTAGTACTATTTAACCATTTAAAAAGTGATATCTAAACATTAAGCAATTTATGTTACGATCTCTAGCTAGCTTTTATAAATATCTTTAGGTACATATTGTAAATCCAATAAAATGTTGTAATTATGAAGAACATTGATAGTTTAAGCCATTGGAAAGTGACTGAAGTAGATTCTTGCCCTAGTGCTCAAGTGCTCAATAATTATATATAGTCATACTTTTTTTTAAGTCTGTATAGCCCGATAAACTCGGGGTTCGGCACTTCATAAATTTCAAGCAATTCCATTTTTCGAAGAAATACAATTCGTTGGCGACTTAAAAGGCTCTCAGTAATGCGCGTGTCTTTTAGGAAATACGCGTAAAGTCCTAAATTTGCCATTTTTTAAGTTTAATATATAATCCCCGAAAAATGAATTGTAAGATGTTGCTCTTCAGTAACTTTTTATGATTCTGCTAATGAATTCTAAAGCAATTCATATTATGTGAACCATTTTACGAATTTGCTGTCAAATAGACCCGTCTGTCAAAAAAAATGTCAAATAGATGAATTGCCGAATATGATTCATAATATGAATATTGTTTTTGTATAGTAATATGAACTGACAATTCGTGACCATTTTGCGATTTTTACCGTGATTCATAATATTTTCCTATGCGATTCTGCTAAAGTGACCTTTTTAGCCCCTCAGGTCATCGGTCCACCTTGTAGGGGGCCTTCCAACACTGCGTCTTCTGGTACGCGGTCGCCACTCCAGAACCTTTCGGCCCCAACGGCCATCTGTTCTACGAGCAATGTGCCCTGCTCATTGCCACTTAAGTTTGGCGATTCTTCGTGCTATGTCGGCAACCTTGGTTCTCCTGCGGATATCTTCATTTCTGATTCGATCACGCACAAAATGTAAAAATAAGAAAACAAAGTAAGTAATAAGGTAAGTAAGATTTCCATTCCCATTAACATTGCAGGACCTTTTCTAGCCGAAAATACACTAACATGATAAGTAGCTGTCTCAATTCCATTTACGCTTGGGACCTTTTCATAGCTTTTGATTATCTGTTACTCTCTGAAAATAGGCAGTGAGCGAAAGTGAAGTTTAGTGGGTGTTTTAATAATTCATAAATTGATTCCTAGTGGAAATGTGATATAAAATTGGTATAGTTTTATATCTCAAGTGTCTGCAGAATTGGACAGTGGACAATACATATATGGAATCATTAAACATGTGTGATCTTGATAAAATGTAGCTGAGAATTTTATAGTGTTGACTATCTCAGCGAAGTTTGCCAAGAAGGCTGACTCGATACTTTTACTGCCAAATACTACAAAAATATTAGAATGTGTTACATTCGTATTCTAATTGTAAATAAAGTAACTGTATTCATACTAAGACATGGCTCAAAGGACTTAGTATCCAAGCCAAAAACATTATTAAAAAAAGGCTGGGAGCGCAAACCATTTTTTTTATTTTACTTCTTAGTTCCTTAATCGAATTCATGTTTTCACTTTTAAATTAGGAACTCGCTTGTGGAAAACGATAGATGTTTATGGAAAGATCACGCTTACGCGATTCCTGTTGACTTGTTTTAAAGACAAGACATACTCTAGAAAAAACTAGACAGACTTCTACGCTTTGGCTTCGCGCGTGCGTAGTACATATGTCGTGGCCAGATTTTAGAAATTAAAGGCCAAGTAAAACTGACCAGATCGGTTTAAACGTTAAAGTTTGATGATATTTCAATCTTCGTTTGGCCTCTCTTCTTTAGACTTTTTGTATTTATTATTTATTATATTGAAATCCTACATCAATGACATGACCAAACGAGGATTTACATATTTTCAAATGTTAACGTTTAAACGATCTGGCCAGTTTTAGTTGGCCATATCATGAAGTGATCAATTCTAAGATCTGGGCACGACAGATATAAGTATATCGCTGCTTAGCGTAAATATAATGTTGAGAAAAGGCACTTAATATGACTATAACGGCTTGCTGAAAATATAGTCCTTTAAAGGTAATTATGTACGCGGGCGAAGCCGCGGGCAAAAGATAGTCGTTGATATAGCTGATCATCGTCATTTTCAAAATTTGAAGAAAGAGGCAGAATCAGAAACGTTTATTTCAAATAGACCAATTACAGGCACTTTTGAATTGTCAAAAAGTCGAGCAATGAAAAAAAAACAAGTGAAGTTAAATTGCACGTTCCAAAGCGTAGATCTCTATAGAAAAGAACGTGCAAGAAACTTGATGGACACTCTTTTAAAGTAATCGCATATGTTCTGAAACACACATTATATTACATTTAAAGAGTTACCTTGGCCTTGGATGGGTTTTAGTCAGTAAAAGTCTGACACAGAGCAGGGGAGAGTTAATTAATGATTTCCCACGTCAAATAAAAGGTGCCTTATGACATGTATACTTATAACTCTATTAAAATTCACCCTTTACCCGCAGTAGCATATACTCCATCTATATCCACCAAGTCTAATCGATTTAGGAATAATAAATGAACCTAAACCGTTCTACAGGCTATTAACGAGTAAGGTAACCCCATTTCTTTGTATATTCCATGTTTGCTTATTAGAAGTGAGGGCTAAATATTTTTCCTTTGTCTGCGTTCATGCGTTCGATATGATTGGCAGTCAGGTACGTGGTTTCCTTGACGTTGACGTTGGTATATGTACGGTGGTCTTGCCGGCTGTAACAGACTGTTTTACTGATCGACAGGTCTTTACGCAAGCTTCGTGTACAGTCTCGACAGGAAATAGATGAAGGAAACTGAAAAGATATCAGGATAACAACCTCTTTTTTTGAGATTGTAAATTATCAAATAGCTTCCATATCTATCTATCTATATATATAAATGAATAGTTGTTCGTTAGTCCCACTAAAACTCAAAAACGGCTGGAACGTTTCATCCATGGAGTTTCTTGCCCATTCTTCTTCATAGAGATCCACGCTTTGGAATGAGCAATTAGCATCATTTTTCTGATTGACTGACTTCTTGACATTTCAAAAGTGCCTGGTTTATTTGAAATAAAATGCTTTGAATCTTAAAAACTTGATATTTCTACTTGTCTCTAAGTAAAGAGTTGATGGTTTTATGAGTATAGTTATGTTAATACATACATGTCGTATCTGCAAAATTATATTTTGTTAACATGCCAGCTGGAAATTCCAAAATAATTTCGAAAATTTGTCTAGCCTGGAGCATTCGACATAAACTTTAAAATTTTGATTTTAAACGATTTATCAACTTTAAATTGTAATTGAAAGTTCCTAGAATTTAAATTTTAATCTCAGAAGCAATTACGATGAAATTTGCGCTCCAATCTGAAAATTACACTCCGCTTCACTTGATTTTCTTCGTCAAAATATCTGCTAAATGAATTTACAACGTAAGTAAAATATAAAAATATTGTTTTTGACGTTTCCCTTGAATGCAAAATTGAAGCATCATTAATTCAATTTGATAAAAATTACATAAAAATTTGCATTTTCATCCGCCATGATTTTTCATAATTGTTGGCGTCAGAAAGTACTTTTGAGTGTTTCTAAAAGCGATTGTTCACAACTGCCTCAGCGTTTTCCGCAATAAAGGAGAAGTGGACAAACCTTTTCTGTAAAAACATTCAAATATCCGGCAACCAGCTTAGTTACCCACCGATAACATCAACTTGCCTTGGCGCTTAAGCCAATTCGTTTCACCAAAATTACTACTCAGTAATGGCAGTAATTTAATAGAAAAGGTCAACTGTTGTTTAGTGACAGCGGGTCATTTTCATTATGCCGAGCACCTGTCGGCCTTTCGGCTCTCCTCTAGGGACTTTCTTTCGTGCTGATAAAAATCAATTTGCGAGTATTGTTCTATATTCTTATCTTAATCAAAGAAAAATATTGGAAGGGAAAGAGAAATGCGTTGTGATTTTTAATCAAGATTCCGTTTAATTTTGTGTTGTGTTATTTTTTCGTTGCGTTTTTTTCCTTTTTAGGAAAAGTTGGAGCCTTTAACAATTTCCTAAACCGTTTTTTCGTGTTCATAATTTAACGTAGAAAACCTGATGGTTAAGTACAGCTATTTCGTTTGGAAAACATTTTCTTGTGAATTTGTAGTTGAATAATGCAATAATGATAGACGGTTTCAGACCTTGACCTGAAACGAGCCCTAAACAGTCCAAATTACAGTTGAAACTACGTAAAGCTGAGGTATACCTGTGTTGTTGTTAGAATGAGTCACAGGAGAATGCCTACACACAATAGTAAGCTAGCTCAGCCGGTCGTTAGCTCGTATTACGCCAATGTAAACACAGCAATCGCCTTTATAATTCTATTTTTCTTTGAACTAAACTTTTTAAGGCATGTAGAAGTAGTTCGCGTTGATTTCCTTACAACATATTAGCATACAAATTAAATTGTTCGCCATTTTCCCGGCTAAACGACCAACGGAGACCACGGTCGCGATTAAGCCTTAAAGATAGCGGGAAATGGTGAGAATCAATCTACTGTAGGACTCGTAAAAACAATATATGCTGGGAACAGTTGGAAATCTAAGGACTTAGGTCATGAGTTTAAGTTAAAAGGTATTAAGGAGAACACTCGGATTAGACGCCATGACAATGTAAAAACCCCTTTAATTTTTTTTGAAGTGGAAAATAAAGTAATTGGTCCTGCCGCTCTAGATGGAGCGCGAGGGAGTGTTAGATTTTAACTGACTAAAACCCACCTGTGTTCCTCTAGTTGCTCTTTACGTTCCAGGGCCACGGTCATGTGAAAGAAGGCAAAGAAGGAACAGGAGTGGGTTTTAGTCGAGAAATGTGAGAAGTAGGTAGTTGGACGATTTCACACCAAAAAAAAGGGCCACGGTAGGTAACACTTTTGAACGATACCACAACTCAGGATAGGAAATCTAAGGCTCATATTCGAAGTTAGAAGATTTGAAGAGGTCTTTCAAATTCCAATCAACAACAACAATCCTTAAACGACAACGTACAAATCCTTTGTTTATAATTCGAGGTGGAAGTACAGTTGAGTAGAGGGACATTTTTACGTGGGAAATCATCAAATAACTTCTTCCGCTCTGGGTAGAACGGGAGGGAGTGTTAGCCTTTTACTGACCCACAGTGTTCCTCCAGTTGTCCTTTATTGCGAGAGCTGGAGGAACTCCATCAAACAAACCGCAGAAACTGGCCCCAACAATTATGCTGCCATCTCTTTGAGTTTGAGGGCAAGTCTTGTCTTGAAATAAAGGGGTAGATTTCAATGAAGAATTTAATCTTAAACGATACAAGGCCAGTACTTTATAGACGGTTATAAGTATTTACTGTGTATTGTTCTGTTATTATAAACTTAGCCTTGATCGCTGAATAGCTATAGAGTCTAACAACTTGTTCTTGATATATAATTTACAGTGATCATAGTACCATAATTTATTTATGGAAATTTTAGGTTAGGTAAGTTTTATTTTAGACGAAAAACAGCCACAGCTGATGTAGCAATATGGAGGATTTTTATGAGGTTCTCACGCTTCAAGCGTTTTGTACTTTCCTTTGGTGAGGATAAAAGATTTTTATGATCCACTTTGGTAATGATATTAGGTTGAATTTTGCTACTGAATATAACTTCAGTTACTCATAAGGATCCATAAGGATCTAATGGTGTTTTTCGAAGTTGGCGAAATTCTGATGAAATCAAGTTTACCTATTTCGAATAGTGAGAAACTGGCTAACATTTTTTTTTAAACCTTTCCTCACTCTAGTAATTACCTATTTTTGTATCGTGGCTGTATTCACAAATATGTAAACTTACATACACAAGACGCCTAAACCTGAATCAACTATCTGTAAGCCATACAAATATTTGATCCGAGCGGGAACCGAACCCATGAAAAGAAGTGCAGCAGTCAATTTCTCAACCACTGTGCCATGTCGTGCCGTTTTTGCCCAACAGTAGAAGTAGAATAAAATAAACTTTTTATTACACCAAAAAGTAATACAACTTATACATAAACTTAAATCTATAGGTAGAATGGTGGTCTTATCGCTGACAGCGATATCTACCTATCGCCTTAAAGAGATGTTAGCAAAACTTATGGGGCTCAGTAGGGCCGAAGCCTGCTAGGACTGCGGGAACGTTTAAAAGAGAGTGACCCTAGAACGCAAAGGGCAAATGACCACGCGCGCCTCAGGGAGATGTCAGCAAATCGTAGGGGCCCAGCAGGGTCGAAGCCTACTGGTGCCATGGGTAGTGTGAAAACGAAACCCGGGCCCTGGGACGAAGGCAACGAAGGAACAGGAGTGGGTTTTTAGTCAGTAAAAGTCTGCCACTGTTTCCCGCTTCTCCCAAGAGCGGAATTTGTCATAAGATGATTTTCCCACCAAAAAAAAGGGCAAATGAAGGAACATAGGTGGGTTTAATCAGTAACTGACAAGCCCACCCTAGAGAGGGAGAAGTCATTTGATGATATTCCACCACAAAAAAAGGACTTGCTTAGAATAATATTATTTTTCTTTTTTTTTAGTTTGTGTCAATGATTTCACTCGCTTGAATTTGAGTAAGTTATATTTTTAGTAACATTCCTATTTAAATTTATTCTTTCAATATTTTAATGTCTGTTTTTGATAACAATTTTCTATTGAGAGCGTACAACTGAAATAATATAACATTTATCGAATAAAATATCAAAGCATTTAATTCATCGGAACTTTGTATTTGAACGTTTGTTTAAATGGAAACACATTTATAATGGCAAAATTTTGAGAAATTATTAATCTAACTTTTCCCCTAGAAATTGTGTAATATAAATCTATTTACAGGTACAACAATATGCACGTAATAAAAATGCTTGTTGTGTGTTGTGTGTTAAGGTTGTCTGGTAGATATCGCTGTTAGCGATAAGACCGCCAATGTACCCATAGATTAAGTTAGTTTATAAGTTTTTGTTATTATTTTGGTTTACAATAAAGTTTTACTCTATTCTATTCTTGTCCATATACGAGTATATCTATCTAATATATAAAAATAGATATACCATTTATAAAAATGATCGCAAGGAAACATACTCTAGGGATAAAAATCCTGTGCTATTCCAGGACATGGTCTACCCATATGCAAAATTTTATCCGAATTCATTTAGTCGTTTGAGCTTGAAGAAGCAACAAACATACACACACAACACACATAATATTTGTGTAGTTCCGTGTGATTAAATTCCATAAATTAAAGAATATTACCACTAAACTAGGTAAATTCTTGATTAAAACCTAATCAAGCCTGATATTAAGCCTCAGAAACATAAATATAATACAATCATAATTAAAAAAATTAGAATAGAATAGAATAAACTTTATTGTACATCAAAATAGTAATGCAGCTTCTTCGTAAACTTTAATCTATGGGTACAATGGCGGTCTTATCGCTGACAGCGATATCTACCAGACAACCTTAGGATGGATCGAAAGGACTAAAATAATACAGGGAGTAGTTTGCGGTGTACTGCTAACAAGTACCTATATTTTCAAGATCAAAGCCGTTTGAAAGGAGCAAGGAAACAAGCCAAAAAATTTCATGCTGTTAAAAATATTTTTTTGGCAAAAGTCATACGAAATAATCGTTGATAATGTTATATATGAATCTATAATAAATATATATTTCTTCAAATCTATTAACCCAGCCGTTACCATGGAGTAGGCTTCAGAAAGTCACTGTTTTATGGCACTAAATAGGAGTAAGGGCCTTAATTATTTCTCCAGTTCTATACATTTTATAGACTATTTAAACAATAATTAAGGCTCAAATTTAAGGCGACAAAATATCACCCGTTTTCTAAAACATAACAGCCTACTTAGGACTTATGAATAAAATATACAACTTACCTAAACGAACTTTATTAATTAAGACTCAATTGATTTTGTAGGAATAAAATTTGCGCGAATCAAGTTTGGAGCAATGACGAAAGTGACGGGATTGGCAACATGGTCACAGTCATTTTTAATAAAAATGACATAGGTTGGAAAAAGAATGGGGTTTGTAAGGACTATATTGTCGTTAACGATAGCTTGTATGTATCTTTTTGAGGTTCCGTATCCAAAGGATAAAAACGGTACAGTATTGTTACCACTCCGCTGTTCATCTGTCTGTCACCAGGCTGTATCTCATGAACCGTGATAGCTAGACAGTTGAATTTTTTACAGATGATGTATTTCTGTTGCCGCTATAGCAACATAGCACTAAAAACAGAATAAAATAAATATTTAAGTGGGACTCCCATAACGTCATTTTTTTATCCTTTTTTGCTTCGGACTGGCTCTTTTGAGGTGATAATCATTTAATGGCTTCTCCCGCTCTTGGGCGGAACAGGAAGGCGTGTCAGAATTTTACTGACTAAAACCCACTCCTATGTTCCTTCTTTGCCTTGCGTTCCAGGGTCCCGGGTTTTCCTTTCAGAAGGGAACCCATGGTCCCAGTAGGCTTCAACCCTGCTGGGCCCCTACGATTTTACTGACATCTCCTTGAGGCGCGTGTGGACGAAACCCTCCGTGCGCATGTTCGACTTGCATTTGGCCCGTTTTTATCAGTTTGTCACCATGTTCCTCTGTTCTTATATAATAAACTGAGAACCAGAATCCATAGAGGAACGTCAAACCTCTAATAAGCTAAACAAGTTAGTTCGAAACGTATTTCAGTCACAAAAAGTGTACCGAGCATAGACCTAGTTGGAAACAGCGACAAAAACTATAGAGGCCGGTGGAATAGTACATTTTGATACAAGTGCAGAAAGTTTGTCATTGCGACCGAGGCGGAATTCGGACGAGCCTTAGGCGAGTGTGTTATATGTAGCCGAGGCCTGCAGTGATAAATTTGCACTTGTATCAAACGACTTTTTTCAATACACTTACGAAGAAATGAATAAACGGGAGTTGACCGGTGAGTTGTGGGGGTCGACGCGCGCCCAGCCTGATACGATACATGTAATAACATTGTGGCGGGGAGAGCTCGCGCACTTTTCTGCACTAGTGCGGAAAACAGTCAATAGCGTGCCTAAAAGCGGTGGGATAAGAGCGGGTTTTCGGGTAAGTGTATTGAAAACACTTTTTTTGAAAGTATTGTGAATGGCAGCTAATAGATACTAAACCTATGGACAGACTTTGCTTAACCCTTCTAAAATTTTTGAATAGAGTTGCTTCATATTTTTTACTAGCTACAGCTAGCGGCTTCGCCCGCAAATCTCATGATATGAAAATAATTCCTATTCCTAGTACTCAGGGATAGTGCAACTACATATCAGTCACAGAATTTTCAGAATCGGTTCCGTAGTTTCAGAGATTAACCCCTACATAAAAACTTACAAATGTTTTCTCTTTATCTATATATGTAAAAATGAATAGCTGTTCCTTAGTCTAGTCTAGTCTAGTTAAAACTCGAGAACCACTTGACCAATTTGGCAAATTTTGGTCTTGAAATATTCGTGATAGTCCAGGGACGGTTTAAACGGTGAGAAGAAATGGAAAAAAATTACAAACAAATTAAAATGTCATTTTAAAATGAAACATGCTGTTCTGGTAATGCCTACTACCTACTGTCTGGTAGAAAATGCCTCGTTGCATTAAGTCCGCCTATATACCACAACTGTACATGAAGTTTAAATAAAATAAATAAATAAATATTATACGTACCTATGTACGGCCAAATGCGAAAGTGCATAGGAGCTACAGAAAAAAAATCGTGTGAAGCGAGAAATGACGCCATCTAGCGTAAAACCAGATTGAAATGTTGCTATCGACAACATTACATTATACTGTTAATAGATGGCGCCGCTGAGCTTCAAATGCTTCAAATTAATGCTTATTTTTGTACTTTCTTTTTGTTTCTTCATACATTGAAATAATTTATAATTTCTTTTAAAGAGATGAAGATATTAAAATTGAATATCAATTTATAAATATTTGATTATCTATGTGTTAGTTTTCAAACTTGAGAGGGTAGGTTGAATATGGATTTCCGTTGAAGTCCATAAGAACGCTAAAGATTACATTTCTACGAACCGAGCGAGCACGATACTTCCGTGCGTATGTGTGCGCGTGTATGAGTATCCACATTCCACAGATAACACACACTAAGGAACTGTCGTCGCACTGAACTTAAAACATCATTATTATTTTTCTGTGCCATTGAATACGCATCACACAGTCACAGAGGCGACTTTTTCTTACCATTGCATTGATAAAATTCACGCAAATATGTCATGTGCTGGTAGCCGAATGAACTAAGTGTTGGATTCGCAAACAACGTAGCCCGAGTTCAAATCATGGTCGGTCCGTTGCGGTTATTTCTTACTTTGAAAATTCCCAATCTATATTAATATAGTTGTTTTTTATATTGCTATGAAAAATACTATTGCATTTTTTGCACTAAATAGTTGCAAATTACGAATATGATCTATTAACCACAAGAAGAACACATTCGTAATTTTCAATTATTTAGTTGTTATATCTTTTCGATGTTGTAAGGTGGAAATAAAAAGACGTGTTTAATAAAAATCTTTATTCTTTATATTTACAAATTAAACATTTATGAGAATTGTGACGTCGAATTGTTACTTAAACAAAAAAATTATCTTGTAACCGATAACTATGTTACGTGTAAGATTGTTTGTTGGAAGTATACCCACTTAGACCATTCATAATATGAATAACGTAACAATAAAAGGATATTAAAATTTTAATAAAATAAAATATAGTTGTATATATCCAGTTATTTATTGAAAAGTGATATATGATTTAGACTTTGTAAACATTTTATTTTTATGTAACGTCACAATGAATGTATTGAGGTCATAGCTTAATTGTTCATTTTCTTGACGAAAAGAAGATTGAAACTAAACCTCAATTTCTGTTAAAAGAACTTTAGTTCTCACAAGATAATCGTCAATTAGATGAGAAAAATAAATTGAACTATTATGTTAGAACAGTGTGGGTAGAAGAATAAAAAACGAAATAGAATCATGATTATTGTCAACAAAATTGATAGCGAGTTCACTGCATTCTTAAGATAAGGCGATGGCACAAGTTAAAAGATATAGCTGTTTTAAACGAAAGTAAACACAATATAATTCAGTGTTTGTTAACGAATAATCATGGATATGTTAAAATAAAATGGCCTACTAAATATTTAATTACACCGACTGATTTCACTAAAACTTAATATTTTGTATAACCCCCATTATTTTCGATACAGTCAAGTAGACGTTTGCGCATGGACCCAACCATATTACCGCATATTTCGCTCCCTCTAAAACTTTCCCTCACCTCCATGCAATGGGTTTTTAATTGTTCCGTAGACCTCTCATTCCGCGAGTCCCACCTTTACACCATCAAACCCCATAGATTTTCTATGGGGTTGAGGTCGGGTGATCGCGCTGGCCATGGAATAACAATTACTTCCGGGTGATTGTGAAACCACTCACGCACAGTACTCGCTCGGTGAATAGGACAATTGTCCTGGACAAACGGAAATTGTGCTAACTCATCAGCTGGGTAAATGTTGCGCACAGTAGGTAGCATAATTGAGTCTAACACTTCCACATAAGTTGAACTGTTTGCGCGTGGAGAAATGAAAGCCAGTTCTCCAGGTCCTGCTGCACTCATCCATACCCACATATTAATTGTGATTCGACCTGATTCGGTGTTAGGAATAATGTTGTTATCACACCAGCGAGTGTTATTCTTGCGCCATAAGTGAAGCCTGCCCTTTTGACTGGATTTAAATGTTTTTTCATCTGAAAATACCGCAGTATTCCAGTCAAAATCTAAATAATCACGTGCGAAACGTAATCGTTCTTGTTTATGCCTCTCTGTCAAGTACGGCTTTTTAGCAGGTTTTCTGTGATGCACACCTTCAGCGTGAAGTGCACGGCGAACAGTATCCATCGAGGTGTCATATAATTCCGCAAAATGTCTCGTTGGTGCGAAACCATTCGTTTCGTATACGTCCACCATATGTCGTCGCTGCGCCTCGCTAATAAGCTTCGGTCTCCCACTTCTCTTTCGACTAGCAAGGCTACCTTCGTCCTCATATCTTTTTATCCAAAGACTTACAGTATTTTTCTAAAACAAAAAAAATATATATTAGGCAGCTATACCTACTTGACTTCATTTTCATTATATAAAATGTTAACAATCATAATGATTGAATATAATTTTAAAATAAAACTGCATTTATAAATCCAATAACCAATCCAATAAACCCAACGATTTATGAATTTCTCTTTTAAGCCTCATAAAGATACGATGGATGGATTCATAAATGGCATACATTTTAATTAGAAGATTAATTTATAATAAATTTACAATTCATTAATAGCTATTATACTCACATTCAGTCCGGTTTCTTCAGATATTTGTGTTTTATTGAGACCGCTTTTATGCAGCCCAATGATAGTCGCCCTCACTTCAATACTAATATTAGCCTGCATTTTGCGAATATTACTATACTGTTAACCACACGTCACTAACCAACAACTACAACCAAACGACAGTTCATTTCGGTCAAGTTAAACTTATGTCTACCTCGCAGAAATCTAAATCTTTATTTAGTTTTTTTGTGATCATTTTCGACCTCTAAGAAATGTGTGAACAAGTTAAAGAATAATTTAATATATGTAATGCTAATCCATAACTTCCAATCGGGTTCCGGCTCCAACTTACAAAAAGTCAACCATTGCGTGGGATTTGAACTTGCGGCACATTGATTTGCGCTTCAATCTGTGTCAATACCACTAGGCCATCTTGACTTATGCTAAGTTGATGAAATTATGAACTACAATCAGTTGTTGACGACAATGATGACGCATGTGTCTATTATTTGTTAAACTAAAAGACAAGTTTATACTTTGTGAGATTGCCTTTGCTCGCCTCTTAGCTGTGAAGAAACCAACGCCATCTAGTTTAATTTTCGAAAACTTGAACTCTAACGTGCAAGGGATAATAGGCGTTAATGTATCTAAGCACTTTTATTGGGTCATAGTACACATACGCAAAGAGAATACCAATCAGAAAATACTACTTGAAGATGAAAAAGCAATAAATTCTCGAAAGATAATAACACTTTATAGAACAAAATATCTGCTTTAACTAAACAAAATAAATGTAAGAATACCATTATAACCCAGATTCCTGAGATCGAAAGCTAACTAAAAAGAAAGCAATCGCTATCTTACGATTCTCCAGCGTTTACTTTCAGTCATAAATCTCAAAGTGAATGCGAAGCGAACTTTGATGATAGTGAGGAATAATGGCAGCTTGGACGATAAAATATAAATGTGCCTCGTTAACTGTTAACTATGGTGGTGTAGAATAGGAAAAGAACAGGGTTTGTAAGGAATACATTGTCGTTGACGATAGCTTACATGTATCTTTAGTAGACTGGCCTGTTGGTCTAGTGGTTAGTGACCCTGACTGCTATACCGAAGGTCGTGGGGTCGATTCCCACCCAGGACAAATGTTTGTGTGATGAGCACGATCATGTGTTCTGTGTCTGGGTGTAATTTATCTATATATGCATGTATTTAGAAATATATAAGTATGTTTATCAGTTGTCTAGTACCCATAACACAAGCTCTGCTTGGGACTAGACGGCGTTGTGTGATAGTTGTGGAATATTATTATTATTATCTTTTTAGGGTTTCGTACCTTAAGGGAAGAAACGGTACCCTATTAAGACTTCACTGTTCGTCTGTCTGTTACCAGGGCGTATCTCATGAACTACATAAACTGTGATAGCTAGACAGTTAAAATTTTCACAGATGATGTACTTTCCGTTGACCTAGAACCCTGAAATTTGGCATGAAGCAAGGTCTTATAGCACAAGTATAGGAATAAATCTGAAAACTGTAAATTTGTAGTTGCATCACAAAAAAGATACTTTTTTTGATTCGGAAAAATCTTCGATACTCGTTTTGGGAATTGAACTATTGACATAAGTTAGTTTGTACGGAACCCTCAGTGTTCGAGTCTGACTCACACTTGCCCAGTTTTTTAAGCAAATAAATAATTAAATAACGCCTCCCGCTTTGGATGGAGCGAGAGGCAATGTCAGACTTTTACTGACTACAATCCACTTCTTTCGAACAATCCAGCAGCGCCTAAACAATTTGTAATACCCAAACTACGAAATTACATTTACCACAAATAAACAGCAATTTATACAATGACAACCAAATAGTAACTGTCCTCTGTTCGTAATTAAGTTGTAATTAGCTTGTATAATCTGAAACACTGTTATCTTGGCTCTGGGTGCCATCTAATAACACACGCGTTCTTTGAGATACCATCTGATCTATAGTAAATGTTATTGTTTGGTTCCTTCGGGCGAATTCGGGAATCCTCGTATATTATGCGGAAACTGTTACAGCTATTACGAAATTTAGATACGTAGAAATACAGATACAAATACTCGTACATATACCGGAAAATTGCCGACTCCTTATGATTGTAATAAATCTTCATTACATTTTAATTTTTCGATGTATTACGAAAAAATCATTTTGTGTACGATAAAATCACATCCAAATTCATTTGTTTTAACATAACCGGGTCTTATTTAAAAAAAATGTTTACAATTTCTCGCGATATTTGACAATGAAACGGCGTTTCATACACATACAGCCTGTGACATATACAGCCTGTATATGTCTCCGGAAAATGGCACAATATAAGAATACATAAACATTTTCAAAATTTACTTTTTGTGTGTTGACACACTACTGCTTATCTGCATCCATACGGCCTACGGGATGGTTCGGGAGCGTTACAGCGGCCCTGGAACGCAAAGGGCTACTGAAGGAACACAAGTGGGTTTTAATCAGAAAACGTCTGACACCCTGACAGTCCACCTAGAGCGAGAGAAGTATTGGTGATTTCTGACCTCAAAAAAAAAGCTAATGTATGAAATAATTCGCGACGGGGCCACACGAGAACATAACCGGAATTTGCACATAGGATGTATTGATTTCCGGTAGGTAGAATGTTTTCCATACCTCACCGAAGCTGTTTGGTTATTTCTCACCTCAATAAGAAGATAAAATTATACATATACCGTACAGTCTTCCTATATCGACTTCCCCACGACCCCAACCTCTTCAATCCTAATCTGCGCCACGTCCTCGGCTCCATCTAATTGAAGCTCAAGTTTGTACGGATCGCTTCGCAAAGGATTCCTTCGTTTTGTTTCACGTGCGCTTGATTCCTCGACCGTTAAAGCGTCTATTAGAACAGGTATCCTGTAGCGATTTCAATAAGCGCTTTATTGCTTCACGGACAATGCGACCAGTCTTTTCTTTTGCTGATAAATCATAGAGTGCTTGCTTGTGAAGATGTGCCGGCGTTTTTAATATTTTTGTATGTAGTTTGTTCCTTCTTTAATAAATCTAAGATATATATTTTTTATTAAGATTTTACGTTTATTGGCTTAAACATGAATACCGTCAAACGGGGTAAATAGGAACGCAGGGGTGAATAGAAACGACTATTTCATTAGGACTTTACTAATTTCTTCCAAAATTGGTTTTTAGCAAAGTTTCCATTATTTTTAAGTACTGCAATTATTTCTTGCATTGCAATACAAAACAAATAAAGAAGAATTGTTAAGGTGTGTTGTTGTTGTTGGTTTTCAGCACATAAGTGTGCTGAAAACAATTTCTTAATAACGTGAAAAACCCCTTTAAAGTTTGGATCCTATTCACCTCTGCGTTCCTATTTACCCCGTTTGACTGTACCTACAAACTTATATGGTGACAATTTATGTATTACTTTACTAGCTTCTGCCGGTGGCTTCGCTCGTGCAAAAGTAGGTTTCTCTGTACAAGTTTTGGATTCTCGTTACTTTCCCTTAGGAGGTGAATTTTAGAAAATCCTCTCTTACTGCTCACCTACGTCATAAGAGGAAACCTTGTGCAAAAGTTTGCGCTCCTGTTTCGGCTGTGTGTTGATATGTCAGGCAGTCAGTTTATCCTTTCCTTTATTATTTATTGTACACACAATTTTAAACATACAATAAAATAGGACAGTTTATGTACATACACGAGTTTAACCGAGGCAAGTTTTCTTAGAGCAAACCATATAAATGAGAAAGAAATTTTGCACTTGAGGATAACTTTAAATGTACAAAAAAACACTTAAGCACATGAATGAAATCTACTTTAAAATAAAAAAATATACTAAACAGATATGTGTACAGCACACTAAACTCTCCTCCTCTCACTCCTTTTATATATAAATAAATCATAAATTGTCATCTTAAAAGTTTACAAAATAAAAATAGATCATCATGTTTATCTTGGTTTTTGCCCACAAATAAAAAAAAGCTGCTAGAATAGCGTGTCATTAAGTTAAATTATAAAATAAAAAATGTTATATGCAACAAAATAAAATTATTTTCATAAGAAAGTTTGAAATCTGTGTTTAGGCTTATCAAGTGCAAGCTCGAATACCTTACTCATCTTCTAATATACCAATGCAAATTTTGAGATATTTAATAAATAAAAGTCATTTTAAACCAGTATCATTATAATGCGTCACTGCAAAAAATCTCACTTGACAACAGATTTTTGCTTTTAAGTCGACTTGCATGTATAATTTATTTAGTTTCAAAACTCGCTTTACAAGTCTAAAACTTGAGTTTTATGATTAAATTCGCATTAGTATGAAAGCGCTAATAAATCACTTGAAACGTCAACATAAAAAGTGATACTATAATTTTGTTCTCAGGTACGGGGTCGGTGACCTGAGCACTTTGTAAAGTCGCCGCCACAGCGCAAGCTATTCTCATAGATAAGCTCAAGCTGCACACTTCGTATTTTAGCACTCACAGCTCCTTTTTCTGAACAAACGAGAAGAAACTTCACTGATATATAAAAACTAGGCACGTACTACTAAGTACGTGTACATACTCTGGTAAAATAGCATCATATTATGTTACGTTAAGTTTTAGTTATGAGGCCATTTGCACACCATTGCAACATGGCTGCGGACCGAATGTGGCGGTAATAGAACAGAATGAATGGAAATGGATTGCATTTCACAGCAGTATCGAGGCGGTTGCTAATGTTTGCCGTGCTAAATATACAAAGCATCATCTATGTACTTATTTTTCTGTTTCCGTCATCTTTTCTTTTATTATATAAGTGTGTAAGTACATGGATTGTTAAATAAATTTTTAAATAAGCTATGCTAAGTATAGACAACAAAATATTTGTTTTCATTGGAGTCGTATGCGCTATTAATAAGCAGTCATTCATTGTGCGTACTGCTAATGAGTGGAATTTCTTCCCAGAGTCTGTGTTTCTTGATAGCTACCACCATACCTAGGGGTCTTTAAGTCAAGAGTGAATAGGTTACCTCTAGGCAAGCGTGCGCCATCGTCGAAAGTTAACGCGGCTATGGAACACAAAGAACCACTGAAGGAACACAGGTGGATTTTAGGGTGTTTTTAATATCGTACGAATTTCATCACGCATGCAGAATTGCTCCGCATGGCCGGGCTGCTGTCCGATATCACTCCCCACATCCCGCATGTGTATTCCACGCATTACAACAAATACTTGTATGAAAAGGACATTTGCGGGGGCTACGCTTGCGGAGCAATCTAGCATGCGTGATGAAATCCGCACGATATTAAAAACACCCTTAACCAGTAAATTTTTAGCTTTTCATAATTGTTTAGGTTAAAAAAAGGGGATAGGCCGGGATGATTTAATCAGAGTGTTCACTCACCAGGTGTTTTATATTCTGATGAATAACAAAATCATTGGTCAGAATCGTTGTTCCAAGATGGTTCGTTTAAAAAAGAGTGTTCGAATTTATCGGACTATGTAAGGTCGGAATGTGCAAGCCTATGTATATCATGAGCCTTCGGCTGTGGGTTTTGTTCAACAGTTGCTCAGATGGGTTTTAGCCAGTAAAATACTGTTTGTTTGTATCTATTCATGTGTACATTTATTTACTATTATATATGTATGTATTATATGATTTATTTTAGATAATAATTAGTCTATTTAATTCTTCTCTATATTATTTATACACACTGCGTCTACATCTCTCATCCAACTCTCCTGTCGCAGGTCTGCTGGAAGAAATTTCGTTAGAAATAAGCAGGACCTTTGTACTATTTTATCTGTATTTGTTCTTTTCGATTTTAAGTTTTTGTGTGTACATAAATAAATAAATAAATACCGACTCTCCCTCTCACTTCACTCAAAGCGGGGAAATTATTTGATGACTAGCTGCTGCCAGTAGCTTCGCCCGCGCGATAGGAAATTATCCTAAAGGAATTTTTTTCTGGGTAAAAAGTATCCTATGTGCTATTCCAGGACATGGTCTACCCGTGTGCTATATTTCATCCAAATATGTTAAACCATTCGAGCGTGAAGAAGTAACAAATACACACACAATCACAAACTTTGACCTTTATAATATCAGTGTGATTTCCCAGTCCAAAAAAAGTAATTAAATACAGAGATATCCTACTAAAACTAATAACAGTGCTGTTCTAATCCCATCTATCAATCCAGCTCACATGAAACATACATAAGCATGAAGATAATGAGAATATTATTCAAATGTATCCATATACACGATAATTATTTAATGTTAAATATGGCCACCATTCGGTTACCAATGCGCAAAATTTGCATAATTTCTAATATCAAAATATCAACAAATTATCGTTATGGCGCATCTGGGCTTTGGAATACAAATAGATTTGGTGTATATCGTGTGTCAATGTTTCGTTATGAGCTTTGATTGCGTATCTGTTTCTGAGTATAGTGGTTATCGTCAAACGGGGTAAATTGGAGTGCAGGGGCAAGTAGAAGTAGTTTTGAGTTGTCCACGTGGCCATGGGATTGCTTTTGGAAAGGATATACTTAAGGTTCTGGAACGAAAAACAACTGAAGGAACATACGTCATACGTGTGATTTTAGTCAGTAAAAGTCTGCCAATCCCAATCCATCCTAGAGCGGGAGAAGTCGTAAGATGATTTCCAACTTCAAAAAAAGAGGCAAATAGAAGCAATTAGCCATCCTTAATCATAGCCATCCTAATCCTATGTCATTCTCGAAATAAGCAAAAATTTTAACAGGGAATGGAAACCGGTCTGAAAAATTCATCATGATCAACATCATTTCAGCCGAAAGATGTCCACTGTAAAAATGTGGGTTGGGTCCACACGCAGTTTAGCCTGCGCAGCCTGCTTTGTACACGGAACCTCGTGCTTGTGGTTGGTAAAACTCATATAGTTTTGGATCAAGTTTTACATGGTGTTCTGAATACAAACCAGCCTGCGCAGGCAAAATGTGGCTGGCCCATTAGAAAAATAAATAAATATTAAATTAATTTATTAACCAAATATTTTTTATTATTATTATAAAATTAATTTGTACTAGGTTAGAATTTCTCTAGGGTATATGCCACCCGAAATAAAGTTATTATTATTATTAGACATTGACCTTCCGAAGGTGTCGCCACAACGATTAGTCTTCTACACTTCCATCGAATTCCCGCAACCCTCACAAGGTCATCGGTCCACCTCGTGGGAAGCTTTCCAACGCTGCGTTGAAAAGGAGTATTCAATGAAATAATTACAGACTACCTACCTTTTCATCGATAAATATAAATTAATTAACATTTTATTTCAATGACAAGGTTCACCGTGGAAAATAACCTCGATATAGTGATATCGGGAGAGACAGCCTTGATAGAATCAATTAAATTCGCTGAAGAGATCGGATTTATCAATACCGTAACGTAAATTATTAATTATCTGTACATAAGGCTTTTTTTTCGCTCTTGGGTGGATCGGGAGATAGTGTCAGACTTTTACTGACAAAAAACCCAGTCCTGTTCCTTCGTTGCCTTTAGTACCAGGGCCGAGTCTTCCTTTCAGAATCAGACCCTTAGCCCCAGTAGGCATCTCCTTGAGGCGCGCGTGGAACACTACACGCCGTCGACGACTTGGGCTCGGTCCGGACGGTTACCGGACGGTCGGACGGCGAGCCACCCATTGCTCGCCGTCCGCAAGCCCGCGCCTACGGTGGCCGGTAATTGGGATCGGAATCCCGGCGGTTGGGACGCTGGGGCCATTGCCTTGCGCGTACACGTGCGGCCTCCTCCTTTGCTAGCATTACTGCTTCGCAGAAGGAGGCGACCGCCTGCCACTCCTCCTCGCTCCGGACCATGGCATGTACCAAGGCCCGGCGCGAGAGATCGCTAGCGCCGATCGCCCCCATGAGGACACGGCGGTGCTCTGACCAGGGAACCCAAACTGTACAAAAGGCGACCAAATAAACTCGGTGAAAAAGTGAAATTTTATCTTCTTTGTCCTGAGCCCACACTTTGTACTAATGTTCTAAAGAGAAGAGATTTGTATTTATGTATTTTTATTTGTTAAACTGAATAAACTCTAAAACTATTGGACCCATTTTAAAAATTATTTGACCAATGTAAATGCTATTTTATTATTTTATTCTAATATTCTAGCAGCAGTAGGTGATTCTATAGATAGGTTTGTGTTGTATCAAGTTAGCGTGACCCATTTTGACACCATAACTTACAAAAATTACCTAAATATCAAAGTATTTATGACGTCAATTCTATTTTTGACTCACCGCAACACCATTTGTTTCCACATTAGTGGTGTTTATCGTATATACTCGTACAGTCCCCTGTCGAAGTCTGTCGCGGTTCCCTGCGTGTTTCGCTGGAGTAATCTGTCCCCTGGGGCTGCGAACATTCGTGGACAAGTTACTGTTCCGCGCGCACGCATTCAATTTTTTGAATAGGTTTGCGGGAGAGTCGAGTAGATTAGTAGGTACATAGGTACATACCAGTGTACCTACTAATCTACCAATGTAATGTAATTATTATTTTGTAATCAATTTAGCTACAATTTTTTTTATCAAATCAATTAATCCAGCCGTTACCGAGGAGTAAGCTTCAGAAAGTCACTGTTTTGTGATACTAAATGGAAGCAAGGGCCTTAACCGCTATGTGCTTGTGTTTCTCTGTTTGTTGAACCGTAGCTCATAAACGGGTGAACCGATTGATTGCCATGTACAGGTGGGGGTCAAAGTGGATGTGAACAACAGAAATTATACTTATTCAATTTATTTTGAATTGTAACTTTTTTCTTATTTTTTTTGCATCTCCTCCCGTTCTTGGTAAAGTAAGAGGTTGTGTCAGACTTTTATTAACTAAAACCTACCTGTGTTGTTCTTCAGTTGATCTTTACGTTCTAGGGCCGCAGTAACTCTTTCGACTAATCCCACAGCCCTGGCATTTGCAGGCCTAGTTACTTTTGCTGACACCTTTTGAGACTTATCACGATATAGATATATACCGACTTCAAGGAGGACGGAGTCGAGGGTTCAGCTACGTATAAATGAAGTCCTGATGTTTTGGTCTAAATAAAAGCACTAATACATCTTCTGTATTGAGTTAACGTTATTTACTTCGGCATTGAAAATATGGCTCTAGTTCGAAATTGAACTAGAGTGGCTTCAATTCGATAATATGGAGGTAAAGTTGAGTTTATCTCGTGTAACAAAATAACAATGGAAAAACATCGGAAAATCTCAGTATGACAGACTAATTAAAGGTAGTATAGAATATCGCGGTTTCGCTCCCGTAGCCAAGACCACCGCGAAGATCATACAACCATCGGACAACCCGATGTACGGCGAGTATCCTCTTAAATTATTGATTACTGTTCCGTTCTTGAGACTGTTCTGTAAAAAGGCGCCAGAGATAAACTGAACCAAACTAAACCTACTGGGGCCGCGGATAGTGTGAAAGCGAAACCCGGGGCACTGAGACGAAGGCAAAGAAGGAACAGGAGTGAGTTTTTAGTCAGTAAAAGTTTGACACTATCTCCCGCTCCACCCAAGGGCGGGATTTGTCATTAGATGATTTTCCCACTTCAAAAAAAGAAACAAACTAAACGCACATTAACCAACTAATACACTTTTCATATCTGGACAAGAGGCTGCCTACCAACATTATATACAGGCCACTAGCCATTAATAATATGTCGCAACAGCGTAGCTATTTCTATTTTTCAGTAAAAATGCACTAACCGGCTTTTAGACCCCTTTTAAGAGTAAATTGATATCAGCGGTTATCGGATAATGTTTTTGACGTTCAGTTTAGTTCAATGTTCTAAACTATATTATAATCCAACGGATAATCACGTAAATACATATAATTAGAGTTCTAAAACGACCATATTAATCTGTAAATCGAATTAGAGCAAATCTCTAATCGAGGCTAATTACATATGTGTATAATTAGGCTTCATCATAGTGTGTAACTGTAATAATTGACTGTGAGGTAAGCTTAGATCATTGATAACAGTGGTCATAATAATGATACTGATAGCCTAGAAAACAGAGATGGTACGAAAGTTTGATTCTGAAATCGAAAGGTCTGAATTTCCAATAGATTTTGCACCTCCGATTCCGATTTCGGTAGCGATATTTAAGCGGAAGTTATATTGAAGGTAGGTACAAATAACTTTATACTTGTTGCGCGGGGAACCTCCTTCCCCGTGCCTTCTGGCGATAACTCTGTCACTTGTTATTTTGTTTCATATTAGGTATGTTGTGAATTCGCGCTTCATTTACCTGTGCCAATTTAACCGAGTTGTATTTGTTTTAGCAGTGTTTCATTTGACGTCTATGTCTCCGCCTTCGATTCCGGTTCCGAATCCGATTTTGATTTCGGTTCCGATTGCGGTTTCGATTCCGATAAACCAAATTTAAAAACTCCGCTTAAGAATTCGGTTCCGATATAACCACTTACGTTGCATCCCTACTAGAAAAGATTAGTTTTGATCTTCGGTCATAACCTAGCTCGTAAATCTTGGAATAAAGCTCTGACGCTAAACCTGAGATAGTCTCAGACACGAGAATGTACTAACCCATTTTGACTCAATCAAGATGTCTCAAACATTCTATTCAGAGTAACTGGCGTACAAGTGAATAGTACAGTAAAAGGCAACCTTTGTGACTTGTCTACAATTTGAGTGATGTGAATGCGCCATTTGCTTGTGGGAAAGGGGACTGATATGCCGCCCTTGCAGAGTTTCTCTCATGCCTTTAGGCGAATACGTCTTGACAATTCGTACATACTTATTAGTAACTAACTTATACATACTTCGACATAACGTTTCTTTTAATATGTGCTCACTGTGTCGTAATATTCCCGTGTAAATAATGTACACACTATACATTCTCATTTACTTAGTGTAACTTTCTCAAATTGTGATTAATGAGTTTTGTGTCATGTTATGTTCAATTTGCAGAGATGAAAGAGAACGGGTGTTAATCTTCTTGTGTAAGTAATATGACTTTTTGAGGAATGGTTTGTTTCCACGTTGTTAGTGGCGTTTACTTAATAAGTACGTAACATTTGGATGTGATCTTTGTACTGTAATTTGTGAAGTTGGTTCAAAGAAAAAATATCTTATTGTAGGAGTAAGTTCAAGGTTTATTTGTTGCTAGGGTCTTCGCACAAATTAAATACACTTTCCTAGTTCATTGCATTTTTTATTATTGAAAACCGCTTCATTATGCTGAACTGGACCTATTTAACGCAGTCATGAGACACACAAAGTTCTTGGTTTTTGTCATGTGTCTGTATGCTAAATAAACGTGTTTTCTTTCTTTCTTCAAAATCCGTTCGTGTTTTTGAAGGAATCAGCTGATGAACAGACAGACGCAGAAAGAGATTTCGTTTTATACTATGAAAATGAAGATGTAGGCTGTTACAGATCCTAATAAAAGGTCAATAACTTTACACATAGCTATTCTAAAATACTGCTTTATCGTCCACAGTTACAATTCAAGCAATCGATTAAAAATCGAATCAAGTGACAGCGAATAAACGATAAAGAAAATCGAGTAAACCTGTAAACATCTCCGCGTCTTCAGACATTTGCATTCCTTGTAGATTTATACGACAGCAAGACATCATTACTCACTTAAAAAAACTGGGGATGACAGTAAAAAATGAAAAAAGGAAAGACAGCTCTTTGTTAAAAACGTTTTATATTTCGGCGGAAAATATTGAAAACAACCCGAGGCGTATACTTTGCTCGTATAATTAAACTTTCACAAATAAGCTGTCACAGAAATGGAAAAATATATTTCGATGGTAACATTTTTAAAATACTCCGGGTGGATTTGTTTCAACGGAATCACTTAATAATGCGGACAGCGGGAATGGCAAGTCTGTAGGCCGCGCTAGGTACATTCAGTCGGCTATTGCGTAGGGTCGGCATCGCGGGATGTCCCTTCACGGCTTCATCCCGGAAAAAAACGTGAGATCGCCGGATCTTTATGTACTGTTTGTGAATCCGACCGTCGATGTTTCAACCCTTCAAGACTTCCTTCAAGAGTACCTATAATATAAAAGTTATTTCGCGTTCCGTCCCGACAATTTTTCATGCTTAGGGTCGGGCGGCGGAAAATACGTATTAGCCTTCACCATTTATTTCGTATTATGTTTCTATTTTACAAGATTTCATTGGAAAACGGCACAATACCTCGCCTTGTGTAGTATACACGTGCCGGCTTTGGGGCTTCATAATGAGAATTCTGATAGAAATAAACGTTGAGTAGGTACTACAAACAAAATATTTTCAGTGATACATTACGCCAAAACCATTTTTTTAACTAGGTAGACAAATAAATAGGATTGTGAGATTATAACTTTGACAATACCCATTAGATAGGTACAATGATAACAGCCCCGAACGAGTAAAACCCAGGCAGGCGCCTGGCGCAACTTTGTTTAATTTATTTCATCACCACTGCTCTCAAAAAGGTGAAAGAAAATATCATGAAGAAACCGGTATATCCTAGGATGAAAAATCAAAGACATGTGACATCCACCAATCCGCACTTGGCCCGCGAGGTGCATTACAGCCCATTCCGTTCCGCCCTTTCATTGAGATGAACATTGACTCCCAGTAGTGAATATATTATAAGGTTATACAATATTGTATTAAACGCACACTATGAAGGCAAGCATATTATAAGTTGGAGGATAATATTCAAGATAAAAATGCTTGGCTCAATGCTGGTCCAGCTCCTCTACCACCGAGGTATACAAATTGATTAGTTTGGGAATTGTAAAATATTATAAGTATTGTATAATGTAGAAGCATTTATTTTCAAAGTTTGTAAATGTGAGTACCATGGAGCTATTTTATGGTTTTTTATGTTACTATTGGACTTGTTTGACATAAATGAAGCACGGCAGTTGAGAGTTTGTCATGCTCACTTAAATGTCTCACTGATGGTGGCGCATGTGTTGGATCATTCGGTTCCCTTCAAAATGGTTGAGCTGAGTGGTGCTAATATTAGCGTCATGTTCGTGAACGGGCGCTGTCAGTTGAGACTGGTCATCTCTTAGCTGCCAGTTGCTATTTTAATATCTATATTTAGTTTTTATTTTTACTGTATTTACATTGTTTTCACATGATAACGACAAGAAACATGTAACAGTGATATTTGTAATTACAAAACATGATTGAAAAGAGTGTCCATGGAGTTTCTTGCACATTCTTCTCCATAGAGATCTACGCTTTGGAATGTGCAATTAGCATAATTTTTTTTTTCTGACTAACTGACTTCTTGACATTTCAAAAGTGCCTGTAAATGGTTTATTTGAAATAAATGCTTTTGAATCTTTTTTTTGAATCTTGAATAACTTCTTTCTTCGTTTATAATTTATTTTAAATCAAGTTGTATATATTGAAAATAATGAAGTTTCCATAGACCAAAATTAAATAAATTTGAGTATATTGTGATAAATCAATTTGATGAACTTTGTCATCGTTGTCGGGACGATAGATACGGGTATAGAGTAATTGTGTAGCAAACGGTGCGTAAATCGAAGCATCATCATTACTTACGTTTGGTATCGAAAATTTAATTTATTGTGAAACGGCGGCTGCCTTGCTTTTGTCTCTCATAGATTGATACCATTACAAAAGGGAATAACGGTCTACCATTCCCTTTTGTAAGCACATTTCCAAATTGAAAGGAACGCGGTGTTCAATGCTGAAAATCAGGGCTTTGGTTATACGTAATCTATTTGTGTACCTGAGGGATTCACTTAGAACACGCAAGCTGAATTTTGCGTTTAAAGCAGACAATCAAATCATTTATGCCACGATAAACTGATACATAATTAACATTACAAGTTCATATACAACCACAATTTGACCGCTGCTTGTGACGTTTAGACAACTTGAAACTAAAATTAGCTGCGAAACGTTCATCATAAAATACGTTAGAGCTACGATAGCACCAAAATTATCTATGTCATGTAATGTTATTTACACATACAAAATATGACAATTCATAGAGCGTAGGTGTTAGGAGAGAGTACAGCTAAAACGTGAGGTCGGGAGGATGTGTTCCGGAATTTTCCAACAAATGATCGGTCGCACTCTGAAAGTTTCAAATTACGGTTGGCCCAACGCTTTGCTTTTAGTTCACTGAAATATTATACGCAATCACTCGTTTGAATTCTAAATTACTTTTGTAATTAAAATTCCCAGTAAAATGTCTAGAGCAGCTACTCCAATTTTAAATTGACGGATATGAGAGTTCAATGCGGAAAAGTTGAAGCAGATTGTTGGAATCCGAGAGCTGAAAAAATCCGGTTGCAGTGGATAGTCTTAAATTCGCTGACGAGGCGCGCGGTGGGTGCGCGCAAACTCGCCGCTCGCAGACCCTGACAGCCTGATTACAAAGTTTCAACAGAATGATGCCGAGAAAGATTTTTTAATGAATATTAATTCCTTTCAAGTAAAACAAAGTTTGCTCTCGGCGAGGATCGGTAATTGCTTCGTTTTTCGTTTAAATTCTTAATCTCCTCCCGTTGTCGAAATGCTAATACAGCTGAATTGATTTTCACACTTTGAGCCTTTGTTTTGATTGATGGAATCCGGTAATATTATATACCTGTCCAGGGTAACAATGTACTTTCCGGTGTAATAGCATCGGTACTTGTGAACGTAATTACCATCCTTCCGTTTTATAAATCCCGAAATTTGTTTGATGAAAACGCCTCCAGTTTGTATCTAGCCATTAAAAATACAAAACATGATACCGTAACATAATTGAGAAGGAAAAACAGGATAAAGTACGAGTAGCTAGCTTGAGGGCAGAGGGGGAAAATAGTCATGTTGTTTATTTTTTTGGTTTATGTTTGTAAAAAGGTTTTTGCAATTTGGATAAGTCATTACAAGAGTAGGCCTATTCCTGTTTGTTTCATGAATAAAAAAGATAAAATAGAATCCAGATTTATTCATTGTGCGTGAATATTGGTTTAATGTTTGAATGATGTTTTTTCTTTTTTATAAAATTTTAAAAATACCATGAATTACTATTTTATCGTAAGTGCATTGACAAAAATGTAAACTTAAATATTTGTGTTGTCTAGTGGTGTGCCGTAGCCGTGCAAGAATAATCGAACCCACAACACACCGCGCTACATTGCGCCAATCAAACCTTCTGCATTTAACAGTGGGGCTGGCCCTAAACCAGAGCACTTCGACCCTTTTGGATCTTTTGTAAGTATTTTTAAGATGCAGTATTTACAATTTTAACAATTTTCATTCAGTTTTCATTCTTCATAACACATTTTACAAGTTACTTCATTTAATGATATAAAAGCTCCATTGAATCCTTCGGGAGTAGAAAGCTGGAAGCGAAATTAAACTAACTTTTTACATTAACTGAGTATGGGAACTAAATTAACTTTTAAATAGAAAAATAGTTTCATAATTGGTACATCTGACTTAATATTTTTACGTTATGTATTAAATATCTAAAATATCTGACCTCCATAACCCAGTAAATGGGTACCACGATACTCCTCGGTAAGATTGGTGTAAGATTTTCTGATTTCTGATAATTTTTATTCAGATCAAAATACCCATTTTCACAAATATAAAATATTAAACGTTAACAACATAAAATAGAATAAAATGAAACCTAATCAAATATATTAAAATCAAAAACTATTAAAACAAAGTCAATAAATTAAAATCAAATTAACAAAATTAAAATTAATAAATTAAAATAAACAAAATAAATTAAAATAAAATAAATTAAAAATAAATAAAATCAAATAAAATAAATTGAAATTAAAATCAAAGTCAATAAATCCAAATCAAATTAAACAAATTAAAAAAAAACGATTAAATAAATTAACCCACAATTTTATAAATTAAACAACAGCTAAAATTTAATGAATAAATTAAAATTAATGCTTTATCTTTTTTTTAATGATTTGCAAATGACAGCCGGTTTAACGTACTTTCTGAGGCACGGACGAAATTTACTATATTGAGACGGTCACCCATCTACAGTCCGACCGCGGCATGCGTTGCCTAACCTTAAAAATCAACTTGTGCGGCTGCTATTATTTTAGAGACGAAGTTCATAGTTTCATACTCTGAGGAGTTTAAATAAGGGGTGAAATGAAACTTCGTATTAGAACTCTTTTAGGGTTCCGTACCTCAAAAGGAAAAAATAGAACCCTTAAGGATCACTTTGTTGTCCGTCGGTCTGTCTGTCAAAACCCTTTATCTCGGGGACGCGTAGAGGTATCGAGTTGAAATTAAAACCATATACTTAAGTCTGCTATCTCTTGAAGTTGTGAAAAAATGAAACTCCTGAGTTCACTAAAAAAAAAAGATACGGCCGTTTATGTCGCAAAAAACATATATTTCGACACTCTCAAGGGTATATTACATTCATGGCACCACATAGAATTCATAGGGTACTTCCCGTTGACTTAGAATCCTGAAATTTGGCATGAAGCAAAGCCTCATAGCAGAAGTATAAAAAAATCTGAAAACTCTGAAAATCTGTAAATTTGTAGTTACGTCCAACCAACTATTTTACGAAATTGAACTGTTTTCATAGGTAAGTTTGTACGGAACCCTCAGTGCGCGGGTCCGACTCGCACTTGCCCGGTTTTTTTTATTGTTAGTTTTAAATTTCTATGTGGTGCCAAGAATGTCGCTACAAAAGTCACGGTACGGTCACTCTATCGACTGAAGAATCTTCTCCCTGCTCACATAAAGGCAATGCTTGTACAGTCCCTAATTTTTCCTATAATTGACTATGCTGATGTGTGTTACTATGACCTGAATGCAGATCTCCTCAATAAACTGGACCGCCTTCTGAATAACTGCATTCGATTCGTCTTCAACCTTCGTAAGTATGATCATGTATCAACGCATCGATCACTTTTAAAATGGTTACCCATTCGCCAGCGTAGAGCGTTAAGGGCCTTGACAACTCTGTTTTCTTTTCTGAATATGCCCTCTTCTCCTTCTTATCTGACTTCAGAAATTCAGTTTCTTTGCTCTGCGCACAATAAAAATCTTCGATCCACAAATAATCGTCTTCTACGATGTCCGACACACCGCTCAGGGTTTGTCCATTCCTCTTTCTTTGTCCAGGCGATCTTCCTTTGGAATGCGCTCCCTCTGAACATCAGGATGGCAACCAGTCGGTTGTCCTTTAAAATGAAAGCACGAGATCACTTTCGCAAGAAGCTGGTAGATTCATCACACTCTTGATTTGTTGTATTTGTTTTTTTTTTCTCAATATCATTCTTTATTTGTATGTATGTATCTAAGTATATATTTATTATTGTCCTTGTTTCCCTTTATAACAGTCTTTTATTAAGTTGCACCTGCCATGTTATGTCTCTGCACCACCCTAAGGTCGACTGGTAGAAAATGCCTAAGGCATTAAGTCCGCCTTTGTACAATGTTTAGTGCATAAAGTTTTAAATAAATAAATAAATAAATAAAAGTCACTAAGTTTCAAGTTTATACAATGCTTGAAACTTAATCAGGTTCTGCCTAAATAAGATTGTACCCTAAATATGTAGGTAGGTAGGTACAGGCATTCTGTGTGGCCTTTGGTCCATGTGTTACAGTTGGCATAGTGCCTAATGTCTGATGGCGGAATGGATATGGAAAGGTACAGACCTCGTAATGGATCGTTCATCTTGTGTTTTTATACTTTCATTTCGACACTGCATGTCTTTTTATTTCCTTGTAGTTACAGGCTATACAGAAGATGATAACACTATACGCAATCAATCAAGTAAAATGCCTATAAATATATATATATAAAAGGAGAAACTAACTGACTGACATATCAAATCACAGTCAAAACCACTGGGACTAGGAGCGTGAAATTTTGCACAAGGTTTCCTTTCATAACGTAGGCAAGCATTAAGAGAGGATTTTCCAAAATTCACCCCCTAAGTGGAGGAAACGGGGGTTCAAAGTTTGTATGGAGAAACCTATTTTCACGCGTGTGAAGCCGCGGGCAGAAGGTAGTGTTTAATAAAAAACATGTTACATGAAATATTTACATTTGTTTTGTTTATTTTATTATCTAATAGCTTCTGCCAGCAGGTTCACCCGCGTAAAAGTATATAATTATCTCAAGACTTTTCATCCCGGGAATATGTTATCTTGGGATGAAAAGTGTAATAGTATATATATTATCGTGTAGTTGTTAGTGTGTAGTACGTAATGTACACACACATGACACTAAACAATATGAAGGTGATGATTGTTACTCCTTCACACTGAAACCGCTAAAGGGATTTGGATGTTTGGCACACGGGCAGACCCTGTCCTGGAAACTATTCCAGGATTCTCGGCAATATGCTCCCTTGAGATAATCATCTACTGATGACTGGCCTGTTGGTCTGTTTAGTGGCCCTGACTGCTATGCCGAAGGTCGTGGGTTCTGAGAATAGAACCCACGACCTTCGGCCCAGGAAAAATGTTTGTGTGATGAGCACGATCATTTGTTCTGTGTCTGGGTGTAATTTATCTATAATATGTATGTATTTAGAAATACATATATATACGTAAGTATGTTTATGAGTTGTCTAATACTGATAACACAAGCTCTGCTTAGCTTGAGACTAGACAGCGTTCGATAGTTGTGGAGTATTATTATTACGCAGGCAAAGTCGCTGGCAGCAGCTAGTAATATTATAAAAGTGAAAGTTTGTATGTGTGTGTGTATGTGTGCGTTTGTTACTCCATCACGCTCGAACGGCTAAACTAATTTGGATGCAATTTAGCACGCCGGTGGATTGTCTTGGAATAGAACATAGGTAACTTTTTATCTCGAGAGTATGTCCTTTTGTGATATTATTTTACTTTTACGCGGCTAAAGCTGTTAGCAGAAGCTAGTAATAGATATAATGTACTCAAAGACATTAAAAAGAATACTTAGCCCCCCTCTACTTCCCCTTTGGTTACAACCCCGCTCAACATTATTTCAAAGAAAAAAGAAATGTTAAGATATTAGGGTGGCTTAACTCAGCTTCCCTTAATTAGGTGCTCAGTATTTTCCCTATCATTTGTAATCTCGAATATACTGAGATTTGTCAGTTGTCGGATGAAAACCCGAATAATTTCGTGTCGGACTCGCTAACCGAGGGTTTCATACTTTGGTAGTTAATAGTTGGTACTTTTTTTATGTCAGTGAACAAATTTTTAACCGACTTCAAAAAGCAGGAGGTTCTCAATTCGTTGGATGTTTTGTGTAGCATAAGCATAGCATAGCATATGTATATAATTTAATTTATTGAAATTTTTATCATTATTCCATGACATTTTATTTACTGACATTTTATTTTTATTATTCTGACATTTAAATTTTTTGTTTCCATGGTATTTAATTTATTTATATTTTATTCTATTGACGTTTTTAATTTATGCTCTAAGATACTTAATAAATTTTGTGAGTAATTGAATTTAATGTATCTGAATTTAATTATTATCTAATTAGTTATGGGAAGAATGAAATGAATGAAAAATGTATGAACTAACATAAAAATAAGTAGGTCCTAACATAATGTGGACCAAAAGTTGTCATAAATAAATAAATATTATTATTATTATTATAGCATAATCAGCCTTTTAATGTTCCCACTGCTGGGACTCAGACCTTCTCTCTAGGAGAGACATTGGGCCGTAATCCACCACGCGGGCCCAGTGTTTTGTGTGATTATGTGTATTTCCCGATAATTCGAATACGACTGGACTTATTACGAAAAATTATTTTTTTGTTTGAAAGGGTATACTTCCTAAGAGGTCCGGATCTAATAATGGAGTCCAAGAGAAATTGACTACTATCTTCAAATTTTAGAGGTACACTTTTAATAGTTATATTCTATAGGTTTTTTTTTTTTGGTTGGGAAAATCATCTAATGACAGTGTCAGACTTTTACTGACTAAAAACCCACTCCTGTTCCTTCTTTGCCTATATCCCGGGACCCCGGGCTTCGCTTTTACACTACCCGTGGCCCAAGTAGGCTTCGACCCTGCTGCGCCCCTACCATTTGCTGTCATCTCCCTAAGGCACGCGAGTAACAATACGAGCCGTCGACGACTCGGTCGAGACGGTTACCGGATGGTTGGACGGCGAGCCACCCATTACTGGAAGTCCATCTGTCTGTCTGTCTGTCGGTCTGTCTGTCTGTCAAGACCCTTTCTCTTGAGAACGTGTGGAGGTCTCTTGAAGCTGTGAAAAAATCAAACTTCTAAGTTAATGAAAAAAAGATACAGCCGTTTATGTCGCAAAAACGTGTATTTCGACACTCTAAAGGAATCAAAATTCATAGGGTAGGTACTTCCCATTGACCTAGAATCCTGCAATTTGGCATGAAGCAAGGTCTCATAGCACAAGTATAGGAAAAAAACTGAAAACTGTAAATTTGTAGTTACGTCACAAAAAAAACTTTCTTTGCGAATCGGAAAAATCTTCGTAACTCGTTTTGGGAATTGAACTGTTTTTATAGATAAGCTTGTAAGGAACCCTCAGTATGCGAGTCCGACTCACACTTGCCCAGTTTTTTTATATTGAAGGCGATTTTTTTTTTTAAACAGATTTTTCGTCATTGCAACCGACGCGAAATACATGCAAGAGCCGAAGTCAAAGTTGTTTTGTACTCGAGAAACTGCAGTGACAATTGCCCAATTAATTTGAATTGCCAATTTTAAAACAATAATTAACTTCATAAATATAATATTTAGTAACAAATCATTATGTGAAATGGCTCGCGGGTTTCAATTTATGCACTTTGGTGTGAATATTTGGTGACCAAAGAGGTCAGTCTGGCAACCAGCCTGGTACAATAAATTTCAAAATAGTTGTTTTTTTAAGACTTTATTCAACACAAATCTAAAACTGCCACATAATCTTAATCTATATAAATAAAAGCGAAATACCACTCACTGATTAATCACGAAATCTCAGAAACTATAACACCTACAAACTTAAAATTTGGCAGGTAGGATCCCTATAGGGTGTAGACATCCGCTATGAAAGGATTTTACGAAACTCCACCCCTAAGGGAGTAAAATGGGGTTCCAAATTTGTATGGAGAAAGTTATTTTCACGCAGTTTGCCCGCGTGAAAATGCAGCTGGCAGATGTTAGTTATTAATAAAAACTCATTACTTTGCACAAATAATGGCCTTTAATACATTTAAATAACCAGCTGTCTCAAACACGAAGCCGCATTCCCTGTTTATCATTCTGCCACGGAACCCTAAAACGTACCAACCTACCAATCTACGTTTGTTCATACAAGAATTGTAATTAAGGTATTCTTTGAAGCTCGGATAGCCAAAGGCGGAATATGTTATCTTGAATTTCAAACCGTAACAACGCTGAAAGGAAGATTTGTAGGAAAAGGTTGGAAAATAACAGCTAGTTAGGTACCGAGAGAACAAAGCCATTGATTTCGGCAACAAAACACGTCAAAGGGTAACTACTGAAAAAGGCTGGAACTGAAAAGAATGAGGCTGGCTACTATAATCACATGGTGCCTTTAGTAAGACCGGCTAGAAACTAGATAAGGAAAAGGAGTATCGGCTTGGCTTCATTAGCATAGCACGGTGACGTAATCGTGAAATTGCGTGGACGTTAAACTATGTGGCATTATCGACGTGGAACGACATGGCGTCGTTGCAATGAATCGACGTGGCGTTTTTGGAGTAAAACAGCGTTGTGTTGTTGACGTGAAACGAAGAGGTGTCGTTGGCGTGAAATGGAGTAGCATCTTTGACGTGAAACCGCGCGGTGTTATTGACGAAACGGAGTGGCGTCATTTTGTCAGGCAACGCCATTATATTTAGTGGAGGAGCAGCATTCGAGTGAGGTAACAAAGAACGACGTACTGGAAAACGCAGCGTTGGTAGGCCTCCCAGGAAATGGACCGATAACTTGGTGAGAGTCGCGGCAATCAGAAACGTACAGTGCCGATCATTGTGGTAACACTTGGGGGAGGCCTATGTCCAACAGTGGACGTCTTTTAGTGGACGACGGCTGAAATGATGATGATGATGAACAAAGATTAAAGCAAGTCCGACCGTCCAGTAACTGTCCGGACCGAGCCCTGTATGTGAGGCGAGTACTGTTCCACGCGCGCCTTAAGGAAATGTCAGCAAACCGTAGGGGTCCAGCAAGGTCGAAGCCTACCGGGGCCAAGGGTTTGTTTCTGAAAGGAAAACTCGGCCCTAGGACCAAGGGGTAGGTTTTTAGTTAGTTAAAGTCTGACACGCCCGGAGCGAGAGTTCCGCTCAAGAGCGGGGGATGTCATTGGATGATTTTTCAACCGAAAAAAAGGCAAGTCATACAGACAAAAATGCAAGAAAAATATTCACCTTGTTTGAGATTATCCATCATCATTGGTAGTAGGTTTTTTTTTTTACAACTATCACACAACGCCGTCTACTCCCAAGTCAAGCAGAGCTTGTATTATGAGTACTAGACAACTGATAAACATACTTATATATTTCAAAAAACATACCTAATATAGAAAATCTTGACGACGAAAATTATGCCCTACTGCAGGTCCAAAACTGGTTCACTGCTAATAATCTAGTTTTAAACGGGAAAAAAACTAAATGCATAAGATTTTCCTTACCTAATGTCAAAAGCAGTGATTGTGACGTAGTATTAAACGATGAAAAGCTAGAATTTGTCGATAAAACGGTTTTCCTGGGGATTACGCTTGACTCAAGGCTACAATGGGGTCCTCATTTAACATCTCTTGCAGGACGGCTTAGCTCAGCTGCATATGCTGTTAGAAAAATCCGCCAATTTACGGATGTTGATACCGCTAGACTAGTCTATTTTAGTTATTTTCATAGTATCATGTCATACGGTATCTTACTATGGGGACGGGCTGCAGACATTGACTCAATTTTTATACTACAGAAAAGAGCTATCAGAGCTATTTACAATCTTCGCCGGTGCGATTCTCTAAGGGAACTGTTTAAGGATATTAACATTATGACGGTGCCTTGTCAATATATTTATGAAAACATCATGTACGTTAGAAAAAATCTTCATCTTTTTAGCAAAAGAGGCGATAGACATAATTATGTTACAAGAAATAGGGACCAATTAGTTCAACCAGGTTTTAGACTGGCTAAAGTGGCCTCTTCTTTCATGGGGTACTGTTTGAAATGTTATAATAAAATACCTCCACAAATATTAGAACTCAATGAAACGAAATTTAAATCTTGTATTAAACGCACACTATGCAGGCAAGCATATTATAAGTTGGAGGATTATATTCAAGATAAAAATGCTTGGCTCAATGCTGGTCCAGCTCCTCTACCACCGAGGTATACAAATTGATTAGTTTGGAAATTATTATTATTATTTTTTAATGCTTTTTTTTTTTGGGAATTGTAAAATATTATAAGTATTGTATAATGTAGAAGCATTTATTTTCAAAGTTTGTAAATGTGAGTACCATGGAGCTATTTTATGGTTTTTTATGTTACTATTGGACTTGTTTGACATAAATGAGCACGGCAGTTGAGAGTTTGTCATGCTCACTTAAATGTCTCACTGATGGTGGCGCATGTGTTGGATCATTCGGTTCCCTTCAAAATGGTTGAGCTGAGTGGTGCTAATATTAGCGTCATGTTCGTGAACGGGCGCTGTCAGTTGAGACTGGTCATCTCTTAGCTGCCAGTTGCTATTTTAATATCTATATTTAGTTTTTATTTTTACTGTATTTACATTGTTCTCACATGATAACGACAAGAAACATGTAACAGTGATATTTGTAATTACAAAACATGATTGAAAAGAGTGTCCATGGAGTTTCTTGCACATTCTTCTCCATAGAGATCTACGCTTTGGAATGTGCAATTAGCATCATTTTTTTTTTTTTCTGACTAACTGACTTCTTGACATTTCAAAAGTGCCTGTAAATGGTTTATTTGAAATAAATGCTTTTGAATCTTTGAATCTTTGAATCTTTGAAAAATTACACCCAGACAGAACAAATGATCGTGCTCATCACACAAACACTTGTCTTGGGTGGGAATCGAACCTACGACCTCCAGCATAGCAGTCAGGGCCACTAACCACTAGACCAACAGGCCAGTCATATGTATGTATGTATGGAGTATAGCCAGTGTATATATGTATGGAGGAAATAACGTGGTACGCCACCATGGGAGAAGGGCAGCAAGATGATGGTGATGCGAATAAAAAATGAGATACAACATCTATCAACGACGCAAGCGATATCCATAATAAAAGATCACAGCCAAGCAACATTAAAAAAATGTCTCCAAGATAAAAAGTGTTCATTACAGCGTCCACTAAGATTAAATCAACGTAGCGATATAAAACTTGGCTGAGATAAGATTCCTATTGTGATCGAGATGAAAGCGCGGGAGTGGTGGCCCACAATGGCCGCCGTGCTATTCCATACCGCGTACACAATGGAGACCACATCTCTCATTTCTGAAAACAACGGATTCAAACACTTTTATTGTGCGATAAATTGGAACAGATGGAAATACACGACCATAATGTAGTTGACGTAAGGCTTATTTTCCGTTGCATTGTCCTTCACCGATCAGGTTTTGTGGCGTGTGAATAGGCCTTAAATGTATTGAATTGTGATGATAGTGCAGCTCAATGTTTGGAGATAAAATATTGTTGCATTGAATGAGATGGTATCGTCATTGTTTTTGCGTGATGAGATAAAAATAGGGCCATGTTTGAATCAATATAAACAATGACGTGTTTTGATAAATACGCTTCCTGCAAACTTGCTCTTTTTTTTCTTTTATCACAACAAGCGCTTTTTTTTTTCTGATTTCGTCAAAGATAACAATAGGCAACCGTTTAATTACCTATAGGCGGTGGTGACTTTAAAGAGGCTCATCTTTTGAAAGCCACAAAGTTTCATGAAACTTTATATTGTGTTTTTGAACAGAGTATATATATAAATAAACGAATATTATAATTACCATCAGGTGGGATCGCAGTCAAGTACTAGTTTATATCAATTAAAAAAAACAAAAACATAATTATAATACAATAATTTGCTTTTACCAACAGATTAACGTTTATCTGTATTCTAATGATAAAATTACTTTTCGTTCTATTATTTTATTTCTTAGAAACGTCGTATGATACACTTAGGTAAGGTGTCACTGCAGCACTTGGCTGCATAACACCCTCGCTTGCCGCTCGGGTGTATTCCGCTTCGGTCCCAATGGCAAAATTTCTCTATTTGTATTGTTGATATAAACTAGTACTTGACTGCGATCCCACCCGATTGTAAGGAGTGATGCAATGGTGAGGCGCACTAGTTTATTAAGAGCCTATTCACTCTATATTATCAAAATAATGAAATTGATACACAACTTCCAATGTGACACGAGTAACGAAAGCTAATATTACATTCACTATTACTACAAGTCTTTTATCGTATTATCCACTACACCGAAAACGTACTCACTCAGCCAATAAAGCACATCTACTCTCAACGACACCAACAAGATATTTTTCTACAACAAAGGGGAGGTCCTTCATATCAAAGCGAGAAAATAATAATACGAACGCGGAGGCGGACGTTGCGAATCACTCGCGGATCTTATCTTATTGCGTTTATATATTCTCTGAGTAAAATTTTTGATCTCGACACAAAGAAGTGAGAGGAGCTGACAGACCGCGAGACAACAAGATAACCCCAATCAGGAAATGCATAACAAGCACTTCCATTCAGTGGCGTAGCTAGGTGACCAAGGAAGTGGGCCAAAAAAATTTGGAGCTCCCTATTTTTACGTGAGGAATCTTCAAATAACTTTGCTGCTCTGGTTAGACTTTTAATGAGTAAAACGAATTGGCATGATTAAAGTAGGATTGCAATCTATTTTATTTAGATTTTGAATGTGAAACATTTGTCGCAAGTACAATAAGAGGTTTGCTAATCAGGTTTTGGGCCCCCCCCCCGAGCTTGAGAGGCCCGGGAACCTGCCCCGCTTATCTCTCCGGTACCTACGGTATTAGGTATATCAGTGTAATCTGAACGAATGTTCCGAGATTCACTGATGCTCCGCTAATGTAAACTATTTTAGGTCCACTCTGACTGCTGCCCAGGTCCAACTGATTGACACAGATTTAGAAATACTTTCTATAGCATTATACGGATTGACCAAGTTTAGTATCACGTTACAACGGACCGGAAAGGCTTTGGAAATTCTTCGGCTTCCCCGATATTTACAGAAAAGGAAGCCCTATACAAATATTTACGTACATTTTTATTAGATTCTTGATTAGGTGTAAAGGAGAATATATAGTGCCATAAATGTTTCGTTTGGAACAAAAAGCTTTCCGGGATTATTTGAAGTTACGATAGGGTGTAAAAAATAAAAGCAAACTGGAACTCGTCGAAAGGCACGTGTGAAATCTTTATTTTTCTAACTGGCCGCGAATCGAAATTTGCAAAAATGCCGGCTGGCCGAAAATGGGATCTCGCCGCTTCCCACACAGCGTTTTGTAAAGGAAAAAGAAATAAAAGCGAGTGTAGCACGACTGACTCATAAAAATTGTAGTGGCCCTGGCCTACGGACGCCACGGGAAATGTCGGAAAATGGGGACGGTCTCCGAGATACGGCGCACAGCGCACTACTGGTCCTCCATTGAAATCACTCGCTCTTATAATAAAACAACGCCGATCTATAATAATTCTGGACTCACGAGAAATTGACATGGTCGTACTGGGAAATTCGGAATGTTTGCTAAATTGTTTGATGTCATGTTATCTATAAAACTTTGAGTGAAATATTATTTTCTTTGATGACGTTATCTGTAGCGATATGGAGCAGTAATTGGAGGTTTTGGTTACAATAATTAAGTAAACATTTTGCATCTGGTAGTTACGTCACGATTCATAGCGGTGTTTGGGAATTTACATAAATCTGTATTTCATTAAAATGGTAGATGCGGATAACTGGTTAATAATAAATACGTTTACGTATTCCACTGTGGAATTAGGTGGAAAGCGGATTTTGGTCTCAGTAAATAATTCCATACTTGGGTTTGAATATATTCATTCCCTAGGTCGCCTTGGTTAGGTTTAGGATTGTTTGAAAGACTTACCGTTACTGGGGCCATGGGTAGTGTGAAAACGAAACCCGGGGCACTGGGACGAAGGCAACGAAGGAACAGAAGTGCATTTTTAGTTAACAAAAGTACTATCTCCCCCTCCGCCCAAGAGCACGATCTGTCATTAGGATGATTTTTCCACCTAAAAAAAACCGTGTCCCTGGAACGCAAAGCAACTGAAGGAACACGGATAGGATTATGTCAGTAATAGTCTGATTCTCCCTCTCGATCCACTCGGAGTGTGACAAACATTTGATGACAGCCAGGCTTAAAAAAAAACTATACTTTTACTTAAAAGAACTTCCGTAACTGACATTTATATGTCTTTCATGTATTTCGATCAAGGAAAAAGCATTTAGAATGTAACAGTAAGTAGGGAAGAAGTACTTGGAAATCATTAGGAGTTCCCTGAACATTTTTTAATTACGCACGCACCAAAAGGCGAATGAAAAGGAAATGCGACATCAAACGCTACCCACTAATTAAAAATGCGTCTATCAAGAGTCTTAGTCGGCGTGAAGATGAACAAATAACTTGATTTCTGTTCATAATAAAGTCAATAAATAATTAAGTTACGAAGGACAGAGAAGCCTAAATTACGTCCGAAATTAGATTTCAACAAGAACTTGTAATTGTGAGCTGGAGATAACTGAGAGTGGTTCCGTACCTCAAAAGGAAAAAACGGAACCCTTATAGGATCACTTTGTTGTCCGTTCGTCTGTCTGTCTGTCTGTCAAGACCGTCTATCTCGAGAAAGCGTGGAGGTATCGAGTTAAAATTAAAACCATATGCGGTCCCTTAAAGCTGTGAAAAAATCAAACTTCTGAGTTAACGAAAAAAAAGATACGGCCGTTTAAATTCAAAAAGGAATCAAAATTCATAGGATACTTTCCTTTGACCTAAAATCTTGCGACTTGGCATTAAGCAAGGTCTTATAGCACAGGTATAGAAATAAATTTGAAAACAGTAAATTTATTGTTACATCGATTCAAAAATTGTCGTACAATTTAAAATCTTCGAGACTCCATTCGGGTATTGAAAGTAAGCAGTAATGCAACCGTTGATGGTGAATCGCACTGTTTTATTAAGAGCAAATTTACTCTAGCCTTGAAGACACCTAAATTATAATAGGACGGAAAGACTGCAGTAGGTAAATTGGTCCAGTCCTTCGATGTACGCGGTATAAATGATGAGGCGAAACGCTTAAACTATAACTACATTAGACCGACGCACACGTGTAACACGCCTGATTTGTACGTAGAACGACGTTGCGTGGCGTCGCGTGGATCAAGTGTAGCTCTACAAGTCTAGTTTCCATATAAAATGAATGGAGACCAACGCGCCCAGATCGGCGTGTGTGGCACACGTGTGCGCAGTGTAGTTCTTACATGTTGCGCATCGTCATTCATCTATTTATTCATGCAACTCGTGATTTTCAGGTATACGTAAGGCCGATATTCTAGCATCAAAACGTTCCTATCTTCATAAAGCAAGACAATGATTTCTTTTGTTTTAGCACATAAGATTTAATGAACCCTTCCGTCTTTCAGGGCCGTATAACTAAGAGAGTATGTCATCACGTTCTGTATGAAACGGCCTTGAGGGGAAAGGATTTTGTTTATCATGCAAATAAGCAGTTTAAACGGTTATAAGAGGATCTCTGGAGCCTTTGTACGACGCTGATACAATGTACCTACTGGAGTAAAATTAAATTGCTCATTGCAAAACAGTTTCTTACTAAGTTGCCATTTTATTTCGTACTTTGTGGATACGATGGAAGTAAAATGGACTTTCTATTAACATTTTTATGTGATAGCGTATTTTGGCCTTTTTTTTACTTCTTTGCCTTGCGTTCCAAGGTCCCGGGTTTTCCTTTCAGAAGTGAACCCATAGCCCCAGAAGCTTCAAAGCCTTGCGGGACCCCTACGGTTTTGCTGACATCTTTTTGAGGCGCGCGTGGAACATACGCGCCGTCGACGATTTGGGCTCGGTCCGGACGGTTACCAGACGGTCAGACGGCGAGCTGCCAATTGCTCGCCGTCCGCAAGCCCACAAGCATATTTTGGGCTGCGGAAATGTTCGAAAAAGTTACCGTGGCCCTGGAACTCAAAGGGCAACTTAGGGAACATAGGTGGGTTTTAGTCAGCAAAAGTCTGACACGCCCTTTCGTTCCACCTAGAGCGAGAGAAGTTCACATCATGATGAGGATGAATCTGTATACCCTATATAGCTCCATCTCTTTAACAGTTCAGTTTAGGTCGTAAAATGGATCGTGTTAAGAGCTCGTGGTAGCATCTCTGCCCCCCTAGCCAAGTTACAACCGTTTCGTTTCGATTCTCTTTTCGTTGATCGCCTCGAGTCAGCCACGCCTCCGATTTTTTTGTTCTGACGTCATCTCAACGCTCAGTCAAGTGATCAGAACAAAGGAATAGGCGTGGCCGACTCGAGGCGATCAAGGAAAAGAGAATCGAAATGAAACGGTTGTAACTTGGCTGGTCCTATTTCGGCGCAGCCGTGAGGTACGCTATTTATATATATTATTTTGTTCTTTAAAACTATATTCTATATAAGTTTGTCTAGCTTTGTGTCAGTGCCGAATAACTGTATTTTCCTTTTTTACATGCGGGCGAAGCCACTGGCAAAAACTAACTGATAACTTAGAAGGCACGGTCGGTGCAACAGTTGAGCGATTGGCTGCTGCCTTGCTTGTAGCGAGTTCGATTTCCGATTAGAAAAAATGTTTGTATGGCATGCTCTTCTAGTCCTGGGTGCCTTGTATATGTGAGATTACTAGTTTAGAACGCAATGTTTTTTTTTTAATAAAAAAAAGAAAGTAGTATTTACACGCTTATTTTCAGCTGTGTAGACTAAAACCAAAAAAACATAGTTTCTAAATGTAAATCTTTTGGCCTTTCAGTGAACATATTAAGAGTAGGTAGATACCGAAGCTGCCTCCTTCGGAAAACCAAAAAGGAAATGGCTTACGTCAGCAACCCACAAATGTTATTACTCACTTTCAGAAAACTCGTGAGAAAATGCGGATAAATAGGTAATTAGTTGCGTAATAAGATGGCTGAAGAATTAATGACGGCCCTTGACCGACGACTTGGGTTGTGGCCCATTGGTCTCCATCAGGGTTGCTACCCCTAGATTTATAACTCTGGCCTCATTACATCCCTAATTATGTTTACGGGTCGTTTTTATTCGGGGTCGAAGATTCGGGAGGGCAATTGATGCCGAAGTTACTGGTAAAGTGGTTTATAAGGGTTGGTGTTCTTAAATGTAGTACTTATTGGCTTGCGGAGTGGAGCTTGTCTTTTTTTTTTGTACAGTAAGAACTTTCTCGATTTCTCATTACGTATATTTAATTATTATTGAGAGCAGTGGTAGCCTAGTGGTAACGGCCCCGAGTGACGACTGGGCTCAAACCTAACCTAATTTATTTCATTACTAATGCTCTCAAAACGTTAAAGGAAAACATCGTGAGGAAACAGGCATGTCTTAGTACCAAAAAACTGAAGATATGTGACATCCACCAATCCGCATTAGGCCCGCGTGGTGGATTATGACCTATTCCCCTCCTAGAGAGGAGACCTAAGGGCCCAGCAGTGGGAACATTTAAAGGTTGCTTTTATGCTTGCTTATATGCTAGATTTAAATCAAATTAAGTCCGTTAAGTGGACATGGATAGTTTTTATATACTAACTAGCTGCTATCAGCGGCTCCGTCTGCGTGAAATTATACCAAGGCAACATACTTCCAGGATAAAATATTCTATGTGCTATTCCAGGACGCGGACTACCCATGTACCAAGTTTCATAGAAAACTTTTCAGCTGTTCGGGTGTGAAGAAGTAAACAACATACAAACACACACAAAAACATCGCCTTTACTGTGATAGAGAATAATAGTGAATGCCTTTTTTTGCCTAGGGACATATTAAATATGTAGTTCAGCTCTGAGTGGACCTGGAGGACACGGTGGAGCATACGGTAGAGGTGTGCCTTGCCTGGGCAGAGCACCGCCGTGTCCTCGTGGGGGCGATCGGCGGCAGTGACCTCTCGCGCAAACGGCAACTGATAGACACTGGTGTGGTTTAAGTTTGACACGCCCTCCTGCTTCACCTCTAAGGTGAGAGAAAGAAGACATTCGTTGATTTTCCACCTCAAAAAAGTTGTGGTTGATTTTCCACCTCAAAAAAATTATAAGGCTGATTATTATGGGTTACTGTATCTCAGAACCATGGGGTCCTGGAAACTTTGGAAGGCATACGAGGGCCCGAAGCCAACTCGCAGAGGCCCCTTGGACAATTTTCGTGGAACGTGGTACCAACTGACGATAATTATTATGATTATTAATCTTAATCTTCCATGCACATGGAGAGATTAAGGGTGACTTTCCGCTAAAGCCGAGCTGAGCAGTGTTGAGCAAAGAAGAACAGTGAAAGGTTGCCATTTTTATAGTGGCGTCAGTGGCGTTTTTTACGTCCTCCCAAGTGCAGATTTAGAGACACTTTGGGTACTCTAATAATTGGGCCAAGGTCTGGTCAGGAGAACCGCACTCGCGCTAGGTGTCGTAAGGGTCTATAATCCCCCAATTTGCCAGGACGTGTTTGAAACGCATCCTAAAACTTCAATTTTAAAGCTCGAAGTCAACACAACATTAAAAATAACTTCTCAACATCAAGTTTCCATAGGCACAGCGAATAACTTACAACTTCTATTTAAACTTGGTATATTTGGAGCTTCCAAGGAAGAGAGTACGTCAAGAGATTAATAATGGTGCTATAAACTCCATTACCTATTCTCTAATTAAGTTAAATGGATAAAATTTCGCAAAGCGTTGAAGCAAATAATTAATTTTTGGACTCAACCATTTTATCACGGAAGTTTTCGAGTTGCGACCTTTTTGGATCAGGTCGCTGGTGGGGTTTATCTAGTACAGGGGTACCCAACTTAATTTGACCCACGATGTACTGTTTAATACAAGATTCTGGAAATTCAACGAATTATAAAATCAATTTATCAAGAACGAGCGAGCTCAAACATTTTCGCACAACGCTTCGAAAAGGTTTTTAAATATGACAAATTTCCTATCATGAATAGTAAAAAACTTTGTTGAATTGTGCTGGAAAGTCTGGTAATCCTAGATAAAAGAAACAGCGAAGCGAGCTCAAAAATTTGAGCCTCAAATACGGTAGATTTTATTTTGACAAACAAGATTTTAAAGGACGACAAGTTAATAGAATGTTATAGGGCTGATATTGGCATCTGTGGTCCTCTTGGCCTAAAAGACTTGACCTTGCTTAACAGGATCGACTGGATTAACAGCCAGATCGACCGGTCGATCACGATCGAGTGGTTTGCCAACCCGGATCAAGTACAATTGTTATTAAGCACCTATCTACCTGAGTTTTTGGCGAGATTTTTTCGAGTGGAGTTCAGTAGCTGTTTAAATGATTCGCAAATAGATTCTTAGTGGATTGGATGATATAAAGTGTTAATGTAGGGTGTAGCTTTGTGTCTCAAATGTCTATACAACTGGACAATGTATGGAATCATTGAAAAGGCGCGATCTGGGCCAATTGGAGCTGAGAATTTTATTGTAGTATTCGCTAAGATAGCGTAGTTTGCCGAGAGAGCGGACTAGGTACATTTGTTGACAAATACTGTAAAACAAATAAAACCTTACATCCGCATTGTAATAGTAAACATAGTTACTGTATTATGTATCAAAAACTAAATACGTTTAGAACTTGACACTGGCTAAACGCAAAACATGTCAGAAGCAAAAAGAAAAATTCGGGCAAGTGCGAGACGGATTCGCGCACTTAGGGTTCCGTACAAACTACTACTACTACTAGTACTACTAGGATAATTCCCATTGACCTAGAATCCTGAAATTTGGCATGAAGCAAGGTGCACAAGTATAGGAAAAAAACTGAAAGCTGTAAATTTGTGGTTACGTCACAAAAATCTTCGTAACTTAATTCGGGGATTGAACTGTTTTCATAGGTAAGTTTGTAAGGAACCCTCAGTGCGCGAGTCCGATTCAAGTGCGAGTCTCACCTGGTTTCTTTTTCGTTAACTCAGAACTTTGATTTTTTCACAGCTTCAAGGGACCGTAGATTTGAGTATATGGTTTTAATTTCAACTTGATACCTCCAAGCGTTCCTGAGATAAAGGGTCTTGACAGACAGACAGACGGACAACAAAGCTATCTTATAAGGGTTCCGTTTTTTCTTTTTGAGGTACGGAACCCTAAAAAAAGCGTCTATCTGTTACATAAATAATAGTTGTTAACTGATGTGAGCAAGTGGTAACGGTCCCGACTAACGAGTTGTAGGTTACAGGTTCAAACTCAGGCAGGTGTTTGACATTGCGTAATTTATTTCATCACTATTGCTATCAAAACGGTAAAAGAAAACATCGTGTAGAAACCCACGTCCTAGAACCAAAAATTTGTATATTCGAAGGTATGTGACATCCAGCTACCCGTGCTGGGCCCTTGTGGTGGATTACGGCCCATTCCCTCTCCTAGAGAGAGGAGGCCTGAGACCCAGCAGTGGGGACATTATAAGGTTACATATAGCAGTAATTATGTTATTAAATGGAACTAGAGTGGGGACCTAAGTCCCAGTTATGTGTACACAATAAGGTTGATTATACTATATATAATAATATTCACACGATTTAGCAGAGAGCTCCAAATGTACTGAAAATAATAAAAATACCTACCTTACAGAGCTACATTGAGTTTAAATATGTAGGCACTTCACATTTGGACTAGAACTTATTACGTCTATGACTTGAGCACTCCAAACTAAATGGCTGCCATCTTTACCTGAAACAAAATAAAATTACCTTTTTCAGTACAAAATAAAGTAAATAGAAAAGTCACTGGAAAAGTATTCGTGAAAATGTACGAGTATTTCTATTGCGCTGGTTGCGGGAATCCAATGCATGCGAGACGCACGGGACCGTTCATTGTGGCGACACTTGGGCCTCCCCCAAGTGTCGCCTATATTCAACAGTCGACGTCTTTCGACTAAAATGATGATGATTTCTATTTCTGTTCACTAATGTTTTAAGGTTTACGCGTAAATAACTTGCTCCCTTCATTTTGAAGAAGGGATCTACAGGGTAAGAACCCTCTAGTAATGTAACAGTATTCTTCTTATTCTTTCTACCCTTGTCCGCAGAGTACCCCCCTTTTTCTATTTTAAGTTCTTACAGTAAAATAACAACCTTAGGACAACCTAAGGTTGTCTGGTAGATATAAGACTGATAAGACCGCTTTTGTACCCATAGATTTAAGTTAATGTAAAAGTTTTGTTACTATTATGGTGTACAATAAAGTTTATTCTATTCTATTCTTTCCCAATGTTATTTGAGGTCGGCGCAACACGTTTTTTTCTTCCATTCTGTCCTGTCACCTGTCACGCTATCACTAAGTCCCTTTGAAAGAAAGGCAGGTTAAATCATTTAATGACTTCTCCCTCTCTGGGTGGTGAGAGAGGGAGTGTCAGACTTTTACAGACTAAAACAACCGCCGGTGTTCCTTCAGATCCCTTTGGTGTTCCAGAGCCGCAGTGATTCTTTCGACAAATCCCGCAGTTCATTTCTTAAGTGGTCATCTTTCAATAAAATTGCTGTTAGAAATTGAAAGACCTGTAAAAAAACTTTAACACACTTTAAACCGTATTATGAGGGTAGTTTTAGTAACAATGACAGCCTGTATCATTTTGGTTAGAATATGTGGCAATTTTTTTTTGCCGTATGTACGTAAAATCTTTAAAACCCCCTAAGTTATTTATTCTATTGTGGGTAGTTGTACTAAACAAATGATGACAACTTGGGTTACTGTTTGTGCTAACATTCAAGTAAATTGGCCTTGGCATACAGAACGAGATTTTGCATACAAACCGAATTTCCCCTTTTAAAAACGAAACGAATTTTCCCTTTCCAAAAACCCCTTAATGCTCGCCTACGTCATAAAAACGAAGCTTTGTGCAAAATTTCACGTTCCTAGTCCCAATAGTCTCGGTTGTGCTTGATAGGTCAGTCAGTCAGTTTCTCCTTTTATATAGTTACATAAATACTTACGTATCATTTTGCTACGTCAATACTGGTATCAACCCACAAATAATTACAGATATTGCCCATCAATAAATTGTCCATTACTATATTGAATTCTATCATTTAGGCACAAAGGTTTAAGGTTGTCTGCTCAAGAAGATATGTCCACACGTTTGGAAGACAGAGTAGACAGAATGCTTTCAGATTCTCGAATTTTCTTTGATATCCTTATGAATAAAGTCCTTGGTGCTATCAGATGAAATGTGACCTCTATGCTCTTGTCTTGTTGAGATGGGTTCGGTTTTATTATCACGCACTCGTGCTACATACATTACTTATTTTAGTTATATAGGTAAGGCCTACTATACAATATAGTATTTTTGTACAACCTTCATTTGAGAAAGGTTTCGATATCCTAATTGACACGCTGATTGAAAATCTGCTATGTGGTGAGGATACAGATTTGTTTGGGTTTGTTTTTCGGCTTACCTATTAATGTTTTTAGTACGCAAGTGTGTGGGTCACCAGACAGTTGCAAACTAGCGTTCCAACCAAGGTCACCTTGGTTTATGTGTTTGGTTTGTGTTGCGGCTACATGAATGTAAACCACGCGCTAACGCGTTCGGTGGTTGGGAAAACGCGCCTCCCAACCAATAGCGTTGAAGGTCATGGTTTACAACTGCTGTCTACACGGATTGAAACTAGCAAGGTCACCTTCGTTGGGACGTTGGTTTGCAACCATTTGGTCACCCCTTTAGGGTTTCGAAAATTGGCTGCGGGATTATCCGTGGCCTTAGAACGCAAACGGTAACTGAAAAAACACAGGTTGATTGTAGCCAGTAAAGTCTGACACGCTCTCTCGATCCACGTAGAGCGAAAGAAGTTAATAGATGATTCCCAAAATTATCTGAAATTATTGTTGGAATCTGTTGGCTTACTTTAAGCAATGACCTCTGTGTATTATATTATCTTGAAATTAGATACAATCTTGCTGAATCTATAATCTTTTTACCACGCTATGAAATATACTCGAATAGATCGTGCCAACACGCGAGTAGACGAAGAATCACCTCTTTTAATACTTTCTATAATTTACGGCACTTCTTCGCAATATCTTCAAGTTTACTTTCTAAAAGTTCTAACTGCAGATATACGAGTAGGGAGGGAAGACTGTACGATGAAATTTATATCACGAGTGTCAGACAGGCGGGCCCGCGAACCACCATTTTTTACTTCCTTAAAACGTAAACACCGCGCCCGCGGCTTTTTGGTAAATAATTAATCTTGGAGCTTATCGCATTAGCCACCCCCCCTCTTCCCCTACGTCCGAACTATTACAAGCTGGCGTAGGTGCGTGCACAAGGGCCAGTCCACAGATTTATGCGCCACTAACATGCCCAAAAATAATTGGATCGCGACCGAAAAATAAATTGCCGCGGACCCCTCCCTACTGGCCCCCACTAGAAATAACTCCAACAATTTGTTATTGAGGATCCCTGAATTACAAGGTAACGTGGCCTTCCTTGCGATATTTAATAACGTTTTTGGGTGATCAAATAAAGTATACTTCGGTAAAGTGGATGGAAGTTTGCAATATCGTCGTGATTATCGGAGAAATATGGAAGTGGAGGTAGACCGGTGGCAGGGAGGCGGAATTGATAAAATGTAACTAAGTTTTTTTTCTATTAATCCGTCGAGTTACTTATTGCTCTACGTCCTGTCGATTCTCACTTTTCGATCCTCAACTCGCTTCTTGAATCGATATGCAACTAATCGTCACAGAGAGCGTTTGAAACGCGAAATTAGATTTCGAGAAATTTCATCTAATTACCAGAGGCTTCAGTTATAAGTTTCAACACAAAGCTTGTCCAGAGGTCGCACACAACAGAGAGGTTCGAAAGGAGAAGGTGGAGGCGTTTGCCCAGTTGTAGGATACAAAAAAAAAAATAATAATATACATTCATCATCATTTCAGTCAAAAAAAGTCCACTATGGGACATAGGCCTCTCAAGTGTCGCCATGACGACCGGTCCTGTGCGTCTTGCATCCCTCGGATTCCCACGATCCACACCAGGTCATCGGTCCACCTTGTGGGGCATACATATTGGTATCCATTAAATCACACTAACATTATGAAGCCGAAAGTTTGTAATTGGGTGTGTGTAAGTTCATTACTTCTTCACGTTGAAACTTGGTTCACCATGTTGCGGTGTGTCTGCACGGGTAGACCATATCCCGGAAGTATGTTCCCTTAAGGTAATCTTCTACTATCACGCGGGCAAAGCCACTGGCAGCAGCTAGTAAATATATAAGAGTAACCCCTTCGTCACCTATTCTTAGCATCAACCTACGACGAAGTTACGAAGGACGTCTCACGTATATATACATAATACCTTTTCTGAGGAGTATTAGTGAAACGAAATTGGCAATAAATAATTCAGATCTACGTTTGTCCTTCAATACATTTGTCGGTCACAACGGATTACCTACCGTTGAAAAGGACTAAGTTACGACACGCTCATATTGCCGGCAACTCAGCCATCCATCGTATAAAACTCTCTCAGGCATTAATATGGATGATAGCAATCGTAAAAGGTGATGACAAGAAAATAGGAGAGACAATCCAATTAATAAAGCGGCCGAATAAAGCAGAATTCGCATAAATCCTAAATTCTAATATGATTTACATTGCCACTATAATCAAGCACTTCACAATGCATACGCTCGCAATTGGCATCACACAATTCAATTTAGTTAAAAGCTGATACTGTCCATTCACATTTCATAGGAGTTTCGTAAATCGTTTTATATATATTTGCGTGGCTGCCATCTAGTTTAATATACTCAGTTGGTTTATTCAAAGCGACAATATGAATGATTGAGTGAAGTGCATCTGGCTTTTAAACCTTTTTTTTATTACTTATGGTAATATTTTGATGTGTTTTGGTGATATAAACCCGAGCAAAGACAGATTACTATTGAAATTCTAAATGATATTGTAAATACGCTTAACGACACCCCTAATTGAATATAAACCCAAGAGCAACACTCTCACACACGTACGGTATGCAAAATAATCAGTTAATTAATCGTGACGATTTTATTACGTCATATCGGACGATATCCGAGAGGGTCTCTCTTCAGTCGGTAACTTTATGGATCATACGAAGGAGGAAATTTATTACATCGTCATTCGACTAAATTCCTCCCACAATGTTGCAAGCTAAAAGGAAATGAGGGTTGGCAGATGTTGCTCAATATATAAAAAATGTTGAATATTAGGTCGTAAAGATGACAGTTATTAAATCTATAGCCGGTGCCGAGGAAGCAAAAAAATTCTAACAAATACTTATGAACGCGAAAGTTAATATTGATCAAGCTCGGTCGGTGTTGGGAATTCGAGCTCAGGATTGGAATGGAATCCCTAAGGTAAGCGATTCAAATAGTCTCTAGTTCGTAGTATGACTGCGGCTGGGAAAATTGGTCTCAATGCAGTGGATCGTGCAATCACTTACAGTTAGGAGGTCTCTGCTCCTGTCTGATGCGAGGTGAATCGATTTGACAGCGGTAGGCTGTGCCATATTCTGTGCGAAGCGAATACGCCGTCGCAATTTATACGAATACGGTTTTGGTCAATATTGTGTTGCACGAATTTATTTTAACAGGCATACAGCCGAGGCTTTCGGTTACGAACTTATATTTGTGAACATTATCGGATTGTAAACATTACTTTATTGTGTGAATAAAATATCAATAAAATATCGTTGATACATTCAGATTTTTCCTACGCTATTCTCAGAGCGCTGAGTTCGAATTGTTTTTACGTCAATGCGATCGAAACCGCTCTCAGATAGGTTCGGTTCTCAGCCCCCCTAGCCAAGATACAACTGTTTCGTTTCTATTTTCTTTTCGTCGATCGCCTCGAGTTGGCCACGCCTCCGATTCCTTTGTTCTGATGTCATCTCAACGCTCAGTCACGTGGTCAGAATAAAGGAATAGGAGGCGTGGCCGACTCGAGGCGATCAACGAAAAGAGAATCGAGACGAAACGGTTGTAACTTGGCTAGTGGGGCTGATTAGTTAAAACCTTGGAGCTGGCCAATCAGAGCGCCAATCGCTATAAATGTGTCGATGGCATCAACGTCAAACAAACTAACACTAGGCGTGCTAAACGACAGTGTTCCTGTCGAATCGATTTGATTACGTCCCTTGTTTAGAAGGAAACACGTTGCATGTTGAGTCAAGTGTTCAAACAAAAAGTTTGGGTGTAAAAGCGTGTAACTCCGCATCGAGTGCCGTAGCGTTGTCAGGGAGGCAGATAAGCATCATTCAGCGCCAATTTATCGTCGTGTTCATTTCACTTGCGAATTCAATTGAACTAAATTTGAATAGTTCCAATATCGAGTGGTGCCTATCGATAGTGTGAACGCTCTATTGTTTCTTGTTTTAGGATTTTTATCGCATGGAAAATTGATTTTGAGCTTATTTGAACACTATTGTTAAAATTGATTTTATTTTTAAGTAGCTTCTGCCAGCGGTTTCGTTACTACGGACGCGAAGTCGAAGGATAAAAAGTACCCGATGTCCATCCTTGAAGACAAATAGTTTTTTTTTTTTATTATTATTATTGATAGGCTCGCATATCTAGATAGATAGATATATTCTTTATTGTAATAATAGTATGCCACAACTATCAACGCCGTCTAGTCCCAAGCTAAGCAGAGCTTGTGTTATGAGTACTAGACAACTGATAAACATACTTATATATTTCTAAATACATACATATTATAGATAAATTATACCCAGACACAGAACAAATGATCGTGCTCATCACACAAACATTTGTCCTGGGTGGGAATCGAACCCACGACCTCCAGCATAGCAGTTAGGGCCACTAACCACTAGACCAACAGGCCAGTCTATCTACACTAAAAATACAAATTACATTAGGAACTTAATATTAATATGGTGTCACAATGGGCGGTTGTTTGATTTCCCACCTTAAAAAAAAAAAAAAAAAAAAAAAAAAAAAAAAAAAAAAAAAAAAACAATGGGCGGTCTTATCGCTAAGAGCGGTGTCTTACAGACAACCTTAGTAAAGTTCAAGCTTGTTCCGTACAAAATTTTAATAAAATTGGTCTAGTAGTTTACCAGTTTACCGTGAAAGCGTAACAGACAGACAGAGTTACTTTCACATTTATATTATTAGTATGGATTAGTAAGGATATATATATAATTGATAAGCTCGCGCTTGACCAATGTCTCACCTGATGATAAGCGATAACGTGGTCGACGATGGAGCAAGATTGCCTAGACGATTATAATGGTATGGAACATTACTTTTCATGAAATTAACGTTATATTTAAAATAACTGTGAAAACAAAACGTCTTATAGAAAACAGTTTTCTTACGATAAAGCAAACGGAAGGAGTTTACTCTAAGCCGGTCGACGATTCAGAGGTTCTCAATGAAGGGCGGGTGTTAAAATTAAGTTGGACAGATATGCGACATGGTGACAAGGGTCGACTGGGGCAAAGGGACACTGTCTCCGGACCCTAACTGGGGACGTTGGGGGACCCTGCCATAGCTTATATTGTGAAAACATTTTTACATGTAGATATATCACTTTATCTTGCCACGCTGAACTTATTAAAGCTGATAAAAATGAAATACAGGCTTATTTACAACACGCCGAAAATAACACAAAGCCTAAACTGTTGCCGAATACTGTGTAGGACTGAGAATGTTGATACAATTTTCTGAGTCGGTGTTAGACACCGTATATAAATGTATCTTATTTACTTATTCAAAGATATTGTTCTATTATTCTCTGCTCATACATACCTACATACTTTCAAACCCTTTTTTGAGTCTACTAAAATCTCGAAGGCATTGTACATACTACGTACTAACTGAAAAGACAAATAATTTGTAGCTAGTCCTGCCAAACCAATCTCGCGATACACTCGAGCTCATCAATAATAAAAACATTTCCTCCGAAGGATATTGACTCTGATTGCGAACATCTGAAGATATTTCTCGAAACGTCCGTATATCTACTAATATAGTACGAGATAGAATTTGTCCTCATCAATTTAGAATACTCATACATGACCCACATATATCAAAATGTATTCGATCCCAATTCGTTCGGAACACTTCGTCAAATGGAATATAAATCAGAGTAAGAAAATATTTAACGACAAGGGTGTTAGAGGGTATGAATCTGATTTACCGGATCAGGAAACCGTGAAGCAAGTTTTAAATGGATAAGTACAGTCACAGGACGTGTATACTTAAAAGGGTTTTTCTTAGAAAAGGTTAAAAAAATAACAAAGGTTTGCGGCTTATTCCGCCAAATTCAACGAGGGTTTAACTTCAGCCCCTTGTTATGGCTGAGCAATATAAGCAGAGTCTAACTACGACGAGCTCCCGGCTTCAAAGAGCTTCTTCAAATCAACCGTTCGCCTGTCGTGTTTATCGAATAATAAAAAGGTAAGGAAATCCATTAGGCTCCAGCGAATAAAAACTTTACGTGACGGGGGAGTTTATAAGCCAAGCTCTATAATGTGTACTAACACGTTTGATTTTATGAGCTGAGCCCATAATAGCTATCGCCACGAGAAAATGAAGTGGTTCAATATTTTAAAGCCGGTTTACGGCAGCCACTGTTAGCCTTTATTGTTTTTTACACGAAACATTGTATTGTGAGCGAATCATTTCTTTTGACAGAGTTCCCGAAAAGCAAAGAAGGAGAGCGTAACGGCTGGATTACTGACGATAAAGTGCGCTACATTACACGCGCGTATGGGGCAAAAGTCACACGATTTAGATGAGAAATGGGTAATATGGCATACCGCACTTTAGGTAGGTACGTATGTTACGCTGGGCGCGGAGGCAACACATATTCGCTATTACTTATTCGTTTGTTCTCTTGTTCACTTTGACGTTCACGAGCAGCATAAAGTCTTTCACCACAATCTGAGTGACTGCCGCAAATCCTTTAACACGTACATGTGCCTTAATATGTGTGCTAATCGGTTTATGTGTTTTATTTCTCTTTCTGTTATTAAGTACAACAAATAATGTCCCTTTGAGTCAGCCCTGTAGATTTACATGTCACTCACAAGTTCACCCTCGTTGAGCATTTGGGGGTATGCTGGCTGCGGAGAAAATTAACTACCTAAAAGGATTCCCTTTTTTAAACATTTATTCATGAAGGCTATTTATTAAAGCAACAGCAGTTACATGTTAAACAGTAGATAGGGGGTGGGAGTCCATGTGGCGGACAGTAAATATATCAGTCTGACAAGGGCATCCATCTTGACGATGGAGAACGCCCAACCTTTAAACGATTTACGAGGGGCAATGGGCGCTGCTGGTAAACACCAATGGATCGAGTTCAGACCTATAAATAACAGCACTCCTCTAATCGCTGCTGCGCGCCTCTCCTCTTAAAATTGCATAATATTCACGTAGTTTGTGAATAAATGCAACATACATGGTGAAGGAATGCAAATCGGCGTCCAGAGTACCGGTTTGAAAATGTAAATTGAATGGTCAAACTCGGCAAAGATTCATGAATTAAGCATCCCCTTAAAATTCCACATTTAAGAGGGTACATAAACAGGATCGGCTGGATGTTCTAATTTAATTTGCAATCTGACGAGCCGACCTTTGTTTTCAAGTGACGAACGGATAATGACGTTCGGGCCGCACTCGTGGGTTTTCAATGCGAGATCCTTTGTTTAAACATTGTAAATTAGACGTTATTAATGACAAAGTACAGAAAGGTTTCCTATGTCGTTTAATTTGGGTAATAAATTGTCGAGCGCAATTGTTTCGACCGCAGCACATTCAAAGAAATTGGCAGTATGTGCCTGTGTGGGCGGAATGGCGTCTGAAGGCTGTTTCTATTAACTATTCCCATTTCATTTGTATGTAAATGTGGAACGTTGTTATTTTTCAATCTAGTATTGGAGATTGGATAAGGCAAAAGACCGTTCATTGTTATTCGGATGAAATATGAGTGGAGTCGCTTTTCGGTGGGTATTGTCTGGTGGGACAAAGCGGACGGCGGGGCATCCACGAGAGGGCGGACGTCTTCCGAGATACAAAATTTAATTTCTATGATTTCTCTCATTTCTTTCTTGAGCGCCGGGCGCCTTTGTCGTCGATGCCCTTTATGTGCTCAAGTTGGATTCCAGTCAATGGAGACGCGATATTGTGCAGCGTTTGTGTGAAATGACTAGCACATTTGCACTGGTTGCGAACAGTCGCAGCCTCAAGTGGGATACAGTGAATTTGTTGAGGTAAAATGTGCAATATTGTGTGTTCCATTTGTCTGTTCGTGTTAGCTCTAAGCATTGTTCCGACAGCGAGCAGCCTGTCCTCGTTGGCCTTTACTTTCTTTTGTCGTATCCTCAATTGCTTTTGAAAACCCGTAGCTATTAAATTCCGGTTTAGAAAAGAATTTTATATCCTTTGTTTATAAAGTCCTTCATAACCCTAACTATATTCCATTATAACTGTTTGTGTAATATAAACGAATATATCGTCAAAACGGATATTTTAATTATAAAAGGGTCTTTGTCGCTTTCGTTCTGAAGGCAATCGAGCTTATGCGAACTAATTAAGCTCACACAAAAGGGTTTGATCAGTACGTACATTTTAATCTCATTTGCAATCAATATCTCTATACCGGAGGGTTGGGAAATGACATTGACGGGCCCACTCGAGCCTTCGTTCTGTCGATAAAAGCAAATCTTCGTAAGCTAATATTTTCGAAAGCCTTTCAATGTGAACAATAGCCTTTGGACATTTGAATGTTGGATATTCCAATATCCTTTAGGAATCGTAAGGTATTCATTTGATGTGGCCATTATAAGAGATTTACTTTTTTTTTAGTTTATTTATTTGTTCGAAATTTTAGTCTATTTATTGATGCGAAGAAGAGGCGAATATTCCAGGGTAGTCTGCGAATTTTTTTTTAATAGCCTATATTGTCCCACTGCTGGGCAAAGCCCGCCCCCAACTTCTTCCAGGTAGTCTTTTCTCGAGCCACCCCGAACCAGTCCTTGCGGTAGGCATCTAGGTCGTCTCGCCAATCGAAATCGTAAATCGTCTGCGAAATTATATTTTTAATTTTTTTTTTGCTATTTACAGCTCAACATCGGGTAATATGGTAACAAAAAATATATTTGTGGTAACAACATGTATGTATCTATACAACTAAACTCATTAGAATTGTCATTATAACTCTCTAACTTAGAGACAGGGTAAAACATCAAGTTTTTATTAAAATGGCACATTTTAGCTCCTCTCTAAGTTATGTTAATGGTTTTGATGAGTATAATTGTGTAATTACGTACATGTCATTACCGCAAATAGGTATTTTCCTTTTATCTTACTATTTGATACTGAACTGAAAACTGCTAAAATAAGAATTGCAACATTTTCTTTTAGTTGGTTTCCATTACTTTACCTTTTAGATTTTTAATGAATATTTCCATTTTCAAGTATATGGCACCCAAGGGCTGCAGCTGAAAATCAGCGTCAGGTGGTGGCCTTGTGTTACCATTTGGCATTATGCTGAGCTGAGGCCCTTTTGGCATTACTCAATGTACTATTTTTTAATTTTAAGGTGTTTCCATTTTTTTTTTTGTATATAAAAAAAACGCAGCAATAAACGCAGTTTGCTTTGGTTTCCTTTTCAAAAAAACGTTATAAATTTGGATTTTCTAAGGCGTGAAATCATCTAATGACTTTTTCCACCCAACGGTGGAGCGCGAGAGCGTTTCGGAATTTTATACTGACTAAAACCGAAACCTTGCCCTTCCGTTCTAGGACCAGGGTTTTCCTTTTAGAAGTGGACCCGGGCACAGTAGGCTTCGGCCCTACTGAGCCCTTCCTGTGTTCCACGCATGCCTCAAAGAGATGGCAGCATAATTGTAGAAGCCAGTTGGGGCCAACGCCTGTCAGGGCTGCGGATTGTTCGAAGGAGTTATCACAGCCGCCGCAATAAAGGGCAACTGAAGTACTACTTTGAGTTTTAGTCAGTAAAAGCCTGACACTCCCTCTCGCTCCATCCAGAGCTGGCGATGTTATTTGATGGTTTTCCACGTGTAGCGATATCTATGGCGTCACATAAGAACTAATCCTGCATCGCGCAATTAAAGTTCTCCACGCGATTAGAAAATATAGAACAGCCCGAAATCATCTAACGGGCAGTTGCCCGCCAGACATAACATCCGTCTGGCCGGAGGACCCTCCCTTTTCAATGGAGGTATGTGGGGCTTTACACACTGTTCCAAACACGTAAAAAAATGCTATGGAAACCCATTTTTTTGGAACAATCGCTTTATTTAATGCTCATGAGAGCTGCTTTTAAAATGACTAGGAAGTTATGAAACTTTATAACATGTTTCGCAAAACGAATATAAAATTCTAACGTAACTTCTGATACTTTGCTTGAAATATTTAAAAGAGTAATGAGCTTTGAGATATTTTGAGACGGTATAAAGAAAACTTTAAGTCTTTATTACACCCACGCTACGGCTAGAAATAGTCCAATTTATTTTGGTTAGGAACTTAGGACTCTAAGGACTTTTAATAAACTGTTTTACTTTGTTAGTTATCCTGTAAGTTGCTGCTTTAAGTTTTGAGAAACGAAGTAAAAAAAAATTTTAATTAGTTCGTCACAATATTTCTAAAATTCCTGAGCAACACCATAAAACAGTACACACCACAGAGCAGTGGTGGCCGAGTGGTAACGGTCCTGACTTACGAGTTGTAGGTTACGGGTTCAAACCTAGCCAGGCGCATGACTTTGTGTAATTTATTTCATCACCATTGCTCTCAAAACGGTGAAAAAAAACATCGTGAGGAAACAGGCATGTCCTAGAACCAAAATTCGAAGACATATGACATCAACCAACCCGCACTGGGCCCGAGTGGTGGATTACGGCCCATTCCCTCTACCAGAGAGGAGACCTGAGTCCCAGCAGTGGGAACATTATAAGGCCGACTATGAGCTTATACTTATGCTAAGTCATTAATAATAATATTCCGCAACTATCACACAACGGCGTGTAGTCCCAAGCTAAGCAGAGCTTGTGTTATGAGTACTAGACAACTGATAAACATACATAAATATTTCGTAATACATACATATTATAGATAAATTACACCCAGACACAGAACAAATGATCGTGCTCATCACACAAACATGTTCTGGGTGGGAACCGAACCCACCCCTCCGGCATAGTTAGCAGTCAGGGCCACTAACCACTAGACCATCAGGTCAGTCAACACCTGGTTTAAGACCTTGCAAATGTTATGATACAAAAAAACTCTCCATGTAGCGATATCTATTACGTCACATACGAACTAAATTACAAAATCCTGCATCGCGCAATTAGAATTCTCCGCGCAACTTGGGCAAATAAAAAAGCCCGAAACTGTCTATCGGGCCTGAAATAACCTGCCTGGTTAGAGAATCCTCCCTTTTCAACGGAGGTTTGTAGAACTTTACACTTTGTGAGTTTCGACGTATGTGGTATTCCACATGCATCGAAACTCACATACTAAAACTAGCATTACCAGTGGCTTCTACCACAGAAATCCCAACAGTACATTTTATTAAGGACTAGCTTTTCCCAGCGTCTTCGCCTACGTGAAAATAGGTTTGTCCATACAAACTTCCAACCCTTGTTTTACTCCCTTAGGGGTGAAGTTTCGTAAAATCGGATTCGAAATTGAAATTGGAAATTTACCTGATTTTTTACCTGCCAAATTTTAAGTTTATAGATGTTATAGTTTCTGAGATTTCGTGATTAATCAGTGATTGGTAGTTCGCTTTTATAATATAGAAGAAGATAAAACCCTCTGTGCGTCAAATTTAATCCAAATTCGTTCAGCCATTTTTGATCGTGAAGGAGTAACAAATATGAACACAAATTTTCGCCTTTATAATGTTACTAGATGCAGCCAGCGGTTTCACTTGCGTCAAATTAGAAAATTGTCACAAAGGAAGATACTCCCGGAATAAATAGTACATAAAGATACTAGTGCAGAAATTTTGTCATTGCGACCGAGGAGAAATTCGCATGAGCCGTAGGCGAAGGTATTGTAGCGACATCTATGGCACATAAGAACTAATCCTGCATCGCGCAATTAAAGTTCTCCGCGCGATTTGAACATGTAAAACAGCTTGAAATCATCTATCGGGCATTTCCCCACCAGACAAAACACCCGTCTGGTCAGAGGATCCTCCCTTTTCAACTGACTTTACTCTCTGTTCCGCATACCTCCAAACTGGTGACCCTCGACAATGAACGTAAACACAGCTTTCGTGCAGCCACTACTTCGTAACGTCATCATCCCTTCCTCAAGGTTACCAAACGACTTTTTTCAATACACTTACAAAATGAATAAACGGGGGTTGACCGGCGACACGTTGGGGTCGACGCGCGCCCAGCCTGATACGATACATTAATATAATTGTGGCGGGGGAGAGCACGCGCACTTTTCTGCACTAGTGCGGAAAACAGTCTATCGCGTGCCTAAAAGTGTATTGAAAAAGCCGTTCCTTTGTGCTGTTCCAGAGCATGCTTTACCTTTGTTTCAGCGAAACCGGTTCAGAAGTTCGAGCGTGAAGAAGTAACAAACATACACACTCACAAACTGTCGCCTTTATAATATTAGTGTGATTAGTATGGATTAGTGTGATAAATGATAAAATACTTCATAGTAGATTCCAACAAATTGCCAACTCTCATCACTAAACTCATAAAAAAAAAAAAACTCTAAAAATGCATCTCAAACTCATTCATCGCTACAAAATGCCGTCACAGTTTACGGGGCGCAATAACTACGCAACATGCAAACTAGGTTGACTCCGTAATACAGCCAGCAAGTTATATAGCGCTTTAAAGCGCTGCTATATAGCCTATACAGCGCTGCTATTTCCTATTGAAACAATTCTATTTACTTGTATAGAGCCAGCCCGTCTTGAGTTCCAAGCACGCGGCTCACAAATGCACCGAATTGAATTTAAGTTGACATAGGATTCGTGCATAAAATTTATTGCAGCGATGGAAACGTTAAATCAACTGTTGGAGGGTCAGAATTTGGATTTTTATTTGATTTAGGTGTGAAGTGATGGTATATTACGTTGAGGAAGTATGTTTGGTGTATTTTAGTTGATCTTTTTTTTGCTTTATGGTTTCGGAACTATCTGCTGCCTGCGGTTTCACTTGCGTCATCATCTTCATCTTCCTGCCCTTGTCCCGTTTTATTTGGGGTCGGCACAACACGTTTTTTTCTTCCTTTCTGTCCTGGCACTCGTCACGCTGTCACTAACTCCCTGATAACTCCTGCGTGATAGTACAAAATTATCCCAAGGGAACATACAAATAAAAAACTGAACGTAAATTTTCCTTCAAGCGTAAAATTCGTAACTACTACTTGAAGTCCTCTCAACCATAGTTCGGTCTTCGTCATAATTGTTATATTTTAAGTTTTCTTAATTGTAATGTTTTCATATTTAGTATAGTATTTATTAGTTTATTATTATTTATGCAACTTAATTTAATGATACTACATAATATTTCCGACCGAGAGCAGTGGTGGCCGAGTGGTAATGGCTTCGACTTACGGAGTTGTAGGTCGCGGGTTCAAACCTAGCCAGGCGCATTACTTTGTGTAATTTATTTCATCACCACTGCTCTCAAAACGGTGAAGGAAAACATCGTGAGGAAACCGGCATGTCCTAGAACCAAAAATTCGAAGACATGTGACATCCACCAACCCGCACTGGGTAATCCACCACGCGGGCCCAGTGCGGGTTGGTGAATATCACATGTCTTCGAATTTTTGATTTTAGGACATGCCGGTTTCCTCCCGATGTTTTCCTTCACCGTTTTGAGAGCTATGGTGCACCAAGTAATGCGCCTGGCTGGGTTTGAACCCGCGACCTACAACTTGTAAGTCGGAGCCGCAATCATGAAACTCCTCTCGCTCTGTATGGAACGAGAAGGACCGTCAGACTTTTACAGACTAAACTAATCTATATTTTTTCAGTTGCCATTTGCGTTCAAGTGCCAAAAGATAACGAAAGAGTTACCTTTCGAATAATCCCACAATTTACCTACACCTGTATCTGTGTTTCCAGTTTGCTATTTAATTTGAACTAGCTAACTACCCAGACAGGCACATTTGGTTCAGCCATAGCTTAGCTAGGCTTAAAATACCGCCCGAAATACGTAAAACTAAAAACTTTTGTCATTAGTCCGTGTTGTGACCGTTAACAGGTATTTTAATTACTTTGAAACATTGCTGTTAATTTATATTATAACTATCTGAATTTGATGCTATAAGTTTTGATAGAGGCTCAGGTTTATTAACATGTTTAATATCATGAATAATAATGAGCTTTGAAGGTAATATAGGCCTTGTCTATGCAAATAAAAATAAATGGCTAAATGCGCTGCTAAGCCCAAAATTCGAGAATGACTGCCAATTTGGAAGAACTTTTTTATTTTTTAAGTTTTAGGAAGGTTCTTATGAAGAGAATAATAAAAAAGAATGCACAGAAAACTGTAATCTAAATCTAAACACATATTGTTGTCACAGTTTTTTTGTGCGCAGAGCATTAAAAAGGCGAGCAGTCTGGATAGTAAAGGATTTATTCAAGAAAATAATATAAGATATGGTTCGGTGATGGGGCACAGAAGGGGTGGATATGTTTGCCGCATGAGAGATCTCGGCAGACCACTAAGGAGATGACGGGACGACGATTAATTCCTTAGCAATTAGCAAGAAGAGGCCTAGTTAGACCCGGAGCTATGGAAGAAATGGAGGGAGGCCTTTTTCCAACACTGGGACAATATCGTAGGGGCCCAGCAGGGTCGAAGCCTACTGGGGCCATGGGTAGTGTGAAAACGAAACCCGGGGCTCTGGGACGAAGGCAACGAAGGAACAGGAGTGGGTTTTTAGTCAGTAAAAGTCTGACACTATCTCCCGTTCCGCCCAAGAGCGGGATTTGTCATTAGATGATTTCCCACCTAAAAAAAGCACAGGGACAAAACAGGCTAGATATATTAATAATAATTCCAATATTATAACAAAATAAGTTCCTATTTAACTTTGCTTGTCAATAAAACTTTTGATACAGGTAATATATTTGAAACTTCCTTAAAAAGAAAAGTTTAGAGAAAAATAAATTGAATTCCCAAAACAGGAAGGAGTTATAAGCTTTCTCAAGTTACCCGTCCTTGTTCCGCCAAAGAGGATTTGCACAAGTTTTATTTTTTTATTATTTTCTACTTACTGTAACCTCATAGCCTTGTAACCTTATTTTGTGGTTTTAGTCTAAAAATAAATCGTCCCCTCTATTTCTAGGGGCATCTGGTAACTAAATTATTGCGGACGGGGATAGAAACCTAAATCCGTGTGAGTTAAAATTACGACTAATCGATATTTCCAAAAGTTTCTCATGGGTAATTAAGGAAACGTGTATTTTATTCAAACATATTTAAACTCTTGGATTTTGAACTGAAGAATCTGCTAAACTCTGTTTTAGCATGTAACCTGTCCTAAACTTTGTCATTAAAGTACATTTTCAACTGTTTTAAGCTTCGAATTTTCAATTCAGAAACCGTTTTACGCGGCATGGCGAACAGAGTTCCGGGGGGATCTCATAGCGATGAACGACGACGACGTCGTCGCGGTATGACGTTACGAAGTAGTAGCTGCACGAAGACTGCATTCATTGTCGAGGGTCACCAGTTTGGAGGTATGCGGAACAGAGTATAAAGTCCCGCAAACCTCCGTTGAAAAGAAGGGATCCTCCGACCAGACGGGTGTTATGTCTGGTTTGGACAACTGCCTGATAGATGATTTCGGGCTGTTGTGTATGTTCAAATCGCGCGGAGAATTCTAACTTTTCGACGCAGGATTTCATAATCTTTAGTGGCGCATATTTTTCATAAATAATGTTTATAATTTGTAAGCTAGTCCTAAGATTGCGTCTTTTCCGCCAAATAAAATGTTTTTCTTTCTTTCTGTTTTGTTTATTTGCCATAGATGTCGCTACAGCGGTATAAAAACTACAAATGTCGCAACGCTGCGTTGTGCACACGACTATCGCGGTGGTAAGGCCTCTCTTTCAGGTGTGGCTACAGAGGTGTTATGGCGTCCTCACTGGGTCTACGTCAGGCCGTCGAAACCGTGAGGCGGAGACAAACTTCAACCCATCACAGTAGGAGCGGGCATGCGAGTGGGTAGCTCGCCGTCCGGCCGTCTGGTAAAGATCAAACTTTTGTGTTCTATGCACGCCTCAAAGAGATGTCAGTAAGATTGACGGGGCTAGTTAGGGCCGATGACTGCCAGGGCTGCCAGGGCAGTTTCTTTAAAGGAGTTAACCGTGCCAATGGGCAAATGAATGGGTTTTAATCAGTAAAAATCTGGCATCCCCTCTATCTCCACCCAGAGTGGGAGAAGTCATTTGATGATTTTCCTGACAAAAAAACAAACTGTGCTATAAATATTGACAAGCATAGCAGAGACTTTACCCATTTTTATGGAAATATGATGGGCGAAGATTGCCTCTCACTAGACGCCTGAGTGAGCTTAAAGCCGTTGAGGTCAACCACGGGAAGGTGTGACGTTCTGACCTTGTTCGCGGGGCAAACTTGGTCAGAGATTGCCCTAGACAGAAAGGTTTGAAAGGAGAAAAGGGAGGACTTTACCCAGCAGCGTGACACAAAAAAAAACAAACAAAAAATGGAAATACGATTACAATGGATAACTGGTAACCGGACACATTAAAAGTTTTCAAAAACAAAAATATTTCCGGCTGCCTATTGTATCGTATCAAAATAGTGCTTTGTGAACTAAAAACCGACGTGCGATGTATCACCTGTTATCTCCGAGGTTTATGTTAGAGTCAATTGTGATAAATGGAACACCATATCCTATCCGTTAGCTATGAGTTAGTGATGCACACACATTAATAAAACCTTTGAACGAATAAAACAGCTTGCGTTTGGTTTTAAGGTAGAACTAAGTACATTGTGCCTACGTGGGCAACGTACACTGATCTGGGCGCGTCGGTCTCCATACATTTTATATGGCAACAAGATTTGTAGAGCTACATTAGACCCACGCCACGCGACGTGGTTCTACATACAAATCAGGTGTCGCCCAAGTGTGCGTCGGTTTAATGTAATTCCCGCTTTAATATTAGTACATTATCATCATTATCATAATTTCCACCAAAAGACGTCCGGCTATTGGACGTAGATTGCCTTCAAGCATCACTACATCACTCTAAATTGTAGACACATTGACAGTATTAGACCACATATGGTTCTAAAATCGGTTATTTTTAGGCTAGAAAAAGCATAATCATCTAAACTGGCTGAATGCGAGTTGAACTCGCTCGCAAACCGTTACGAACAAAAATTTGGTTTACATTCTCATACTACAAATGAACTATTACATTGGTTTGTGAACTTTGTGAACTTTTTCTGCGAAGCAGTAATGCTAGCTATTAAGCGGCTGCACATGTGACTTGCGGACGACGAGCAATGGGTAGCTCATCGTCCGGCCGTCCGTTAACCGTCCGGACCTAGCGCGAGTCGTCGACGGTGCGTAGTGTTCCACGCGCGCATCAAACAGTTGTTAGCAAAACCGTGTAGAGGCCCAGCAGGGCCAAAGACTATTAACTTTTAAAAGGGAAACCCGTGGTCCTGGAACGTAAGGGCAAAGAAGAAAAATAGATGTGGTTTAAGTCAGTAATAGTTTGACACGCGCTCTCGCTCCTCCCTAAAGCAGAAGAAGTCACTGTGTAATTGCGAGCCTTAAAAAAAAACGATACAGGAGTAATTTATTTCCGAGAGTGATTATGCTATAGATTAGTTCGCTTATACGTAAATTCGCAGTCGAACTAAATGCTATATAGCAAACTATGTGTATCCCCATTTAATTTGCAGAAAAGGCAAAAGGGTGGATTGAGAGTCCCTAAATGTTTTCGACGTCCCTATCTATTTGCAAGTCGCTATTTACCGGAGCCTTACGGCATTCCCCACTATTCGTATTCAATTTGCCGTCAAAATGGACGTTAGGCCTCATTTGGTATCGTATTCCGAGTTCTATCTGTCCCTACGTAACAATACAATCACATTTCCAAGTTTTCAAGCGTTAGATCGTGATCAAATGAAGAAAATTGTTTACTTTAAGGTACATTTGATACAGTAGGTACATAATAATATGTAACAATCAACAATAAGTTGAAAAAGATCATAAAGTTAAATTAGATCAAGAAGTTCATATAGTGGTCTATAGTTCAGAATATCTATTTAGGTACACAAGGTTTTAATGAGGACCTTGAAGTACCAAGTGGTACGTTTAGTGCCACATATCAAAAACTAACAGCGCGGCGGTAGATATGAATTTCACAAAGACCTACTGTCCCCGGCCGCGTAGCTTTATAGACGCGTATCCGGCATTTGGAAGAAGAGTTTTTGGAAGAATATATTGGTGGAAATACAGGGTATATCTGTTTACAAATTACGTCTCCCTGACTCTTAAATTAGGGTATACCTGTATCTTATGTGACAGTGAACGACGACGTGTGTATAAGATTTAATATTACCTAATTATTAAGTGAGGACCCTGTCGATCTATAAATTAAACAATTTTCAGAATGGGAAGTAATTAAAATTAAATAAATCAAAATAAAATCTAAATAAAATCAAAATTAAATTAAAATCAAATCAAAATTAAAATAAATTATGAACTCAATTTGTGTGAGTGTGAAAGTGTATGTGTGTGTGGTGTATAGCGTGTAATAGTGTGTATGTACGTGTGAGCATGAAAGTGTATGTGCTATTGCATTATAAGCTTGGTGTACGCCTGCGTGAAGCTTACATACAAAACTATGAAACTCTGTCTCAGGCAGCGTCGTGCCGTCGTGTCGCGTCTAAGAAGCTACGCGTCAGTGGACAGTTAGCCATAGTTTTGTAAGTAAGCTTCACGCAGGCGTACACCAAGCGTATAATGACGAATACGCGTATATCTTATAGATATGAAGCTACGCGTCCATGGACAGAAGGCCTAACTGTACCTATGAAATTGGAGCTACGAATATTCGTAGCCGTAGTAATAAAAGCATAGCAAATGGTCTACAACAGTTTTAATTGACGTCAATTTAGTTTGAAGCAAAAGTTTCTGTCTATTATAAATATTTTATTAGAATTTTAAGAGCTAATAACTGCTTCAACGGTAGAATTGACACATTAAACTAAACTGCCATTTATTTGAAGTAGAATTTTGTATAAAGTCATTGTCTATCTTTTTTATACTGGCCATATCTAAAGGTATTCGGTAATCACTACTGGGGTGAATGTTTTATTTCCTGGCTCAGGTCCGAGCTGATAACAGGCCCTTGGCTTGATAGCATCGCGTCTTAGTCACGCGATATACAACTTCGGTTTTACACAGTGGCTCGACTAATGCCAACGTTGATTCAAATGGTTGCTAGTGAACTCGATAATTTATAATTTGACCACAGGCTGGTTGCACACAATCCAACGTGTACTCGATTCGTTACGTAACTACTATAGTTTCTTCAATGTACCCTTTCAGAAATCTTTACACAGGAATTTAATCAAAAAAATCTTGAATATGACAATCAAATATGTCGCTTTGGCATTGTCTATATTTCCGTTTTTATATTAGGAATGTCACTGATTGTAGGGGAGTCGATGACCGCTATTACCATGCTTGAACGCAAAAAGTATAGTCACTATTTCGTACCCTTACTATTGCAAATTACGTTTGCAATAGTTTGTATTTTTAAGCGACAATGGCACAGTGTGATGATACCCAAGGACATACTCCAGGGAAAAAAAAAGTATCCTATTTGCTATTCCAGGATATGGTCTACCTACCAATAAGTAAGAAACATACACACACTTTCACAAACATTCACCTTTATAATACTAGTATGATCCTCGTGGGGGCGATCAGCGGCGGCGATCTCTCGCGCCGGGCCTTGGTACAAGCCATGGTCCGGAGCGAGGAGGAGTGGCAGGCGGTCGCCTCCTTCTGCGAAGCAGTAATGCTAGCAAAGGAGCCGGCCAATCGCGTGAGGCAACGGTTCTCACGCCCCAACCGCCGCCGGCCACCGTTGGCGCGGGATTGCGGACGGAGAGCAATGGGTAGCTTGCCGCCCGACCGTCCGGTAACCGTGTGGACCGAGCTCAAGTCGTCGACGGCGCGTACTGTTCCACGCGCGCCTCAAGGAGATGTCAGCAACTGTAGGGGCCCAGCAGGGTCGAAGCCTGGGGCCAAGTGTCTGATTCTGAAAGGAAGACTCGGCCCTGGTACGAAAGGCAACGAAGGAACAGGAGTGGGTTTTTAGTCAGTAAAAGTCTGAAACTATCTCCCGCACCGCCCAAGAGCGGGGGATGTCATAAGATGATAATATTAGTATGATATGCCGTGTGTTAAGTCCCTCATTTGGATGTTTTGCAAGTTCCTGGTTTACAATATTCTGCAATTGGGTTACACTGGTCCGGTGGCAGTGGCTTCATGTAAAATATTGATGCAATGTTTAGCCGCATCTGGTCATTGAAAGCGGACCTCAACCTAGTTGAGAAAATGCTAGGCGGATGATGATTCATAAATATTTATGACGATTTTACTGGTATCCCAAATATTGGGCCAAATAGTGTGCAAGTGAGGGAGGAAGTTGTAGGGAGTAGTGCTGGTCAAGTTACGGCCCCGACTTATGAGTTGAAGGGCTCGTGGTTTAAAACTAGGCATGCACTTCCCTTGAGTGCCGATTGTACATACGTCTGTACAACTTGAGTGACCTTGAAAAATGCTTAAGTCGTTTTGTACACACAGGTGTACGAAAATTATTCAGCCGAAAATTTTAGTCTCTATATCTTCGATTTTCCTAGAAAAATGTAGTAAAAGTTTTTTTTTTTTACGTAAAAACACGCAATTACGTAATAATAATACCCCTATACGCGTGAGGGGTTTATGTAATTTATTTCACTTAAGTGAATGAGAACAACGTGAGAAAACCGGCAAGTACAAGTACTGAAAATTTTAAGACATCTACGAAATGTACCAATCCGTGAATACCAGCTCCCTCATAGATAGGAGGCCTATGTCCCAGCAGTGGGAATCTCACTGGCTGATTATGCTATGTACCTACGTAGGTACACACAACGTTCTTTATTCATTGAGAACGTCTGTAAATCTAAGCTGTTGCCACAAACAAGCTACGGGACTCATACATATTAATGTTTTATCTACATTGCCTAACACGCTGGGGAGTAATACTCGGTTTAATGTGTTTGAGGGAGTTTTGCTCTACCTACCTGCCTGTCCAAATTGTGACATTTTCGTGTTGTTGCGTGGAAAATTATACATATTTAGATATATAATTCTTTCAGTATTTTTAATAACCGCTCACTAGTCGGTAGGCGAGAGCTCTGTATTGTAGTTTTCGTTCTAATTGGAAGTAATAATAAAAACATATTATTCTCTCTTCACAAAGGTTTGCTTATAAATTATAATCTTAAAACTAAGTAACTTATTCTAGATAAGTTATCCATTGCGAGAAACTTTGAATGACGTAGATTGATGCTAAATAATAGATTCAGGACTAGAAGTAGTTCATTACAATCTGGAGGTCTTCAAGTCAAAAGTGTATAGGTTACTTCTAGGCAAGCGTGCTCTATTGTCAACTACATAATTTCTTACCATCAGGTGAGATAGTAATCAAGCGCGAGCCAATCAATAATAAAGAAGCTCGGAGTACCGAGTGCCAATTTTTTATTTATTTTACTACTAGCCTCTGCCAGCGGCTCCGTCCGCGTGAATGTTGGTTTTTGCTGACGCGAAGCCAAAGTCGAAGACGGATAAGAAGTAGTCTATGTCCATCCCTGGAGTTCAAGCTTCCTGTGTACTAAATTGCATCAAAATCGGTTCAGTAGCTTAACCGAAAAAGCGTAACAGAGAGACATAGTTAATTTCATATTTATAATATTAGTATGGGTAAAGATAGTTTTCCCAGAAACTTGAAGTAGTGATGCGATTTTTCCTACATTAATTGTAAGTTTGTTATTTGTTAACCAGTTCAGAACCAGAACTGTCTTCTGCTATAGACCTCTTCGTATGTATCGCCGATAAGTGGAGTGCCGTGTTGTCGGTACAGATGACTGTTTTCTCACTCCTTTTAATCAGGTCAACACGTTCTCTTATGTAGTTAAGAAATAAAACAGGACCAAGTATGCTTCCTTGGAGAACGCCATGTTCAGTGGGAAGATTACCACTTATCCATTTCTCAAATAGTCAGAGAACAGATTATGCTGTGTGTCCCTTACCTTTCCAACTTTTTTAACAGAAGTGGGACAGAGATCTTGTCAAAAGCTTTAGCCAAGTCTATAATTACGATAACATTTTTATCATCGAGGTCGTTTAAAAAGTTTGTCGATTGGTGTATGTAAATGAAATAGTGTTTTTCGAGATTTATTTATTTATTTCTTCCGAATTTCTTAATTTAATTACATTTTTTTTTGCCATACAGCGAAACCCATAAGATAATTAACAAAACGCTTGTTCAAAGTTGTTAAATGAGAACGGTAAACTAGCTTTTGTAAGTTCTTTTATTTGTGACCGAGTAACATGACTGAGGGTCATAACGTGGGAATTAGGTCAGACTGAACTGAATGTGTATCATAAACTGAAGTGGACGGGTATGCGTGGTGCAAAGGAAATCTGGATAAGAACAACCTCGATGCGGAACTCGAGTTGCGGTATGAAATTAATCTTTCAAATGACATAAAATAAACTCTGTACATTTAAGGCAAGATTTATGACACAACGATTTTTAAGTTTATTGAATATAAAATTCAGCATTATATAAACAACGAAATTTGTTTTTGTTATCAAATCTTTTCAATGTTTTTTTTGTATCACAAACGCTTTTATATTTGACCTATTGTGCAGCCAGCCCTATTGTTTTTAAGGTTTCGAGACTGAAAGCACCGAAGGGCTTTTAGATGAAGAAATAAATGATTCGTAAAACTAAGTTCGCTGGAATAATTTTTTTGTAAAAAGTTGACCTGAAACGTAGTTTGTAGTGGATTCGTCTGTAACTAATTAAATTGTATTATAATATTAATTCAAACTTACAGCTGGTTTCATTTTGTAATAGGTAAATGATGACCCGACGACGACTTGCAAGCTATCGAATATTTTGAGATAGCTAATCTAATCTAATAATTTAATCACTTTAGCTATAACTCAGTGGTCCACACTAACCAAACTAAACGAACTAACATAACTAACTAAACACAAAGTTTTTGCCCAGCAGTGGTATGATACAGGTTTTACAATAACCAGTGACCTACAAATCTCATCACATTGTTATCTCATTAATATCCTTGATACCCTGGATAAGTCTTACACGAACGACATTTCTCAAACTAACAATTTTCCAAATACTTTTAAGTTCGTTCCGAGATACTCGGTTTACTGAAATCTGAGCTCGCATGTGAAGCCTGAAAATATTTAGTCACAGATATCTTGAGTTTCGTTTATACATAGGAGATATTTCTTACTCATCAATGTACATTAAGCATTCAAGTAATTTCGTTGAGATCTTATTTTGTATACCAAAAAATAGGCGAGAAAGGAAATTCTTAAAATATCTGCTTTGAGGTGTGTCGCATGGATTATTTCTTTCTTGGAAGTCTCTCACTGGAGAATAAGAAGTAATGAATAATTCTGCGAATAGTGTAATTTAAAGGTAAATATTTTGAGCTTTTGGTAAATTGAAGTTCTTCGTTTTCATGTTGTCAAAGTGGCGAAATAGGCAGAAAGAATACATACGTAAACTATAAATATGTACTATTTAGGTATATAAGTTACTTAGAATCATATTTCAAGGCAGTTCCAATGGGTAAAAAGAAATTAAGACGGAGTTAAGTAGAGGTATTTAACTCAGTCACAATTTTCTTTGAGCGAAATGGTTTGTCAGACTTTTACTAATAAAAACCCACAGTTTCTTCAGCTGTTTCTTGCGATCACAGTTACAATTGCCTGGATTTGATATCTGGGTTGACAACATGTATGTATGTCAATGGAAATATCAAATTCAATACACATTAAAAAGCAATGAACGCTATGTTGATGACTGAATCGTATGATCAAGCGTGTCACATACGTCATTACTATGACTTATGTCAAAGTAAATAAACTTACCTACTTTAATTACATAATCCACATAAAATCAACCTAAATATACAAATAGAAAAACTAGAATATCTCTAAGAAGCGTCCATGCTTGGAACTTATCTACAGGGTGTAGACAATGTGTGCGACAATCAGGCTGTAGTGGGCAAACAGGCAGGCGCGGTGCCAAAGCAAACACAGTACCCTCCCCGAACAATTAGCCGACTGACCAAGTAAAGCGCGTTGCACCTAGAAACACCCTGAGGCGTCCAATGGTTGCGATTGTTCAGCCATCCTTGAAATTGCATTTAACTATTGAACAAGAAATATAATAAAAACACTTAACTAATTAAAATTACATAACATATACACAATAAATCCTACCTAAAAAAAAAATCATCCGTATCGCTATCGATTGGACTATCTTATCCTGTAACTTAGATCTTTTCGCTGATGAATCTAGTTTTAGAAGCCTAGTGGTTTGCGATGATAATGCGTATTTTTGATTATTACATATTCATAATGGACCTGCGTTTATATAAAAATAACTATGGGATCAGTTTAAACATTAATTAGCCTAAATAAAATGTTTTTATGGAGAATTATAGTTTAGAATCCGCTAATCTGTTTTTGAACTAAGCATTTGGCTAGCGATTTGTATAAGTAAGGCTCAATGTGTTCTACATCTAATATATAAAAATGTCGTGTGACAGTGTTAGTTGTCGAACTTCTTCAAAACGGTTTGACTGATTTTAATGTTTCTAGGGTTCCGTACCTCAAAAGGAAAAGATGGAACCCTTATAGAATCACTTTTTTGTCTGTCCGTCTGTCAGTCTGCCAAGACCCTTTATCTCGGGAACGCGTGGAGGTATCGAGTTGAAATTAAGTTTGTACGGAAACCCTCGGGGCGCGAGTCCGACTCGCACTTGCCCAGTTTTTTTTTGTGTATATTTGGTAGGTCTGAGAATAAGTGGTAGGTTATTTTTTACCCTGTCCCCCATTTTTTTCTATGTTAATTTATACGGCAGAATAACGTTTGCCGAGTCGGCTAAGTAAATCAATCACTACAGTATGAGTCGCAGTTTTTTACTCATTGTATTACTACCTTAATATCGACCCCAAGTAATATGAGATACGGGCAGGAAGAAGAAGAAGAATATACCTTAATATTGTTAGACTATATCTCAGAAATATAACAATATTTTATTTGTCATTTCTGAGGTATAGTCTAACAAGACTATAAGTAATGGAGATACTAAAGGTCAAACCATCAATATCTGCTGTTTACATACAGCCGGCCAAAGGGTGACAGTGTTTTGATAAGGTGTTTATTCTGGCTACTGGCTTTTTAGGGTTCTACATTAAACATAGCAGGTGCGGCGTCAAAGCAAACAGTGCCCTGCCCGGTCAATTAACGGACTGGCCGAGCAAAACGCAGTGCACCTAGGAACGAACGCCTCGAGATGTTTACTTACAGGTAGTTTTTTTTTTAAAGAAGTATAGACAAAGATGTTTTTTTTTTTTAAGGTAAGAAACCATCCAATGACTTCTTCCCCTCTAGGGCGGAGTGATGGGGATGTGTTTTTTGATGCCCAATAAGTTTTTTTATACATAATATTATTTTCAGAGAGCAGTGATGGCCAAGTGGTAACGGCCCAGACACAGACAAACCCAGCCAGGCTGTGTAATTTACTTTGTGTAATTTATTTTATCACCACTGCTCTCAAAACGGTGAAGGAAAACATTGTGAGGAAACTGGCATGTCCTAGAACCAAAAATTCGATGACATGTGACATTCACCAATCCGCACTGGGCCTGCGTGGTGGATTACGGACCATTCCCTCTGCTAGAGAGAGGAGGCCTGAGTACTAGCAGTGGATACATTAAAAGGCCGATTATGCTTATTATTATTATTTTCAGTTTGTATAAATAGCAATTAAGCTAAATATTTATTAGTTAAGATGTTAATAAGTAGCAAATAATCTTAATGACGTAACTAATAACTCTAAAAAAGAGCTGCAAGCAAGGCAACCTCACGTAATCAAAGAGACAAGAACTGAATAAGATTCTAGAGAGGAAGGAATATTATGTGAAAAGTAATTAGACGTTCTGCACGTCTTCTCAGTACTAAAAATCTTTAATTAAAGAATGTTTACCACCTATAAAACCTACCTATATTCCATTACACAGACTAAAATCTTCAGTTGAACAACGTTAAATAGGAAAACTGGGCAAGTGCGAGTTGGAATAATAAATCAGAATAAACGGTCTTTTTTTTTCGTTAACTCAGAAGTTTGATTTTTTCAAAACTTCAAGGGACCGCAGACCTGAGTATATGGTAATTTCAACTCAATACCTCCGCGCGTTCCCGAGATAAAGGGTCTTGACTGACAGTCAGACAGACGGACCACAGTGATCCTATGAGGTTCCGTTTTTATTTTTGAGGTATGGAACCCTAAAAACCAGCCAAGTGCGAGTCGGATTCGCGCACGAAGGGTTCCGCACAATTATTTACACATCATCATCGTCATCATTTCAGCCGAAAGACGTCCACTACTGGGCACAGGCCTCCCCCACGTGATACCACAACGAATGGTTCTGTGCGTTTCGCATCCATCACATTCCCGCGAATCTTAGTAGGTTATTGGTCCACCTTGTTAGAGGCCAAACAATCGTTCGTATTGTTACATATTTTATTCTGTTTATAGTATTTTTTTTTGCTATAGCGGCAACAGAAACACATCATCTGTGACAATTAAACTGTCTAGCTTTCACGGTTCATGTGGTACATCCTGTTGACAAACAGACGGACAGTGGAGTCTTAGTAATCGGGTCCGGTTTTTGCCATTTGTGTACGGAACCCTAAAAAGTTACGATCAATTTCTGAAGTCCCATTTCTTAGTGGTTTTTATATTGTGAAGTTGAATAAATGCAAAGTAGTTCAAACTAAGTAGTGTAGGTACCTCCGGTGCCTAATGGAATTGAATCTAGATTCTGTTTAGCACAACTAAAACTTTAAAACTTGGCAAGGTTAGCTCGTACAATACATAAGAGAAGACTTCCAAAATTGTTTGCGAACTAATACTGTAATGCAAAAATGTTCTTTGCTATGACACCTAAACCGGGGAATATTTTTCATGAATTTTGGCCGAAAATTCACCCGTATGATTCATAGCTTTTTTATTTGACAAAATAGTTTCAAACTTATATAGTAACTATACTCTATTCAGGGAGCCGTGAGATAAAAGGTAAACAAACCATTTATAATAGGTACTAAATTATAAACCATAGGTACTGCAAACATTTTACATAAAAATATGGCGTTTTGTCATCTTTTTCACTATCGATCAACTTGTTGATACGAGATATTTTTTCGTTGAATTCTTGTTATTCGACGAAGAAAAAGCGTGCAATAAAAAGGCCAATGCATTGTTTTCTTTGTTTACATTTTGTCTCAAGCCCAGATGAATAGGGTATATTCCATCAAATAAATTTAACTATTTATTGAAGAAAGTTTTGCCTCAAAATTGTGATGACTGTGGTGTGGTTGATGATGTTTGTATGTTGATATCTTGATGGAGTGTATCCGGAATGAAAATACAAGGATCAATGTTTTTGTATGCTGTAAAATTACTGTATATTGGCATTTGTAATACAATCCTCGCTTCTCCAATGTTGGATAAAGCTAAACAATTGTTTGGGTAGATTGTAAGTTTTTGTGTTTTTTGTACTAGGCGATGTGGTCACTAATCGACAAAGCCCTTTAATAAAATTTAAAAAAGAAATCTTCATCAAACATAATTATATTTTTTTCAAACCTGTTGATTAACCGTTGCCGAGAAGTAGGCTTCAGAAAGTCACTGTTTTAAAGCACTGCTCGGGAGTTAGGGCCTTAAGTAGCCAGATGCCACTCAGCCTATTTCCCTACTACAAAATTTGCCTTCCCTCCTTCAAAAGCCAAGATAAATCTAGAACTTAAACTGGTGATGTTGACATTCCTCGAATCAGCCGCGGACGCATTCGGAGCAAAAAGAGATTGTTTGCCGACTCTCCGGGTTTAAGTCATTTCCTCTCACAACTCAAGAGTCGTTTCCGTTAGTTACTCCGTTTTGTAGATCTAGTGTTATTTTAGTGATTTACCAAAAACCCCGCAGGGGAAAATGTCCTTTAGTAGAAATATCAGTAGGTATGGGGACGCCATGCAGGGGATTTCGCGTTCATTGTAGGTTTCTTGTTTTCTTGTCAATAAGCGGCAAAAGGGAAGGAAACATTTACAGACATTTGTGGCAATCATGCTCAAATGTTTTTTTTTTTTGTTTTCATGTTATTGGAAACACGTTTTGCTATGTAGTATCGGTTTATTAACAGAAATAATTTACATGTTATCATATTTTTATTATAAATAAGAATGTTTTTATTGTGTGTGTGTGTATGTTTGTTACGTTTAAACAACTGTACAGCCACAAACGCCGCCACGAGAAGCTAGAAGCAGCCACAAAGGAAGCTGAAGCGCGCGATAGCCACTTGTGGCCGGTAGGTGCTACTTTTTTTAACCCGTACGCGCAGTATCATAATGGACTCTGACGAAGAAGGTTTAAATGCGCGATTGGCGTGTGATGGCGTTTTGTATCGACGTTTAGTGGCCAGTGCGGGTCACAAGAAGCGAGCAACGATATGTAGCGCGTGGCGGCCACCGGCGTCAACTGTGTGCGGCGAATCCAAATAAAATGTAAGAGAACCATAGGAAATATGTCGGTGGTGGCGTTTTGTGGTTGTGGCCGGTGGCCCGTGTGCGGCGACCCTAAGATACAGTCAACTCATACATGCATATACACCTATAACGTGTAAGAACATAGGATTTTGTCCTAGGTTTATGTTCCCTTGGGATAATTGCCTACTTTCTCACGGGCGAAGCCCTGCTGGTTGAAAATAGTTTAAAATAAGTGGGATATGCTTTCTGATTCGTATTGCCTAGAGGGTATTGAGATCGCAAGTACAACTGCTGGGTACGAGGTACTAGGGGGTTTGATTACTGAATCGCGCAGTTATCGCCAAACACGCAATCTTCCATCTGGAACTTCTAAGAAGCAGTCAGGGGTCTGAATTTGTGACCGGTTGATAGCATTAGGCGTACCCCCTATTGTATGGTACTTACAACACAAGTGGAAAAATGTAGGTGTATGGGTAGGGACCCCTACACGAGTGTGACAGTACGTGTTCAAATTCTCAAAAAGGCCAGAAGAGCCTTCAAGGCATTTGTGATTTGCATCACAGAAAACGGTGAGCTCAGGACGAGTGACTTTATTTTTAATATGGTGTTATGAAACTGCGGAAAATCTTACCACCACGATACTGTGGATGGTCAAAAATGTACCACACCATCTATCGCGTTGGAACTAATCAAAATAATACCACAATTTGATGTTTGAATCTTGACAGTAGGTAATAAGTGTGTAACAAAAAGTATGATAAATGATAACTTCTTATCTTTCAAAAACACGTTATACATACGTCTAAAGTAGGCACCAGATAAATTTGCAATAGCGGTCATTGACCCTCCTACATTTATTAGCATTCTTATTTCAAAAACGGAAATCTATAATCTATCTAAATAGGAGGAACTAACTGACTGACATATCAACGCACAGCCGAAACTACTAGGACTAGGACCGTGAAATTTTGCATAAGGATCCCTTTTATGACGTAGGCGAGCACTAAGAATGATTTTCCAAAGTTCAGCCCCTGAGAGTATGAAACGTGGGTCTAAAATTTGTAAGAAGAAACTCACTTTCACGCGGGCAAAGCCGATGGCAAAAACTAGTAAAGACAAACCCAATCCCCGATCAAAAATCTATAGTGATTTATTAGATTTATAATTTATGAAAAATCAGTTCATTGTTTGTTTTTCGGGTAGGTCCACGTAAAGATCAATGTACTTTATTGCAAATTTATTTGGCGCCTACAATACTTCTTGCTAATTAAACCTGTATGTAGTTTGATCCATACTATTATAGACTAAGTTTTACATGAGAATCCTAGGAATAATTGCTTGAGCAATTAAAAGTGTTGCGTCGGTAATGACGCTATAAACAATCTAAGAAATCAATGGCTCAGTAATACGTAGTCATCATTAATATTTTAAGGGTTTAAAATCAAAATATATAAGTGATTACGTCTACCTTTTTTTTAGGTGGGAAATCATCTAATGACTTCTCCCACTCTAGGGTGAAGCGAGAGGTTGTGTCCGACCTTTATTGACTAAAACCACACCTAGTTCCTTCAATTGCATTTTGCATCCCAGGACGACGGAAAACTCTATTTAATTGATACAACTTTAAATGTATATGTATATTTAGTAGGTCCATATACAGCATGTTTAAATAATAACTGATAATCAGCCACCACTTGCAAACTGAGGCACCGCAAAAACCTGTTTCCTTTCTATTGCGACGTGCTTGGAAAACTAAGCAGCCACTCATAATGATCTGTATTTATTAAATTCACATACCTCTCGAGTTGAATATGGGTTATAATACTGGCTATATAAACATAATAGAAAAGCTCGACAAAAGCATAAAAAATTACGTAATTCATACAAAAATCCCCATTTCTATAGAGCTCAATGAAAGCAACTCAAAACTCGCATTACTAAGCATTTTGACTCCAGAATGTTCCATTCATAAGACGTCAACAATTTGAAAAATAGGGTAACAAGTCGATGTAAGTACGCCCCTACTTCCACGTGGGCGGCGCCGAGGGTCAAAGCTAGTTTAGTAATAACAGTATCAAGACGTATAATAAGCTTCAGTATTTTCCCCATACACTTTTATTGTGACGTCGACCGGATTCCAATCGATTGTTTCGTAACGAAACGAAACATGCATGAACATATAGCTCCAAATAAGAAGGGTGTGTAATTACCCACTATTTATATGGAAAACAGCTATCGACTCAAATGTCGAGCATTTTTCCCACGTAATGCTATACTTAGGAATAATGAATAATAGGCACGAGCGTAACACTAACCTTAATGAAGGTGAGAGGGCTCCCTCGAAGGAGTTACGTAACGACGACGATGATAGCTATATAAAATCTAATAGGGACCTTTAACAGTGGTACATTTCACTCCGGCCCAACGACGAATTAGTGAACTCCGGATGGCAAAGGGTGTATTTCATATGTGACCCAGCGCGCCGAAGGGTCGCGCTATAACAACCAAACCCTGGATAATGTACATTAAATTGTCGCGACATCTCAAGTAAGTGAGTTTTGTAAAGTAAATTGTAATTTATGACAGCCCAAACCAAAGTGGAGGGCGCACAAGTATTACTGAACATTCGGGACACATACTCCAGTCACAATCAAAGTAAAATATGTATTCGTCACTCGTAATTCATTTAGATGTCTTTTGGTATGTTCAAAAGACGTCTATATGATGTCTACCACGTTTATTACATTCGCGGTTAACAAATGTGGAAACATCTCGTCAAAGCAGTCGCCGCCAGTCGGTTCACAGTTTGCAGAAATAAAATTAAAAGAAAAATATCTTGCGCGTTCTGTTGTTGGCAATGGCAACGCCTTTAGCAGAGTTTAATGAAAAACAAGTAGGTACCTCTAACGTCTCAGTGTGCATACTGCAGAATTCCTCTAATCTAATTATGTGCACAGCTGGCGTCCATTGTTTTCGTTTAAAAATAAAATCTGCAGAACTTACGTCTGTTTCCTGCTGCAGCTTAATTGACGTGAAAACCCCTGTTTAGGTAAACGACACGACAGAGCTTCTGCACTGCCATTACCCGTAATAGAATATCCGAAAATGTGTATAATCAACGTGATTAACACATAATAGCATATATTCGCTTTCACGATATAACGAGCGATCATTGACCTTCCCGCCGCGTTCGAACCGCGACCGCAAAATCCAGCGGATGTTATTCAAAACAAACAATATAGCGAATTTGCATGAGTAAAATAACCTCTATGCAGACGGCAGACGCAGCGGTCACGATATTATGCTATGCTAGTAAAATTGTCGCAATAAATTTTCCGTGTCGCTGATAGAAAAAGTTTCTCTAGCATAGATGGGGATGCTCTCTTGCCAAGTCCCCCGTCCTTGTTTTACTACGCCTCCGGTACGCATTGCTTCCAGCGAGTTGGCTTCGATTACAGCACTGCGTCAAGATGACGTTAACGGAATATGGTATTCGTCCTTCGGCACTCCAGGAAATGGCTGAATCGTATTTTTTTTTAATTATTATTGACAGGCTCGCGTTTGACCACTAACTCACCTGATGGTAAGCGACGATGTGGCCAACGTTGGAGCACGCTTGCCTAGAAGTAACCTATTCACTCTTGACTTAAAGACCCCTAGGTTGTAGCTATCAGGAAACACAGACTCCGGCAGGGAATCCCATCCCATTATGAATGTGTTCCCAAAACGCTTTGTAAGTATGGGTGGAAAGTCCACCACGCGCCGTACGTCTAGTGGTATGAAAATCTATGTACCTATAACTCATATAGAACTACTACAACGCAACGACAATCAATGGCTTGTGGAGCAGAGAACAGGAGATCATAAATAAAAGTGTATTGAAAACTTAAGTTCAAGGTTTTATGGCTCATAACTTATAATAAATTCTACATCAATGTCGGCGATAAACATTAAGTAGAGCTATAACACACGCATTATGCACTACTTGCCCGTCGTATATAGGTCGTTAATAGGAAAAGTTTTTGCGCAATGCCGACCTACTACAGAATTTTATTTGTGTTTGGTCGTTTAAACGCGGATGCATTGTTTATGCTCTGTTGAATTTGCACAATTTATGTGCTTTGTCAGATTTAGCAGAGATAATCTGGCCAGTGTCCGTACTGCGTGAAATTGTTATGAGAATACGCCATGTGGTTTTAATTTCAATTCGGCTATTCCATTCCGAGTTTTAGAGTTTACAAACAGTTATATTTATAGTCTAATGTAGTCCAATGGCGTGTCAGGAAACCCTATTTGTAATAATGAATGAAGGATTCTAATAACGTGTGATCTACACATACATTATTATGATAATGATTGATACATACATTCAAAGGCGTTTTTGTGTTCTATTTTCAAACAGTTATAAATCATAATTCTAACGACGCTCAACGTGCCGTATAAATGTGAAAGAAAATAGGAAAACCTTCGGGATTTTCCGTGTGATTTCATTTGCAAGCCCGATTCGGCAGGCCGGGCTCGTGTGGTCTATTTTGCGCTACACAAAGCTCATCGGTAGTTTGGCACGTCCGAGCTACCGGCCTGCCAAAACGTCAGATCTCCATTGTTATAGAAAAGTTAACAGTTTTCACTTGTCGAAAGCGAAGAAGCGAATGAAGAAATCAATTAAGCGATGCTTTTATTTCAACAAAGGATAGTGGAAGTTCGGTGTAGAGGGCGGTTGTATTGTCTCGCCAGAGATAACGGAGAAGAAAGACAAAGACATCGATCAAACTGAAAGGTCGGTGACATCGAACGGGTTCTGTATATAAAAGCACTATAAATCATATCTACGGTACAATATAGGGTTACGTCCGTTCGACAACAGATATCATGCCACGAGTACTGTTTCGGCTTTCATTGAAGATTTAAAGAGTGTTTGCTTCTAGATACTATACGTCCTTTATTACAGTCTCTAAGAGTACGTACTACTGCGAAAATAAGGGTGCGTACAGTATGTAATAAGTTTTTATTATGTGCTTTCTTCGTAAAGTGAAAGGAATTTTTTATTTCAATATTGTACACGTGTTAGTAATGTAGATAGGAACGCTTATAGGTGTGTGTGTGTGTGTATGGCCTTAATTTGTGCTCACTCCTAAATCTTATACAGGGATCTGATGTGATGGAATCGAAGTGAATTTGTGAGCAATCTCATAGGACGGGCGTAAATATATATGAGTGGAAGTATTTCTATGTACCGTTGTTGGTATGTAGAAGTCAATTGAAGTATACAAATTACATGGCGTCGCGTATGTCGATTGATGTCTCTCGCTGAATATTGAAAACATTTTGATTCAGAGTATTGCAATGAATGTATGAATATTCTTATTTTATGTCGCGTCTCAGAAATGTATTTTTATACATTCCATGTTTTGATACTTTAATAATATTGTAATATGCTATTAGAGTGAATTTACGTTTATGTCAACGGTACGTATTCAAATAGTAGAATGTATTGTGTAAAGATGTAAATAGAAGGGGAAGTTTGGAGCCAATAATGGAGAGGGGTGCTTAGTTCAAGGGAGTACTTTGGTCAACAATGTGTCAATGAGGCGTTAATAAAAAAATCTTATTACTTTTATTCTTGTTAGTTTTTGATATACGAATTTAAGCTTTATACTGAAAACAGTAATTAGAAAACGGTTTTCAGCGATATTGATGTTTTCATCACGCACTCGTTATAGTTCATTTTTAACCGACTTTAAAAAATAGGAGGAGGTTATCAATACGGTTGTATTTTTTTTTGCTTACCTCAGTACTCCGTCGTTTATGGACCTATTTGCAAATTAGGAACTCCTCAAATATTATTCGCAACCTAATTCGCAGGTTATAAGTGTATCGCTACTAAAAAGTGTGAAACAAAAACTTTTTGCAAAAAAAACACTAAAAGGTTCAAAATAACTTTAATATCGGAAGTCGGTGTTAAATAAGAAACAAACAATACCGAGAGAAACACCGACTTCCGAAGTTAGTTATTTTGATCTATTCAGTGATTTTTTTTTTGTGAAATCGTTTTTTTTTGTATAAAGTTCTTTTTCAACAGCCAGATAAGGTTTTATTTGAGGAATAAGTAAAGAGTCTTCAATAAATTAAATCGAACTTTTGGACGCAACTCTTTGTTCGTTTTTCTGAATGCAGACGTTTTGTTTATGCTTCTAAAATTTAAAGCACTTCATTTAACACACCAATAACTAACAGAGAAACAAATCACGGCCCCCAACGCCTTCATAAAACCAAAAACACAAACCATGACTGTCCCATTTAACAATGACACAGATCATTTTCGTTGAAACAGAAGCCTGAAGGAATCTTGCGTCAATACCGTCATCCGAGGCGACTCGACGTCAACGACAGGAAGGCGGTAGGTCATCAATCATAGAGCGCAAAAAGAACTGTGTTGATAGGTTACGGAACTCCTTGCATCGTTCTTTGTCTATGGTGCGGTGACACCTTTTAGTTACGGGTATTTTTCTTTTTCTTTTTAGATTATGCGTTGTGTACAGGTATAGTATAGTTTTAGATACCAATCTATGAGTACACTGGGTGGGTATGGGTATTTTTTAAATACCGAGTAGAGTGGGGTAACTTTGGCACATGCTTATTAACCAATACGAACGTGTCTACTGTGTTTCTATTGGTTAATGAGTTCGGGTCAAGATTATACTTTAGGGCCAAAATAACCCCACTTTACGGTACTTTATTAGGTAAGTTGAAGAACTGTGTGTGCACTCTGTTTGTAGAGTAACTGATTTATCGTTTGGTTTCAAGTGTTATGTAACACATAGGTATTTATTGGATATAGCATTTTTTTTATTATTTATTAGGTACAAAAATAGATGTAGTTCAGCAATGCTATGCGTCTTATTAACTCGTAGAAACAGGAAAATTTACGGTAATGAAAAATATTAATATATTTTGTTTCTTTTCGTTTTTACTTTCTTTCTTTTTAAATAAAGAACACATTATTTTAAGTCATTTGGAAATTATATTTATCTGGATTATGACAAAATCATTTCTTTATAATTAGAGTCCACTGTCGTATTATGTACCTAAGCTCTTAAGGAAGACTCGGCCCTGGTACAAGGAAGCCCCGGCCCTGGTACAAGGTAGACTCGGCCCTGGTACGAAAGACAACGAACAACAACAGGAGTGGGTCAGTAAAGGTCTAACACTATCTCCCACTCCACTCAAGAGTGGAAGATGTCATTAGATGATTACCCATCGAAAAAAAAAGGTCTCCAAAACTGGGTAGTCCAATTCGTATTGTTGATTTAAAATAACTAATTCTATTGCGGTGAGGTAAAGAGATTCTGTTCGTTTCTGTGGTCAAATAATATTATTTGTGTAAATCCGATTAAACTCGCAAATAGTGCGGTTTTTAATTATATTATTATTCGTGTTCAGAGTAAAACTAAACTTTAATATTAATTTGGGGTTACGCTTGTGACTGAATTTTGTATAAGCACTAATTATATAAAATTAACTTACTCTGAACATGTTTTTACCTTTTAAATTCGACACATCGCTTGTCCGGAAGAAAACAATATTATGTTAAAAGGCGTTAACTGACTTAATGAAACAGTTATAACAGATGTAAGTCCAGCTTCTCTGTACCATTTAACAAAAGACTATATAAAGAATTCACTTCACCAATACGATGTTCAAGTCTAATCTTATCTCTTTATATGTTTAAGTCGAGAGTGAATAGGTTACTTTTAGGTAAGCGCGCTCCATCGTCGACCGCATCGTCGCTTTGTATCAGGTGAGATAGTGGCTAAGCGCAAACCTATCAAAAAAAATAAAAAAATTAATACATTACTGTAAATGAAACGCGTCAAACAAACGCGAAATGGTTACTCTTGTACTGTATTAATGTATTTCCTTTCCAGCTTCCGTTGTCAAAGAAACTTAAACATTTCCTTCACTTTGACAGTCTCGTAGTTTAAACTTTTAAGACGTTTTAGCCTATATAAATGGCTTATTAGTAACAGCCTCAGTTTTAATAGTTCTTACTACTGAATTATTTCTGTTACAGCATTAAAATAACAAAATCCAACGAGACAAGAGGTACAGGGAAAATGTCTTGTGTGATTACAATATGAAACTGGAATAGAACTGGAACTTAGTTACAATCACAATACAAGCACTAAGTACAGATATTTGCCATGTCCAACAAATAAATGAAATAAATTAACAGCTGATATTATCTAATGCAGTTCATTTATGCATCTCTTCATTGAAATCCTATTCCTGTGGCTGTGTAATGTAGGTCTTCCTATGTCCAACGTAACATGTCATCATCATCATCATCATTTCAGCCGAAAGACGTCCACTGTTGGACATAAGCCTCCCCTAAATGTCGCCACAATGACCGGCCCTGTGCGTATCGCATCCAACGAATTCCCGCGACCCTCACCAGGTCATAAACCAACATGTAGCTATATAACATTTTTTGTGTTTTATAATATTCAAGCAATTTCCGTTTTTAACCCCTTGTAATTGTGTGTTGTGGTCCATATTTCAAAGTTCCTAAGTTTTCACCCCATTAGTCAGAAAAAAATCTGACAATTGACTGTCAGATATTTTCTCACACCACCCGGAGCGAGAGAAGTTATTTGTTGATGTTTTGGTGAAAACATTTTTATTATTATTTTGGGGCCCGCCCCCAAAAAAAAGTTTTCCGTCCTTTAAAGGGTGGGCAACGACTTAAAAATAACTCCGTTTTGCTGCACGTTTTCTTGAATTGACTTCCGTTTCACTAAGGTCAATTGTCAAACATCCGTCCACATTTTGTTTGTTTTCCCCTTCTTCCCCCGTTATAGAAAATATGGAAATATCGGAAAGGTCCTTTCTATTTTAAGAAGAACGGGTTATACATCTTAAAGGGTCTTGGGTATGTCAGTGTTCGTTTTCGTATAAGCAAACGAAGATATTTGATCATATCGCCAAGGGTTAAGATGACCCGGAATTTCATCTCCGTGAAAGGTTTCAACTATGCGCCATTTATTTAAGTTTGTTCGATTTCTTATAGCTGAGAAATTGACTCGGAACCGTGTGGGGCATGTTTGGAGTTGAATGATATACGACTTTTATTATTGGAGCGTAGATACACGTACTTTTTGAATGGGTTCTGTAGTTGTTTCATGGATGAGGTTGTGTTCGTTTCATGTTTCGGATAATTATAATATAGACGATAATTTAATGCTTAATGGGAGTTATTTTTTAAGATAGGCACTTTATTTCCAAATAATACTTGGCTATAATATGAGAGAAGTTAATTACATCAATTTTACAGAAAAAATTGCTTGTGGAACCATTTTCTCTTAAACTGTTGCTCCACACTAAGAATTTATTCCTGTATCCGTGGGTGGTTTTCACAAACTTGTCAAATATTATTTTTATACTTCAGATTTGGTTCCAGCTGCTCGTATTCACGAGTATTCATTCAGGTATCAAATGTATTTTATTCAAATTAATCAAATCCAATCAAAAACACATAATTCAAATAAACCATTTTTTTTTTTTTTCGGGTGGAAAAATCATCTAATGACAACCCCCGCTCTTGGGCGGAGCGGGAGATAGTGTCAGACTTTTACTGACTAAAAACCCACTCCTGTTCCTTCTTTGCCATTTTTATTTTTCCAGGGCCCCGGGGGTCACTTTCGCATCACCCATGGCCCCAGTAGGCTTCGACCCTGTTGGGCCCCTACGGTTACTGACATCTCCTTGAGGCGCGCGTGGAACACTACGCGCCGTCGACGACTTGGGCTCGGTCCGGATGGTTACCGGACGATCGGACGGCGAGCCACCCATTGCTCGCCGTCCGCAAGCCCGCGCCTACGGTGGCCGGAAATCGGGATCGGAATCCCGGCGGCGGTTGGGGCGTGAGGACCGTTGCCGTTGCCTCACGCGATCGGCCGCCTCCTTTGCTAGCATTACTGCTTCGCAGAAGGAGGCGACCGCCTGCCACTCCTCCTCGCTCCGGACCATGGCCTGTACCAAGGCCCGGCGCGAGAGATCGCTGCCGCCGATCGCCCTCACGAGGACACGGCGGTTCTCTGCCCAAGCGGGGCTCACCTCTACCGTGTGCTCCACCGTGTCCTCCGGGCGGTCCACACAATGGTGGCACCCGGGCGTCTCTTCTGCACGGATCCGGTACAGGAACCTCCCGAACTTACCATGCCCGGTGAGGACCTGCGTCATGCGGTAAGTAAGGACGCCGTGAGGTCAAATAAACCATTTACGGCACTTTTGAATTGTCAAAATGACGGTGTAGAATTGTTGAAGTGAAGCCGAAATGCACATTTTAAACCGTAAATCTCTATCGAGAAGAACTTGCAAGAAACTCCATGGATTATGGGTATTCATCAGATACCTGGCTTAATTAAAATTTGCGGCGTCTGACACAATTTTACAACGTATATACGACTTTGTAGTATTACACACTTAGTATGATATCTAAGTCCATCTCATCATCCCACAACATAATTTCTAAGTGTTCCGTCCATAAGAGAGATTGATCGTAAAACTACAGGTTCCTACATATTTTCATGTGCTAGATCGCCCCTCCGTCTATAAAGTGAGATTGGAAAATTCCAATGCGTCAGGTGGACATAACTCACATGCAGGACCGCCGCGAATGAATAATTTACTAAGTTCCACACTTTACTGATCCCCATGTATCAACCATCCAATCTCGCTCCCCAAAGAGAAATTAAAACGATCGTCCAAAAAACATTAATACAGAAATCTAAAAAAGCGGAAATCAAGACAGACACTAATTTGTTGAACTACTACAGCGAAAGTCAGAACATTTTTGTAAGTAAACTCAGCCAAACCACACTACCAGGCTTGCGATGTCAGAAAATTATGTAGAAACGTCAAAGTAGAAACCTCGGCTAGGTAAATATTTGCATGTTCCACAAACGGCCCGGCTTAGACAAAGCGGATGTAGTTCTCACAAGAAACAAAAGACAAAACATCGCAAATGGAAACACCAAGATGGAACGCCAAGGGGTTCGCTCGTTTTAGAACACGCTCTATAGTAACCGAACATTATGAATATTTAGATAATGAGCGAAGTGAGCTCTTCGTAATTCGCCTCTTACGCCTAAAAAGCTTTTTGTTTGGAGTGCGTAATGTATTTTTATGTGCACGAACTCGCTGGGCGTGATCCGCTACTCTTACATTACTATTCTATAGTTGTACGAGACCCAAATTTGTATAGACTCACTTTTCTCAGTATACATTTCCGAGCACTTAAAATCGTCTGGTATTCCGCACACTCCAGCATTAGTCGGCGAAGAATGTCTAAAATATATTTGGGGCGCCAAGATCGGATGTCGTAAATCGATTGACTATTGAACTAAATTCCCGGCGTGGGACAAACTATAGCTAAAGTGCGTAAATCGAAAGTTCCGCGCACCCTAATCTACTACCCCTCACATATTGGTAGAACATTTAGATAATAAACAAAGGGAGGTTTGGTTCAAGCTTTGCAATTTGGGGTTTTGTCTAAAAGCTTTTTCGACGAGTTTTAGTAATACGTTCGGCCTTGGTGGGTATTACTTGATTGATTGATCAGTAGCCTTAGATAAGGATATAGGTTGATTTTAATATCGTGCGGTATTGATCACGCATGCTGGATTACCCGCACTCGTAACCCCCGCAAAAGTCCTTTTTATACAAGTATTTACGAGTATTGTAATGCGTTGGAGTATACAAGCGGGACGCGGGGCGTGATCCATGACAGCAGACCCGCGTGTAGCCCCAGCACGTTTGTCCATCGACACAACCACAACGAACAACAGCCTGCACAAAACTATAACGTAGACAAGCGTGCTTCATGCTGTGCGAAATTTTCTGCATGCGGGATGAAATCCGCACGATATTAAAAACACCCTTAATATACAGTTTCATCACGCATATAAATTTCCTTTGTCCATTGTTCTATTAGTAGGTAAAGAGTGTTCTGCAGATCGTTGCGTATAAAAACTATGTTCAGTGGATCAATATCGATTAGGAAATAGCGGAGAGGAGAGGTTATTATTATGCTGTCATCCGCAGACCGCGCCTCGGGCGTCCGCAAATATTTTAAGCTTTATGTTACTTGGGATGAAACAATAGTGGAGTAGGAAACGGGAATTGATTTGTAACCATAAACAAATGTTTGAACATAAGTTTGGAGCGCGGTCAGAATTGAGCGAGTGCTTTGTTGTTGCTGTTTCGCTTTGATCTTCGTACTTGACCGACGTCAGTTTGATTGTTGGAATAGATGAATTTAGGTTAGTTTGTTCTTTTCTTATTTCTCTGATTATTTTCGCAAAATAGTTCAGTAAAATGCTGGGGTACCGGAGTCTGTGTTTACTGATAGTTTCAACCTAGGGTTCTTTAAGTCAAGAGTGCATAAGTTACTTCTAGAGAGCTGTGCTCCATCTTTTACTAAATCGTCACTTACCATCACGTGACATAATAGTCAGTAGTAGGTGCGAACCTATCAACAATAAAAAGTACAGAACTTAAGAGTGAATTAGCTCATAATGTACTTACGTTTTAGTTTAGTTACACCGTCAATAAAAGTAACTGAGGCCCTACCACCAGTTCTTAATGCGATCTATATGGCGACCTAAACTGAACTGAGGATCCATTGGTGATGATGCACTTGTCGAGTCAAAACTCCAAAGCCTCCAAAACTCCTTGAGCATCGACGCCGAGTTGCTGGCCTGTCGGTTTTCTATTGATTATATTTCGGGGAGTGTGCGTTGGAATTACACAATTTAATTCCACCAAGTCCGTTCCATCATCAGACCACTAGGCGTACGGCGTTGTACCATCGGTACATGGTGGACATCCCACCTATACGTACAAAGCGTTTTGGGAACACATTCATAATGCGTACTGCTAAGGAGTGGAAATCCCTGTCGGAGTCTGTGTTTCCTGATAGCTACAACCTAGGGATCTTTAAGTCATGAGTGAATAGGTTACTTCTAGCCAAGCGTGCTCTATCGTCGGCCACATCATCGCTTACCATCAGATGAGATAGTGGTCAAACGCGAGCCGATCTATAATAAAAAAAAAACAATTAAAGGGATAGAGTTATATAGGGTGTATAGCTTCATCCCCCATGTCATTTTAACACGTCATAATCATAATAAGGTTGATTTAAGTAAACAAAACCATTCTAGGAAAAAAACATGACCATATATAACGAAATATTCCAATTTCGAATTCGTAAATCTTCAGATAACTTTATAAACAAGCTCAGATGAAGTCAATTGTAAGGTGACCTATTTATCAACCCGCTACAAATTTAATTTACCCTTCTCTCCCTCACATTGTTACTCGTCTTAAACGCATTTCAGCTTCCTTTCACAACAAAAACGAGATTTGCATTTTTCCGCAACAAAATTAAGAAGTAGAAGAACCCGGTTACAAATACCCATTATTAATGGCCAGTTACAAAAACTAAAATCAAAAGACAAAAGTAAGTGAGCCAATTTGTCCTAAACTCCCCTAACCGTGAATGCACAAAAAAGACAAATGCCGTGAAATTAGCTGGGTGTTTCAAAATTCGCGGTAGGTAATCCAGCGAGGTCATGTCTCCCCGACATTACCCTCATACAGTTTTTGTTATACTGAGCGAGCTTTGTATTCCTGAATAAATTTACATCTTAACAAATGCCCGCTTGGATGCAAGACCTTTTTGCTATAGCAGGGACCCTAATAAGTTCTTAATGGGGAAATGGAACTAAAACAATCACATTGTACCCCAAATTGGGTTTGCGCACTGTATTTGGTTAATGTTTGCAATTTATATTTTAGGCTTTTGAGGCAGATATTTTAGTTTCACGTTCTACTTTCCAAAGTTAAAATGGAATTTACATAAAACACTTTATTTTATTTAAGGACTGGCTTTTAACCTGGACATAGGTTAAGCATTGCCATACAGCGTGGCAATTCCACCAGTCTTTTGGGCACATTACCAGTCGACAGGGATGTGGAGGAGTTTTTTGACGCCATATTTTAGTTTATTTTTAGTAAGTTTTAATTAGTTTAGGGTTTTTATTACTATTTTTTGCTTTTACTGTTATTATAGTTAGTTAAGTATTTAAAAAAATAAATGTTAAGAAGCATTGAAATAAAAATAAACTAAATAATTTTTATTGTTTTATTTGATTTTAATTTTGTATGTTATGTATGGACTGCGTCAGAAATAAATGAATTAATAATAATTAATTTATTATTGGGACTGGTTACAAGAAATATTATGGCTCGCTTAGTAACACTATAAATTGAAGCAAAACAAATTATTATGGTTATTTCCGTAAAGGAAAAATTTACCTTTTGGCAATGCAACAGATTACTACGAAATGCTCCGTGGGCAATTCTTCTACCTTGTCAAATCAATTAAAGTGTTCCCAAACAAAATGCTTGTTTGTTTGCATGAGCAATCATTGCGAGGATGTGGGGGAGAAACGACGCAATTTTCATTACACCTCATTCATTTTATTTGTTCTATGTTTATCGGGTACTTGTGACTATAGGCACGATCGGTCAATAAATAAAGTATTTCTAGGGTGCGGGATTGTTCGAAAGAGTCATCGCAGTCCTGGAACGCAAAGGGCAACTAAAGTAACAGGGGTGAGTTTTGGTCAGTAAGTCTGAAATTCCCTCTCGCTCCACCCAGATTGGGACAAGTTGTTGGTTAGTATACAACCAGGAGCCGCCATCACCTGATGGCAAAAGCTGTGCAATATAGAAGTATTCTAGAAAATTTCAAAATTGTAAAGTCTTCCTTGCCAGTGAGTACAATGATGCGAAGACAATTTTTTCATACAAAAGAAGAACATTGGTTCTACGGCAGCTGCCGTGTATTATTATAATATCACAACAATGAGGATCAGTCATAATTTTTGTGGAGTATGCAGACTTATTGCGTCAAAAAAAAAAAAACCAGTAAATACTGTGAAGAAATTATTTAAATCGGACCAAAAATAACGAAAACACAGCAATTTTAGTGTAGTTCCAGAAACACGCCCAAGAATGAAGCTACTCGCTGTGACGTCATCTGTCATGATCGGTCATCACCGGCGAATGAATACAATCAAGGCGTTCGTCGTACGAATCATGACAGATGACGTCATCATAAACAGTGCAGCGAGAGCGCGCGTTTCAAAGTAGCCGTTCAGAAAACTTTAATAAATCCACCATTTCTTGACGGATTTTAATAATTTAAAAAAATTAAATGCTCAGTAAATTATTACACATACGATGTACTTAGTAAAAATTGATTTGTTTTTATGTGATTGATCCTCATTACAAAAACTAAGACAGTTACAACTAATGAAATTAAGATTGTGGGAGACGTGTGCCTAAGCTAGGTTTTTGGCCTGAATTTCAAGTCACAAGTGGTTATTACTCAGTTGTTGCAAAGACGTAGTGGTTGAAGGTTGTACTTTCCCATAGGTTATCCAAAACAAAGAGCTGTAGGTAGGTACTAATCAGGAAATTAAGTTACAGTAATGTGTGTGGTATCAGAAGCCTGATACATGCTTTGAGTATGTGTAAGCTAATTGATATTACGGCATAAACAGTTTCAATTTAATTCATATCAAATATCAAACTGGCAACTCAATATTGTATCAAATTAGCCTTGCCAAACATGTATGTGTATGTAAGGTGAAAGGGCGAAGTCGGAGACGCACCGATATTTACGTAACAAACAAAGGGTCTCGCCTGAACTTGCTCCATCATTATTATGTGAAAGGCAAGACTAGATTTTTTCTATGACGTAATTTTGTGTAGCATAAATAATATAGCATAATCAGCCTTTTATAATGTTCTCACTGGACAAAGGCCTCCTCTCTAGGAGAGGGAATGGGCCATAATCCACCACGCACGCCCTGTGTGGGTTGGTAAATGTCACATGTCTTCGAATTTTTGGTTCGAAGACATGCCGGTTTCCTCACGATGTTTTCCATCTCCATTTTTGAGAGCAGTGGTTATGAAATAAATTACACAAAGTAATGCGCCTGGCAGGGTATGAACCCGCGACCTTGTATGTCGGGTCCATTACCACTCGGCCACCGCATTGCTCTCGATTTTGTGTATTTCACACTTTTTAGTTGCGATACACTTATAGCCAGAGTACCTATTTCACATGACAATTCCAATTAACTCAAACACTGCTTGGATACCTTGTTTTATTATGAAGTTTCCGTTTTTCCCTTCCACTTTCCGTCTCCATAGTACATTATAGACAAAGTGCATCTCATGACAATTCTAATAAGCCCAAACACGGCTAGAATACATTGATTAATTACGGAGTTCCGGTGCCATCTTCCGGCTCCATGATCATCATCAGACCACTATTCAGAACCATTTATTTATAATTATGTATTGTCATAGCCGCTTAACCTATCTTCATTGTGATATCTATATGAGTATGAAGTTCCGTTGGCTATTTCTAGTCTTCTTCATCAGTTCCATTTCATCAAATGTTACTTTTTGATTGTAAATGCTTAGATGAATGATGAAAATACCAAATTTTTTATAATATTTGAGGAATTCCCTCGATTCCTCATAGATTCCATAATCAGAACTGGATTAACTTCCTCCTTTTTTTTTGAAGTCGGTTCAAAATGGACATTACTTCTAGTAATAATTTAAACATTACGTATAAAATTATTTGATGGAAAAGTATATGAATAAAATAACGTTTCTGAATTTTTCATCTTCCTTTTGTAGGTTACGAAATAATCTATATATATATATAGATTATTTGTGTTTATATATATATAAACTGTTTCTAAATAGGTATGTTCGTTATAGACTTTGAAACCATCTAATCGGTTTCGTTAGAAAGGCAATAATGTGAAGATTACACACACACACATAAATGATATTACATACTTGATATTTATCTGTTATTTATTTATTGTCCACCTGCCACAGTGTTGTCTCTTTTAACCCAAGGGTTGACTGGTAGAGAATGCATTGTTGCATTAAGTCCACCTATGTACCACTACTGTACATGAAGTTTAAATAAATAAATAAGATTATATATGTAGATGATTGGAACCAAATTATCAAAAAATAAATGCGCTGTAGTATACGCCGTGTATTCGCTAGTATTATATAATAAACCAGAATATTAAACAACGCCTGAAACAATTATTAAAACCACTGAACTGGAACTTGCTGGATAAGTTTATTTAAAAAATATCGGATCCCGAAAAAATATGAAATAATTGGCAGTGTAATGCCGCGGGCTAGTGGCTATTAATTTGCGCACCTACCACAGACTAGCGTCGAACATAAATTCAGATAAATTTTAGTATTTTAAAAACAATAATTTTATTTCTGATATTGATGTTATTACAAGGTTAAAATGTATATACATTTTAAGTGTGTTTTGCAGGAATCCGATGGATGCGAGACACACAAGACCTCCGTTCATTGTGGCGACACTTGGGGGAGGCCTATGTCCAACAGTGGACGTCTTTCGACTGAAATGATGAATGATGATGTGAGTTTATATGTTACAGACGTACATACAATGCCGGTCTTATTTCTAGTGTGGGGGTAACGTTTTATTTTTAATTTATTCATGTACTAAAAAGCTTATATACATGCTAAAGTGCCACCGAATACACGTAAAAACAACAGATCTTTCAACACAGAGTATTTGGGTTACTTAACTACTTACTTAAAAGACTTACACACAATACAGGAACAAACCAACAGAAACTAAAATTTTAACTGTAACATTGCGTGTCTCACGGCTGCGCCAAATAGGTTCAATTCAGCAAAATGCCTAACAACTGCAAAGTTGGTTTTCAACTCAACCTTTTTTTTGAGGAGGGAAATCATTCAATGACTTCTGGCGCTCTAGGGTGATGCGCGAGGTGGGTATGACTTTTATTGATTAAAACCACAATTATGTTCCTTCTTTGTCTTGCGTTCCAGGGCCCCGGATTTCCTTTCGGAAGTCAATCAATGGTTCCAGTAGGCTGGAGCCTGCTTGGCGAAGGACATAACGGGTCGCGATAGGCCACGAAAGATATGACGGTATTGCCGTAGGCCACGAAGAAGCTGACGGGTCGTGATAGGCCACGAAGGAGCTGACATTATTATCATCGTGTAAGTTCGGGCAAGTTAGCATTAGCTTAGTTAGCATGCTGGACTAGGATAGATTAAGATTTTATTGTGATCTTATGTAGAGAATACTGGAACGAGTGGAGCGAGCTATGAAGTTGGAACATCCAATCGTATCTATATCTATACTTCTATACTCATCATCATCATTTCAGCCGAAACACGTCCACTGTTGGACATAGGCCTCCCCAAGTGTCGCCACAATGAACAGTCCTGTGCGTCTCGCATCCATCGGACCAAGTCATCGGTCCACCTTGTAGGAGGCCTTCCAACGCTACGTCTTCCGTCGTCTTCTTCTTCTATACTATTAAGTAGTATAGTAGTTAAGTAATCTCTGAAAGTACTGGTCCCAAAAAGCTACTTTATTCTTAAGTGACATAGGCCATATTTTATCTACGCGGGCGAAGCCGCGGGCAAAAGCTAGTTTATTATAAAGTCATTATTTTTCGTAAAGCTTGTGGATAACATGTTCTAATTTTTTGTATACATCAGGGCCAGTAAACACACTATATATAAAAGTGGAAACTGACTGACTGACATATCAAACCACAGCCAAAACTACTGGGATTAGGAGCATGAAATTTTGCACAAGGCTTCCATTTAGGCTTTTTTTTCTCCTTGGCTTGGATTTTTTTGGCTTTTTTGGGTTTCCTTTTTTTTTGGTTTTTTTCTTTTTTTTTTCCTTTGTGTTGTAGGCGAGCACTAAGATAGGATTTTCCAAAAATCACTCCCTAAAGGGATGCAGCGGGGGTTCAAAGTTTGTAGGGAGAATTCTACATTCACGCGATTGAAGCAGCGGGCAGACGCTAGTAATTAAATATTATAAATTCAATCCATTTCATCTCAGCATCATGACCCTTCTCACTTTGCTTTTCACTATGACGTCACATAACAGAAAGCATCTGAAATAACATCATCTTTGATCTGTCTATCATATTCTAAGGCAACAGTCAAGATCAACATCACGGTCAGTTAGAGACAGGATGTGATGGGTAAAGCGTGAGAGCTGTGGCTAGAACAACTGCCTCTAGGGTTAATTTCGAAATGGTTAGTAATAAGTTTCAAATATGAAATGATAAAGGAATGATTTCCGTTGTGACTGGTAACTAAGAATATATAAATTATAAACAAATAATTTATTTATTTAAGGACAAGCAACAAAGTACCATTATACATACTAACGATTCAGTGTAGCCTTAATTAAAGGCTCAACGGCATGCAATAATTAAATATAGAACAAATAAGAGATAATAACATCACACAATTTCTTAATTAATTACTAAATAAGTTTTTTTTGTTTATTTTATTGATATAAACCAGTGCTTGACTGCGATCCCACCTGATGGTAAGCGGTGATGCAATCATTGATTGTGAGGCGCACTAGTTTATTTAGAGCCTATTTACTCTAGCCTTGAAGACACCTTAATTATAGTTGCACGGAAAGACCGCAGCAGGCAAATTGTTCCAGTCCCTCGATGTACGCGGTATAAACGACGAAGCGAAACGCTTAGTCCGGACCGTTGAAGTGACGGTTATTATACAAAAACTACATATGCTTGTCTTTTTTAAAGAACACTAGAGCACCTTCATAAATAATGGTGTAATAATAAACAATTACTTATTAATGGAGAATTTATAATATGTAGGTCAACGATACGAAAAAAATACTCTTATATTATGTTGAGTTATTTTGATTCAATAAACTCGTTACTGAAAAGGATGATCTCATCAATCTCTGTAGGAATCTATGTAATGTATATAACTCTGATATAGAATATTTTAAGCCGGGAATACACATTCGCGTAATTTGCATAAGACAACGCAAGTCATTTTGGGATTAGACCTTTGATTGGTTGTACATAAGTTGCGTACAAATTATATACTGATTGTTTACTTACATAAAACATCGTTTATATTTTATTCACTAAGGAATTTAAATAAGTTTATTATTACAATATTTATTTTTGAATATACCTACATTTTATTTTAAAGTCGGCGGTTCAGTAACAGGTGAAGGGTTCTTTCAAAGATTGCTATTTTTTCTGTTTTTTACTTTAAGAAGAAATCAAGAAACTACTTGCATATATTTATGCAAGATGGCACGTGTATTTCTGGCTTAAAATATTCTACTTCAGAGTTAAGATCCTTTCATAATATTCGAGAATAATATGAAATAGGATTGCGTAGCTAAGTATTGTCTGCCGAGCGTCAAAAGAAGGGTGCCTCATAAATATTCAATTCAGTTTCAAGCCCGAAAAGTCATCGTTAAGTCTATTTCCGATAAAATGCTGAAGCGCTTTCACCTCTAATGGTGATTCCATTTTGGCCCACCTGACTCGTGAAAAAAATATAAAAAAATATTTGGGAACTTTTTCCATAGGATGACTTAGTTCACCTTTTTGACGTTGTATTTAGAAAGGGCTAAAATAAAAAATAAAAGTGAGTGAAAAATAAATGAGTGTTTATAACCGACAAAGTCCTGATTTAAATTTCTTGTTTTGTTTGCACAGTTAAAATTGACATACTAAATCAAATTAACGTATCGTCATAATTACTGTTAACGAAGGTTAGTTCCGATTTCCGGACCTTCTCTGATTTAACATAAACACACTAATTTTTCACCAGCAAAACACGGGTAAGAGCAGAAATTGCGATGACTTTCCCTAGATAATTATATCATTAATAGTCATTTTCTGCTTCCGCTGCTATTTATGGGCTAAGGGAACGTTTGGAAGAATTACCGTGGTATCCTAGAACGCAATGGGCGAATTCAGGAACCTAGATTTCGTTTTTATCAGTAAAAGTATAGAACGATAAAAGCCATTTGATTATTCCCCACCTCAAAAAACATAAAAACAATGTCATCTGTCAATATTTTTGCAAAACCCAAACTGACAGTTAAGTAGCTACCCACAACGTCCCTCTGTCGTTTCAAAAGGACATTATAACCCCAAAACGTCCTTCATAACTTGTCATTTCTGAACCAGCACGCGGGACATGTTCATTTAATTTTTATCAACGGTCACGGGGGTAACTAATCAACCGAGTAGTATGACCCCATTCTCCCCTTGCGGATTGTGAAATTATTTAGTTACAAGGAACGGGAACAACGGATTTTGATACTAAGGGTAGCCCAAGGGACTGTATGATATCCAACCGTGTGTAAATATTACAAGATTTAGAAATACATAGATGTATTTTCATGAAGCCAGTTAAGAGGCGTAACCGTCGGATTGGAGATTTCCTTAGAAATATGTTTTTTTTTCTTTCTGTATTTTGTTTTTATTTCGTTGTTTTGTTATACGGTTGGAATACAGGGTCTTATTTCTAGAGATCACGTAGACGTAATAATAAAATTGTTGTTGTGTATGAGAGGATTTGGGTTTATTACTATTCGAATATTGTATATGCTTATGATTAATGAACAAAGTATTTACTAATGATACCTAATAGGCTGCTTATATTCTTTTTTGTTTGATGTTTGTGCTCATTCTACTTCATAACTATACATATGTATTGTAGGTATAAAACCTAGTAGATATATATGAAAGTATTAAATCATCATGGCCTGTATAGTATTCAATCATAGAATATGTATTATCCTAGTAAAACTAACCTACTATTTATTTAATTAAATTTTATAAACCATTGGAGTAGTGGTACATAAAGCGACTTAATGTAATAAGGCATTCTCTACCAATCAACTTTTGGGTTAAATATGATTACGCTGTGGTAGGTGTGCACTTTAAATAAATAATATTTGAATTAGAATTAAGTATCACTCATATTTGAATTATAATGACTATGTATTTATAATAATAAAATAAATAGATATGACTACATTCGCGTAGAAAAAGTTTCAACTTACACACGGTCGATACCGCTCACAGAAGATAATGCGATATAAAATATCAGTGACAACCGACTGAAAAAAAAAACCGTGCGCAAAACCCAAAAGCCAATAAAACAACGCAAAGTAATAAATCACTCATAAAATAGACTTTATTAGACGCTTTTACGCGTCAATTTAAATAAATTATCGACTAACGACGTTTTGGTAATGGCAGTTAACGAGTTGACGAGCCGTTGTAAGTACCTAATGCTATTATGTATACCACTGATTCAATAACGATTTACGTGTATTACTTGAATACAGTGCCGTACCTAACCTTTTATACGGGCGGTGCGAGCTTCTATAACTGCGCCCCTTGAAAAAAGTTTTAATCTCATCCAGCTCATTTTTTTTTTAATGATATAAACTAGGGCTTTACTGCGATCTCACCTGATGGTAAGCAGTGATGCAATCTTTATATAATAATATAAAAATAGTTTACGAGCCTATTCACTATAGCTTTGAAGGCACCTAAATTATAATCGAACGGGAAGGCCGCTGCAGGCAAATTGTTCCAATCCTAGAATAATCTACACTAATATTATAAAGAGGTAAAGTTTTTTTCAGTTTGTAGGAGGTAATCTATAAAAATACTGGTCCGATTGCTAAATTTTTTTCACCAATAGAAAGCTGCTTTATTCCTGAGTGACATAGGCTATATTTTATGTACGCGGGCGAAGCTGCGAGCACTAAATATAATACAAAATACAATTAAAAAATAGAATGCTATTTTATCAGAACGCCATGCATAAACAAATTAGGGTTGAAGTTTTATACTTCGGCCTTCATTTGATCATTTGTACGCCCATCCAGGATCTGCGCCCTGTGCCTGGGCACTGCAGACACAGCCTTAGTTACGGCACTGCTTGAATAAACTGTGAGTGTGTACTTAAATGAAAATCAATTTCGAAGATATCAGCTAAACGCTGTAAAGCATTTTCATAGAAATTGTTCTACAGTTTGAAAAAGCGTTGTATCATATATCTATGCAATTTCTGACACATTGAAAATCTAAATGTTAGTTTATAGATATTTCTTAGATTTTCGGATATATTAATGAACTTTTCGATCATTGATTGATATGTTCTGATTTTTGTAAAGGTCTAGTATAAATGTATGATAGAGAAGAAGAAGGAGGCTAAAGAGAAGATGGATGGCTTGTGAGAGGAGTGATATGAAAGAAAAGGGAGTCAGTGATAACGTGACGGTTGAAAGGATAAAATGGGAGAATAAAATGTGTTTCACCGACCTCAATTAAAATAGGAGAAGGGCAGAAAGATGATGGACATTAGAAGAACCCTTGTGCAGTTCTAGCAAACAGAAAAACTATGCGGGTACTCGTTGCCTAATGAAGTTACCTTCTTAAAACCTTTATTACAAACAAGAAATTAGTATGTATTAGTATTTATATATATAATTATATATTAGATTTAGTTATGTAAGGTTTATATTGTGCACTGGATCCTACCCTCGAATGTGTTCTCTCTCTAACTCAAAGGTTTGCTGGGAGAAAACTCATTGTTGAGTTACGCTCGCCTTTGTATATAAACTGTATGTATCACCGTGTACTATAAATGTTTTTATGTACAATAAAGAATTAAGAAGAAAATAAACTAAATGTTGCTCTAAACTAACAAGGATTATATACAGAAACCAGCGACTGTATTCTACTAAGGAGATGTAATTATTTCCACGAACATTCGCTTCGGGGAGGCGCACCATTGTTTGCTCTTCAACACATAAAAGGAAAGCAGAAACCTTCCTTCAGCGTCAATCATAAGTATCATAACAGTCAGCTTCTAACCAAAACAGACTCACAATTTACATTTACAAGGAACCTTTCGTTTTGTTATTGTATGCTGTGTGATTTGTTCTAACAAAATCACAAAGTGGTAAAGACGGGTTATTGACCTATAAAAATCTATTATAATAAGAAATAGCAGGCACTAGTTCACTTAAAATAAAAGGGCTATGACTAAGTCGTATAGGCATGATTTGTAATTTGATAACCAAATTACAGTTGTGCCTAAAATATCACGAAAAGACAGTGCACAAACTTGCTGAAATATACAAATTGAAAAACCATAACCGATGATAGACGGCCGAATTGTGGAAACTTACAAAAGAACAGAAGTGTGAAGTATCATTTATTAAACAAATTGATAGGTACGAACAGTAAAAAGCTACTGAATATTAATCGTTTGAAGCGCGACCATTTGCTCTTCTAATAACAACCTTACCAGAATAAAAATAAGGATCGAATTGATTTGCTCAAGAGGTTCGTGATCTGAGAGTTTTGGCTCAGGAAACAAACTGAGGGTATGTAGGTCAACAACTTGAAGGGAGAAGCAGTGGGTAATTGGAACGTAAGCCATGTGAACCTTCGATTTTCCGTAAAATCAGTGGAATTGGTATTGATGTAGTAACGCCTTTGCTCCTTTGGGCTCAAAGGAAACAATAAACTTCGAGCATACAAGTAACAATACGTATGCAAAATAGAAATAATCATGTGTTCATTCATAATGTGGAATATATCGAACTCATAAAAGCTTTATCTCCAATAGTAACCCTATTTCATATTAATCGAGAGTCCATATTAAACTCACTGTAATACAATCCTGATTCTTTGATTTCCAGTTCAGGGGTTCAAAAATCGAGCCCGATTCACTAATGTGATGAACTTTTTCCGATGTAGGTAAGCCTTAATTGAAGGTCCGGGAATGATACGAAGAGTAGATAATATTACGGATTTTCTCTCAGAACTGATTTCGTAGACTACGGTGAATTCTGTTAATAAAGCAATTTATTTTCCCCTTTTAGATTAGCGTAAAAGGCAAGGAGTTTTAAAGATATTAGCTGCTGATTTTCCTCACGGACTAATGCGATCCTAAGATAATGTTTTCTGAAGGCTAATTCTCAACTTGACTATCTTGCTTATTTTAATAATTTGTGTGGGAATAAAAAATTATAGTCAGTAGGCGAGGAAGATAACGAAGCGTTGAGCGTTGCTCGTGGCTGGGGGCCTCAGGTGCTCGTTTGAAGCATAATTAGAGGCTCCGCCAAGTGGAAGTTTTCGACAGCATTTTCAGCTACATTTCCCATTATGAGTTCATGAATATCAATTAAAGTTTACGACTTTAATTGGCTTTCCGCCGATATTTTAATGCTATTTGCATGTTGTGGGAGCATTAACTTATTTGACTATTATCCGTTCGTAATTGGGTTCTGTGCGTTTGCCAATGCCACAATTACTTTACGTTTATTGAAAAATGTTGCCAGTTGTTTTCGTTGGTTCGTGAAATGGCGTGTGTTTGTGTTTGTGCGCAGCCCACCCACTTTTGTTATGATGTTGTTATGGTTGGCTTTGTAAGGGACTCTAAAAGGGGAGTAACAATCTATTTACCGAATGAAACCATTCTATATATAATTTCTGGTAGTTATAATTACTAAAAATTGTTTTTAAGTTGTGTGTACTAACCAATTATGGACTTGGTTTGAATTCTTTTCTTCATTTTTTATAAAACGTTGGGGCCCACATTAGGAATTACTCCTGTATCGTTCTTTCTTTGTAGCGTGCTTTTAAAGACATGAATTAATTTATTTTTAAAAGTATTACCACATCATCTACGTCGGTGATGTCCAACTTGTGACCTTTTTTATATATTTTTGTAAAAAAAAAATCACATGATGAAAAAAAATATTGGAATCGATTCAATTACTGATTCCGAACAAACTATATTCAGGTTTCGCATATACTAAAACTAATTTTGAATATATGAATAAACGGAATAATAACATGAGTCATCATTTCCCTAGCCTTTTTCCAATTGTGTTGAGGTCAACTTCCAGTCTGACCGAATGCGGCTGAAGACCAGTATTTTACATGGAGCGACTTCCTATTCTCCGAAACATGGTCGCTCACCTCATCAGAAGACTTAAAGTCACCCAAAAGGCAATGGAAAGGGCTATGCTTGGAGTTTCCTTGCGTGATCGAATCAGGAATGAGGATATCCGCAGGAGAACCAAGGTTACCGACAAACTTAAGGGGCAATGGGGTAATGTGCCCATTACTTGCAGAACGGATGGCCGTTGGGGCCGAAAGGTTCTAGAAGGGCGACCACGTACCGGAAAACGTAGCGTTGGAAGGCCTCCTAAAAGGTGGACCGATGACCTGGTAAGGGTTGCAGGAATCCGATGGATGCGAGACGCACAGGATCGTTCATTGTGGCGACACTTGGGGGAGATCTATATTCAACAGTGGACGTCTTTCAGCTGAAATGATGATGATGATGACTTCCTATCAGACCTTTGCAGTAACTGGGCAACATACACTCCTTGGATAGAAGGGTGGTCAGACTTTCTGGCGTCTGACTACCTGTAACGACTGTCAAAGAACTACGAATGACAACCGGGACCAACGGCTTTACGTGCTTTCCGAGGCACAGGGTGACAGTAATGTCCTTGATAAACTTAGAAAGTACATATAAATTGAAAAATTCATATTGTTACTTGTCCGGAGTTTCGAACCCACAACCTCATGCATAAGAGGCGGGTGCCATAACCACTGGGCCATCACGACATCTTTTTCCGACTATAATATGAGTATTATTATTTTTTTAAACAGCTTACGTCCTATTCATTTTGTTAGCTTTTAAAGTCAAAATCAAACACAAACTTTTACCTGCTTTTACCCATACACAGAGATTCCAGCTTCACATAAGTGCATACCACAACCCGGTGTTGTTAATTGAATTTAAAAATGATTGTGCATTAAATAAAGCCTACGTTCGACGTAAACAACGACCCGCGCTAATTGAAGTTGCCAACAAAATTAAGTCAATTTAACTTCATTACGGTGTCATAGTATTTCGCTATTCATTAATATGCATCGTGTAATTACAGTCAAGTTCGTAAACTATTTAGTATCTACGGGTCGTGTGTAGTTTAAGATATGTAACGGAATTTGGTAATATGTTTGTGCAAGATATAATGAACGTTCATAGCCTTGTAAATAAGGTTGGTAATAATCTATGGGTACTTTTTTTGAAGGATTTGCCTCAAAATGCCTCGCTCTTTTGTAGAAATAAGTGGCAATGATCCTTTTAGTGTTAATCGTAGTTCCTAAAGAATTAAAGTTATTCCTTTTTTATTAAAGATTATGTATAATAATAATCATCATCGTCATCATTTCAGCCGAAATACGTCTACTGTTGGACATAGGCCTCCCCCAAATGTCGCCATAATGACCGGTCCTGTGCGTCTCACATCCATCGGATTCCCGCAACCCTCACCAGGTCATCGGTCCAACTTGTGGGAGGCCTTCCAACGCTGCGTCTTCCGGTACGTGGTCGCCATTCCAGAACCTCTCGTCCTCATCGACCATCTGTTCTACGAACAATGTGCCCTGCCCACTGCCACTGTCTGTAACCTTGGTTCTTCTTCTGTTGTAATAATAATAATAAATATGAATACGAATTTCCGTTTTTTTTTATTGATATAAACCAGTGCTTGACTGCGATCCCACCTGATGGTAAGCAGTGATGCAATCGTTGATGGTAAGGCACACTAGTATATTAAGAACCTATTCACTCTAGCCTTGAAGACGTTACTCCGTAATTAGAATAATGTACACCGTATTCACTCCAATTATAAAATTATGTTACATTCATAATTCAAGCTCTGATTTTTTACTTATATGCACTTAGGTAATATTTTTTTAAAGAATTTATCACCTGATATTCTTATCATGAAACATCTCTTAATTATTTTAAGATAAAAAAGTTACTTTCTAAAAAAAAAAAACAGAATTGCGAGTCTAACTCGAACCATTATATAAACAACTTTTTTTTATATTCTGAAATAATAAAAAGTATTAGTTGTTATAGCAGCAACATAAATACATCATTTGTTAAAATATAAACTATCATCGTTGATGAGATACAGTCTGGTGACAGACAGATGGACAGTGTAGTCTTGTCATTTGGGTACGGAACCATAGTCAACTGAAATCTGTTCAGCACCCGATTCTCCCCATACTACTTTATAGATGTGCTTTTATTACATTACATATTGTGTATAAAACCATCCATCTTTCTTTACTTCACCTCGAATTCCTTTAAAATATGAGACGATCCAGTTTGAACGCTTTGATCTAGTCCCTGCTTTCGAACTCGCTTATCAAATAGCTTGAATTCCTATTGATTCCTCGCCAGCGTTGTGGGCTAGTTAAGAACTTTATATACTAAGGTTTACGTGATCCTTTATCAATAGTAGGTCACGGAAGAAGTAAAAACTACTTCTATAGTTTCTCATACTGAATCACTAAAACGTACTGTCTACGGCCGCATAGCTTCTAAGGCGTCCATTACACGATAGGTTTTGCTGTCAGTTTTGCCACAGTCAAATGTTTTGACTGACGAAAAACATACCGTATAATGTGATGACTGACGTTTGCATGACGAAAAACGTATGGCGATAAAATTCCGTCATTCAAACATCATACATGATTAACGGTTTTGATTGACGCTTGCATGACCGTGTAATGGACGCCATAGACTCAACGTATCTTGCGTCATTATACGTTTGGTGTACGCCTGTGTGATGCTTACAAACAAAACTATGAAACAGTATCGACGGAGCGGCAACATCGTGCCGCCGTGTTGTTGTCGCTTCGTGGACAGCGTATAATGATGATTATGCGTTTATGAAGCTACGCGTCCGTGGATAGTAGGCCTAAGGCATATTCTAAAGTAGCTTCTGCCAGTGGTTTCGCCAGCGTGAACATCATCATCATCATTTCAGCTTAAAGACGTCCACTGTTGGACATAGGCTTCCCCCAAGTGACGCCATAATGACCGGTTCTGCGCGTCTCGCATCCATCAGATTCCCCCGACCCGCAACAGGTCATCGGTCCACCTTGTGAGAGGCCTCTGCGTCTTCCTTTCGTCCCCATCAATCATCTGTTGTGCCCTGCAAACTGCCACTTAAGTTTGGCGATTCTTTGGGCTATGTCTGTAACCTTGCTCCTTCTGCGGATAGCGCGCATAGCAGATAATTATCTCAAGTACAAACTCGTTGGATAAAAGTATTATTTGTCCTATCACAGGCCATTTTCTACCTGTGTGCCGAGTTTCATTTAAATCCGATCAGCCGTTAGAGCGTGAAGAAGTAACTAACATACAAAAACTACGGTCCCGACTAAGCGTTTCGCCTTATCGAAGGACTTTGCTGCGGCCTTCCCGTCCGGTTATAATTTTGGTGTCTTCAACACTAAAGTTCTTAACAATAAGGCTCTTAACAAACTAGTGCGCCTCACAAACAACGATTGCATCACTGCTTACCATCAGGTGGGATCGCTGGGTCAAGCACTGATTTATTTAAATTTAAAGATACACTCACACATACTCACAAACATTCGCTTTTATAATGTTAGTGTGATAATAAACAATTACAATTATTATAATTAACAAAATAATGCCAGTCTGTTATCAAAATATTCAGGAAAAAAACTTAATTATTCTCTTTGATGTCAATATTTGCAAAATTCTGTTACATGAAGAAACCAGCTCAAGGCATGTTTGTTCCAATTTTACGTTTTGGACGACGGGAAAAAATAATGAACTTGATGGATTATTAATTGTAAAATAAAAACAGCAATTTCTTAATCTACACTTTCCTTTCCTTTAGAACAATAAAAACTAGACATAGAAAGAGAAAAACCGGTTGAAGCATAAACTAGAAGTTAGTCTACAAAAATAACTAGGTGCTGCCCGCAACTTCGCCCGCGTAAAATTTTCTTAGACATGATCTTTATCCCACGACACAGGGTATCCTAGTGTGGGGTCTAGGGCTACTTTATTGCACTATATAGTTGTTTAGTCTTAAAAATATTGAGTTTTTTTTTGTTATGTTATTGTGATCTACCCGTGGTTTAAACATGGAATTTCTTGCCGGTTCTTCTCTGTAGGAAACGACTAATTGGAACCGTGCACTAGCTTCTGAAAATATAAGTACCCATGAAGGCTTATGGGAAATAAAATGATTTTCAGTTTTTTGAGTTTAGAGTCGTGCTCCTATCGAGGATAAAAAGTATCTCTATGTGCTATTCCAGGATATGGTCTACCCGTCGTTTAACTATGGAGTTTCTTGCCGGTTCTTCTCCATAGGAAGCGACTAATTAAAACTAACTTCTCACGTTAAGTGTCCATGAAGGCCTATGGGAATTTGTGAATGAAGAAGGAACGGATATAAAAACACGCAAACTTTCGGGTTTATAATATTAGTGTGATGTGATAAGAATGCTCGTAGAACGGATGGTCGATGGGGCCGATAGGTTCTAGAGTGGCGACCGCGCACCGGAAGACGCAGCGTTGGAAGGCCTCCCACAAGGTGGACCGACGACCTGGTAAGGGTCGTGGGAGTGCGGTGGATGCGAGAAGCACAGGATCGGTCGTTGTGGCGACGCTTGGGGGAGGCCTATGTCCAACAGTGGACGTCTTTCGGCTGAAATGATGATGATGATGATGATGATGTGATAAGAATGTAACCTAGTCTACGAGACGCCTTAAGTCAAAACAAGGACCTATTGCGTAATCTATTTTGTCTTCGCAAACGGCAGATCTGGGACTTTTAAAAGGCAAAGGACCCCTTATTAGAACGGAAGGAGGGAGAATATTTTTAGCGAACTCGCACGGAATAAGGTCGTTTTTATGTCTTGTAGTACGAGCGAGAGATTTGGATATAAGATTTAATTTTTCGTATACTTAAGATGTTTGTTAAGATTAGGTACGAAATAGGTATGGTAATAACGTTCATTATGTTGATTTACGGATGAAAGAAACAGGTTCTTTGACTTAAGCAGTTGGCAACAAACGTGTATTCTACGGGGATGTTATACTTATTTCCAGGTCTTGTTCCCTCCTCCTCCTTGCGTCGTTTATCCTCAATGCTGAGGTTCGTGATCTCGACGAATAACTTTTTTGTGGATATATCGCCATGTTGTCCTATCTTCGGCGATGTGAATAGCGTCGGAGACTGTGGTCTCCAGTGTAGCACGGATTTGGTCTGGCCAATTGTTTTTTTTTCATCTACGTTTTTAGTCAGTAGAAACTTTTCTAGATTATCACCTCTCTTTCTTGCAATGTGGTCAAAGAAATCAAAGATTCAAAGAAGGAAGGAAGGAAAGAAGGACTTTTTATGTTCTGGTAAACCATCCAATAGATTTTTAAAATCACTACACCTTAGGAACCCTTATAAGATCACTTTGTTGTCCGTCTGTCTGTCTGTCTGTCGGTCAAGACCCTTTATCTCAGGAACGCGTGGAGGTATCGAGATCAAATTAAAACCATACTCATGTCTGTGGTCCCTTGAAGTTGTAAAGAAATCAAACTTCTGAGTTAACGAAAAGAAAAGATACGGCCGTTTATGTCGCAAAAAACGAGTATTTTGACACTCTCAAGGGAATCAAAATTCATAGGGCACTTCCCGTTGACCCAGAATCCTGAAATATTGCATAGCAAGCAAGGTCTTACAGCACAGATATCACTTCACGCGATCCCGAGATAAAAGGTCTTGACAGACAGACGGATAACAAAGTCAAGACAAAAAAGATCTTATAAGGGTTCCGTTTTTCCTTTTGAGGTACGGAACCCTAAAAAAACAGATCTAGTATAAAAAAACAAAAAAAAAAACCGTAGCCAAATATACGCTGTCTAAAAGCACTAATTAATGTAGTTATCTACGTACATGTCTAAGTAGATAGTCCCTAATAACGAACGCCCACATACGTCCCAAATAGGTACACATTACATTAATCCCAGGTAGTACATTTCCAGTCCCCTAACACAACGTTAGCAACGTTTTGCCATCATTTATCTGGCTTCCAGTAAACAATCCGGAGCCAGGCCTTTAGTCTCGGTAATTGAAGGATATCTTGCTTCTAACAATAAAGAATTGGGCACTATGTTTTATCCAAGGCTGAATCTACGACTCTTTGTTTTTGGTGCATAATCAGTCTAATAATGTTCCTACTGCTGGGACTCAGGCCTCTCGAGAGACTCTGGGAGAGGAAATGGGCCGCAATCCATCACGCAGGCCCATTGCGTATTGGTGGATATCACGTCTTCGAATTTTTGGTACTGGTTTCCTCACGATATGCTGATGATGTCCTTCACACTTTTTGAAAGCAGTAGTGATGAAATAAATTACTCAAAGTAATGCGCCTGGTCTCATCAGAAGGCTAAAAGTCAAGGGCAGCGGAAAGGGATATGCTCGGAGATTTTTTGCGTAGTCGCATCAGGAAAGAAGATATCTATATGAAAATCAAGGTTACTGACATATCCCAAAGAATCACTAAACGTAAATGGAAAATCATCAAATGAGAAGTCATTCAGGAACACAGCTGAGTTTTTCAGCTGTGTTCCTTCAGTTGCCGTTTGGTTCCTGAGCTAGAGTAATTCTTTGTAGCAATCCCGTAGCCCTGGCAGCAATCTACGACCATGCGACATTCATATCTCCTTATATTATGACGAGACATATTGTCGTTTTATTATACCAAACTGCAATAACCAGACGTAATATTTTTTTATACCTCTTATAAGAACACGGTTTTATACTTAAACACAGTATTTGCTATGTAGATATTACCTTTCATCTACATGAAGGAAATAAAAGTGAAGATAAAAACAGGCAATCGCATTTTTGTGAGGAAGGGGATGTTGGAAACGTTAGTAAGTACGCTTTTAGACGTGAATAATTATTATTTCTAGCTGCGGGTTTCTTGCTTCAGAACCCGAGGCTTGCTATCAATAAAGTCTCGGTGGGAGCAAGCCAGAGCACCGCCAAACGCTCCATCTTCGGGATTAGAGCGCGACAAGGATTCTTGCGGGCGTTTAAATTTAGATACCGATCTTTACTTTAATCGTTGCTTAGTCGTCGCGTTTATAGCAAGCCTTAGGGAATTATTCGAGCTGTCACTTTTACCGATTTACGTACCTACATTTGTAAGTCATTGGTTTACGAGATTACAGCAGTTTTGCATTGATAAGCAATCTTAAATAGGGTTAGGAGCATTAAACCATTTATCGAGGACAATTCGATGGGTCATCTTGTACGTGACTGAACTTTCGATTGATTGTCACAAGTTAACTCCGAAATGGGCTGTCTCCTTAATAAGGGAGAAACGAATTGTTTCCTATCTTTATCTTGTGTGTAGTAACTATACGCGTAGGTGCCTATAACTGTGCAAGTTATTCTATCCGACTTTAGTATAAGTTTATAAAGTAAAAATTTAAATAAAGTCAAATATCGAACCTAAAATGGTGATCTGTATTTTTTTCATACATTACTTTTCCACTGCTGGGTAACCTTTTCTCGATTCACCTTGAATCACCTCTGGCGATAGGAGTTTAGGTCATCTCACCATCTTTATCTAGGTCGGCCTTGGAGGCATCGTCCATCTTCAGGCACCCACCTTGTGAAGAATCTAGCCTAGCAGTGAGTGTATACGCGGCTGACGTGATCTTTCCTTTTCAAATTAAATCATGATGTACGTGTGTATCAATCTCCAACAAAACGCTTCCCCGAGGTCGGGCTTAGAAACTAAATTTCCAACCTAACATACATATCTTCATTTTAACAAAGCGTCAACTCAAACGGTAGGTGAAGTTTTCAAATTGCGTTTTCAAATATCGAGTCAACGGATTACGGAGGGGCTTTTGTGAATCGTATAACTTTGTAGGTAGATCAACTTGTATAATAGTGGAACATCACTAACCTTGTTATGACGTCCGTTGTATACTCTGGATTATACACTTGTCTAAGTTGAGCTCATTGTAGTAGGACAGGAACTTATTATGTAAGATGTTTTGATTTAAGAAGATCATTTGATACACTTGTAAAGGTAAAATGAGCAATGTGCTACTAATGCAGGATCTGTACAATTTTAGATAAGGATCCAGTCACAGTATGGTTTTTTTTTTATAGTCTCGCGTTTGACCACTATCTCACCTGATGGTAAGCGATGATGTGGCCGACGATGGAGCACGCTTGCCTAGAAGTAACCTATTCACTCTTGACTTAAAGACCTCTAGGTTGTAGCTATCAGGAAACACAGACTCCGGCAGGGAATTCCACTCCTTAACTGTACGCATTATGAATGACAATAACTGACAAAAATCTAAAATGACAGTAACTTTGTCATCAAGGCTTAATAACAGGGTCTAAGATTAAAAAAAAAGTATTCCCCACTTCAGGTGATTCTTTGACGAGAGAGTCTCATTCGTCTGGCCCATTTTTTTTTTACAATTTAATATTTTAATTTGCACATTAGTTTTCCCCAATCACTAAATGTATCAAAGGCACTCATTTGCGCCCAGTGTCTTACGACACAAAATAGATAGGTACGAAAACTAGGCCAGATGAAAGAGAATTAAGTTCTCTTGGTTTCAAAAAATCATTCCAAAAAATTTATTCCCCCCTTCAGCCAGGATCGAGGGGTGATTCTTTGAAGCCGAGAGAGTCTCATTTGTCTGGCCTATTTTTTTTTACAATATGATATTTTAATTTGCATATTAGTTTTCCCCAATTACTAAATGTATCAAAGGCACTCATTTGCGCCCAGTGTCTTACGACACAAAATAGATAGGTACGAAAACTAGGCCAGATGAAAGAGAATTAAGTTCTCTTGGTTTCAAAGAATCACCCCAAAAAATTTATTCCCTATTTCAGCCAGAATCGAGGGGTGATTCTTTGAAGCCGAGAGAGTCTCATTTGTCTGGCCTATTTTTTTTTACAATATGATATTTTAATTTGCATATTAGTTTTCCCCAATTACTAAATGTATCAAAGGCATTCATTTGCGCCCAGTGTCTTACAACACAAAATAGATAGGTACGAAAACTAGGCCAGATGAAAGAGAAGTTCTCTTGGTTTCAAAGAATCACCCTGAAACATCTTTCGGTAGGCCACACAAATATTTGTTTATTAAATTTTATCTAATACTACTCGGCAAACGTTGTTCAGCCATATAGATTATCAAAGAAAATAATGGGGGTCGGAGATAGAAGGGTAGAAAGTAGCCTACGACCTATTATCAGATATACCAAATATACACACAAATAATGATGATAAAAAAATACAACCGAATTGAGAACTACCTTTTTTTGAAGCCGGATAAAAATTATAAAAATCGGTCAAACCTTTTCGAAGGAGTCCAATAACAATCACTGGTGATACGAGATTTTTATATATTAGTTACCTAATAATATTTAATTAAATTTTATATAAACAGAACGAAAACCCACAACAAAGCTTATAACACAACAAATATTTCTGCATCATGACACTCCGCCGCCTCTATTAATTTTCGTTTTACACTCTGACACACAGTCCTCTGTGTCCCTCCGTAATCCTTAGATTATACGGTCAGGGACCGTACGGATGAGCCCCGTGGCCGCGTCGCAATCAATAAGCCGCTGATCCTCCGTCAGCTTGAGCCCAACTTAATGAAGTCCCCCCCAGAAGTCAGTCAGGACCGTTCTTGCCTGCTTCCTCAACTTTCCATTACTCAAGTAAGTCTTATCGATCTCCTTAGTTTGTTGTGCCTTACCATGTAACCCTGTCAAACGATGTTTTATCTTACATTAGGGCCCGCTTTTACGAGCGTATTGGGTAGCAGCCATGATTGGTTCTGTGACGTCACAAGATTCGCTTCTGTCTTTTTTCATGCAAAACAGAAGACGGCTTGTGAGTAGTATTTTTGCAGTTCTCGATCAATCAGAGTCTGTAAACTCATTTGGAATGTGGGTATGGAAATATAAAACGCAATTCGTTTGCTTTTTGTAAAACCTGCCAGTTTTTATAATAGTAATCTTCGACGATAGCTATAAATTCTAGAAAACATTAAAAGTAATTGATTTTTTAACGCGTGAAACGTTATCCATATTAATGAAGTAGGCACGGCGTCGATGGCGGGGTCTGAGAAGAACACTCAAATGAAATTCATTTACCAGCTTATTTTTACACTTTTTCTTGAAACTAATTCGTTATTGTAATTCTTGGAAAGGTAAAAATCGTTTGTAAGTTAAATAAATGGTACAGAAAGTTCTTTTGACTGGTGGGTAAGCATAGTCTGACTCGACGGCTTTGTCCACGAAAAGTATTTGAAAACGTTAACTCAACAAATGTAAATGGAGCAACATTGTGGTCGCCGCAAACCTTCTAGAACTTAATACTCGAGAGGTTCGAAAGTCGAGCAAACGTTGTATAGCTGACATTTAACAAGAAATGCACAACTTAGCAGTTGCAAATGCAATTTATCCGTATTTTGCGACGCTGCGAGTTCGTTTTGAGACCACAACAAACACATTTGGGCGATTCCGTTCGCTTACAGAGGAGAGGCGATAAACTTTGTTGACAATGAGTGATGCGGCGAGTGCCGGAACCGGTCCTGCTCGGTACCCGGTACATCCGCGCGAAATGTGCAATTTTCGAACGTGCCACTGAAAAGGACTCAACTTTCTCCTTTCTCAATATTGTAACTCAATTTAGAAACAGTGACACAATGTTGCGCTCGACCCATTTCAACTTGGGACTTATTTTGATATGAGTTACAAACTTTGAAGATTCTTCATTGTGACGTTTTTCTTCCCTTACGGTTCAATATCTCAGTAACTGTATACTGACCTTATTTGTGTCCATTGCATCACACGAATCAAAACTAACATAGTTTTATTTAGCAGAAGCAGTGTTGTTTTTACCTGAAACAATAAATATTTGATTAAGCTTAAATTAATTTTAAAATGGGTAGACCTAGTCTTCTTTTGAGAGTCAAAACGTATTGGGAACGCATTCACTGTGCGTACAAATAAGGAGTCGAATTCCCTGCTGTAGCCTGCGTTTTCTGATAGCTACAAGCTAAGGGTCTTTAAGTAAAGAGTAGCTTATTTCTAGGCAAGCGTGCTCCTTCGTCGACCACGTCTTCGCTTACCATCAGGTGATGTAACGTTGTTTTGCATCAGAACATCCAATGATTTCACCCGCTCTAGAGTGGAGTGGGTAGTACTTTTATAAGCATTTAATAAAAAAAAACGTTATTTTGATAATAGATACGAACAGACACTTCAATTATAATATTAAGGTTGCGGAGCATAACAATAACGGAACGCCGAATTTCTCGTTTCCCAAAATAGAGAAAAACAAGTTATTTAGTGGAATCGACGTAATCTTTGGACTAGCTTACAAATTATAAACATTCTACATGAAATATATGCGCCATATCCGCGCAAAACGGCCGTACGCTCAGCATAATGCCGATGCCGTGGCCACACGCATAGTACGACGAGTCTACAACGCTGATTTTCAGCGTGGGCTGGTGACGGTGTCGACGTCGGAACGGTACTGTGTGCTAATAGGTTTTAGTGAAATAATGATATGAAAGAAAAGGAAGTTAGTGATAGCATGACGAGTAACAGGGCAGAATGGAAGAAAACAACGTGTTGCGCCGTACCCAAATAACACAGGACAAGGGCAGGAAGATGCTAAAGATGATGATGAATGAAAAATTAATTTTTGGATAAAATCATAAATCTGGAATAAAAAAATAATAAAGAGGAAATATAATTATATTTATATAAAAAGGTAACATTATATCGCGTCCATAGCATGGCTGCATTGAGGCGACGACAGAAAAGTGAATGATATTTACTCTTTGAGTGACTGGAAATGGAAACGATTAGGCGCTTGAAAAAAGTTTCTGCAGTTCTTTTAGACGTTCATTCATTACAAAAACATGCTACGTGCAACCGAGCCGTTCAAGAGATAATCTCCAGTCTAGATAGCAACAAAATAAGCTTTTCAGAATCGCATTACGCGAGGCTCATTCTAACCCAGTTGGTAAGTAGTTACTGCTTGCCACTCTTGACAATATGAGGTATCTTCAACTTAAATATAATGTAGGTTGTTTATACATTAGGGTCTGCAGGCTCGTTACGTGGTTTCAACAACTTACGACGATAATCGTAAACATTTTGACAGCCCTATGTTCTGAAGTTGAGGAAGGCTAGGCTCCTAATTGCATGGGATGGGTCCCTGAAGAGAGATAAGTTAATATTTCCGTATTATTTCTCGAAGTTTTATTATGAAGTTGTTTTGGTATGTTCTAAGTTGTAATGGAAGACACATTGACAGAAGATTTTCATAAACCTAAGGTTTTTCCCCTACTAGGTCAAATTTGAAAATCAAAGAGAGTGTAAACAACTAAAGGTTAATTTTTTAATGATTAGATTTTTTTTTACTGAAACATTAACATGGATGTGTGTGGCCAAACTAACTTTGTCTGTCTGCTACCTCTTTACGACGTAACAGCTGAATGGTTTTAGCATATGAGTATGCCATTATTAGAATTTAAGATTTTTGTCTAGGGAGTATATTCCCTTGGAATCATTTTCGATGTACACGCAGACAAAGTCGTTGACAGAACCTAGTTTTCTATAAGAAATCTGTCAAACTGCCATCTCTATTCCTCGGGTAAAAGTTACCAGAAAAAAAAAACCAGCTCTAAGTGAACAATTTATTGAACAGTCGGTTAACTCTACTCTCTTACCCATGTTCACTCAACTCTAGGGAAACTTTATTAATTCCAGTAAATAGTACTCGTAGAACTAAGTACAAACGGGCGCCATTGCTGCAATTGAGAAGAAAGTTGATAGTTGATAAAGTGACAATTGTGTATACTAGTAGGAAATTTGAAAGCGGCGCCAGTGACTGAAAAGAAAGAAAAAAATCATTGTCTTCCTAACCTGTTCCCAACTAACTTTGGCTCGGCTTCCAGTCTAAGTGAATGCAACTGAATACCCGTTTTATACATGGAGCCTGCCTATCAGACTAAAATGTGTTACACTGACTCCAAATAACACGTGAGGAGGATGATGATGGAACTTTTCACCAAAATATTTAGATTTTTCAATTACTTAAGCCAACTTCAACTGATAGAGCCTGAATTGTGTCTGTTATTCTGTCTAATTAATTTGATTAATGTACTTTATTAACTAAATCCAATATTTAGAAACTCTTAGTTGATTGGTTTTTGTTTCTCACCAAATAAATCAAATCAGTGTCTCCAAATCGATATAATAATCATCATCTTCCTGCTTTTGTCCCGTATTATTTGGGGTCGGCGCAGGAAAAACGTGTTGTTTTTCTTTCCATTCTTTTCTGTCACCCGTCAAGCTATCACTGACTACCTTTTCTTTCATATCATTTCTTATATAAACTTTCCATCTTAACTTTGGTCTTCCTCTCCCTCTCCATCCAATCAACATAATGATAAATAGGTAACAATAATTATCTACTATAAAATAATCTAAAAAATAATAATCTCATCTAATAATCACATATTATTAACATTCTACTTATTTATTATTAAAACTATGTTGGGTCGGCGACATATTACATTGAGTCGTGGACATGTAGCCTTCCGTGAAAGCGCCATACACGACATCCGTCGGCAAAAATTTAACCTTCACGAAAGTCTCCAGATGATGAGTCGGTACCCGTACAACAAAGATGGTTTGCAGTTAATCCTGTGGTGCGACTCCAACCTTTCAATTCTCAGGATGAAATTTGGTCTTCATCTTTATATACTCCACGACCTTTATCGCTACCTTCGTGGAGTGATGCAAACGTGACACGTACAGCTGCGTCGATGGAATAGCGGGAAGAAGCAACCTATCTGCCGACCTAGGGGACCTGTCAATACGGTGCCGCATTGATTGCGACAAACAGACTTTTTCTTCTTCCTTACCACAAGAACGAAGCATTTTTCTTCTTCATAGAAAATATAGGTTTTTACAGACAGATATAAACTTAAATAAGGCCTATTTCACCGGATAATATTACTTACTACGGTCCCGAATCACCCAATTCATAAAACGTCACAAGAACTTAAACAGTGTAATGTCGGAAAGAAAAAACACTCAAACAAATAGGATTAGATGAACTAGAACCTCACTATATCCCCTTTGCCTAATCCAATATTCGGTCGAAAAGGGAACCAAGTAAAATATCGTAAAAATGTAGCTCGATATATCTTTTCTGGACAGGAAATCTCGGATCTTAAATGTGGAGCGGACAGAATTCCTTTTTGGCGAACAGACTAAGGGGGAATAAACAATTACCTGCTTCTTTTATGTTGATTTTTTTTTTTCATTACAAATAAAGTTTCACCGTTATTTATTAAGTTTTTTTTTGTGTGTACTTTAAAATATACGTCTAGAATACACCCTGTTTCAGACACATGAAGGCGCATTTACACATTCGGGCGACTGGCGAGGCGAGTGGCGAGCACGAATGTGTAAACAGCGCGCTCGCTATTAACCTCGCACTCTTTGTACAAAAATGTTACGCCGCGCCGAACCTATCGTTATGCGTACATCTAAGGACTGGAATTCCTTGCTGGATTCTGTGTTTCCTATAACCTAGGAGTCTTTCAGTCCAGAGTGAATAGGTTACTTCTAGACAAGCGTGCTCCATCGTCATGACGGCCACATCATCGCTTACTATCAGGTGAGATAGTGGTCAAACGCGAGCCTTGATACAAAATAAAAAAAAAACCGTCGAGGCGAATAGCGAGGCGAGTGGCGAGGCGAGTGGAGAGGTAAATACTCACGAATGTGTAAACGCAGTATCAGACTTTTAAAAATACTGTTTTGTCTTGTTGAAGACCTGTAAGGTTTACTTTTTTAATTAGATGATAATTAAACTGACGGTCATCCTGATGGTCGATGGCATCTGCAATACCAGAACTATTTCTACTTCTAGAATACCAAAAGCATACTCAAAGCGTGAACTTTATTGATAGATACATATATGGAGGCTGAAACGTCTGATGTGCCTGTAATAACCAGAGCCCTTCCAATGATACACAGGGTTCATCCATATGCAAAGATGCTAAGATATTACATGCATCACCACATAGATTCTCTAAATATATATATTGAACTAGTTTCTGTCAGTGGTTTCGTCCGAATGAAAGTAGAAAATATGTGCGCATCTCAGTGATAAAGCAGCATTCCACTGCTCAAGGCAGTTACAATCGGTCCAGTTTTTGAGTTTATTCATTACAAACAAAAAAAACACCTCTTTATAATCTACACTAATATTACAAAGAGGTAAAGTTTGTTTGTAGGAGGTAATCTCAGAAAGTACTGATCCGATTGTGAAATTTTTTTCACCAATAGAAAGCTGCTTTATTCCTGAGTGACATACTATGCTATATTTTATGTATATGCGGGCGAAACTGCGGGCAAAAGCTAGTATTAGTATATTAGACGACACGGTTGGCGCAGTAGTTGAGCGATTAGCTGCTATACTGTATGTCTTGGGTTCGATTCTCGCACGGAACAATTAGTTGAATGGCCCACAATGGCACACACTGGGTCTGGGTATCATATTTAAGTGAGTTTACATGTTAATGTGCACTTATGTACTACACTCGTTTTTTTTTGTTTAAGGTGGGAAATCATCCAGATGACCTCTCGCGTACTGGGTGGAGCGGGAGGGCGTGTCAGACTTTTACTGACTAAAACCACACCTGTATCCTTCAATTACCCTTTGCGTTCTAGGACTACGGGTTTCCCTTTCAGAAATTCTCCGCGGTCCTAGCTAGCGGGCATCGGTCCTGCTGGGCCCCTACGGTTTACTGACATCTCTTTAAGAAGCGCAAGCATCACTACGCGCTGTTGACGACTGGTTATCTGGGTGGACGTCTGGGTATCTTATTTAAGTGAGTTTACAAGTTAATGCGTATTATGTACTACACTCGAACACTGTTGATTCCTAGCATGGGACAAGATTGTTTTTTTAAAGTCATAAATACAAACTGAGAAGAACACAAGAATTGATATCACATGAGCCGTTTTCAAACCGTTGCAGACTTCAGCAAGTTTCACGACAATAACAAGAAACGATAAATAGCGAGATAGTGTTTCGCAGTAAAGTTTAGGACCCCATTCCTGCTACGTGTGTATGATAAAGTTATGAATGGTACTTGCACAGCGATAAAAACATGAATGATGCAGAAACCCTGACCCTCAGGGTGGTAAATTGTTGTACATTAGAGTGGAAGGATCGAATAAATACGTTTTACTATAGAGAATTTTTTTGAAGTGGGAAAATATCAGGGTGGGGCGAAAGGGGGTTTCAGACTTTTACTGACTAAAATCACACCTATGTTCCTGCTTTGCTTTAGATTCTAAAATCCGCGGTTTCCTTTTGGACTATCCATGGCCCCAGTAGGCTTCGGCCCTGCTAGGCCCCTACGGTTTTCATCACCTCTTTGAGGCGCGCGTGGAACACTACGCGCCGTCAACGACTCAGGCTCGGTCCGGATGGTTACCGGACTTCTGGACGGCAAGTTACCCATTGCTTATTGTCCGCAAGCAGACGTGTACGCTTACTATGGAGATTGGACTTAGTAACTTGACTTCAGTAATAATTTTCGATGGGCCTGTGAAAGGTCGTGTAGGCAAGTAAGGAATATGCATGAAAAAAAATGTTAACTAACCAGGTTATCAGTAAATATGCAAAAAATAGAATATTAACAGTGAAACCGATATCAAAATTAATAGAAAAGCAAACGATATATAGAAATTTTGATAAACCTTTATTTCAGACAATTAAAATCCATTATACAGCCTTTAGAACATTAAAATACCAAAAAAAAACTACAAAAACGTACATAAACAAATCCTAATTACACAAAAATAAAAAAATATATTTTAAAACAAAAACAATAAATTAAAAAAACAAATATTAATGAAATGTCAAAAAAAAAAATAATAACATGTTAAAAAAGTTAAAAAGAACATAACAAACCAAATAGATGATTGAAATACATGATCGACAATAAACAGTATTTTTTCTAAAGTTGCGAGTCCCTAAAAAAAAGTGCCAACACGATATCATCGCTGTTTAGAATTTTAAATGATTGCATTCGCATGGCAATTTACCAACTTTTAGATTTTCTGTTGTTACTACTAGGATAATAATATATGCTAAACACCTTTTTAAGTGTCTAACACAAACTCGTAACGAATACTAACTATGAGGTGCACTCTAATCCTTGTTTTGGCGCACAAGTCACCTAAAAGACCCATGTAATGACGCTCGCGCATACGATGTCTAGAGGGAGGGACCCGCTAAACTTGCTTGGCAGTGCGCCTTGGCACAGCTGCCTGGTTTATTGTGCCTTGGCGCCAACAACCGAGAGATTTACCCCATCTGTAATAGCTTGCCTCGTTTATTAATAGCTACCAATGTTGTGGTCGTATAATGTTTCTGCTGGTTAATGGGCGAATCATGATTTTGATAAATCTGGAATCATTTTGGCTGAAGTCGGCTTAGAGTAATGGCCGCTGCGAATGTAAGCTATTATTTTGATGCTTGTGGAGTGAAATGATGCATTCGGTGTATATGTTTGTTGTTTATTATTCTTTACAAGAAGTCTGTATTGCAGAGAAATGTTTTAAGAACCTGTAATGAATGGTTTCATTCTTTATTTTGCTTTGTTTCGTATACTTACTGTTCTGAGCGCTCGACGCTCGGGCCTCCGCAGGCAGTATTCATTGGTTTATTTTTTGAGGGAGTTACCTACAGCTGCAATCACAACACTCCTTATTTTACTACGGGATTTTATTCGAACGTTGTGGTCGTAGGACTGAGTTCTAGCTGTTTTCTCAGGATCGGGTTTGTGCGTAGTTATATTTACTATTCGTATGCTGACTACCACTTTGATTCGTGGGTCTATATAATGGCGACATATATGTGGACCGGTCGTCGATTTCATATGAATGCTAAGTTGAAGTGCATTGTTTACGGGAGTGTTTGAAAGAGTTACTGTGTCTCTAGAACACAAAGTGCAAATGAAGGAACACAGGTAGGTTTCAGCGAGTAAAATCTGACAATCTCCTGTTCCACCCAGAGCTGGAGAAGTTATTTTGTAATTACCCACCTTAGAAAAAATAAATAGTGCATACAATAATCAAGGTAGTCAGATTGGGAGCGCCTTAAATGGCTTTTTAAAAATAAAAATACTTACTTAATTAATTCTTTTGTAATTGAGACGTGTTACAATTCGGATGCAAGTCACAAACTGGCCTACTAGCTAAGACTTAGACTATACAAACATTATCTTTAAAAAAAAATACAAGCTCAGTGACTACACAGATCGTTCAGGGCAAAAGTGGTTATACACGCAGTATCCGTAAGGGCTAGGGTTCCATAACTAGGTTCATCATGGACAAATGATCACTCTAGAATGCAAAGCCACCGTTGTGGCTAAGAGTACTTTTTGCAACCATAACAAGTTTAGCTCCAGCCAGCCATACACAGATGACATCATGAAATCATGCACCCGTGCGAAGCGTTGCATGGCCCGTGTATCATTCTGGTCTGTATCTTTTTTCTCCTTCTCTGTTAAATCCATCCAAAGGTTGTCTGTAAAAAATCGCTTTTGGCGATAAGACCACCCATTGTGACACCCTATTCATTTTAAATTCCTAATATAAATTGTATTTTTAGTGTACAATAAAGAATATATCTATCTATGTATCCCTCCTATTTTGTAACAGTTGGGCTAGGTACGGACACATTGCACAAAATAACAAAATAAGTGCAGAAGAACAACTTTATTAAGAGCAGTGGTGGCCGAGTGGTAACGGCCCCGACTTACGAGTTGTAGGTCGCGGGTTCAAACCCAGCGTTGTGTTATTTATTTCATCACCACAATTCTCAAAACGGTGAAGGAAAACATCGTGAGGAAACCGGCATGTCCTAGAATAAAAAAATCGAAGACATGGGACATCCACCAACCCGCACTGGGCTCGCATGGTAGGTCCATTCCCTATCCTAGAGAGGAGGCCTGAATCCACAAAAAGTCGTCGTGGGCGAGGGGCCTTAGGTTACTATTGGTACAGACATTCCAGCACATCGGTACATGGAATGACATTTTACATACAAACTAAATTGCCCCCTTTTTAACCCCTTATTGGTTGAATTCCCAAAAACCCTTTCTAAGTGTTCGCCTATGTCATCAAAGGAAGCCGTGTGCAAAATTTCATGTTCCTTCTCCCAGTAGTTTCGGCTGTGCGTTGATATGTCAGTCAGTTTCTTCATAATAAACAAAATCAGCCTTATAATATACAACGAACAACCAATTCGGAATCGTGCACTAGTTTCTGACGTTTTATAAGTGCCCATGTAGGCCTATGTGAAATAAAAACATTTTGATTTTGTTTTTAATTTCCCTCTGCTGGGATTCAGGCCTCCTCTCTAATGTGAGCCTAGTGCGGATTGGTGGATGGAATACAATAACATTTATATTGTACAACAAAAAAGTACACAAACATAAATCTATGGGTGACATACCTACACACATCATCACATGTCTTCGAATTTCTAGGATACCGCTTTCCTTAAATCTATATAATAATAATATCTCTATATTATATATAATGAGCACGAGAACGCATATAGGTACTGCCTGACTGCATGTGTTGATTGTACTGTGTTATTACTAACAATTAACACAACCTAATCTTTCTCTTTTATCTTTTTTTTTTTTTTTCGTTTTCTTTCTTTCTTTTAGTGCGGTGGATGCTAGAAGCACAGGATCGGTCATTGTGGCGACGCTTGGGGGAGGCCTATGTCCAACAGTGGACGTCTTTCGGCTGAAATGATGATGATGATGAATCTTTGATCTTAAGCTTCCCTATGTGTAGTGCCTAGTGTGTAAGTCAGCAAATATTGGCATACTTATACTGTCGATATAGTACGCGTAACCGGCATTCGTTTTAGATCTTAGTTTGAGAAGAATTGCCAAACTTAATTCGACATTAAGTTAAGAGCCTAGGCTGATAACTAAATGGCAGTGAGTTTGTTTAATACAACATTTAATGAACTGGATGGCTATTGCTTAGGTTATTCATACACCCTGACACGGACAAGTTACGTTCGAAGAAGAGGACGTCATTTCTTTCATGTAAGGTTCCTTTGGCATCTGTTAGCTTATCTTACTTTCGGACGTCGTCAGCATTTGGCCGGCAGAACACAAATCAAAATCAATATTACGATTTACCACTGCTTTTTTTTAAAGTCTAGGCTAGGCAAGTAATTAAATTGATCCAAGTAATTTGCCTAGTTGTTTAATTGAATGGTTGAATATCATTCGGGCGGCTAGTTGAATGGCACCGTTTATTAAAGAGACTAGGCTGTTCACTGTTTGGCGAATTAAGTTAGTTAGCTGCAACAGAGATATCGGTTGCTGAACTAAAGGCTCAAAGGTTCAAAATTTTCGGGAGTGGCCGTGACCGTGTCCCAGAAGGTGTATGTGTATTGCAAAGCCTACAAGATTTTTTGAAGTGGCATATCATCAAATCACTTCTCCCGTTCTTAAGCGAAAGGATATCAGACTTTTACTGGCTAAAAAACATCTGTTCCTTCAGTTGCCCTTTGCGTTCCAGAGCCACCGAAACTCTTTCGAATGGCTTGCAGACGGCGAGCAATGGGTGGCTCGCCGTCCGACCGTCCGGTGACTGTCCGGACCGAGCCCAAGTCGTCAACGGCGCGTCTTGTTCCACGCGCGCCTCAGGGTGATGTCAGCAAATCGTAGGGGCCCAGCAGGGTCGAAGCCTACTGGGGCCACGGGTAGTGTGAAAGCGAAGCCTGGGGCCCCGGGATGAAGGCAAAGAGGGAACAGGAGTGGGTTTTTAGTCAGTAAAAGTCTGACACTATCTCTCGCTCCACCCAAGAGCGGGATTTGTCATTGGATGATTTTCCCACCTTAAAAAAAAAAAAAACTCTCGAATAAACCCTCCCCTGGCAGGTATCGGCTCTAGTGGGCGCCGTCCGTTTGGCGCATGTGGAATACAAAGTAGACCAATGATCTAGTAAAGGCTGTGGATGTGCCCTGGATGCGAGAAGCTCAAGACCCATTGATATGCTGACACTTTGAGCTTCTGTCCAGCTGTGAAAGTCTTTCAGTTAAAATGGTTATGATTTTGTTTGTGAATGTTTTTACTATATGTATGACACCGACCTTCTGTACTTCGTTATTCAGTGCACATAGCATGTTCTTGTGTGATAGTGCAGTATGTGGATGTGGCTTTATTGCTGCTAAAGTAGGTCATATCGATGTCTCCTGCACTTCTGTTCGCTAAGCTGAAGATCGTCATAACACGTTCCATATTTATCGTGAAGACGATTCTTTTGTAACATCGTTTTGTTCGGAGAGCATCAATGTTTTGTATGTAGTCTGATGCATTTTATGGCTTTGAAACTAAGCACGGTAGAAAAGTATTGAATTTTCTTGTTCACTTGGCTCAGGAATTTGGGCAACATCACTTGTTAGTAACTAAACTAAATCTACCATTTTAAAAAGTATCTAAGTGTGAATTAGTGCTCAGTTTTCTATGTGGAATATTGAATGCGTGATGAACTGAAGCGAGCAGAAGACTTTTGTCCAGGAGTAAACGTTTTTACGCAGAAATGAGTTTCCTAATTTTTTTTTAATGTTTTAATTATTTCAAGTTCAAATGACGTTGTTTATTTTCAATTCGTACCTTGTATAGAAAAAAAGGCACAAAAATTTGTCATAAATTGCAAAATTGACATAAGTATACAAAAATGCTTTAAAATACTTTGTTAACAACATGCCAAAAATAGAACTGTAGAGCAATATAATGCAGAACAAGACCATTCTAAATGAAAATAATCTTAAAATGGTTCTCCAGTACAATAGGGTATTACACTCACTACTTCTATACTGCTAATAAATCACTATTAACAAACACAAAATTTTTATTCAGGTGCTAAGTACCCTAAATATGCACTTAAAAGTTACATTTTCAAATTTCGCGCGTATTTGACAAAAATGTAGAAAGCAGTGGACGCCATATTTACTCAGTGGTCGTGACGTCTGTTGGCTGTGTAAGCAAATGCGCTCAGTATGTCCGATCAGTTGACAGTTGACAGCTGTCACTTTATTTTACACAGCCGAATGACGTAATAACATGGTGGCTACTATTATAAGGTGATAAAGACCAGATAATAAAAACAGAAAACTTTGAATTGAATTTTAAAATTTATTTTGTTACTTTATAAACTAAAACCAACACTTACTGTCTGCATTTTACCTAAGCTATCTTAATAATATTTTTCTAGACTTTTTCTCATAAAAGTAAAATACCCTATTGCAATTGTTGTAATTGTGCTCTTGTTTTACTGAACGTACAAATTGTCACTCCATTGAAGCCATTAGCTTAGTTCACGAATTAGCAACAATCAGTAATCAATAAGCTGGACTGACGATTGGCAAGCTACCGGTCATCGCTTCTGCACAAATACCATCTTTAATCCCTCGATTACCGTCGAATTAACGCAATAAGCCCCTGGTATCAACACTTTGATCGATGTTCATGTATTTCAAGACAACTTTGGGTCCCTTAGGGAAAAGAGTATGTAGGTAAGACACACAGTTCGCACTAACTTGGTAATTAAGCACTACGACGTAGTTTCGTATTAAATTTACGTTAACTACTGTAAATTATGAACTTGTGGAGAGTAGAGGCCTGAATTCGAGGATTTGTATGTCTCTAGAAATGGTCTCTGTAATACGAAGTTTGTGTGAATGTGAATTTGTATGTACTAACTTCTGACAGCGACTCTGCCCGCGGGACAATACAAAATTGACTCCAAACGTCCTATGTTGCTATCTCTACTGGACATGGTCTGCTGAGGTGCTAAGTCTTATTTAAATTCGTTCAGTTGTTAATATACACACACAAATAAAAAAAAATCGTCTTTATAATATTAGCGTGATGTGATAGATGAAAGATAGGTACAATATCACATTTAGTACGCTATCAATAAAACAAAGGTCTTGAAAGAAAAGAAAGCATGTCCTGCGATTTGAATAAAGAATGACGCTTACAAAACAAAATTCTTCGCAAGATTTCAAAATCGAGAGTTAAACAATCGAATCAACAAATAACAGTTGAAAAACTAAAAACAAAGCAATAGTAACAACAAAAAAATACGAATCAATAAATGTATTCTGTTCGTAGAATTTTATTTGGATTATGCAAACAGAAAAAAAGTTGAAATGGATATGTCAAAAATAAAAACGGCAAACAATATCAGTGGATTTAAACACCAGTTATGTACACTAGAAATGCTAACATTGTCGCTGAAAATAGTGAATAATGGTCAAACACACGAAATTACTGTTCGACCGACTTCCAACTAATGGTAGCTACTGCTCTGCTGAAATAGTGCAGATAACGAACTAAAAGTTCTGGATACTCGACTCGCAAATAAATAAGGAGATCTATTTCTTACTCGGTTTGGACTGCGCTAGACTTGGAACAGTTAAGCCACATAATGGCCCCAGTTCGGTTTTGTTTCCATATTTAGCATCTTCAATTTATCCAACTTAGCTTTTCGAAAAATACGCTTTTAAAACAGCGCTCGTTATTTTTAAGAGAGCTACATTACTAATAGCTTTCCATTAAAAATGTCACGGAGAAAGAGATAAACAAAATAATCGCCAGAAGTAGGGATAGATGTATCCGTACCTACAGCTGAAACGTTGTCATTCTCCCTTCCTGATCCGCTTATGACAAATGGCGGTATTATAGGACTTATCGTAGTACCAGTAGCAGGCAGTGGATTATATATTATTATTTGTAAACATCAAGTACGTTCGTCAGTACCGCAGGGACATACAAACAAAATAACAATAGATATTGTTGTGTAGACTATCCATAATGCAGTTGTAGCCGATTTTTCATCAAACACATTCTGGTTTCAATAAGTTCTAACTGTGATATTTGTAAGAGCTATACTACCGCAAAAATTACTACTAGGCTCTTGGATAATTTTACTTTGATCTAAGTGGCTACTTAAATTTAATTTAACTTCCAAGAAATAAAATTAGTTATTCGTAAATTATTTCAACGCTATTTTATGTCCACGTGACAATATTTCCTCAAATTTTGATGGTGTGTTAAAATTTCATGCTAATGTTTATTTATTTATGTACACACAAGCACTGAAAATCAAAAAGAACAAATACACATAGAAGAGCACAAAGGTGTCTGCTATCAAACATCTCCAAACGGCTTGACTGATTTTTGACATATTTAATAGTTCCTATACATTCCAGCTTAGTTTTAAAATAGCCGTTGCAGTACACAGTACTCATTATTATCATACTGTATTAAAATAAGTAACTATGCAATAAAATTGACATTTCAAACTCCAGTATGAATGAAAAAACAACGTTAGTAGCACACACTATAACATCTGGATAAGTTGATGTTCCTCCATCTTGTTCTTTATATGTATTATGTTCCTCCTGCTCTTGCATTACATTTGTCGCTATCGTTATTCTTTTCTCTACATACATGTCGATCTTTAAATGAAAATAAACATCATTTTTATCCACAACCCAACTGCGCCCCTGCATAATTATTTAGCCAATGACACATCCGGGATTACTGCCTCTCGTTTCATCGTTCCATACATCATTTGTCAGAATTTTGTCGTTTGACAGCATTTCTAATGTCATTTTTCCGCCAGCGTTTTCTATTTGTTCAGAACGTGAATTTATGGCATTTGGAAATAGCGCTGTTAGTTCAGGATTCCATACCGAATTGGAATTCAGAAGGAATATTTCTGATTTAGAACGATTTAATGATGGATGATGAAGAAATGGGAATGTCGTTCTCAAACACCATACTTTAAATGGTTTGCATACTTAATTTATTATCACTATTAAGGTGTTGTTGCAAAACAAGAAGAGCAATATATTAGAGACCTTCAAACTTAAGTGGGAAGAACGATGTTTCGAACAACACCATGAAGTAGGTACAAGGGATAGTGAATTAACTTTCAAGTTACTTGTTGGATAAAAATGTTTCGAGCCGAACAGGAAAACTTCCGAAGTTCTGTATAAGGCAAAGTATATCAGTAGGTTGTTCGTTCACAATGCTAGCTTCACCAACCTTGTCTCACGTAAAGTTAGCAATTGAATATATTTTGTTCAAGTCCCCACTATTGTGCTCAAACACAAAAGGAACTACGATTTCAAGTATTGATAAAGTCGATGAAAGATTTCTTTGTGTTTACGCTTTAAATGATTTAATAGTTGATTAAACAGTTTTTGGGTAGGTACCTAAAAACAAAGTAATAATGATGAAACATTTTCATAAATTGTATTTCTTTCCTTGGTTTAATTAGCATAACAGTTGCTTTTTTTATAACTGGAGTACTTTACAAACAGAAGAAAATTTTAAATTTTATTTTTGAATTTTTCTCCTGTTTATCCATATACCCGTGATGTAAAACAATATATTTGTGTATACATTGCAGGTCTGTTAAAAAATTATATTTTTTCATCTGCTTTACAGAATCTTACATACAACTTTATGTTCTTAATTGCCTTCGCGTGTATAGAAGTATTATTATTACGTAATTGCGCGTTTTTACGTAAAATCACCAAAAAAATAAAAAGAAATAAAAAATATTTTTCTGGATTTTTCTAGGAAATACGAAGATTTCCTAAACCACCAAAATTTTCGGCCGTATAAATTTCGTACACCCGTGTGTATAAAACTATAACTAAGCGTTTTTCAAGGTCACACACTACAGGTATGTACAATCGGCCCTCGCGGGGTTTCTTTAACCCCTCATGCATTTTTATAATAAAAGATTCATAATACAAAAAAAAAAACTATAACAAGTCATTTTAAAATCCTTTTTCGATTCGAAGTTTCAGTAAAGAAATTATTTTTTTATAAACTTCGGTAGCTTCTAAGTTGTTACAGTCTGAGTCTAATTAGAGCATGCTAATTAACAATCTTAATTTGTTTATTCCCGTCGTTTCTAAGAAAATATTATTATGCTGTAGATTTCATTTTACACAAGTCCACTTATTTCGAGCTGGTTTCCTTAGACATTTCTATTTCTACGTTTTAATATTTGCTGAAGTAGGTAATTTAATTTATTACTTCTGTTTGACTATTTTGTTAAAATCCTTTTCGGCCTCTTCGTTTACTTTTTTGCTTTTATAATATGATTAGCCGGGTAACCCTTATTTTGAATCTTCAGAATATTTTTTTAGGTTTTCAAGGGTTAAGTTAGCTAGCCCGTTACGTTTGAGCCACATAGACAATATTGCTGTCTCTAAGTACTCACTTCAAATATATTCGGTCTTTGTGGTATATTTCTATGGTTTTAAGTCAGATTCCAAGTACTCCTTGCTTGAACAATTTAATATAACAATGTTTATATAATTTAGTGTCGGTATTGAGAGTTTCATTCGTCGCCAAGTATGTGAGAATAACTAACATTTGTAAATGGCTCAGCACGAAGGCATACGTCGACTAGAGTATTAGCCTAGAAAAGCACGTACCCTTCGTTCTGTTCTCAAAATAGTTCACGTATGAGAACAAGGGCATTGTTCAATATCAAATTATAAAATGAGGAACAGATCCGGAGGAGCAAATTCAATAATACTTTCAGTTTATCGGATTTGCCCGTTCAAATAATCAAGTTTTGTATGAGGCAGCAGAAATTTTGCTGATTAGACCTTCGTGTTTCACTCCGCATTTTAGAATTTACTAATTCTCATTTCTAAGAAACCTTGTTGGATTATTCACTGATAACAGTATGTGAAGTATTTATTCTCTCGGTCAGTAATACTGACCAGCTCTTGGGATTGCTTCTATGTGTATTTGTATGTTGTATGTATGGCATATGCTTATGTGTATGGTTTAACTTGTTGACGTGTTCTCTCCCTGTTAAACTCACCCTCGCACTAACAGGGAGTAAGCAAATTGTTTGGCCAGGAGCGCTATGCCGTCACAGATACACATTGTAATGAAGCCTTAGACTATAGGGACTCAAGACGTTCTAGGAAGAAGAGATAGGAGAGATGGACTGTTTGAGAAAGATAAAGGTAATTAACGACGCAAATCGGCTCGCCGCTGATCACCAACTATTATAAGATACCTCAGTAGAGGCAGTCATAGCGAACTTTATTAGCTTTTAAATAACGAACTTGGTGCTGTTATCTGCATTGAAGTTGGAAGGGGAACTTTTTCCACAGCAGAACAAACACATTAAAGGATCGCGCGTCCACGTCCTGGGGCGAGGCTCGAAGGCGCGATAAACTTGCTGTGCTGACGTTGATTTATGTCTACGTTTGTTTGTCCCGGAGACAGGCGGCTCCCTGTCCCGGTTCATCCCGGAATACCGGTTAAGATAAGACGCCTCTAATGCATACTACAAATTACTGGACGAAATTGCTGTTTACGCATATACGGGGGATGGGGGGCGCTTGCTAATTCGTCTGGGGGACTATCTTACCTTATATGCGGAGTTGATTATCCCATCTCGCTGCGAAGCGATAATAATCTCTAACTGCAAACGATAAAGATTTCATTTCTGTGCAAGCGTTTAATGGAAACGAGGAAGGAGGATTCGCGGGCGAGAGATGACTTGAAGTTTCAAAGTACAATGAAATACATTTTGGGGGAAACATCATATATTTATATTTAAGCTGTTTATAATATTGGTGTTACGACAAATTAGCCCTTGAAGAGGGGAAAGTATGCGGAGAAAATAAGGAATTTGTAAAAGGAAAGGGCGTTTTGTTCCTCACAGAAAATAAAAAATTTAGGTGATTAAATAGCAACAAAAGAACTATAAGGCTTCGGACTATATGTATTTGAAAAGCATATATTATATACAAGTTAATTAGATATGTCTAAGCTAACATAGCCTTAAAAAACTGGGCAAGTGCGAGACGGACTCGCGCCCTGAGGGTTCCGTACAAACTTACCTATGTAAACAGTTCAATTCCCGAATGGAGTCTCGAAGATATTTCCGAATCGCAAATTTTTTTTTGTTGTGACGCTACAACAAATTTTCAGTTTTCAGATTTATTCCTATACCTGTGTTATAAGACTTTCCTTTATGCAAAATATCAGGATTCTGGGTCAACGGGAATTAGGTACCCTATGAATTTTGATTTTCTCAAGAGCGTCGAAATCTACGTTTTTTGTGGCATAAACGGCCGTATCTTTTTTTAATTTAAAAAATTGATTTTTTCACAGCTTCAAGAGACCACAAACTTGAGTATATGGTTTTAATTTCAACTCAACTTCTCCACCCGTTCCCGAGATAAAGGGTCTTGACAGACAGACGGACGGACAACAAAGTGAACCTATAAGGGTACAGTTTTTTCCTTTTCAGGTACGGAACCCTAAAAACAAAGTCACACATCACAGTGATAAATAACTGGCATGAAAATGCAGATAATACATGCCATAATGAAACATAAAAAGTTGTCATGGTCGCTGACAGGGCAGTGCATGTGGTTACGTTGTCCGCAGTTGAGCAGCCAGTAGCCACTCCAAGCGAGATCTGTTCGCCATATTTTTTAATGCTCGGGACATTTTGTGGTTATTGTGTTGTAGAAATGTAAGTGTACCTAGAAATTTATGGAGGCAATTGCTTATCACAATTCGATGGTTTTTTAGGGTTCTGAACTTCAAAAAGAAAAAACAGAACCCTTATAGTATCACTTTGTTGTCCGTCTGACAGTCTGCCTGTCAAGACCCTTTATCACTGGAACGCGTGGAGGTATCGAGTTGAAATTAAATTCATATACTCAAGTCTACGGTCCCTTGAAGCTGTGAAAAAATCTAAGTTGACGAAAAATTATACGGCCGTTTATATCGCAAAAAACGTATATTTCGACACTCTCGAGGGAATCAAAATTCATCTTCCCGGAAAAATATTTGAGATTCCATTCGGAAATTATTTACTTATGTAAGTTGGCCCGGTTTTTATTTTAATTGTTATAAACTAGTGCTTGACTGCGATCTCACCTGATTGTAAGCAGTGATGCAATTGTTGATGGCGAATCACGCTAGTTTATTAAGAACCCATTCGCTCCAGCCTTGAAGACAAATTGACACCTAAATCATAATCGGACGAGAAGACCGCTGCAGACAAATTGTTCCAATGGTACTATAAAATTAAAAGTTTTTCTGGAGTCCAAAAGTTGGGTCCAATTGGTGTTTTTGTATTTGGAATTTCTCAGTAGCAACTTTTTTTGTAGGATATTATTATATGAATCCTCTTGCTCAGGGTGGAGCGAGAGGGAGTGTCAGAATTTTACTGACTAACATCCTCCTCGTCCTTTGCCTTTCTTCAATAGTTTTTTTGCGTTCCAGGGACTCGGGTAACTCTTTCGAACCATACTCTGGAGTACTTGTGGAAACTGACTGTTTATGGGTATTAGATGAGTTCATATTTTAAATGTTAAATGGGAATAAAAGCCGAGGCACCGTCGTAATTATATAGGTATAATATAATAATACTGATATATTCCTGTAATTATGTAGGTAGATTATAGAACAATATGTTAATAAATATACATGTTATGCTACCTTTCATTATAAAGTTGGTAATGATGGGGTGTTAACATAGAAATGTTTGTAGCATAATGCTCAAGGCCGATGAGTTGTAAGTTTTCAGTAAGTAGGAAGGGAATTGTAGCTTACATAACCCGAACAAAACCCACATCCAAGCCTCCTACTTATTCCACACACAGTTTGATTTTTTGTTAGCAAAAGTAATTTATTTTACGTACAATTCCGTACGACATTGCTGGCTGCACGTTTATCTTCAACACAAAAACAACTCTTGAAAAATGTATTGCGCTTTTCTACGGACCTGTGAAGTTTAATGGCTGAGCGCAGTTAAAGTTACACTAGTCGATATTTTTTCCATACAGATTTAGGGGGGGTATTACTAAATACTTTGACATTGTAAGTACATTTAAAATTAAACATGAGATCAGTTTATCTTATTATTTAATTTGTTTTTACGGAAAAAAAAACTATAAAAAAGTTATGAACTAACAGTTTCGTTTTTCTTGATAATTTTATCGCAACTTTGGGTGTAAAAAAATAACAAATATCGTGTATAATATCCAAAACGAAGTCGGTACCGACAATGCTCAATTGCCGAATAATTCTATAATATTTATTTGTAATTGATTTCTGCAGTGGTTTTTTCATGAAACCCGATTTTCCAAAGCACTAATCATAATTCTTTACGCACCGTCTAATGTATTTTCAGTTTAGAACGGTGTTAGTGTGCGTGCAAACAAGACGTTGTGCTTAGACTAATGTCTAACTACTCATCACTGATACTATCGCTGTCGGACACGATGTTAAATGAGACAGTGCGCTTTTTGGCCTTGCCCATCAGTAAGTTCGAGCCTACAACTAGTTCACCCTTAACACACCTATACGCGTATATCCTTCTCGCTACAACGAATATATTATTATGAGAAAAGAATATTGTTTAAATGGCTGCCTACTAAAAGAAAATAAGATATAAATATTGAAATCAGTTTCGTGCTGTGAAGGAATAAACAGAAAAATATGCGATTTTGTTTGGATTTATTCTGCTTGTTAAAGGTAGGTACCGAAGTTGCGACTTGCCACAGTTTTCATTTTAAATTCATCTCCATTTTTGCCCTCTTTAATTGATTCAATAATACATCCATAAAAAACGTTTTACAAAAAAAAAAACCGATTTCAATGTAAAAAAAAGAACTGAAAAGTGCAAAATAACTTAAATTTCGGGTGTCGGTGTTTCTATAATAGTTTTGTCTCTTCATTATTTATTGTTGTATTTTTTTGTTAAAAGTTTTTTATTTTACACTTTTAGTTATGGTACCACCACTAAAAAGTACCCCTCAGCCAAACTTAAATACCTTATAGCTAGAGAGATCTCATGATAATTCTAATAATCCCAAACACGGTTAGATTACATTAATTTATTACCGAGTTCCGGTGCCTAACTTCAGGTTTCATCATCAGATCAGTTCGATATATTCCCCCTCTTCTTTAAGTCAGTCATCGACTACACGTATAAACAAAGCAATTTTACTTGTTACGACAGTTCTGCTGTGATTCTATGAGGAGTTCTGTTCCATATCTTCGAAGTTCATGATCAGATCATAACAATATTTCTATGGGATTAACTTAGAAGCATAACATTTCAATAAAAGAAAAAAAAATCAAAATCGATCCAGAATTGACCGAGAAATCGGTGAACATACATTTAAAAAAAATACATTCAGCCGAACATAGAGCCTCCTTCTTTTTGAAGTCGGTTAAAAATAGAATGACTCAATTTTGTACAAAAATCAAAAACAATCAAAGATTAAAAACATATTTTGTATCCGGATTGAGGACTTCGGCAAAAAGGTCAATCCAATTGACCCATAGATACCACTGACAAAACCTTATGGGTTTTTAGGTAAAGCCCACATAAGCCTTTAGGCATAATCTGTGGTTTAATAGGTACCTATCATATATTATATCGTTGCCTGTAGACTCCTGCAAGAGAGAGCGTTGACGATCTTGGATGTATCAAATACCAATTAAATCGAAGAAAATAAAAATTGATATTTTTTTAAAGATTAATTCTGGAGTTTTTTGTCGGTTTTTCGTAATATTTCCAACGTGCCTGGAAATTTTGGAACACGCCTTCTTATCTTCTTGGTGTTAACTAAACAGTATAATAGCAGTTCTTATTAACATGCAAAAACGTATTCATTAAGCCTAGTATAGCAAAAACTGTTAACACATAGGATTTAAACACAAGGGCCATGCAGAGGCCACACTCGTAGGAGCCTAGCAGGGACGAAGCCTACTGGGGCCATGGGTTGACTTCTGAAAGGAAAACTTGTGATCCTAGAACTTAAAGGGCAACTGAAGAACACAGGTGTTATTTTAGTCAATTCTGATATGTTCTTTTCTTTTCATCATCATCATCATCATCATTTCAGCTGAAAGACGTCCACTGCTGGAAATAGGCCTCCCCCAAGCGTCGCCTCAACGACCGAACCTGTGCGTCTCGCATCCATTATATTCCAGCGACCCTGACCAGGTCATCGGTCCATCTTGTGGTAGGCCTTCCAAAGCTGCGTCTTCCAGTACGCGGCGCCACTCCAGTCTCCACTCCCTTTTACTCCACCCTAATTTAGCAGGAGAAGTCATTGAATAATTTTCCACCTCAAAAAGAGGTTATGACGCTATAATAAAATATTATCAGCCTACCGTATGAAACAACCCGACGAAACAAAAATAAATAAAAATGCGTATGTAAATCGCTGGAAAGAATGTCCAGCTTAAATTGGAAGATAGTCTTGTTAAGCTACATAAATTGTGGTTACAGGGGTCCCATTTAAACACTGGTGGGCATTTTAAATGCTCCAGCCAAATATTTACAAGTATAAAATTATTACTACGTCGAACGCTGCCGTTCCGTGCCGTGCCGTTTATTATTAAAAATATTTCAATAACTTTTAATTACGCCGTTGTTAATCGCTGATGTGTACTCGTTAATTAAATTTCTATAATGTCCCTGTATATCTCATTTTATTTCTACGATGAGTAAGAGTAATATAATGAAAAATAATTTAACCTGTTGATTACATTTTACGAAGATAACTCTACAAGTCTTGATACAGCTTGAACCTAAAATTACCTATTGAAAGAGTTTTCTTTTGATAATAAGAATGTTTTGGGAAAAGTTTTCATATTTCCATCTGTATATAATGTATATTCATTCTTACAAAAAATGTTTGTTGCTTTTCGATTGATATTTATTATATTTTGAACTCTGTTATGGTACATCAAAATATAAATAAACATAGGTATAAATATTACAGACAAACAAACATTTTTTTTTAAATCTTAAGTGCCTACATGTTGTTTCTACATTGCGTGTAGGTATCTGTAATGTATGTATATATATTTTTTTTCTTTCTTTTTTGTTTATATTATTACAATTGCGTACATTACATTATTATATTAAATAATAAGTTTTACAATTGCATATTATTATTATAGTACACATTACTTTACTATATTAAGTAAATTACTGAATTTACGATTGCGTACATTATAAGTGTTAGTTAATTATTATATTAAGTTAATATGTTGAGTTACAAAAAAGTAATTTTATATATTTTTTTATTATAAAATAAAATTTTGACAATTACGTATCGCGTAAATCTACTTCATACTAACTGAATTGCATAATGCTTTGCATTATGCAAATCTTTTCAACAAAATAACCCTTTAGGATAGCATAAAAGTAGCGATAAATAGTCGTTCCTATCGACACTAGGATCAAAGTGAATTAAAGTACTAAAAACTTAGACATTTAAATGACACTAATGTATTCAACTGATAACATTACAACGTTACACACAATATTACTTTAATAAACAATTTTAACGGTTTAATTGCTTCGTGTAGCCAAGTCCACGCGATCTCATAAATTACTCGAGTCCCTTACATACAAATGAATTTCTTGAAAAGGTCGTAGAAATTAGAAGTTTACGTCAGTGTCCGGTCACGCGAACTCGAAACTCTTTGTACATATTTACCTGTTGTATTATTTAACCACGGTAGTTACAACCAAGTTGTAATTCACTACTTGCTCCCTAAATAATAACTGGCTATGTTATACGGAACCACCCATATAAGTGCCGGGCTGAAACTTTTATGACAGAAATGGGACAAACATGCGCCATTTTGAGTGTAGAGCTGTGTTAGCTTGCTTAATAGTTGCAGTTTGTTTCAGAGGGACATTAAATACTTACCCTTCATTTTATCAGTGAATGAAACATTTTGTTAAACCTGAACATTTTGGTTGTAATCTTATTGCTGCGCAGGTATTGTGCGCACCAACCTTTTCCTCCATTTCATTAGGTCAAACAACCTTTATTCCGTAAAAGTGAATTAGGTGCAGCCTTGAGAAAAACCTCACGTAGAAAAACACATTTATCTCGCAACAGGAAGAGGGCTTAAAAGATTAACTGGGGAAGCAACTCTCCTCGGTTTTAAAAAAGTGCTCCGTAGTCTTGTGTGGTTAAAATTGAACACGTAAAAGTGCAATACATAACTTGTAATTAATAAACGACTGACAGGGAACATGAAAATCGAATAGCAAAAAACTTGGGATCATCGAACGCGAACCTCTCATAAATCGGCATCGGCATCGGCATCGGCTGGCGTGGAATAAAATAATCGAGTGGCTCGATCCCTGATATTCCATGCATAAGCAATATAAAATGTTATTCTGTTCTGGTGAATAATTTATTCTCGATTGTCACCCTTGTCGACACCGAATTCGAACTTTGTTCAGCAGGTGTTCGATCAAACAATTACACATGTTTCAGATTACGCTGCTGATTGATCTCTATGTTTTAAGTTTTTTTTTTTATGACTGTAGTAGATAATCTTCAGGCAGAAACCCTATTCTATTCGTATAGTACCCAACAGATATGGGTCATCAATCATATTACTTTTTTGATCGTTTGGGTTCACAGTTGATGAAGAGTGCTTGCAATAATAAGTAAGAAATAACCGTGATTTATAAAGTAATGTGAGAAGTCCAAAAACAAATAAAAACAAAGCACTTTAACGCATTGAATTGATGAATAGCGTACGCGTTAAGAACAAAGATCATTATAATTCATTCCATTTCTTGCTCGCTAGTTCTGCGAAACTGATGGTATTAATCAAATGTTAAGAAAGTTAATATTTAAAGTGATACAGCCTGAAAGTTTGTAAACAAAAACAGCGCGGACGCTTCGACGGAACCAAACGAAAAACTTGCTCTGTTGACATTGATTGATGTGGCCGACAAACAGGCTAACGCCGCCGACCATTTTACTAAAGGTACCCTCCGAATACCTATACTTATTTGTAATTCAGTAACAATGAGGATTTACGCAGCAGTAATTTAATTTACAAGAATACTTATCGTTTTATTACTTACAGGAAAAGCTTTTGGAAACGAAGATGTGAATGACACGGTAAAATCAATAATAATAGTCCCTTTATAAAATTATTTCATAAATTCAATGTGCGCGTTGCTCGCGAGTGTATCTCTTGATAGCTTATTTGCATTTTGGGAATGACGTAACTCAGGATTTCGTTAAGCTGACGTGTAAAATGGCGTTAATCTCTTATTTAAATACTAGTAATACCCTGGCCATTGTGTTTGCTCGATTGTACCGGATTATGGAACATTCGAAAAGATGTAACGTCGTCACGCTGAAATCAAACATGACAGTTTTAGGGGTACTTAGGCAACTGGTGGCAAATTTTATTTATATTGACTGATATTAGGTATAATACTGTAGCTGTACTGGTGGCTTTATAGGACAACACTCAAACATATATATAATATCTGTAAACGTAAAATAAAACTTTGATTAGACTAAAACAACCAGTTTCTTCATCATTCTTAAATGGTTTTTTTCAAAAACATGGGAATCAGAATATTTATTTAGGTTCTATTCTAATATACTATAATAGACAATTAGGGGTAAAAACAACATTTACAATTACAACAAAGATGCCAATTACCGCTTGGTTGCTAACTTAGATATTGTGATGCAAAACCAAAAAACAGGGGATAATAAATAAAAACAATTAGATTACGAGAAAAAAACAGAGTAAACAAGAATGGAACTACATTTCTTTGGTGTGTTGGGAGGTCAACATTCTTACTTTGAATTTCACCTCAGAATAAAAGAGGTCCAAGGATAGGTTTTCGTAATCAGGACAATTACATTCAGAATAAATAAAATAAGTTTTTCATTCATCATAAAAAACCGCTTTAAAACACAAATATTTATGTACAGCGGCAGAACCCAGATTCACGGGATATGAATTGAAAAGTGATGAATTGGTCAAACCACAATTTTCGATATAATAGAAAAATATATTTTGGACCGTAATTTCAACTCTCTTTGCCATTCAATATTCATTGATACCAGATTTAAATAATTTTAAGTTTGAATTTGTTGCTTGTATTTTTCACGTTGAAAGTAAAAACAGTATCTCGTTTTACGCCAATTTTCTCTACCTCTCTACAAGTTGTAATTACGTTCTAAGGCTTCTAAAGGCAATCGACTTTCAGTTGGCTTGTTTTAGCTCTTATTTCAGGGGCCAACCATACATCTTCCTGTGACCTTTTATTTGACATTCAATTACTTTATCCGCACTGCAAGTAGTAAAGCGATTTAATCAAACTGTGATGGGAATTCTAAGTGAAAACTTGTAAAAGAAATAGTCGTAAATGAAGAAATCTTTTCGTTTCAAGCTACTCAATTTTATCTGGGGCTTGGTTTACGATAAATATTTAAAGCTTTAAAACATTGGGACAGTAAAATCACACGATTCATGTTACTGCATAATACATGACATGGTTTTTTCTTCGAAGGGCTCGAGAATGTCGCTAGATGTACGTTTTGTTTCTCTTCGTTAAGAAGTATAAAATTAACATAACAAGGCATTTCATGTGAATGTCATTCGTAATCCTGCCCTTGAAAGTGTCATCACGGTCTGTTTCATTCACCTCATTAAATAAACCGGATCTGTTAATGAATATATTAAGAGCTCGATTACAATATCGGTTATTTTTTCAAAATGCGTCGGCTGTAAACAAGTTTTGGAATCTCGATCAGATTCCAGAAAAAATATCATTATCACACGTTTCATTTGATGTAAGGTCTTAAATTGTATCATGTAACACACTTACATTATAAAGCAGAAAGATATTTTTATTTTTATTTGTTACTCCTATATGCTCAAATAACTGAATTAATTTTTGTTCAAATTTGGCAACATGGGGCCACATACGATCTATTTATCACGGTAGAATGTTCCCTTTGGACAATTCTCTACTTTCACACGTGTGAAGCCGCTAACTGAAGCTAGTATATTTCTACTCACTGCTACTTGTTTTCTAAAAGATATATAAGCTACACAAGTTCCTATTCTGTCAAAAAGCATTGTGTAGTGCTGTCTCCTAGATCTTTCAAAAAAATATATCTTCCTGTTTTTCTTTTCTAAGAAACACTTTTCATAAACACGCGCAAACAAAACTATTGTAAAGATTTTCTTATTATTATTTACGAATAACGCAAACAGTTGTGTCAGAGCATTCGCAAAGTCATTTGTGAACTCCTCCTATCCCCTGACATTCCATTCACCGTTTCACGCAGAATATATTCAAACGGTAAGAGGAGCGATTACTTTGATTACTCTTTCCGTTTACAATACCCTCGCCGAAGCACGCTTGCATTGTTCTTTAATAGGCATTAAGAGGTTTTCAAAAATAACCATTTTCTAAGATGGATTCACACAACATCCGATACAATGGAACTGGCTGTGGAAATTTTCTGTGAGAGGAAAGTTGGCAAGTTTCATTAAACTCTTCAGAACGAAATGATTAGGGAGGCGCAAATTATTTGTTTAAAGTGCTTCTGTATATTCAGGATTATTCGAGGGTACATAATATTTTACGGTATACAGCATGGTATTATTATACAATACAGCAATTGTAGAGAGCAGTGGTAGCCGAATGGAAACGGCTCCGACTTACGAGTTGTTGGTCGCGCGTTTAAACCGAGCCAGGCACATTACTTTGTGTAATTTATTTCATCACCACTGCTCTCAAAATGGTGAAGGTAAACATCGTGAGGAAACCGGCATGTCATAGAACCAAAAATTCGAAGACACGTGACATTCATCAATCCGCACTGGGCACGCGTGGTGGATTACGGCCCATTTCCTGTCCTAGAGAGAGGAGGCCTGAGTCCCAGCAGAGGTAACATTAAAAGGCTGATTATGCTATGCTACAGCAGTTGTAATTTGTTTTGTTTGACCAGAATTTACATGGCTCTGAAAATCTCGCTTGGAAACAACGAAATCAAGTTTGATAAATGTAATCTCATTTTGCAGTTGAAACGGTATAGTGGATAGTAAATCGGCGCGAGGCATAATGCACAAGGTTGGAACATTCATGATGATTACATCCATAAATTTTCCAGTTACCTGTACGTAAATGGTTGATTTATCACTCTCACACAGAAGTAATGTGTCGCTGTGTTTCGGGTCACCAATTATATTTGCATGTTCGTGCAAATACATTAGTCGTGAGTGCGTGATAAATGACAGTAAGGATGAAATAAAATAACATCATTTATTCTCCATTGGAATATTTGATTTTTGTTTGTTTGTTCTCAGATTTTATTTCTCTAATGATCAGGGGAAAATACAGATTGTTTTTGTTTTTGAATTGTATCGTTTGAAAGTTTAAGACAACGTGCTGATTTACCTGATATCACATAGACAATTGGAAAGCAGTGGTAAAATTTTAATGTTGTTTGGCCATATAAATTATTTCGGGCCTCTTACGGACTCTTATCACTTATGGGTATAAAAAAATAGCCTCAAAACTATTCTAAGACCTACTAAATAAACACAAAAAAAAACAACATAAAAATCTGACAAGCCATTTCGAAAGAGTTCCATAACGAACACTGCGACACGAGATATTTATATAATATTATATTCATAAGGTATGTATCTAATAAGATTCCACTAGCGATGGACATTTTAATAAGTTAATAAACAGTAGCAATAATTCAGTTTGAACCACAATGGGACAAAAAAAAAATCTGAATTTTATGGAAGTTTGTAAAATCACCATGATATCGTAGGTAAGGAGCAAAATAATGCTTACGCAAAGTCTTTAAAGACAACAAGGTAAGATAACATAAGGGGTAGGAGAAATGCACACGACTTTATATTTGAACGTTTGGAATCAGAAAGATAGACTTATAAAATAGATATGACTCCATGGCAAAATACTACAAATATGTACCTACATAATGGCTAAGGTAGTAACAGAATTCATTGAACTGTAGTTTGCGATTCTTAAAAATATACAAATCAAAATTCAAATCCTATTGGTTGGAATAGCGCTACAGTTCATTTACAAACATACTTACATTAGTATTGTTGTCATGAAGATAAGTACCCATTTTAGAAAGATTTTATGTGTAAAAATACTTAGCAGGATTCAGGGTTTCGTCATCACTTATGAACCGTTGATGTATGAACATAACTACATCTGCATTTCAAATTAGTGTATCAGTACTACAGAACAGTTACTATTCTGCTTATTTTTTATAAAATTTTCTCTCTATTGTATTTCTTTAATAATATTGATTTGAAGATCACTAATGATGACCAATGACGATTTAACAGTCTAGTAGTAAAGAATCTATAACTAGATGAATATATTGCTATCTTAATATCATCTTAGCTGAATAATGTATTGAAATGAAAAGTTGATTAATCTCCTAATTAATATCGATGTCTCTCTGACAGTTTTCGATTAATTAGAAAAGATAAAAACGGGCAACTGCCTACCTCCATATTAGTCAATTGCCGTAAAATTGTAATTAAGGATGGAAGTGATGAAAGTACGAAAAGAGGATTCGTTTATTATTCTGTTAATTATTTATTTATTAAAAAAACGTTTCTCTGTTCTTCGCAGTACAATTTTCGAGTAATAATTGGAGATCTGACTGAAAAAGGAATATAATGAAAAGGGTTTTGTAGGATCATTTACAAAAATAAAACAAGCAATAACACTTAGAGAAATGTTCGAGATTATCTACGAAAGCGTAACTAGGGCGATGTCCTTACCTTATGTATAGGAGTCCCCCAAAAGTCGTTGAGGAAAATGTTTGATATTGGAGTCTGTGGTCTCAAATCTCTGTTTTCTTTTATGGCACTTATGTCATCGAAGACGAAACCGCAGTACAAACAATTGTGGTAGACGAGTATGCAGGCAAGTACAAGGATAGCGCCTAGACCACGGCGCGGCGGCTCGGGCAGATCCTCAGGCAGCTGGCTCTGACCAGGCAGGCGCCGCTTACTGCGACCAGTTCTAGTTCTTACTGCCGACATCACTCCTCCGAACCTACACACGCCACTCACGCGGTCCATCATGTATGTATCACATCGGCAAACAATTATTATTTACTAATCAACACGAAACACTATTCAGAACAGTTCCTAATAAGTCCAGTCATTTACGTAAAAGCAAAACCGAGCCGCCAGAAATGTTTAGGAGCTAGCGAAAACACAATCACGAATAGAGCCGGGGTAATAAATTTTGCTACACAAAATCAGAGATTAAAAACGACTAATACGTAGAATAACACTACTAAACAGAACGTTATTGTTAATGTTTAGGTTATTACGAAGCACATGTCACTATGTTTTTTCGAAATAATTTCATTTGACATTTATGTGATAGTTTCGTTTCAACGCGCGTGGACACGCCCGCTCACCGGGCAGATTCGCCGACGACTGCCGAGGAGCGACGAGCGAATGCCGCGTCAAGTCACGTGACCCGTCGTTTTACTGCGGGTCGTTTTGAACTAGCGCATGCGCCCTTTGCCACGGGCTGGCGGCAAAACATTTTGTGTTTATATGAGTTTATTATAGTAACGTCAGTAATTAAAAAAAGGTGCATATATAAATATATTATTGTATATTTATTTATTTTCCAGTTCATAAAATAATTTTGAAATGAAAGACATACTGATTTATGTGTGCTTAAGTGCACAATTTTTTCATTTATTTATAACAAATTAGATGTCAAAGCCAATTAAAACTTATTTTCACCGCAGATGACTCAAGTGCAGTAGCATATTATCGCAATTTGATTACCCTACGGTATTATGGGCGCATGCCCGGAGGTTGGCACGGACGGGAGGGGTCGGAGTACATGTTGATGACGACATTTGGTCGGGTTCGGGAGACTGAGACGAGAGCGCTCACGGATCGGAATACGCGCCTCTCTACCTATTATTCGAAATTTCGAAATCCCGAATATTAGACGCAGACTTCCCGAATTTTCGCTCCGATCGAGATAATTTTAAAATATTACGAAGGTTCGACGTTCTATTTCTGGAATACATTATTTCCTAACTTGTACGTTTTTGTGAAAACATGTTAAAGCTGTTTGTCACTTATTTTTATTTCTTTTGCATCAACTGTACTGAATGATGAACTGTGTTAATAAATAAAAGGTTTTCCATGTCGTGGAGTTTGGTCGCATTTTAAGAGTAAAGTTTGGCTGTCTCTCCGTGTAAATAAAGAATGAAATAATATTTTTGTCATAAATCAATGAACCGGTGTTATATTGTAGAAATGAAATTCTTTGTGTAGAGTCTGAGTTTTTGGGAATTCATTGAAAACTAGAAAGTTACCTCCTTATGTCTTCAATAAATGATAATTAGGTTTGTGCCAACTAAAATATTTTATCAGAACAAAAACAATGCTCCATTTTCATTTCGGATCTCTTTTCTATATTTCCTTAATTATGTGTTCTTTTTAGGGTTCTGTACTTCAATAGGATCACTTTGTTGTCCGTCTGTCTGTTTTTCTGTCAAGACCCTATATCTCGGGAACGTGTAGAGGTATAGAGTTCAGTAAATTTATTGTTACGTCATAAAAAAAAATTGCGGTTCTTAAAAAAAAACGAGAATCGATTCGGGAATTTAACTACTTACAAATAGGTAAGTTTGTACGAAATCTTCAGTGCGCGAGTCCGACTTGCACTTGCCCAGTTTTTTTTACTGAATTTTTGTTTGTTGGTAAGTTTAGTATGTCTTACACGCGCGTTTCTGCTACAGTAATATGCTTTTTTATTTCATTTCTTTTTATCCAGAAGATGAAAAGGATTATTGTATTATCAATGTTAATATTTATGGAGACTTACCTACCTTAAAGGTTAACATTATGTTATTAAAAACTTCCTTAAAAAGGAAACTCTTTTACCCGGATAAAATATAATATTCAAAGTTAAACTCAAGGGAACTCTGGGTAAAAACCGTAGCTACATTTCCTATGACCTTTGACACGAACATTGAACATGTAAAAAGTTAAAACATATGGGCAATGCTTTCCCTTTTTGTGGTGGGGTCATCATATAAATCCTCTCACTCTGGGTACAGTGAGAGGGAGTGTCAGAATTTTACTGATTAAAACCTACCAGAGGCACAAGCTGTTAACGCAATCCAGTTGACGATCTAAACTGAATAGTAAAGCTAGAACTACATTAAACCTGTACCACGTGTAACACGCCTGCCCCCTAGCCAAGTTTTTTTCAAGATTCTCTTGCGTTGAACGCATCGAGTAGGCCACGCCTCCGATTTTGTTGTTCTGACCACGTGACTAAGCGTTGAGATGACGTCATGATGATGACGTTGAAACAGTCGTAACTTGGCTAGGGGGGCTGATTTGTACGTAGAACGACATCGCGTGGCGTGATTCAAGTGTAGCTCTACAGGTCTTGTTTCTATAAAATGTATGGATACCGACGCGCACAGATCGACGTGTGTGGCACACGTATGTGCAATGTAGTTCTAGCTTAACTCTTAAAAGGATGGAGCATTATAGAGTGTATAGCTCCAACTTTCTTTTTTCTCACTTGCACGCTTGACGTTTCAACACGTCAGTAAGGCCCCTGCAGGCCTAGCCCAGTTACGACCGTTTCGTTTCGAATCTCTTTCTACATTCAGTAACGCCTCCGATTCCTTGGTTCCGACCACATGACTTAACGTTGAGATGATGTCATTCCCATACATTTGAAGTTCTCTCGTCTACTGGAGTTAACGATTGTAGATTCTCAACTTGGCTAAGCCCTTTGTACTAGTTGTCCTTTGCATTCGAGAGCCCGTGTTACAATTTCGAACAATCGCGCAGCCCTTGCAGGCACGAGCCTCAGCGTCGTCCGGAAATAAAATCTATTGCACTAAGGATACGATATAAATAGGTATATTCAATTACTACTACAAATACTTATTTTTTATGTTGCTACATACGCTACAGTGGGAAACTACTAAGTATAAATGTAAATAAATAAGAATAATTCAAACATTTAGTTAAATTATAATTATTAAGTCTTTATTAAAAAAATAAAACCATAATTATGCTAATTACATACATATTTACATTTGTATTAAAAAAAGAAACTGACTGACTGTACCGAAGCATAGCTGAAACTACTGGTATTAAGAGAGTGAAATTTTGCACAATGTTTCCTTTATAATGTAGGCGAGCACTAAGAGGGGATTTTCCAAAATTCACCCCTTATGGGGAAGAAACGGATGTTCAAAGTTTGTATGAAGAAATTTCTCGCCGCTGCCAGAATTTAGTACTCATGTAAAATACTAAACCAACTATGCATATTACATTATATATGTACATACACTAAAAAGTAATCAAACAGTTTAAATACGGATTAGCAGATTCTAAATTTAAATTCTCCATTGAATATTCGAATTAATTACAAATCTGCTGTAGATATTTAGATGATCATTATAACTTTAAACCCTACTATTAAACTGTATTTAGCCACATTTATAAAAGTGATGGTGAAGAATGACTGAGCATGTTACTTACATTCAACTATATACACGCCTAGCTGTCTCCCGTGGTTTCATCCGCGTCTTTGTTAATGCTTCGCTTCCATAGATCGTAGCGTGTTTTTATAGCCTAAAGAGCCTATTACACTATTCGATATTCAGACTGTCTTAGTCGATGTCGCGTAGTGTAATAAGGGTTAGACCGGACTCGGAACAAAAAATAAGACAGTCTGAATCTGAATTATAACGTGTGCTGAATATCGCGTAGTGTAATAGGCCCTTAAACTATTCTTGATAAACCTGGCTATCCCATTTCTTTTATTGACAAAAAAGAATTGGGATAATTTCTTTTTTTCATTCCGGCTAGCTAACAGTCGGAGTTGTTCCAGAGATTAGCGCGTTTAAACAAACGGAAAGAAAACTCTTCCGCTTTATTATATTAAATTAGTATCTATGGAATTATATTTAAATTCTTAATGCGACAATTTAAATCCATAACCTGTTTAATAGGGCCCAAACTTATATTACTAGTTTGCAAAGGAATTAGAACTGTGTTTGTTATAAAATAGAGTTTGCACTTCGAAGATATTTTTACCTCTTTTGCTCCAGGGTAACCCGCTAAATTCAAATCGTTGACCGCACGTTTTTTGTTTTATTTTTTTTTTGCAATTTACCGGATAATAAATATCGGATATTATGGTAATAAAAAAAAAAAAATTATATGAATAGGAGAAACTGACTGACTGACATATCAACGCATAGCCGAAACTACTAGGACGAGGAGCGTGAAATTTTGCTCCTAGTCCAGAGGATTTTCCAAAATTCACCCTCTTAAGAGGTTGAACAGGGGTCCGAAGTTTGTATGGAAAAACCTAACTTCATGCGGGTGAAGCCACTGACAGGAGCTGGTTAGGTTATAAAGTGTAACAGTTGTAGATGGGCAAATAAATAAAAAGCATATCTATATCGAACTCTGTAAAATAAAAAATTAAAACTTATAAGAGAATGAAACAGGGGTCCGAAGTTTGTATGGAAAAACCTAACTTCATGCAGGTGAAGCCACTGACAGGAGCTTGTTAGGTTATAAAGTGTAACAGTTGTAGATGGGCAAATAAATGAAAAGCATATCTATATCGAACTCTGTAAAATAAAAAATTAAAACTTTCCATATCAAAGCATACACAATGCCGAGTAATATTTTCAGCATGTTTATCAAAATAGATTTTAAACAAATGTTTAATTAAATATCATTGTGCGATCATTTAAGGCTTTCATAAAGGGTGGGAACGTGTTCTGGTTTACAATGGCCTGTAATGAAAATGTTGCAAATAAATGGCTCCAGCATTTATACGTTACGCCCGTATATAGTGCAACATGTTATTTATTCGTTTATTACAGTTTTTAGTCCCGCAGTTGAAATGTGACGCGTTAGTAATGACTGCCGCGTCACTTTTTAACAGCGGTAGGTTTATTTAATGATACATGTAGGTTTTTTTTAGGTGGGAAAATTATCTAATGACAAATCCCGCTCTTGGGCGAAGCGCGAGATAGTGTCAGACTTTTACTGACTAAAAACCCACTCCTGTTCCTTCGTTGCCTTTCGTACCAGGGCCGAGTATTTCTTTCAGAAGCAGACCCTTGGCCCCAGTAGGCTTCGACCCTGGTGGGCCCCTACGGTTTGCTGTCATCTTCTTGATCCGGTTGGGGTGTAAGGACCGTTGCCTCACGCTATCGGCCGCCTCCTGTGCTAGGATTACTGCTTCGCAGGAGGAGGCTACCGCCTGCCACTTGGGTCATGGCCTGTACCAAGGCCCGGCGCGAGAGATCGCCGCCGCCGTACGCCCCCACGAGGACACGGCGTTTCTCTGCCCACGCTGGGCACACCTCCACCGTGTGCTCCACAATGTCCTCCGGGCGGTCTACACAATGGTGACACCCGAGCATGATACATGTAGGTTGAATTTTTAAGAGGAGTCTTCAAGGAATACCTAAAAAGGCACTTAAAGTTTTCAAATATATTTGAAAATACACCACACTGAATTACACATAAAAAAATTGAAGATACCTATATTATTTTATGTTTTTTTTTGTGTTATTCAGTGTAATCTATTTTTAGAAATGAAAACTGTAAGAGGTGTTTCTTAAGGACTCACCTTTAAAGTTTTAGAGTAGAGACTCTTTCATTAGATCCTATTTATAGTAGATCATAATTATAGAAACAATGGCAGACCTGGCTACTCAGAAAGTTTTGCGAAAAAGGTTTTTATGTTTAAGGCACTGGCCACTTGTAATTATTTTGAAAACTTTGGTTATTTAAATGTAAAAATACCATTATTCGAATTTTGAATTTCCTTCCACATTTTTTCGAGAGCCAAATCAAATTATCGTGTCTCATTAAAAAATGGATCTTCATTGAGAACATTATCTTGCGATGATTTTACACGATTTTAAATGTGGTCTAAAACCTGATGAGTCATTTGACCGACTCCAAATTGCTCTTATGGATGAAGGACCTTCAAAAGCAACCAAAGCGTGCTCCATCGTCGGCCACATCATCGCTTACCATTCGGAGATATAGTGGTCAAACGCCAGCCTATCAATAATAAAAAAAAACAGTAAGTAACTATATACACTGGTATAGTATTAGGGTAACCCTTTGACGATGGTTTTAGGGTGTTAACACTAATATTATAAAGGTGGTGAAAGTGTGCATGTTTGTTACTGTTCAAACATCTGAACGTGTTTGGATGAAAATTGGTACGAGGATAGCTTTAGGTTTGGGCACGCAACAATCGCGGCTATAAGGCATTTTCCACCTGACGCAGGTTATCACTGTACATGGTTGTCTCGGAAGGTTCCTGCGCCGGATTCGGAGGGAAGAAACGCTCAGGTGTCACTATTGTGTGAATCGCCCAGAGAGTGTCAAAGAGAGTCCGGTGGAGGTCTGTCCAGCTTGGGCAAAGCACCGTTGTATCCTCGTGGAGACGATCGGTGGCGGCGACCTATTGCGTCTTGCTCTGGTTCTGGCCATAGTACAGAGTGAGTGGAATAATTACAAAGAATGACGAAGTATATTTTGAAATTCAACCCGTAAAGGGCCACTCCCCCATTTGGTGTGGAACATTTATGGACATGGTCAGATTTTTTACTTTTCACACACAAAATTAGAAACAAAAAAATCACTCTCGATTAGTCGCTTCGAACTATGAAGGAATAGGGGTCATATCCACACGCCTACAGGCACTTGTAGGTATGTGGCATTCCTTACATTTATCGAACTGCGAACATCGCTATACTATTTAGTTCTAAAGCGAACAATGTCCACTTCCCCTCACTTCAATCTTTTTCAATTACAGTAACGATTCACTGGACCTTTTAGGCCCTTTGTGGTATCCTCGTCGCTGAGAACTTTCATTCAATCATGTTAATTATTTTCTTAGGGCCATTTCCGAAGGGGAGTTCAGGGGACTACAACTTTTCTATACAGGTATTGTCGCGATGGCTTTTGAAATTGTTAAGTAACCTCGCGACAAGATTAAAATGGCCACTTCAATTGTCAACGGAAAATGAATTCGAATTTGGAGTGTCGCACTGGGTGGGGATTCGTTGACTCTGAATTAGTTTAGTGAACTTTGAAATACGAACGGGGGAACTCTGCTTCGTGCAACTTCGTGATTTCTCGGATTAGGTGGGTGACGTCAAACGTCAACTGTTAACAACTAAGATGTTTTGTTATAATAATTATTATTTGAATTAAGTTGGCTGAACATTTTTGTCTATGTCCATAAAGTTTGATTTACATTGTATTATATTTAGCGCTCTTCCTCTCTCCTACCATTTGTAATGTTGCTGTACCCGACAGGGTCCATAATTGTTTCCATTCTTTATTATTTAATATCTGACATGTACATTATGGATTGCAATAAAGATTTGAGATTTGAATTAAGATTCCTTGTGATTTGCTTGTGTTTTTGAAGTCTGAAAAGTTATAATGGATAAGCAATATAAATTTGAAATATAACTGTATTTAAAAAGTAATACAGGTCTTTTTTACATAGCATGGGTAGGATGATAGCAGGACGAAAATATGCATCTTTATCATAAGAGAAAAGTATAGGTTGCTATATTGTATGAATCCGACTGCTGTCACCCGCATCCAAATAAGAATAGGATCGATTGCCATGTTATGACGTAACGTCATACTGTCAAATCGCAAGAAATTGGGCAAAATTAAAGAACTCAGAGATGAGCAAAATTGAAGAACTGGATCCTGATTAAACTTTTTTCGTTCACAGTTCGTAAATAAATTAAATGTTTAAAAATTCTCTGTTTTGCTCACCCTATTCATTCTTTGATTTGACAGTATGACGTGACGTCACAACATGGCAATCGATCCTATTCTTATTTGGAACGCATTGTAGTATATTGTAGTACTAAGATTAAATCTTTCCTACTATTTTAAATATAACGAAAACGTTTACTTTAATTTCTATTGTCACACATCAAGGACGCTTGACTACGCCATTGTTTTTGAACCAATTACTTTAATTTTAATTAAACCGACATCGAAGGACCTTGAGCTGGCTTATAAGGACCCTCAACAACACTGATTAATTTAAAAATAACCACGTAAGTACATAGCCGAGCTTCCCTAATTTAATGAATACGCCTATTGTAACTTTAAATGGTAAATAAAACTTACTTAATCAATACAAAACCATACTTATGTGTATATCTATACCATCTATAGGTACATATATAAAGAAAATTTAAGTTTCTGTTTGGAACATCAAAATATTTTTTTTTAATAAATAATAATAATAATATTCCACAACTATCACTAATCGCCGTCTAGTCCAAAGCTAAGCAGAGCTTGTGCTATGAGTACCTACTAGACAACTGGTAAACATACTTATATATTTCTAAATTTACACCCAGACACAACAAATGATCGTGCTCATCACACAAACATTTGACTTGGGTGGTAATCGAACCCACGACATCCGGCATAGCAGTCAGGGCCACTAACCACTTGACCAATAGGCCAGTCAAATTGAAATGCATATGAAAGTTTATTTGATAGGTACCTATATTTTTGTCTGCCTGTTTGTTCCAGCTAATCTCCAAAATGGCTGGACCGATTTTGACGGGACTTTAAAAAAAGGATTAGGGTTACGAGCCAAAAAGAACCTTAAAATTCTGACCAAATGGCATTGTACAGGGCATCATATATATTTCGTCCCTTACCTAACAACACCGCATAAGTCATTTTCACCAACTTTACAAGAAACGAAAAAAAACATGCGGTGTTGAGAGGCCAGCCGACTTGCACGCTATCGCTACTTTTCGAATTATGGCTTTTGATTGGCTGAAATCTATATCATGTGACCAATGGTTAGACGCGCAATGAGCAGCTCCATCTAAAGGCATTCAAATGTGAAAACCGCCAATTTTCGACTTGAGCGGTGTTGTAAGGTAAGGGAAAATTTGTAAGTTTATGTATTATCTTTTAATTATATGCCTTACCCATTGGTAAGTCTTTTGACCCGATACGAATGTCAATGTCAAAGATTAATAATTCACAGCTTTGACCAACGGCTTGACGTGCTTTCAAAGACACGGGTCTCTAATAAGGATATTACGGAATCAGTTATATCGGAACCGAATTCGGAAGCAGAGTTATTAAACTTGGTTTGTCAGAATCAGAACCGAAGGCAAAAGCGTCAAATGAAAAGTTTTTGTAGTGTCAAAACTAGGCTAAGTATAAATTAAGCGCGAACTCCAAATACAAACAAAATAACAAGTGAAAGAGTAATCGACAGATAGCACCGGGTGCGGCCCTTACGTCTCAGCCGGCGGGATCCCGATCCTGATTTCCGGCCACCGCAGGCGCGGTCTTGCAGATGGCGAGCAATGGGTAGCTCGCCGTCCAACCGTCCGGTAACCGTCCGGATCGAGCTCAAGTCATCGACGGCGCGTACTGTTACATCCGCGCCTCAAGAAGATGTCAGCAAACCGTAGGGGCCAAGCAAGGTCGAAGCCTACTGGGGCCAAGGGTCTGCTTCTGAAAGGAATACTCGGCCCTAGTACGAAAGGCAACAAAGAAACAGGAGTGGGTTTTTAGTCAGAAACAGTCTGACACGGCCTCCCACCCCACCCAAGAGCGGGGGTTGTCATTGGATGATTTCCCCATCTACAAAACAAAAAAAAAGTCAGGGGCAGGGTTGTTCTCCGCTTGACAAGCATAAACAAGTAAAACTGTACGAAGTCACTGCAGCTGCTGTTCATAACGATCTGCGATGTACCTAGCTTCCGATTAGAATTGATCGGAACCGAATTCGGAATCGAAGATGCAAAATTTAATCGGAAGTTCCGAACTTTCAGAATCGGCATCGAACCTCTGTAACATATCTTTTCTTTGGCTTAAACTTTAATATCGATCCATACGGCTGTTATAAGTTAACCAATAGCCCCTCTAAAAAAACAAACAACGAATAGAGAGCCCCATATTGTTGTTTCATCCAACACAATCCAAAGCAATGTTTGATAAAGAGGCAACGATAAAAAAGAGATAACAGTCATCAGAGTGATCAGTCTGTTAGCATTCAGTAATTCCGTCACTCACTTACTCGAATATTTCACAAAACTTGTTCTATGAAATACATGTTATTAAGGTTCCGCACCTCAAAAGAAAAAAAACGAAACCCTTATTGGATCACTTTGTTGTAAGTCTGTCTGTCAAGACGTTTTATCTCGGGAATGCGTGGAGGTATCGAGTTGAAATTAAAACAATAATACTCAGGTATGCGGTCCCTTGAAGCTGTAAAAAAGCAAACTTCTAAGTTAACGAAAAAAAAAGATACGGCCGTTTATGTCGCAAAAAAGTTTCCCGTTGACCTAGAATCTTGAAATTTGGAATGAAGCAATGTCTCATAGTACAAGTATATAAAAAAAATATGAAAACTGTAAATTTGTAGTTAGGTCACAAAAAAAAAACTTTTTTTACGATTCAGAAAAATCTTCAAGACTCCATACGGGACTTGAATACTTACATAGGTAAGTTTGTACGGAAACCTCAGAGCGCGAGTCTGACTCACACTTGCCCAATTTTTTTTTAAACGTTGAGTTTAAGGGAAAAAAAATTCGTAATTAAGAATCTCTAAATTAAAAAATCCCAAATTCATGGAAAATTGCAAATTTTCAGAGGTCTTTACAGGATTAGTTTTGACACAAAATTATATTTTAAATTCAATAAAATCCTAGATACATAATATCTACAAGACATATGTGTTATAACGTCATAATCACACAGGAGCGGTTGTATAAAAATGTATCTCGGGTTGGGCGCTCTTAATTACGAAGTGCTAAAAATTTTCACCAACGAAACTTGTCGAGAGTACACGAAAACATGCTTTGTTTTAAAATCCAAGATGGCTGATCAAAATGGACACTCACACTGAACTGGAGTAAAAGTTAAAAGTCGCGAAGTGAACTGTGGAAAGAGCTTTGCTTAAACTTAGTTTGCGATCGAATATGAAATGAGGTAAGCTGGTGGAACTAGTAAAGGTGATGAAGTTCTTGGTGTTGGGTGGATGAATATTTTGTGGATTGATCAAAGCTAGATTTTATGTTAAACCAGATCTGGTAAAGTCCAATCTATAAAGTTTTGAGCACCCGGTAGGGTAACCAGCCTTTCGGTGTTTTACAGGATGCATTTTGAAGAATGTGCGCGGGAATCGGACAACCCCATAAATGGCGAGTACCCACCTTACGTTGTTGAAACCTCTACGGTCCGCACCAAGTCTTTTGGCTCGTTGTTTATACCGCGAACATCGAGGGACTGGAACAACTTGCCTGCTGTGGTCTTCCCGTCCGATTATAATTTAGGTGTCTTCAAGGCTAGAGTGAATAGGCTCTTAATAAACTAGTGCGCCTCGCCATCATAAATTGCATTACTACTTCCCATCAGGTGGGATCGCAGTCAAGGATTAGATTAGAGAAGACACAGGTCTGCTTTTAGTCAGTAAAAGTCTGACACGCCTTTCCACTTTACACAGAGCGGGAGAAGTTATTGGACGATTTCTCACTTTAAAAAAAGAACCTAAAAAGGGTCTGAAACGCGGTCACTCTCGGGCTCCATACAAAACAAAGACATAATTAATGAAGCACTTTAGCGATTTATTAAACATCTACATATTTAATTATAAAATTAAAACAATATAATGGTAAAACGTTGCTTGTAGAATAATCTGACAATCACAATGATGGCATTATATAACAATCAATCAATATAATAATCACCATCCAAATGTTGTCTGTAAGAAATTGCCCTGTGCAATAAGACCGCCTATTGCACACTTATTTTTATAAATGTTTGTCCAGTATTAAGGTGTAATAAAGTTTATAATAATAATAATCTGTGGATCGACTGTCAACAGAATTGTCATAAAATTTTCCGCTGCGTATTTTTAAACTAAATAAAATATTTAATTTGCCTAAAAATGGATGGACAATGCTAAAAAAAAACCGTAATAGAACAATAAAAATGTAAAAAATCTAAAACAACAAAATGTACAGCTCAAAATTACATGATATAGTGATCAACCCGTGAAAGTTATCAGCTAATTGGCTCGCATTAGACTATTATTTCACTTGATGACAAGCAATGATGTGGTTGACGATGAAGCACGCTTGCCTAGAAGTAACCTATTCACTCTTGACTTAAAGATTCCCAGGTTGTAGCCATCAGGAAGCAAGGAATTCCACTCCTTAGCTGTACGCACAATGCAAAATATTTTGTGCGTATAGGTGGGATGTCCACCATGTACCGGTGGCGCAACGCCGTACGCCTGGTGGACCGATGATGGAACGGGCTAGGCAGAATTAGGTTATGCAATTCCGACGCACACTCCCCGAAATGCAACCGGTAGAAAACCGACAGGCTAGCAACTCGGCGTCGATGCTCAAGACTTTGAAGCCTCGACTCAACGAGTGCATCATTGCCAATAAAAAAAAAGAAGTAACCTATTCACTCTTGACTTAAATAGTTGTAGCTGTCAGGAAACACAGACTCCAGCAGAGAATTTCTCTTCTTAGCTGTATGCAAGATGAAAGTGCGCCCAAAATGTTTTGGGTGAAACAACAATACAGCAGCATGACGCTGGTTATCAATTTTTTTTTACTACCAATTGGTTCTTAATCTAATATATAATATTTTTTCTGGCACGCAATTTTCTGTTTTCCGTACTAGTGCGAAAAAGTGCGCGAGGTCGCTCGCTTTATCGTATCAGGCTGGGCGCTAAGCGACTCCCTTGAATCGCGTACCAAAACGACCGTATCTTTTTTTTCGGTAACTTAGAAGTTTGATTTTTTCACGACTTCAAAGGACTGCAGACTTAAGTTTTAATTTTAACTCGATACCTCCACACGTTCCCGAGATAAAGGGTCTTTACAGACAGACAAATAGACGGACGGACAACAAAGTATTCCGTTTTTTTCCTTTTGAGGTACGGAACCCTAAAAATAATAAAATAAATATTTAAGTGGGGCTTCCATACAACAAACGTGATTTTTTTTGCCTTTTTTTGCTACGGACGATACGGAACCCCTCATGCGCGAGCTGACTCGCACTTAACCGTCGCCGAATATTGAAAAACGTCATTAGATACACATGAGTCACTGCAGCACTCGGCTTCATAATACCCTCGCCTCTGGCTCGGGCGAATTCGGCCTCGGTCTAATTGCAAACTTTCTCCACTTTTATTAAAATGTACTATTTCTAACTTCGTTTGAGAAGTGGGATATTATGATTCCTCCTTCAGTTACCATCGTCTTTTGCGGGCCCGTTTTTTAAACTTATTGGATGGCAAATAGTTAACTCAATTAATATTTTCATAGTAATAAATATTAAACTCCTTTCTGAGTTCACAAGTTGTAACAGACTACTACGGAACCCTACACTGCGAGTGGCCCGACACACACTTGACCGGTTTTCATATTTTTGTTTATTTATTTGACTACAGTCTTCTACAAAATAAAACCTTTATACATAAATTGAGGACAAGACGTCTGGAGCCAGATTAAAATAAAACAGATGAAGAAATATTTAGACAAGTTGAAATTAATTGAGTGTAGGCGTTTTTGCGTCTGAGACCCTGGCCACATTACGGTGCGGAATTAAAAGCGCCCAACCCGAGATACATTTCATACAACCGCTCTTATGTGATTATGACGTTATTACACATCTTTCTCTTGATATTTTAAAAACACATTAATCTTGAGGATATTATCTTGGTTTCTATTTAAATCAAAACCAGATTAAATTAAAGAAGAAATAGTTAGACAAGTTTAAATTAATTGAGTGTAGGCGTTTTTGCGTCTGAGACCCTGGCCATATTAGAGTGCGGAATTAAGAGCGCCCTACCCGAGATACATTTCATACAGCAGCTCCTATGTGATTATGACGTATGACGTATTACACATCTTTCACTAGATATTTTAAAAATACAGATATCTTGAGGAGAACTTGATTTCTATTGAAATCAAAACATAAATTTGTTGAAAACTAATTCAGTAATGACCTCTAAAAATCTGCTATTTTGAACCTTGGCCATTCATAATGAAGTAAATTAAAAAAGAAAATATAATTATAGAAACCTTGCGCATTTAGTCAAAACCCTGAATAACGAATTATTTTTACAAAAACACGTGTTTCCTAGAACAGTGTGGTGTTCCACGCGCGCCTAAAAGAGATGTTAGCAAAAACGCAGGAGCCCCAGTTGGGCCGATGCTCGCTAGGACCACGGGAAATTTCTGAAAAAAAAACCCGTGGTCCTAAACCGCAAAAGGTAACTGAAGGACACAGGTGTAATTTTAGTCAGTAAAAATCGTGTGCTTGACTTTTACTGACTAAAACCACTTCACCCTTGGAAAAGATTGAATGATTTCCCATCTCAAAAAAAAAAACACCTGCCCCCTAGCCAAGTTACAACCGTTTCGTTTCGATTCTCTTTTAGTCGATCGTCTCGAGTAGGCCACGCCTTCGATTCTTTTATTCTGACGTCATCTCAACGCTTAGTCACTTGGTCAGAACAAAGGAATAGGAGGCGTGTCCGACTCGAAGCAATCAACGAAAAGAGAATCGAAACGAAACGGTTGTAACTTGGCTTGGGAGGCTGAACAACACTATGTTGTCGTATGATGTCGCACCGCTTAGTGTTAAAATTGATAATGTGGCCCGGCCCTTACGTTTTGCTTCGATACACCCACGTTTCAGAAGAAATATTAACTACGTTTCATGTTACTCTTGTCGTAGATTCGACCTACGTTTCTCGTGGGCTAGATTCCGCCAACAAAGATTATTAACATCACGTGGGAGTAAAATAATTTATTGAAGACTTGCTTATGCTGAAGACTAGGTTACGTAATTGTATGAATTAGTTGAGATAACCCGAAACCCGTGACCTGTAACCTTAAGCAAAACTAAATATTATAATTCTAAATATTTAATGAGTATTAAAAAACGTCGTAGATACACATGAGTCACTGCAGCCCTTGGCTCCATAACAGCGTGACCAGAGGGCTGGGCTTTTCTTCGGTCAACGAATCAGCATTGCCATCCACCGTGGCAATGCTGCCATCGTTCTGGGCACTTTTCCCATTGACTTCGATGTGGACGATTTTTTTGATGCCCTATGAGTTTTATTTCTAGCCCGTTTGTACATATTATTATTTTCAGTTTGTTTATATACTTATTAAGTTATAATATTTAATAGTTAAGATGTATATATAAATTAACAAATAACTTATAATTTGTTAGTTCTAAGTTTAATGAATAAGTTCATTTTCAGTATTTTCTCGTCCAACCTTCAACCACTGAAGAAGCTATTTCTTCTTCAGACGAAAGTCTATGACCAATGGCTTAAAGTCACTCAAAGGGCAATGGAAAGGGCTATGCTCAGATTTTCCTTTTATGATCGCATCAGAAATGAAGATATCTGCAGGAGAAGCAAGGTTACCGATATAGCCCGATTCGGAATCGCCAAACTTCCCTTAAGTTTGGCGATTCTTCGGGCAATGGGCAGGGCTCATTGCTCGCAGAAAAGATGGTCGATGGGGATAAAAGGTTCTGAAATAGGGACCACATACCGAAAGATGCAGCGTTGGAATACCGATATATCCCGAAGATTCACCAAATTTAAGGGGCAGTGGACATACTCACAGTACTAGTGGTTGATGGGACCGAAAGGTGGCAACCACGTACCGGACGACGTAGGTCTCTCAAAGGTGGACAGATGACCTGGTAAGGGCCGCGGGAATCCAATGGAGGCGAGACGCACAAGATCGGTCGTTATGGTGATACTTGGGGGAGGTCTATGTCTAACAATGGACGTCTTTCGGCTGAAATGATGATGAAAAAATTGGTAGGTTTTTTTTTTCGATGGGAAAATCATCTAATGACATCTCCGCTCTTGGGAGCGGGATATAGTGTCAGGCTTTTACTGACTAAAAACCCACTCCTGTTCCTTCGTTACCTTTCGAACCAGGGCCGACTCTACCTTTCAGAATCATACCCTTGGCCCCAGTAGGCTTACCCCTATAGTTGCTGACATCTCCTTGAGGCGCGCGTGGAACAGTACGCACCGTTGACGACCGGGGCTCGGTCCGGACGGTTACCGGACGGTCGGACGGCGAGCTATCCATTGCTCGCCGTCCGCAAGCCCACGCCTACGGTGGCCAGAAATCGGGATCGGAATTCCAGCGGCGGTTGGGGCGAGAAGCATTCCTGCTTCGCAGAAGGAGGCGGGCGCCTGCCACTCCTCCTCGCTCCGGACCATGGCCTGCACCAAGGCCCGCCGTGAAGAACACCGCCGCCGACCGCCCCCACGAGGATACGGTGTTGCTCTGCCCAAGCGGGGCACACCTCCACCGTGTCCTCCGGGGAAAAAATTGGTAGGTACGTGTACTAAAATCTTATAACCTAATTACAAAAGTATAACAGCACAATATTTAACAGTAATACAATGGTGCCCAAAGGGGTGGACAATTAATTTCGGTGTCTTTTAAAACAGGTAAACTTAGGGGCAATATTTTGATAATGTGCGTCGCTTCCGGCGAGGACCGGACTTAAATAAGTTCAACGGGGTTATTAAATAGACAATTATGTAATCCGGATAACCTTTATAGGACTTCCTGTTGATAATAACGACTGATATTTGGTTTTTAGTAAGTTTATGGGTAACTAATATGGGTCTACTGGATTCGGAAGTTGATACTAATGCATTTTTGGAGAGTTTTTGGGCTCCACTAGACAAACGGATACTTATTAAATGTAATACTAGCTTTTTCCAGCGGCTTTACCCGCGTGAGAGTAGGTTTTTCTATACAAACGTTTTATACCCTTAAAGGGGTGGGTGATCGGCGGCAACGATCTTTCGCACCGGGCCTTGGTACAGGCCATGGTTCGAAGCGAGGAGGAGTGGCAGGAGGTCGCATCCTTCTGCGAAGCAGTAATGCTAGCAAAGGAGGAGGCCGCACGTGCGCACGTGATGGAGCGGCTCTGACGCCCCGGCCGCGGGATCCCGATCCCGATTTCCGGCCACCGAAGGCACGGGCTTGCACCGTCCGACCGTCCGGACCAAGCCAGAGTCGTCGACGGCGCGTAGTGTTCCATGCATAAAAACCTACTAGGGCCATGGGTTCGCTTCTAAAAGGAAAACCCGGCTCTGGTATGAAAGGCAAAGAAGAAACAGGAGTGGGTTTTTAGTCAGTAACAGTAAAAGACATAAATAAAAAAACATTGTTATATTTGAAACAGGTCTGGTAGCAGAATAATACAATTTACCGATAGATACATTTAACTGCGGGTTTGTTCGAAAGAGTTACAACGGCACTAGAATGCAAAGGGCAGCTGAACTAATATTTTCTTTCGCTTCGCCCAAGAGCGAGAGATGTCATTGGATGATTTTCCTACCTAAAAAAACCCATAAAGGGGTGAAGTCGCAATGAAAAGTTTTCACCACTTGTATCAAAATACGAGTATCATACGTGAACCTTTAATAATAGGTAGATAGGTACTTAGGTACTAGAAAAAAATACATTATTCTTGGTAACATATTTTAGATGAAATCTAACAGAATTATTTTAGCTAGTCACGAGAATCCAAAAGTTAATTTCGTGGCAATGACATCTCTTTCAAGTTACTCGTTAACTTAACGAAGTTAAAATTCGAAAGCGCAGCTTACTTTAATTCAATTTATTAGTTTAGTTCTTCAAACAGATTCTTTTTACTTTAGTTTTGGTATAATAGGGAGAGGTCGGAATTAGGTAAAGTAATTTACGTACTAATATCGATTTCATACACCAAAAGATTAAAATGGATATGCCTCAAATCCTGAGATTAACTCTAAAGAGCAGAATTATTTTTATGCCACTATCAGAAATATAGCAGAAAAAAATCATCCTGCGTTAATTACTAGGAGGAAGTATATAAATTTGTTAACCTTACCTCAGTTGACGTAGAGATCATTTTCAATGAAAAATATTAATAAAAATTGTATGTTAATTGTCTTATCTATCTCTGAGGTTTTTATTCATTAGAAATCCCGGGAAGATCCATACTAATATCAACATTTCGATACAAGTACATGAATAACTCTACCTAATTCCGACCTTTGATAATAGCTAAAGCTAAATTATCATTAATTTGTTTCACCGAGAAAGCGATTCCTCACAATTCTGAGCTAAATACTTAGTTAAACCTATGTTTTCCAACCCTCCAAACATCTTACACCAAAAAGGATTTATCCAAAAAGGTAAACCGGAACCCCTAAAAGAAAAACACGTTAATTCATATCCCAATGGCGAGCCCACAAGTTTTTTCGCCAGTACCCGTCAAGGGACGTCCACTGCAAGTCCAGTCCTGGGCCCCGGGGAGCTATGGGCCCCTAAAAACTGGCCCCCGAGTGATTGATGGAGAGCCGAGTGTAAGCACCGAATAAACACGCCCCACGTCCTCTGCAATCGCCCTCAGGTGCTCTTTTTTTTTACGGCCGTTTTTTGTTTTAACTTACAGAGAGTGTAGGGATGTGATATATTTCGATTTGTGTCTGGAAAATAGGGGTTTTTTTTAGAGAGATCTTAAAAAGTTAATAGACAGTAAGGAATGTATTTTAGTTTAATGCAACCAATTAAATTACCAACTAGCTGTTGCACGCGACTTCGTCCGCGTTAGCTTTGTAAAACTGTACAATAATTCTGTGCTTGCAATTCATTACGAAAGCATCGAATTAATTTATTTTACTTTTACATAAAACGGTTAAAGGTAAAAATGCATATTACCTTCAGGATACATGTTTTGTACTCATATTATATTCAGATGTATGAACATCAATGAATAGAAAGGGAATGTAAGGGTCGTACAAGTTGGCAGTTCTGCTTACCCCAAGGGAAAAGGCATTAGTTTACGTATGTTTCTGGTTTATGTTCTGGTAAAATAACAGTGTATGATTTTAAAATGATTTTTACGTCAGAAAAAGTGTAATAACTCGCAGTATATTTATTTATTTAACAACACTAAATAAGTGCTTTTAAATGTAGGCTGTCAAAAAAAGCGATCAGTGGACCAGGGGACTAAGTCTGCTATTTTTATAAATTCGTCATTCCAACACGACCCCATAGTCATTTTGCTAAAAGTTCGTAATTTGCTAATTCATAATGATCAATCATTGATCGGTCAATGGACAATATCGAGCTTATTAAAAGCAATGATTGTACAATGACGTTCTAATGGACACTGATCAAAGGACCTTACAAAATTTTAACAGATTACCGCATACGTCAGATATTCATTTGTCAATATATACGAGATTACCATTCTATGACACTTCTTTCAATGGAGTGTCAGTGATTGACCATTGGAAAGTCATAAAGACGCCATTATATCAGTAGATTACCAAACTTGTCAAAATCAATGATAGACCATTCTGACACTATTGTAATAGCAGACTTGAGGTCCTGACCCTGAGCTCGAGCTACCCGCAGCCTTTAGGGTTGGCACCTTCTTCTTAAGGTAGGTAAATCATTAAATACCTTCTCCTATTCTGGGTGGAGCGAGAGAGAGTGTCAGACTTTTACTGACTAAAACCCACCTGTGAGCACGCCACAGTCGCGGTGGTAATTTCTGTCTTTAAGGAGTGGTTACTGAGGCGTCACTGCGTCCTCTCTTTGTGCAGGACTCACTGGATGTGGGTGTTCCAGGAGGTATCTCTATCGAATTGAGCGAGAAGAAACACTCAGGTCTCACCATTTTGCGGATCGCCCGCAGGATACGATGGAGCATACGGTAGAAGTCAGTCCCGCTTAGTCGGAGCGCTGCCGTGTCCTCATGGAGGCGATTGGTGGAAAAAATGTCAACCTGTAGAGCCTCCTTACTATGAGGGATAAGACATCTTCACTCATCAGACAACGTCAATGGAAAAGGTATATGAGCTGGAAAGTTGTTTTTTTTTTGACGTCGAAAATCATCAAATAACTTCTCCCGCTCTGGGTGGAGCGAAAGGAAGTGTTAGCTCAGTTGCCCTTTGCGTTCTAGGGCCGTTGTAACTCTTTCGAACAAACCCGCAGTTGAATGTATCTATCGGTAAATTGTATTATTTTGCTACCAGACCTGTTTCAAATATAACAATATGTTTTTTATTTATGTCTTGTGCACATTTTTTATGTATTGTGAATTGATTGGCATAACACATTATATAGTCACCTTAACCAATGCTTTTCAACACGAAATCGCATCGCCGCATTGCCGGTTTGCGATGCAGTGCCATATCGCATCGCATTGTAGTTTTATATTCCCGGAGCTCTAAAACTTTCAAAAATAGACGTAACTGACATACTTAATAACGAACACCTAAATTATTTCTCCATAACACAAACTTGGTCAGGTGAATACTTAATTTGATTAAAAGCGTCTACGAGAGTGTGACCGCAACTTGATCCCGGGTAGAACCGAGGACGATAAATCAGAACTTTGCCATTAAAACAAACGGGGGACCGCGACACATCGAGATCAACTATCCTAAGTTATCCTAACTTTACTTCTACAGGCAACTTTATTGTGTGAAAGTTTTATGACTCAGCAACCCTTGCCGCACGTTTCTTGTTCTACTTTTGACCTTAGTTTTTAACGTATCCGATTGCGTTTTTTTATAAGATTATTATTTCAGCGAAAATACGTCCATCGTTGGGCATAGGCGCTTCAACGACCTGTCATGTGCGTCTCGCATCCATCTTATTCCCGCGATCCACACCAGGTCATCTCTCCTCCTTGTGAAAGGCCTTCCAACGCTGCGTCTTATGGGGTCACCACTCCAGAACCTTTCAGCCACGTTGACCTTTTGTTCTGTGAGCAATATGTTATGCCCATTGCCATTGGCTTATGCATCAGTTTATGAGTGGTTTCTCTCGATCGAAGTTTCATATCAACCTATGAGGTTGCATCTGCTTAATCGGACTTACCTGTGGCGATTTTAATAAAGTTCAAGCCTTCTGCCTGGACATATAAAAAAAATACAACTAAGCGATTACACGCTAAAGGAGCCCCTGGATCTTGGCTTAGGGCATCGCTGGAGGGAGGAACTCGACTGCATCAACGTAAGAGTCAATTTGTATTAAAAGTAAAAAAGCGCTATCAGGTGACAATACTGGAAAACCTCTTTTTTCCCATACGATTTGATATAAACGTTTCCACATATGGCTTTCTGATTGGTTAAAACTTGAAGTGGGCCAATCGGAGCGCCGAACGTTATAAATGTGCTGATGGCATTATACAATAACGTAAGACATGCTCACACTAGGCATTCTGCTATCGCGATATACTTGCTAAGTTTTAAACATCAACGCTTTCAGCTAGAACGGACCTAAATGCTGTTTTAGGCAAATAGATTACTCAGTTGTTCACTCTGTTTCGATCTCTATGTTTAGAATTGCGATAAAGTGAAAAAAAAATCTTCTACTTAACATTTCCTTAAAGTTAAAACCGCTCATTCTCAAAACTTTTTAGATTTTTACTCATTTCCAAAGGAATTTGATTTGGAATTACGCCCTTTGTAGCGGGATAGGTCACTATGGTCTGCTTTAAGTTACAAAATTATGGCTAAAATTACACTTTGTTCGATGTTGGTACTCAAATGGTCCTTTTCCACTCGCCTATCGTCAACATCGAGCATGGGTTAAAAACATGTTACTTCATCTAACGCAATCCAACGCGATGTTTGACGAAAAGGCAACGCGAAAAAAGAGAGATAACGCCTGAAAACTCTGTTAGCATTCGGTAATTCCGTGATTTACTGGAATATTGTACGAAAATAGTTCCAGGAAATACTTGATTAAATTTGCAAGGCTTCTATTGTTATACTTTTTTGACTTTTTTACTTTTGAGTAAATTATGCAAAATAGCAGATTTTCAGAGGTCTTTACCGGATTAGTTTTATACAAATTTAAAAATTGATTTCAATAGAAGCCTAGACAATATCCAAAAGATACTGTGTTTCCAAAATATCTAATGAATATTGTGTAATAACGTCATATTCGCGTAAGACTGGTTGTATGAAAAACAGTGAAAATGTATGTCGAGTTGGATGCCCCTAGTTCAAGAACTTGGACATCAGTGGCATCGATGCAGAAGAATCATTGTGAAGAAACCAGGGGTTCTAAGTCTTAAATCCTACCTTGAGCAAGCGCGACAGCGTGAAGGACCAAGAGTGGAAGAATGGAAAGATGGCTTTTGCTCTGCAGTGGGATACGACAGGCTCATAATAATAATAAATATCTATATTCAAAGCTGAAAAACGTACACTGTTAGACATGGGCCTCCCCCAAGTGTCGCCATAACCGGTCCTGTGCGTCTCGCATCCATCGGAATTCTGCGACCCTCACCGGGTCATCGGTCCACCTTGTGAGAGGTACGGTGGTTTTTTTGGGTACGTGGTCGCCATTTCAGAACCTTTCGTCCTCATCGACCATCTGATCTGCGAGCAATGTGCCCTGCCCACTGACACTTAAGTTTGGTGATTCTTTGGACTGTCAACTTGTCTGTAATCTTGGTTCTCCTGCGGATATCTTCTTTCTGATGTGATCACGCAAGGAAACTCCGAGCATAGCCCTTTCCATTACCCTTTGAGTGACTTTAAGACTTCTGATGAGGCCCATTGTAAGCGACCACGTTTTGGAGTCATATTATGTCATCACTGGCAACACGCACTGATCACATGATGGTCATGATGATCATGAGGCACTATTGTATATTGGACGAGAAGACACCGCGCAGCTTCCAGAACGCTGCCCAGCTGAGTCGGATTCGACGATTGACCTCTTTCTCGAAGTTAGACCTACCCAACTGGACCGGCTGTCCCAGGTATACGTAGTCGTCGACAACTTCGAGCGAATTGCCTATTTTTATCAGTGAATAATGTTGAATGGTTTTCTGAACTTACTCCAATTCATACTTAAGCGTAATTATGCTAAAGCCTCTGTAATAAATTTCTATAAGGGTACAAGTATTTACCAGCGTGGGCAGCTTTTGAAACTCTATTTTGGAAAACGAGAAATTATTGTTTCGCTCCACGATCTTAATTACTTGGAATATAACAATAGAGTTCATAGTTCATTCATTTCTTGTAATTTTGATATGTTATATTTTTATTTTTAGAGTTCCGTACCTCAGAAGGATCACTTTGTTGTCCATCTGTGTCTGTCTGTTTGATTGTTTGTCTGTCTGTCAAGACCCTTTACCTCGGGAACGCGTGGAGGTATCGAGTTGAAATTAAAACCATATACTCAGGTCTACGAACCCTTGAAGTTGTGAAAAAATCAAGCTTCAGAGTTAACGAAAAAAATATACGGGTGTTTATGTCGCAAAAACGTGTATTTCGACTCTCAAGGGAATCAAAATTCATAAGGTACTTCCTGTTGACTTAAAATCCTTAAATTTGAAAACTGTAAATTTGTAGATACGTCAAAATCTTCGTAACTCAATTCGGGAATTGAACTGTTGTCATAGGTAAGTTTGTACGGAATTCTCAGTGCGCGAGCCCGACTTGCACTTGCCCAGATTTTATATTATTTTTAACTCTTCCTGGTCACATTAACCACGCTAATTTTATAAAGGCGAAAGTTTGCGAGGGTGTGTGTATGTTTATTCCTTCTTCATTGTTGAACGGATTTCGATGAAACTTGGTAGACCATGTCCTTGAATAGCTCATACGATACTTTTTTTATCGAGGGAGTATATTCCCTTGGAACAATTTTCAACTTTTATGTTTTGTTTTATACTACACTAGCTTTTGCCAGCGGCTTGGCAAAAGCTAGTGTAGTATAAAACAAAGCTGCTTTCCGCGTCTGTCTGTTTATCCCCTTATTCCTCTTAAACCACACACCAGACTTTGATACAATTTTCAGTAATAGAAAGAAGGTACCCAAGAAAAGCCGGGGCGGGTCACTAGTTTTACAAATAACTATTTTTTCAAAGCCAACACAAAATTTTAGGGAATACAAATCTCAACGCCATACATTAAAACCGTCCAAAATATTTGCCAACTCGGTCTGTAGATGAATATTTTTAGCATTTTTCCATGATAAATATACCTTTTAGTGAGCTGTTTCTAGTTAGCAGATTAACGTGAATTTTAGTCTGAATGGTAGTTAATATAACCTACCTAGTAATGAATTTAATAGCCTTTAATTAAACTCAGCGGTTAACTGCGTAGTTAGATACTTTGAAAATTGGTATTTTAGATAATAATAGCAAGCCTGGTATTATCTGTCATTACTACTGATACCATAATTCAACGGACAGATCACGAAACTACGCTAGAGGAGCAGAGCACGAGCGCGAGAGGAGAGAGGGAGCACGACGGGAGCACGAGGGGAGCACAAATTCGTGTAGTATTCATGCTCGCTCTAGGCTTGTAACTCGGTCCAATTCCACGAATTTGTGATCAGCTCGTGCTCGGCACCTCTAATGTAGATCCACCTTTAGATGTCTTCCTTAGGAAGTAGAAAGAAATGGCCCAGAGTCGCGAACAATGGACGGCAGCCTCGGCTCAATAGGCGGATAATACCAGCTAGATATAATAATAATAATACAATAATATTAATAATATTTTTCAGGCAGGGCTAGTAGTAGGTGTTTGATAGTGTTTGGTAACCAGCCCCCCTAACCAAGTTACAACCGTTTTGTTTCGATTCTCTTTTCGTTGATCGCCTCGACCCGGCCATGCCTCCTATTCCTTTGTTTTGACTACGTGAATGAGCGTTGAGGTGACGTCAGAATAAAGGAATCGGTGGCGTGGCCTACTCGAGGCGATCGACGAAAAGAGAATTGAAACGAAATCGTTGTAACTTGGCTAGGGGAGCAGTTCACTTAAGCCTCCCAAAACCTCATCCATATATCTGTATTCTAAATGACACAATAGTTTCTTACTAACCAGGAGTTGTCCTTGAGTGCACTAGTAAGCAAAGCACTATGTTTTCAGTAATAATCATCGGTTAGTTCTATGAAAAGTGCCTAAGGGGACTGTGCGAATTGGCTTCGGGCCTTTGTGCGCCTTCCAAAGGTCCTGAATATAAGATATATATCTTAGAACTCTGGGGAGTTCTAAGATATACAAATACAATAATAACTACTAATAGCTAACTATCAAAGTGTGTCCTAACTACAAAACAAGAGGATTAATTTGGTCGGCTTGTAAACGTTCTCATGAAACAAGTGTTTGAAATTGCTTCAAGTTTGATGTATTTGCTCAGCTCCTCTAGAGATAAATTTGTTCGAAAACTTGCTGAATGTGAAAAGTTTCAAGCTCACTTCAATCCATTACACGAGTGAAATATTTCTTTGTTTTCTGACTCCCGAGTGTGGGGGGAGGCGACCTTACAAATCAGAAGTTTAACATTACCACAGCGGCGGGATAACCACGGGGCCCCCTAAATACGTTCTTAACACATTCATCACTTTAATTGTAATGGGTTTGCAACGTTTGATTGATGACAGTAGCAAAATTTCCTTGAAAATAGAGCTTAATTTTTTTAGTCTTTTTTTTCGGTGGGAAAATCATTTTATGGCATCCCCCGCGCAATCTTGGGCGGAGCGAAAGATAGTGTCAGACTTTCGCTGACTAAAAACCCACTCCTGTTCTTTCGTTGCCTTTTGTACCAGGGTCGAGTGTTCCTTTCAAAATCAGACCCTGTTAGGAACCCTACAGTTGCTGACATCTCTTTGAGGCGCACGTGGAACATTACGCGCCGTCGACGACTTGGGATCGGTCCGGACGGTTACCGGACGGTCCGTTACCAATGGGTCGCCGTCCGCAAGCCCGCACCTACGGTGACCAGAAATCGGGATCAGAATCCCGACGGCGGCGGTTGGGGCGTGAGGATCGTTACCACACGCGATCGGCCGCCTGCTTTGGCTCCTTTTTAGTTGGGAAATCATTCAATGATTTCGCCCGTTTTAGATTGGAGTGGGTAGTACGTTTATATGCATTTAATAAAAAAAAAAAAAAACGTTATTTTGATAATAGATACGAACAGACACTTCACTTATAATATTAAAGTTGCGGAGCATAACAATAACGGACCGCAGGATTTCTCGTTTTCCAAAATAGGGAAACACATTTTATTTACGGGAAAGGACGCAATCTTTGGACTAGCTTACAAATGATTAACTTTCTATAGGGCAAATATGCGCCACGTCCACGTAAAACGGCCGAACGCTCAGCGTAATGCCGTGGCTACACGCATAGTGCGAAGAGTCCACAGCGCTGGTTTTCAGTGTTGTCCGGTGACGGTGTCGACGCAAAGACGTCAGTACGGTAATAAATTTGAGGAAAATAAAATGAAGAATAAATTAAGAGCATCAAAAGCTGCCTGGTAAATACTAGTACCCTTATAAAAATCTATTACGGAGGTTTTAGCATAATGATAGTATTTCTTGGAAATCATCCAATGACTTCCCACACTCTAGAGTGGAAAGGCTTGTCAAATCACACTTGTGTCCTTCATTTAGCTTTTGCGTTCTAGGACCACGGGTTTTTTTTTTTATCAAAAATTCCGTACATGTTTAATTTCTGGTCGCATTCTTCAGTTGTAAAGGTTTAAGTTTTGTTCGTGTCTTCATAAACAGGGGACGATCAATCTTGGCTGAGGGAACCGATATGTTTGAAATGTAATATTGGTGCGGTTTATTTAATATACCGTCCATCAATCACGGACAGACGGTGTATATCTAGTAGGTCGGAGACAGATCGTCGTGCAACATGTGATACGAGGAAGCTAACAGCAGCGGCTGTGTCACTGTGAAACTGTTTGCCTTTTATTAAATGCCTTTGCTTCGTCACTGGTATTTATTAAATCTGATATGATTTTTAGGTAGGGCGAAAAAAAAAGAAAAAAAGGCGGTCAAGACGGATGAAAAAAGATTACATGTAGTGGAGATGAGAATGTTGAGATGGTTGTGGTGTGACGAGAATAAATAACGTGAGAAATGAGTACATTAGAGGAAGTTTGAAAGCGACGCCAGTGACTGAAAAGTTGAAGGGGAATCGTTTGTCTTGCTATGGTTATGTAAGGAGGAGGGATGAAACGCATGTTACTAAAAGAGTTATGAGTATACATGTGGATGGGTGATATGAAAGAAAAGAAAGTTAGTGATAGCATGGCGGGTGACAGGACAGAATGGAAGAAAAAAACGTGTTGCGCCGACCCCAAATAAGACGGAACAAGGGCAGGAAGATGACGATAATGATTTTTAGGTAGGATGTCCAAAATTAGATTTACAAATGAAGAAGATCTATCGGATATAATATTGTCAAGCGAAATGAAAATAATTAAGAAGTTAAACAAATCTAAGATGCAACCGTGTAAGGGTTTCAATACAAATGGGATCTTCGAATTCAGACTCACGGTTTTGAAATAGTTATTGTTCAAATTATTCTCAAAAAAAAAAAACATTTACTAGTGATATACACAAAACTTCCTCGTATATAGTTCTTTGTATTAGTGAAAGTCACATCAAAATCCGTTTCGTCGTTTACCAGGAATTAGGGGATAAATAGACAGACGTGTAAAGTTGTCAAAAAAATAATATGCCCATTTTGACATTTTTATTTTGACTACCTAGCGGCTTATCCGATGTAGTGTAGCTACTACTGCAGCGGAACCCTAATCTTATTTTAGTATATAGGTAGTATCCATGTAGTTTCCGGTTTGCCTCTCTCTCTCTTCTGTGTAGCCATAGCAAAGTAATTCTTTACCTGATCAATTCGTAAGTCAGGATAGTTACCACGGGTTCACCATTTCTCTTCGGACCAACAGTGTACCAAGAAAAGACTAACCAATCAGAACCTCCCACCATGCCAGTGAAAAAAAAACCTAGCCAATCAGAAGCTATTAAAACTAAAGTGGCAAAGTAAACAAAGAGAAAAGCTTTAATGTAACAAGGAAGAACTTGGAACAACTAACACGCATCGAGTCAGAATCAGTGTAAAACTTGCAACCGGTGAGTTTCTGAGATCCATTCAACTTTGTACAGCTAAGAAATACGTTTTATTTTGAATAGAAAGTACAACTACTGGTACGAAGATTTAGTTTGTAGTTAAATTACAAGTATTTTTTAGGGTATTTCTTAAAAGGAGCTGTCTGTCTGTCGGTCAAAACCCTTTATCTCAGGAACGTGTTGAGTTGAAATTAAAACCATATACTCAAGTTTGCTGTCCCTTGAAGCTGCGAAAAAAATCAAATTTCTAAGTTAACGAAAAAAAAAGATACGGCCGTTTATGTCTCAAAAAACGTATATTTCGACACTCTCGAGGAAATCAAAATTACTTCCCGTTGACCCAAAATCTTGAAATTTTGCATAAAGCAAAGTCATATAGCACAGGTATAGGAATAAATCTAAAAACTGTAAATTTGTTGTTACGTCACAATAAAAAATTGCGATTCGGAAAAATCTTCTGGACTCCATTCGGGAATTGGACTGTTTACATAGGTAAGTTTGTACGGGACCCTCCGGGCGCGAGACCGACTCGCACTTGCCCAGTTTTTTACTTGTGAATTGGTTCTACTGTTTATGTTATTTGATATAAACTGATTTTTAATTGTTCACTTACTTTTCTTTTTTAGTATCTTTTTTTTTTTGAGGTAGGAAATCATCCAATGACCTCTCCCACTTCAGCTATTAAAGAACGTGTCAGACTTTTACTGATTAAAACCACACCTGTATTCTTCAATTACCCTTTGCGTTCTAAGACAACGGCTTCCCTTTCAGAAATTCCCTGTGGCCCTAGTAGACATCGGCCTTACTCGATCCTATGGTTTTGCTGACACCTTGAGGCACGTGTGGAAAATTACGCGCCGTCGACAACTCAGGCCGAAGAAGAACCGATACTTACCGGACGGTCGGACGGCAAGTTACCCATTACTCCTGCCTATGGTGATCGGGGATAGTCCTGCGACGCTACACAACTTTGTAGGTGATTAAATGATTATCACCATGGAACAGATAAAAGAGTTATAAGATTTCTATTCTAAACTGCTCCCAATTAAAAAAAAAAACAGTTCAATACACAGTAAGCTCCGTAAACTGAAATGAAAATTGAGGCAAGGCCGAAATGGAGAAACATCCGATCACTGAGCTTTTTAATATCCATAAACTCTTTATTGTAAATGAGCCGAATTTAACTTTAATTATTGTTTCACTACAATGTTTTAAAACCACTGATTTCCTTTTACAACCCATTAACTTAACCAAAAAACATTATTTTGAATTTCGCTATTTTTTCATCAATTTGAGCACCCATCCATCTGCCATATTACGTAAAGTACGGATCATATTCATTACGGCCACACAGCCAGCAGACGACCGTAATGTTCAATGGCGGATGGCAATCAGTAGATACGAGATTTTAATCAATTGATTGATTGCCTCCATCACTCATTACGGAGCGTTATGTTCATTGAAATAAACTTACGAGGTACGACTCGTTATCGGTAAATCGACTCGCGTTCCTATAATCGACTAATTGGTAGGTAAATCAATGGTTCATTTATTGCTCTTGGTGAAGATTAAGTTTAGTGCAAAATTTCTTTGAAGTTTTCCCATTGAGCCTTACATGCATTCGGGGACAAAATATCCCCTAACATGACGCATAGCATAGCATAGTCGGCCTTATAATGTTCCCACTGCTGGGACTCAGGCTCTACGAGAGGGAATGGGCCGTAATCCACCACGCGGGCCCAGTATGGGTTGGTGGATGTCACATGTCTTCGAATTTTTGGCTCTAGGACATGCCGGTTTTCTTTTTGAGAGCAGTGGTGATTAAATAAATTACACAAAGTAATGCGCCTGGCTGGGTTTGAACCCACGACCTACACAACTCGTAAGTCGGGGCCGTTACCACTCGGCCACCACTGCTCTTCATGTAACATGACGCGCAATGCTATAAAATCGTCCTAAAACAAGTCCCACGTCATGTGGATGCGTTGTCAAATGTTGGAAGGCAAGTTGCAGGACACTGTTGATTATCTATAATATGTACATATGTATTTAGAAATAGTACTCATAACACAAGCTCTGCTTAACTTGGGACTAGACGACGTTGTGTGATAGTTGTGGAATATTATTATGGTTTATTTAGCTAATTTTTCTCAGACGGGGTTAGATTCTAAAAGAACAAATTCTTTTAGAATCTAACGGACGTGAACCAAGGTGAAATTATTATAATATTATTATTGTTCAATGTTACAGGGTCACGTAGAATGAGCATTGAGCGTCATGTTCGGGGCCTTTTTGTCCCCAATGTAACTGAGGCTTTATTTTAAAACATGACGTTAATCAACACATTAAACTAATTAAGGCATTTACCCAATCACCACCGGTTTATATGCGTGTTAAATAGCGGTTAGTACGTAGGTAAGTCAATTAATTTAGCTTCTGACTGATTTACGGTACCTGTGAAACTTTAAGACCACGCCAAACCCTAGGGCCCGGGTGACGTCACCGGTGCCCCTCAACAAGTTCAATGAACTCTTAAAACTAAGCAAAGAAAAAGAAGAAAAGACACGTCAAGTGGAACTCACAGTCGGACCCATTATCACTAAGCGCAAAATATCATGTTAGACGAAAGTAAAGCTGCCATCATTAAAACTTACTTAGCTGTTCATTTATAGTTCTTAGAAGAAATAGAGCGAGAGGTACCTCTAAATGTCATTCGTTAATGACGCGTGACCACGAAAGGAATCCTGTCTCCGACACAACTATTAATTGACGAAGGGTTTCGTTATGTGTGTGACATTTATTAATAGCTCCCCGTCGCGGTCAGGAAGCCATGATAGTGTACCTATTAGTTCCAGGACTTATTGCTCCAGCGAATTAATCCGATAATCTCTCAATTTATCACATTAATATTATAAAGGTTAAATATTGTGAGTGGTACTCAATACTTTTATTATAATAATGATATCTATAATATATAATATTCCATAACTATCATTACAACGCCGTCTAATCCCAAGCTACGCAGAGTTTTTGTTATAAGTACTAGAGAACTGATAAACATACTTATATATTTCTAAATTACACCCAAACACTGAACTAACGAATGATCCTTTGTGATGAGCACGAGCTCATCACACAAACATTTGTCCTGGGTGGAATCGAACCCACGACCTCCGGCATAGCAGTCAGGGTCACTAACCACTAGACCAAACAACCCAGTAAATTTTATTGCATTCTACATCTATGTTTTCTTAATTAGTAAACTTATAATTAGATCATATAGCACAGCAAAGCAAAATAAGTGAGTTAGGAGAGAGGTAGCATTTTTAATTATTTTTTGTGGAAACATTATTTAGCCTACTACTGCATATGATATTGATGTTGTTATTTTTTAGGATAAATTAAATTAATATAAAATATATAATAATATATATGTGTGTATAATTGTGGTACTGCTTCTTGCTCCAACGGCTGAATAAATTTCGATGAAATAACTTGGTATACGCGTAGACCATATCATGAAATAATACATAGGAAACATTTTATTCCAAGATTATGTTCCCTTGGGATAATTTTCTGTTATCACGCGAGCGAAGCCGTTGGCATCAGCTAGTTGTAAAATAGAACTGTCTACTTAATCATATTGCTTAGTTTCGGTTACGGTCTCGAATTCGGATTACGTAATCGTATCTAAGTTTGACAAATAGCTTCTGTCTAATGTTCTCTTCCAACCAAGTTATTCGCTCAGGTCAGAACTATTCCAACAAATATTAGCCCATATTTGGGAAATGTTTTGGAACTCAATATCTTCTATTGGACGTAGGAATAACAATAAGAAGTAATTAAAGAGCGATTCGATTCGATGAACGACTTTGTGAGTTGGTGTTTTCTTAGGCTAGTACGAGTAATATCAAGATAAAATATTACCCTAAACTTGTGCGGAAGCAATTCCCATCGTCGCTTGCTCTTCAAAGAGTTTGTATGGAAAACGGACAATTCGGTAAGCTCACCCATCCCCGAACGTATTCACTCGAACTAGTGGAGGAGCGCCCCCTAACGGGAAAGTTTTGATTTAGTGCTTATAGCTGTCTCAGTCCGAGAACCCTCTTTAAAGTTCTAGTCGTGTAATAGAATAAAACTGTTGGAACAATGCTCCTGTTCAAGCATTCATACCGTTTTCGGTAAAGCATTATAGAAATGTACGGAGCCACGGACTCAATTGCTGGAGCGCTCTGCGACATAAAATCTAATGTGACCATCGAATGAATATTATAAACTTTGCTTTGAAACTGAATCAACTATTTTTGGTGTTATATCTTTTGTTTTTGTTGTCGTCTAAATCTATTGGATTTCTGAAATGTAAAATTGTGGCTTTGTGGTTGAAAATTGCTCTTATATTTTGATTGTAGAGGAAAATCATCAAATGACTACTTGGGTGGAGCGAGATGGCGTGTCAGACTTTTATTGGTTAAAACTTACCTATGTTCATTCATTGGCGCTTTGCGTTTTAGGATCATAGTAACTCTTTCAAACTTTCCCTTAGCACTAGCAGGCGTCGACCCTACTACATAGGCCTTTATTGGACGGTCAGATGGCGAGCTACCCATTGCTCTTCGTCCGCGAGCCAGTGCTTACAATACTTGGCATGACCTGTTTTGTAGGTACCTCGGCTAGAAATTAAGTATTGCCATACATCGTGGGAAAGATACCAGTTTTTTGGGCCCATTTCATTATCACATGAGGTATTTTCGGACTCCACATTTTATGTTATTTGGTTAGAAGTTTTTGATTTAAGTGTAGGTATACAAGTCACAAATAATCTTTCTATAAACCTTTTCTCTGCAAAAAATAATTTTTGTAGGTACATATGTATATATATACGAGCTATATATCTATTTCACACGATGAGATATAACATCCTAGTATTACTCGTATCTTTCGCGTGAAATTGAGAATCTTGCCAAAATGTTCAAATGTTCAACTTTCATATGTCGGGAAAAATGGTCGGTATCATTGCCAACACTATCCATCATGTTCACCTTTGACCTTCGATCTTCTGCTGGTTTTATATAAATAACGTTGCAGACACGGCATTCAGTTAGTAAGATATCTAGGTTAGATTTCAGGAATAGATATATTCTGTTCTAGCGTTATTTAGCAGCTAACAGTGACCTAATAATTAATTATAGATTTTCTCCAACCTTTAGGTTTATAATGAGATATATAAATACGGTATATATGTAGTTCTCGCTCCCAGGTCATAATCATCATTTCAGCCGAAACACGGCCACTGTTGGACATAGGCCTCCCCCAAGTGTCGCCATAATGACCGGTCCTGTGCGTCTCAAATCCATCGGATTCCCACGACCCTCACCAGGTCATCGGTTCACCTTGTGGGAGGCCTTCCAACGCTGCGTTTTCCGGTACGTGGTCGCCATTCCAGAAACTTTCGTCCCCATCGACCATCTGTTCTGCGAGTAATGTGCCCTGGCCACTGCCACTTAAGTTTGGTGATTCTTCGGTCTATGTCTGTAACCTTGATTCTCCTGCGGATATCTTCATCCAGGTAGGCCGCTGTAAATAAAATTTGACGAAATGGTGTTTTAAAGACCCGTCGGATACCTATTATGAGTACGGTACCCTAGTTCAAAAGATGAGTCACACGTTAGTGTGCCCCAAGTGCCCATACATGTGCACCTTGGAGGATTTAATTATTATTATTATTTATTTATTTCAAGTACCAAAGACTCATTTTAGTTATATAATCATGCAGATACAGACAATATACATCATAAAATTACATAAAATTGAAATGTTAACATTCAATTGATTTAAATTGCATTGGATTATTATTATCATTGGATTGGATTATCATTAAATTAAATTGAATTTTATTATAACTTCAGTCAGTCAAACATTAAAAGAACATTAAATTAATGATAATTTTAATTAATTTAATGAGGGCCACCGATGCTGCAGTTAACATAGATACCTACTGGGCTCAAACCGTTTAACGAATTTACCATCGATTCAAAAAAAAAGAAGAAGAAAAAGAGGTAGGTAATTTACTTCCAAATTTTATAAATCATGATCACACTAAAACGAAAGTCGTGACTGTATATGTTTGTTGCTTTAAAAAATATTGGCACACGTGTAGACCATAACCACAAAACAGATAGGTACAGAAGTCAATCTACATACAAAGCGCGCTCGAGCAACGCACACATAGACACCGCTCACGGACACGATCTCGGCTCAATTCAGCACATTGCGAGCCCGAGTGCTATCCGTTTGAGAAACGCGTCTGTGAACTTTTTTTGTGGACAAATGGACCAACAAAAAAAAAAAACCTTTTGTAACTGTTTGGTGGACGGTTGTTTAAATTGAACATTAAACAGTGAATTGACGTTTTTTAGGCTACCAGATGTTTCAGAGAGGTAAGTCGATATTTGCTTGTATTTTGATGGTTTGTTTTAGAGTAACACAGAACAGCTCCCGTGCCGAGAAAAAAAAGATGATTTTGTGGCTATGTAATATTTTTATAATTCAGATTAGGTAGTCATTTATCACCGCACCTGGTCGCACTCGGAAAGTTCGGCTCCACGCGCTGATTCTAGCGCGATCGCCGAGCGTAGGTACGAAAAGTGAAGTACATACATGTGATTGACTTCTGTACCTATCTATTTTGTGCCACAGCCCTGGAATAGCACATTAAATAATTTTTATCTCGGAAGTTGGGTGTTCTCTTGGGATATTTTTTTACTATTTATTGTTACCTATTGTTATAATTGAAAGCAAAAAATTTTATGTGTATTTGTATGTGTGTGTGTATGTTAGTTTCTTCTTTATGTTGAAACGACTTAACAAATTTTGATCAAATTTAGCTCACAAATAGACATTGTTTTGAGATAGCACATAGGATACCTAATTTTTATCCCAGACGTATGTTTCCTTGGAAAGAAGATTATTTTATACCTTCACACGTGCGAAACTGCAGCTGGCAGAATCTTGTCAGTCATAATGCAAGCTGGTAAAGTCATAAAGTGTCATTACAAAGAGTGGTTAACCAGAAGAGAATAAACTTAGTTCACGAGAGACGTAAAAAGTTCATAATGTTATAAAGAAACTTCTTGAGGAAAGACAGAGTGGAAACTACAAAAAAGTGTCAGTTGATAGATGCCACTCCACTCACGTAGTCCCAAGCTCACATCACTTCTACCCGCAAACAAATATGGAGTTACAAAGTCTCCGAAACTTCTATTTAGTTTTAGTTTATTATTAACTTTTATTTCCACCAAAAGTGCAGGAACAAATGGGATCAACTTGAAAAATGTGTAACAATAACAAAATGGGAAAACTTGAAAGTGACACCGGGCCATTAGGCATTGCGGGGTTGACGCTCGCGCACTCTGCTGGTAATGAATCAAAAGTTTGTCGCGACGTAAATGGAATACGGAAGTTTTTGGATCGAGAATAGTCATCAGTAACAGGTATTGTTTTTGTTTTTAGGAAATTTGGCGGATGAAAGTATATTTAAAAAAAATATACTTATTTAGAGGCACGAACGAGAGAGCATGTCAGACTTTTACTGACTAAAATCCACTTTTTTTCTTTCAATCATAGTTTTCTTCATTATTCCTATGAGAGAAAGGGATAGTGCTATTCGTCCCATATAGCTCTGTCTCTCTCTCACACAATATAATTATGACTGATTTTAAAATGTCATACTAGGACTTCATGACTCCTTTACTTTCTCATTAAAAATTAAAGAAGTTTTTTTCCTCAGTCGATTCATCAAACCTGCGATCTCTTTATTTTGAGGTGTTGGCCATCTTCAAATGACACCTCCAGCTCTAGGTGAAGTCAATAGGTGATTTACCTTTCTCTTAAAAAAAAAATTACCGGTGTCTATACCTATATTATAAAGTCGACTCTCATTAATTCAAACCTGCGATAATTCGAATCTCTTTATAATTAAATGTTATCACAAGTTCCTTAGAAAATCTCTTCATAATTCGAACTAAATCAATACATTTTAATGCACTTGGTAAGTAATTCGAACGAAAGAATCATTGTTACGTACTGGTATCGGCATGGATCTTGAGCGCTCGGCGAAAGAGTGGGGATCGCTTTGCGAGCGCATAAGATCCGTGCCGATACCTGTAACAATATGATGCGTTAATTCGAACTCATCTGCGTCAAACACTCGACAATCCAAAGTTGCAGAGAGAAAGAGAGAGAAAGATTTTAGAACTTGCACAGGTATGTAAGTACATTTTGAGACAAGTTCAAACTTGTCATCGTACACGAGCCTTTGTTTTTGTAATGATTAGTTTGACACACACTTCCGCACGAGTTATTTAGTTTAGTTAAGTTTCAGTTACCGTTACTCTTTCACAAATACTCTTTCAAAAATTTCGAACCATTTTATGTTTCGAACACTCGATAATTCGTAACATTTTAAGAGTCCCTCGAGTTTCGAATTAACGAGAGTCGACTGTAGTTTGTTACTAACATTTTCCAAAAAGAGTTTAGTGAAGACGAGATTGATTTTACACTTTCTACAGAAAACTTATATATATTGCGCTCTTTGTCTCTTTAACTGAATGAAGGTTAACTACTCACCATCTGGGTTGGGTAAAAAAGATGAAGTTGCTTTAAGTGTTTTTGAACAAGAACTGCATTTCAGCATGCAACAAGGCTTGCGGTACTTTAAGGTAAAATGTGCTTTCAGACTAAGTGACTACAGTTTTTCTTGTGTCTCATACTTATGACTTAAATTTGTGTCACAATGTAGGCTGCGTAGCGTAGCTTGCATTTTATATACTATGTTACTTTATTACTTTTTGATAATTTCGTTTGTAAAGTAAATCACATATTTTGTTCGACGCGCGGCCAGGAATCACATTAAAATTTTAAAGGCGAAATGGGGTGAGATTTGTGCGTGTGTGAATGTTTGTTACTCCTTTATGCTCAAACGGCTAAACGGATTTTGACGAAAATTAAAAAAAGGCATTGAAACTAAATCTCCGTATTTTAGCTTTAAAGGAGTATGTCCATGACAATTACGATAAGTTTTATTTTGGAGTGAACTGCCATATTTTGTAGTTTCGTCTCTCAAGTTTTGGACACATTGCAGCTTCGGGCAAGTTTTAACGAGATCCTATTGACTTGGCGCTTGTCGTGGAGCTACCGACTTATAGAGCTTTATTTAAACTACAAAACTTTTGGCAATATTGTGAAAGCGATTTTCTCTACGAAGTTTTTATCTTACTCCAGTGCAGACTGCGAATAGTACTGGCTATTTAAAATACAATTAACTAAGTACTTAAAACTAGGTACTAGAGCGGAAAGTTGGTTGTCCTGTGAGTTCTATATCTTCTACATAATTATAAGTATTTAAATAGTCTGCAGTATGTGTATGTGTGTGCTGTGTGTGTGTGTAGTGTGTGTAGTGTTTGTGTGTGCGTGTGTGTGTGTGCTGTGCTGTGTGAAGAAGAAAACATGTTGCGCCGACCCAAACTAGCACGGGACAAGGGCAGGAAGATGATGATGATGATGAAATAGTCTGTTGTGAATACTTGTTTAACATAACTATGGGATACTAGCATCTGTTATCAAATTCGTTTGTGTGAAAGTAGAAGTTTATCCCAGGGAATCATACACCCGGGATTATCACATTAAAAAAAAAATATTGATAGGCTTGCGTTTGAACACTGATTGTAAGCGATGATGTGGCCGACGATGGAGCACGCTTGCCTAGAAGTAACCTATTCACTCTTGACTTAAAGACCTAGGTTGTAGCTATCAGGAAACACAGACTCCGGCAGGGAATTCCACTCCTTACCTGTACGCATTATTTATTTTTTAAAAACTTCATGCGACACAAAGGTACAAAGGTGAGCTTAATGCCTTAGACATTCTCTACCAGTCAACCAAGTGTGATGAAGAGAAAATATGTCAGATGCATAAAAAAAAGAAGAAAGAAAAGAGAAATCTTCCAATGATTTCTTCCGCTCTGCGATGGTAAGAAGGCGTGTCAGAATTTTACTGACTGAATACAATCTGTGTCCTTTAGTTGGCTATGCGTTCTAGGATCACGGTTTACCTTTCAAAAATTACTACTATAAATGCATCTCTACCTGGTCCTTTGGAAAACATGCTTGATATTATGTATGATTATATATTTTTCTTGTTAATTGTCCTATGTATGTACAAGTTTAGTTATGAAGATATTCGCAGTTCTCCTGCGAATATCTTCATAACTAACCATTGCTCGAAGAATGGCCAAACTTAAGTGAAAGTGGACAGAGGACATTGCTCGCAGAGCAGATGGTCCATGAGGTTGAAAGTTTTTGGAAAGACGACTGCGTATCAGGAAATGCAGCATTGGAAGACATCAAGATAGACCGATGACCTGGTAAGGATCGCGGGATTCCGATAGATGCGAGACGCATAGAATCAATCGTTGTGGCGACACTTGGTGGTAGCCTATGTTCCAGTAGACATCGTCACCTCATCTGAAACCTATTAAATGTTCTTAGGGTCCTTGTTTTCAATGTTTAAACAATAATTATTATTTTTTTTCTTTATTTCCTATTACAGTAAGGAATACCACCGCTACACTTTTCAAGTAAAAAAAAAGTATGTCTATTGGAAGTTAACTCAGTTCACTTGAGTTCCGCGATGTGGCTTGAAGTGTTAGGGCGATTAAGGGTCCTTGAGAAAGTGGGGACATGGAGGAAGTGGGTATATACCGTATATACGTTCCTGTTTCGATATATACCAGATTTAATGGCTTCTAGAGTTGGATCTTGTGGTGTATTCAAGTGTATAATGTAAACATGTATATTTAACGAGTGTTAAAAAGTCTATGATTGGTTTAGCGATGCAAATAGAAAACATAAATTTATGAGGCCAGTTGTTTTTTTCGGCGTAATAACATACATATTCGATCTAGTCCTCACTTATTCTCGTGCCTATATATTTAATAAGTGTATGTATGTAACATTTTATTTTAGAATCAGGTACTTTATTTCTGTGTATATACTGAGGTGGGAAAACATCTAATGACTTCACCGGCTCTATGGCGGAGCGCGAGGGCGTCAGACTTTTACTGACTAAAATCCTATGTTCCTGCTGGGCTACGGTTTTACTGACATCTTTTTGTGGCGATGACTCGGGCTCGGTACGGATGGCCGGATGGCGAGCTAACCATTGCTCGTCGTCCAAAAGCCCACGCCTGTATACTGACCAGGGCGGCTTGTTCAAAAGAGTCACTGTTGTCCTAGAACGCAAAGGACTGTTGGAGGAACACGGGTGGGTTTGGACCAGTTAAAATCTGACACTCTCTCTCGCTCCATGCAGAGCGGAAGAAATTATTTGAAAATTTCTCACCCAAAAAACTAAGGTTTACATAACCTACGACCTACAACTTTTAAGGGCGGAATTCACCAATAAAACTAATCGCGTTTCAACGTTTGGCTCGCATAATCGCGTTTAGCCGCTGTCACTAGTGTTATTTGTAAAAATACAACAAAAGAAAAATACACACATGTGACACTAGTGACAGCGGCTAAACGCGATTATGCGAGCCAAACGTTAAACAGCGATTAGTTTTATTGGTGAATTCCGCCCTAAGTCACGACCATTGTCATTAGACAAAAATATGTATTTGCGTTTATTCTATTCAGGTCACATCATTCAATCTTCATCTCACGACATGTTTCGTATTAAATCTATGAGACAAACACCTATAGGACTCCGCCGATGCTTGAAAGAAGGAAAAAATATAAATAACATAACGGAAGATCGGTCTATGATTACATCACTGTCCCAGAGGGGTAAAATGGAACGCTGTGATTTCGATATGTATGGAACTTGGTTACAATACGCTCGTGTTCCCAGTGGGTTCTGTATGTTCGTATCGATTAAGTGTGCGAGATTTGAAGCTATTTAGACTTTTCTGTCTCGTCGTTATGATTTGTTTCAAAATGTTTGGTGAACACAAGTTTAATCAGTATTTTTGGGAAAATTTGTGGTGTTCAAAATTCATAATGTTTTTATTTCACATAGGCCTAGATGGGCACTTAAAAAACATCAGAAACTAGTGCTAGTTACAAACGGGCCCCTGTGTCAAAAAACCCTAAAAAAAGGCCCTACTAATGCAGAGATAGTAAGACGGAGTCACAACAAGCCATGACGGAGATGAGCAGTGTATAATATGTTACGATTTTTTGCAGGCGTCGGAGCCTCTGTAGTCTGGGGGCCCCATATGATTGATACGGCTGATATGGCCGTAACATCTGGCTAAGGTACCTTTAATAAGCACCTCGCTGTCATAGGAGATACAGACAGCCCACTGTGTAGAGCCTGCATGGCGGAGGACGAGACAGCAGCACATCTGCTTCTAAGCTGCCCAGTTGTCGCTGGATATAGGGCAAAATACTTCGGAAACCCAGGTAACCTCCGCGAATTGATCAGTAACACCAAGGCGCTGCTGGCCTTCCTTGAGGAGTTGAGGTGGATCGAACGACGCATTTGTCCCACCCGTACGCAAAATACGCGCTTTAGTCGTGGAGTTGCGGAAACCCCAAAATACAAATAGAAATACGGCTGATATGGCGGTAGCTACTCCCCTCGGAAAATACCAAATCCTGCCTTTTCGCTACTGTGGTTGGGTCGGCTTCTAGTCAAATTAGATGCAGCTGTTAATAGTATACTTGCAACGACTACCTATCTGACTTCCAAAACCCAGTAATTTGGTAACACTGTACCCCTTGGTCACAGACTATCCATAATGAATGGCAAAGGTACACACGGTGACTTTAATAGCGTAGCAGGGCACACTAACATGATAAATGTGTGCGTAAACGCTAGCGCGTGAAACACAACAGGTATTATCGTTGTGTGATACAAAGTAACTCGTTTCTACACTCACACTCTTGAAAAAAAAAAATAGTAGCCGTCTAATTGGCTTCTGTTATTAATGGCGCTGTGGCGCAATGCGTATGATACTTAACTGACGAGTAAGAGGTCCCAAGTTCGATTCCAATTATCTGTTATTTTCTTTTTGTTTTACTCATGTTTTTTTTGAATAGTAATGTTATGGTTATTCTCGTAATAATTAAAATATTCGAAATATATTTTTGTAATTTTATACATATAAACTATGTATATTTACGAAATTAATTAACGAAATTTTTGTATATAACTTGTAATATAAATAATTTTATAATATATATATATATATCATTTACGTAATATAACAATACGTTATTATTAATAGTTGACAATCCTTTCATTGTCAACTTTTTTTTTTTATTTTCGCAAACATTCACTTATGAAATTATTATAGTTATTTAAATTAGCATCAAACACTTACACTTAATCTTTGGAAAGTAATTTTGATGATATGGGTAGGTAATCAGCAATAATGTTCACAATAATCAAGTAGCTGTGGGTATCAATACAAACAGAATTAAAACCGAGCGTGCCATCCCACAATAATTCACCTATTCAAATAATATGTCTCCAGTTCAACTCGCAAACAAAATAAAACTCGTTTACTACTCGATATACACACACACACATATTTGTATATGTGTTTGCTACGAATTAGATAAAAAAATTCGCTTCGTTCATTAGATGGAAAATTAGCACTGATTATCAAGTGCTTGCTTGCCGTTAAAGGTGTATCGAGTTCGATCCTAGCCATTGACAAAACATTATTTTCTATTTTATTGTAGTATAATGATAACGAAGTTTATTAAAGCTAAAACTTAGAATATTTGCTTTAAAAACTAAGTGTATGAATATTATCACCTACCCACTTTATTAGTTATTTACTAAGAAATGAGTCGGATAATAAGTTAACCTGGCATAACGCTTTTGCCTATCACGATCGTGTGTTCTACAACTTACTCCGAGACAAAAAATAATTAATCGTTGTGGAAAGTGATACTTTTTACAAGTAATAATTAACATGTCTCATTTGTCTACACTTTTGAGGGCTGAGATAGTAGTATTATATAAACAAAATGTATCCATAAGTGAAATTTCGAGGAGACTAATGCTACCGGTAAGTAACAAATCCAAACTTAACATAATGCGAAATAATTTAACATTGTTGATATTTGTTAGGTTTTAACGTAATTTTGTGATTGTTTACAGAGGAAAACTGTGCAGTTTTGGGTGCATAGATATACAGCTGAAGGGACAATCGATGCCAAACGTCCGGGTCCAAAAGCAATTGCATATACGGATGCCAACCCACTGCATCGAAATATTGTTGCTACGTATAGCGCTGACGGCTTTGCTACAACAAGAAACACTGCGATTATGCACGACGTGTCTATGACAATTGTTCGACGCCACTTACGAGCAGCAAAAATTAAATGTCGCAAGCCTGCGAAAAAAATTTTACTGACGGCGTTGCATAAGGAAGAAAGGATGCGGTTTGCAAGAAAATTTATAGATTTTGATTGGTGCAATAACATAGTTATATTTAGTGATGAAAAGTGTTTTAAGTCAGATAAGGATGGGCGTAAAATATTATGGAGAAAAGATGGAGAACGTTACCATCAGAAAAATATTCTCCCATGCAGGTCTAGTGGTCGCATTACGTTAGGTTATTGGGGCTGGATGTCATCGATGGGTCCCGGTGAGTTAGTGGAGGTAGGGGGTCGCAATACCAGTCAAGGTTACTTGGACATCTTGCAAAATGTTATGTTGCCTACCGTGCGCGTGGCATACCCGGACGAGCATATTTACTTCGTGCACGATAACTGCTCGGTGCACCGCGCACGAATGGTGCAAGACTGGTTAAGTGTCCAAGAAAACTTGACTGTTATTGAATGGCCCTCTAAAAGTCCCGATTTGAACCCCATAGAAAATCTATGGGGTCACATGGTGCTCAACTGGGATTCATCTGATGTGAGATCTAAACGTAATTTAGATAATTTAGTGTCATCCATGTGGGAATCGTTTCGCGGCACTGACCTGTGTGAAAATTTGGTGGCTAGCATGAGAACGAGGTTACAAGAAGTAATCGACAATGAAGGTGCACCAATTAGATATTAATTTTGATTTAAATTGAATCCAATTATAAATATTTTTAAAAAGCTGTATTACTGTATGCTGTTTTTGTTGTTGTTGTTTTTATCATGTTATTGTTATTGAAATCAAGAGTTACGATACCTATCATAGTTCATTTTTTAAAACATGTTGATTGATATGTTATAAGTAAAAAAAAAGACTAAGAAGTAAGCTGTAGGTAATTATACTGTTGTTGTTATTATGTGACATGATGTTATTGTTATTGAGATCAAGAGTTGCGATATCTATCATAATTCATTCTTGATAACATGTTGATTTATGTCACTAATAAAAAACTTAAAAAAGTGACGTCCATCCTTGTCTGACTTAGAATATTTTCACTTTATATATTGTATTAAAGATAATCATGAACAGATTCGTTAATTGTGACCATTCCGTTTAATGTATGTAATTAATAAGTTGTAATAAACATAGTTGGATCGTTATCGCAGTTTTCTTTGTCACAATATTTTCAAAATATTTTAATTATTATGAGAGTAACTATAACATTACTATTAAAAAAAAAACAGGGGTAAATCAAAAAGAAAATAAAAACAAGCAAACTTTTTGTTACATCAGACGATTGGAATCGAACTTGGGACCTCTTACTCGTCAGTTAAGTATCATACGCATTGCGCCACAGCGCCATCGTCAACTATTAATAATAACGTATTGTTATATTACGTAAATGATATATATATATATTATAAAATTATTTATATTACAAGTTATATACAAAAATTTCGTTAATTAATTTCGTAAATATACATAGTTTATATGTATAAAATTACAAAAATATATTTCGAATATTTTAATTATTACGAGAATAACCATAACATTACTATTCAAAAAAAACATGAGTAAAACAAAAAGAAAATAACAGATAATTGGAATCGAACTTGGGACCTCTTACTCGTCAGTTAAGTATCATACGCATTGCGCCACAGCGCCATTAATAACAGAAGCCAATTAGACGGCTACTATTTTTTTTTTTCAAGAGTGTGAGTGTAGAAACGAGTTACTTTGTATCACACAACGATAATACCTGTTGTGTTTCACGCGCTAGCGTTTACGCACACATTTATCATGTTAGTGTGCCCTGCTACGCTATTAAAGTCACCGTGTGTACAAAAATTACTGCCAGAACCAACGGCATAATGTACTTTCCAAGGCACGAAGGTCACCTGGGTAGGTTAAGCTGGCCATCATTTCTTAGACCGGCCTCGGTAAGCGTTGCTTGACATAAAGATCAACCATTGCGGCTATTATTATTTACCTACGAGTTCCCTAATTTTTTGGGAAAAGGCAGCGTCAATTTCTAGGCATTTTCTGCCAGATAACCTTAGGCTGATCAAAAGAACCTGCTGTGGCATTGTTTGAAAGATTTACCTTAGCCCTGAATCGGAAAGGAATACACGCGGATGTTAGTCACTAGAAGTCTGACACTGCTTGCTCTACCCAGAGCGGAAAGATTTACTTGACAAATTTACACCTCAAAAAACAATCAGGGGTGATGAAGAGAGCCAAGGCAACGTCTCATCTAGGTTTCTTTTTGTGTAGCTAGACACAAAGCAACGTATGAAAAATGTGATAAGAATTAGGTCGTAACAGTGACCTTATACTAAAGCTCGTGGGTGTTAAAGGATATTCCTCAGAGAAGTTCTTTGCCGTTGAATAATAGAGGATTGTCAAAATTTGTTATTTTGTTACTGAAAAAGAAGGGTACACTAAGAGAGCCGTTTCTCAAAAGGGGGTCCACGTCCAATCTAAATAATTTGATTGGCTACTTACTATATTACATAATCAGACTTATAATGTTCCCACTGCTGGGACTCAGGCCTAAGGAAAGGAAGGGCCGTAATCTACCACGCGGGCCTAGTGCGAGACCTAGGGTGATATTTATAACAAAACATATAATTACAAATAAAGATTGATTGATTGATTGATTGATTGACATATTAGCCATATTTATTATCCAGGCTAAAAGATTGTTCGAAAGAGTTAAAATGGCCCTGAAATGTAAAGGGCAAATAAAGGAACATAGATTTAGTAATCAATAAAGTTCTTTCATGGTTAAACTACTGTACCGAAATCCCAAGCATGGATATAGGCTACTTTTTATCTGGCTGCGACTTCGTCATCGCTTACACTATAGACTTTAATGCAGATGAAGTCGCAGGCACCATCTAATATAACAAACTCCCGAAAATTACATGTAACATCTTACAACCACACTCACATCATCATCATTCTTACATCTTGTACTTTCTGCACAAATAGTAAAGTCGTCTCAATAACCCCTTTCTTTTACTTTATATAAATATATATGTATATATTATATTTAATTATATATGTATGTTTATTTTGTATATATAAATATATTTAAACATACTTTTGAAGTTTTATTTTCTTAATATTCTTCTTTTTCTCTTCACCATCCTAGGTTGACTGGTAGAGAGTGCCTAAGGCATTAAGTCCGCCTTTGTACTTTTGTGTTGCATGAAGTTTTAATAAATAAATAAATAAACATCTAACATGAATTTTCATTTAATTTAGGAACCATTTACATAACTTATCCAGAGCACTAACCAAATACCTAATAACTGGGTTTTCATAACAGTTTAACGGGCAAAATATCGTGTGACCTGCGAACCTGACGTATGGGAACGTTTGCAGCTGCCTTCAGAATGATAGTTTACATTTTGATTTAGGAATGAACGAGAAATATGGAATGTCTGGTAGGAACTTACTCTTAAGAAGGAAGGTATGTGAATGGTGTGTGATCCTTATTACATATTACTTGGAGTCTCTTATCAAGAACTAAAAATACGAAGACGTTTATTGAATACTTTCGTCTAAATCTGCATAGCCATTTCCCAACTACCTTCGATGGGGTCGGGCTTGGCTTTAGCTTGATTGTTATGTACCATCTGTCAAGTGTCAACGACAGTCGGGACCAACGACTTGCGTGCTTTCTGAGGCATGGTCACCCATCTACAGACCGACTTCGGCAAGAATTGCTTAACTTATAAGATCGACCCGTGCAGCTCTTATTATTGTCAATAATTTTATACTTCTCCATAAATGCCTTCTCAGCATAAAGTTTCGCTTCTCAGAAAAATAGATGTTGTACGAAGCTCTAATAAATTAGCATAAAGGGAATAATGAAAATGATAAACCAGAAAACGTGGATGCTACAGCTAATAGACGGGTACTGCAAGAAGTCGGCGTCCCTGAAGCATCTCAAGTCGATCCTGTGACTGGTGATAATGCAAGCAGTCGAGAAACTAACAATAATTTTATCGTTTGTAAGACTAAAAACTACAATCAATTTATATGTCAAGACATGCATTTGGAAAAGTGGAGAACTTTAAAATTTATAAGCTAGTTATAACAACATCTATATTCACATTATGGGAGGTCTGCGGATTGCTTGAAGTAGTTACCGCTGCAACACTTTGGATTTTAGTCAGCAAAAGTCTGACTCTCCCTTTCGGTCCTAGCAGAGTGGGAAAAGTTATTTTATAATTCCCACGTTAAATAAAAAAGACGTGAGATGCAATTTCGGTATTAATTAAACACGAATAGTAGATATCATTTTTAGTTACCTAAAAAGTCAAATAAAAATGTTCAATAAATTAATAAAATAATTTCACTTTGCTATGCGCTCAAAAAAGAAAAATCGAGCGTTAACAAAAAAAAAAAACATCCCAAAAAAATTTGTCAAATTTAAACAAGCACGTAACAGGAACGTGATTTGAAATACGTAATGAATTCTGCGGACAGTAAAAATTATGCATCAAAAAGCGTTGCTTAAATAAAAAAATGGTTTCAAATAGTTGGCGGGGAAAATGCAAGTATCTGCCAGTAGTAGACATGATATTTTTTTATACTTTTCGTTTCATCATCATCATCATCATTTCAGCCGAAAGACGTCCACTGTTGGACATAGGCCTCTCCCAAGCGTCTTCACAACGACCGATCCTGTGCGTCTCGCATCCACCGCTTTCCGCGACTCTCATCAGGTCGTCGGTCAACCTTGTGGGAGGCCTTCCAACACTGCGTTTTCCAGTGCGCAGTCACCACTCTAGAACCTTTCGGCCCCATCGACCCATCTACGAGCAATGTGCCCTGCCCACTACTTTTCGTTTAATTTATATGAATAGTCCTCCACCTATTCACAGTCCAACTGTATATATGCCGAGTTTTAGAAATTAAACAAGAGAGACTGTTAAGTCCTCCGCATGCAATCGCGAATTGTCAATGTGACAATAGGATATTTTATTCTCTATGGAAAAAATCTAAAAGTATAAAATTGAGATAGCTTAGGCAATAAGCAGTCGGTAAATGTTCATTTTGGTTCATAAAATAACAAAATTCATGTCAATGTTTTTACTTTTCTAAATTGTTTTATATTAAGCAAAATAGTAGCCACCATGATATTATGTCACAAGGTCATGCATACTAAAAAGTGTCAACTGTCAACTAGTGAATTGTTATGTAAATGTTATTTAAATTTTTGATATCAGCGCATTTGTTTACATGACCAACTGATTGAGCTACAATGCTATATGGTGTCCCTCGTTTTCGTCAAATTGCGCATGGAAATATAAAACGTAAAATTAAAATACGTTTTTATGGCACTTATCGATTGAAATTTAATAATGAAGTAGTTTGTCCCTTATGTCTCATGTAAAAATCAATAGGTAAATAATAAGGAAGAGAAGAAGAGAAGGGGGAGAGGGAGGGGGAAGGAGTAGGTTATTTTAAAAATCGGTAAGTATAATTTCCTATTACGCAATACCGTATTTTCGTGGAACAAACAGTGATAAATTGCTGTATGAGACAGTAACTTTGCAATGTAATAATTTGTGAGAAAATAAAAGCTCCGATATGCGTTTTAGCGAGGCATGCAATCCTTAAAGGGACACAGCAAAGCCAAAGTTACGACGGGTTACACAGGACACCACTTTTGACCACATAAAACACAGCATAAGGACAAGCAGCCTCAGTGACTGTACTTATACGTAATATAAACGTTGAATTTACTGCCACCTCACTGCGATGTCATAGTATTAGATACTATTTTACTTGATATTACTGCTCTCCGTCGCGGGTCGCTCCCTGCATTTTATTACTATCCAGATAGACACGTCTACGGTACTCATAAAATATATGAAGTATTACCAACTAGCTCTATTCACGACGTTTGAATTTATGACGCTCCTAATCTTAAATTTGCTGATATTGCCAATATCTGACTTTATATTTGTAGTTCCACGTTATTACCTTCGACATCGGCTATCATATCTGTACTTACACGTTTTTATTTGACAAATTCGTGAGTTGTAGCGATGCTTCATTAAATAAAGAGCGCTTAATAGAATTTAACAAATTATGTCGTTACGCAGGCTAATTGCGCCATATCTCAAACAGCAGTCGCGCCTACATTTTGTTTTATGCCGCTAGGTGGCGGTAGGTGTACCTAAGGCTTTGTGTACACGGCTGGAGTCGGATCGAGACATTGTGTACGATGCCGCAGCATGCTCCACAAATTGTATTTTCGTGTTTGCAACATTCTTTATGTCCCGACATATGTGTCAGGGCGTCTAGCGAGTATTTTTCGCGTGTAACTCGGACACTCCTTGCAACATCTTGATATTGCTCGCTCGGCTGCTTATAAATTGGTATCTACTTTATTCACTTCGAATAAATTCCTTATCGTTAGCTACTTACGGTGAGATAAGAATCGTGCCTTTTGTAGTGTAGTCGAGCGATATTATGTAGAAATGAAAATGACTTATGAAGACTCACTATAATATAATATCGTCCTCTTTCATTTCTACCTAATATATAACCATTTTGTTTTCCGCGTCGGTTTTTCTGTTTATCCTCCTAAACTACGAATGTATTTTTTTTTTTGCTGGGGTTTTTATTTATAGAAAGAGCGATAGATGTGGAAGGTTTGTGCATACTCGTATGTTACAGGATATTAAATAAGATTCTGGTAAGGTAACCTAGATATTTATATGAAATAGCAAAAAGAAGCTGAAAGTGAATTTTCCTTCAAGCGTAAAATCGGAACTAGGTACTACTAGAAGTCTTCTCAACCTTAGTTCGGTCTTCGTCAGAATTATTATTAAGTTCTCATAATGATTTGATATTTTTAATAGTATTAATTAGTTTATAATTTTAGCTTATAAATGTATTTTATTATTATAAATAACTTATTTTTTCTGTTTGAAGTATCTGTTATTTGTTTATTGTGCAAACCTTATTTTTTTTTTTTTTGTGTTTTCGAGGGGAAACCTTCTAAAGGCGCCTGGATTTTTACCTCACTAAAACCACCTCGGTGATCACCATCAACACGTAGAAGGGGCCCCGTTACCTCTCAAAAGACCATTCTAGAACCCCCTCTGTGCAACGCCTGATTCGGCACATCCGTGAAGAGACTGTATAACGGTCTCCCCTGAACCTCACTGTGCACGGCAGCACGTGATCACTATGCCATCGTCTTCCCTGGAATCACTCGATGGACGAGCAGAGTCCCCACTCTGAGCGCCCGTGGTTTCAAAGTCCCACTTGTATTGGATGGTGCAAGCAGGGTTTCGGCGTGTTAAACATCAGGGCGGTTGCCTCCCCGACGCCTTCTTCTCCGAGTGGGATCGGCTCTTTCACGATCTCACTCAGCGGCCTCCTTCTGAACCATCACCGTCTCACAGAAGGAAGCAAATTCCCTAAAGTTTTCTGACTCCGCCAGCATAGCCCTCACTACTGCTGGCAGAGACAGATCTCGCCCGATCCTGGCCACCAGGACTGGTCGTTCAGTGGCCCACGCTGGACAGTCTTCCAGCGTGTGCTGGGCTGAATCCGAATTGCTGCCGCAATGGTGGCAATTTGCCGTGGCCTCTCGCCCAATTCTGTTCAGGTACTCCCCGAAGCAACCAGTCCGGTCATCACCTGAGTGAGTCTGTAGGAGATGCGCTCCTTTCTTGTCAGCCAGGCTTCGAAGTGCGGCAGAACGGCTTCGACAACGCGCTTGCACGAGAATTGCGGCTGCTGTAGCCGCTCGCGCCACCTCTCGAGCGCGTGTCGCCGTTCTTGCCGCCTCAGCCTTACTACAGCGATTCCCGGCACGCTATTGCCACTTTGGCGCATATCACGAATCCGATTGTAGACTCTCGCGTCCATATCCGCCAGTGTTCAGTGGCGGAAAGCGTGCCAAGAGAGTTGTCGCCTCGAAGGATACCGTTCGGTATCCACGTGCGATGCGGATGGCCATTTTCCGCTGCAAACTATTAATTTTAGTCCTGCAGCGACGGACACCTGAGAGCCTATTTGACCACACAGGTGCTCCATAAAGGACCATCGATCGCACGACACCCGCGTAGAGGCGGCGAACTTCTTCCCGAGGACTCCCGAGGTTTGGCAGTAGTCTGTGCAAAGCACCCACTGCTTTCCCAACGCAGGGAACCAGGCGCTCGAAGTGCTTTTCGAAGCCCCACCGACCGTCCAGAGTTAGATCAAGATACTTTATGTATCGACCCACCTGAACTTGCGTGTCCCCAACTGTCACTGATGAGCTGGGTGGTTCTTTGGTCCTCGGCAGTTTGTGCAAACCTACCTCAGTGTTGTCTTTTTTACCCAAAGGTTGACTGGTAGAGAATGCCTTATTGCATTAAGTCCACCTATGTACCACTACATGAAGTTTAAATAAATAATTAAATAATTTTATTTATTTTATATGCACTTAGGTGGAGCAGTGGTGGCCGAGTGGTAACGGCCTCGACTTACGAGTGTAGGTTCCGGGTTCAAACCCAGCCAGGCGCATTACTTAGTGTAATTAATTTCATCACCACTGCTCTCAAAACGGTGAAGAAAAATATCGTAAGGAAACCGGCATATCCTAGAACCAAAAATTCGAAGACATGTGACATCCACCAACCCACTGGGCCCGCGTGGTAGATTACGGCCCATTCCCTCTCCTAGAGAGGAGGCCTGAGTCCCAACAGTGGGAACATTATAAGGCCGACAATGCTATGCACTTTTCAGTGTTTTTTTTTTCAATTGAAGTTGGTTGTATTTTTTTTGCAAAAAGTTTTTTTTTACACTTTTTAGTTATGGTATCACCACTAAAAAGTACCCCTCAGCCATACTTAAATACCTTATAGCCAGAGTGCTTCTCATGAATATTCTAATAATACGAAACACGGTTATATTAAATTAATTTATTACAAAGTTCCGGTGCCTAATTTCAGGCTTTATCATCAAATCAGTTCGATATATTCCCCCACTTCTTTCAGTCAGTCATCAACTACACGTATAAATAAAGAAATTTTAGTTGTTTTTAGTTGTTACGACAGTTCTGCTGTGTGTGTACATAAAAAACCTACTGGGGCCAAGGGTTGGTTTCTGAAAGGAAAACTTGCCCCTGGGACATAGGCAAAGAACGAACAGGAGTAGGTTTTTAGTCAGTAAAAGACTGACACGCCCTCTCGCTCCACCCAGGAGCGGGGGATGTCATTGGCTGATTATCCCAAATACAAAAAAAAATCGTAGCTCATTTTTTTTCTAATTAGGCAGTTGTCTCTCCATACAAGAATCTTAAAAAATGTGTAGATACCTTAAAAGCAAATATTTCCTAAGAAAAACAAATCACGTTCGTGATATCATTTTTAGTGTTATATTTTAGTGCCTGAATAATAATTGTGTTTGTAATATCTGAAGTGGAAACAAGCTACCTACGCAATGGGTATTGCGAGTTACGACATATCAGGTCTTATTTTATTAGCAGTAAGGTGTATTTTGTAATTTCATAACCTAGAGCTAGCTTGTTTATGAAGGGTATTTTATTGTTGTCTTATTAATTGGCTTGCTTATTAGAAATGGAAACTAGTTTTTCATTAGTACTGTAAAATTAACACAATAAACCTTTTACAGAAGAAGGAGCGTGAGCGAAGCTAAAATAATAACAAGGGGTAAGTAATATTTTAGACACGATCTCCAAGGTAAGCGACATTTTCTGAGGTCGGTCTCAGGATGGGTCACCTTCTTAATATACGGTCACCATCTTAATATACTGAGATTCCTCCGTACCTCAAAAAGCACGTTAAGTAGTTGGTTTCGGCTCTCATTTGAAGACCTGTGAGAGTCGTTAAGGATAGGCAGAAGTCGGGAAATCTTACACCAGTCTTACCCACGCCATAATTATGGCGGTAAGTCCCCTCTTTGAAGCGTGGCTGGAAAGACCTCACGGCATCCTCACCTTCCGCATGAAGTCCTCACCGGACATGGTAAGTTCGAGAGCTTCCTGCATCGGATTCGTGCGGAAGCGACGCCCGGGTGTCTTCATTGTGTGGAACGCCCGGATGACACGGTGGAGCACACGGTAGAGGTGTGCCCCGCTTGGGTATGGCACCGCCGTGTCCTCGTGGAGGTGATCGCTCTCTCGCGCTGGGTCTTTGTACAGGCCATGGTCCGAAGCGAGGAGGAGTGGCAGGCGGTCGCCTCCTTCTGCGAAGCAGTAATGTTAGCAAAGGAGGAGGTCGCACGTGCTCGCGAGGGGACGCGGCCTTCACGCCCTAGCTGCCGGGATCTCCATCCCGATTTCCAGCCACCGTAGGCGCGGGCTAGCGGACGGCGAGCAATGGGTAGCTTGCTGTCCGATCGTCCGGTAACCGTCCGGACCGAGCCCATGTCGTCGACGGTACGTACTGATCCACGCGCGCCTTAAGGAGATAGAAAACCGTAGGGGCCCAGCTTCTGAAAGGAAGACTCGGCCCTGGTAAGAAAGGCAAAGAAAAGAGAAAGAAAGGAACAAGAGTGGGTTTTTAGTCAGTAAAAGTCTGACACTATCTCGCGCTCCGCCCAAGAGCGAGAAATGTCATTGGATGATCTTCCCACCAAAAACACGCGCTTTGAGGGTTCCGTACAAACTTACCTATGTAAAAAGTTCAATTCCGGAATGGGGTTTCGGAAGATTATTCAGAATTTGAAAAAAAAAATTATGATGTAAAAACAAATTTACAGTTTTCAGATTTATTCCTATACTTATGCTATAAGACCTTGCTTTATGCAAAATTTCAGGATTCTGGGTCAACGGGTAGTACCCTATGAATTTTATGTTTTTTGCCACATAAACCAAAGTATCTTTTTTATCGTTAATTTACAAGCTTGATTTTTTTACAGCTTCAAGAGTTCGCAGACTGAGTATATGATTTTAATTTCAACTCGATACCTCCAAGCGTTCCCGAGATAAAGGGGTTTGATAAACAGACAGGCAGACAGATGGACGGACAACAAAGTTATCCTATAAGGGTTCCGCTTTTTCCTTTTGAGGTACGGAACCCTAAAAACGGAATCTTTATAGGGTAACTCGTGTATGCCTGTCAGTCAATCGATCACAGTTAATTTGTTTGGAAACAACTGAAACCATTCAGTTGAAACGGACTCTAGTTCCTAGAGTATACGTAATCAATAATGAGTTTTGAATATTAATTAGGGCACTTATTGGGAATAAAGAGGATAAAAAAATTAATTTGAAACTGAATCGAAAGTATGAAATGAAAGAGCTTGTTGTGAGAGTTTAATTTTTGTTTAATAATTTTGAAACAAGTGGTTTTAAAGTTGTTTATGAAACTAAAAATTGACCTACCGCTTTATCTCAACTATAATTACAGTCTTAAATTAGAAGTTCTGAAAATATTGCTCTATAGGAAAATCTATGAGAAGGAAATAGTTTTAAAATAATATGTTAAAAAATATGTTATGTCTGGAACTTTGGAACCGTTACGGCGCTAGTTCGATTCACCTTTGTTTGATTTTCAAGTTTTTTGACAGAGTGTCACCTAGAATTAGTTTTTTTTTTTAATATGAATGATAAATGATATTTATTTTGTAAATAGGTTTAAAAAAACACTTTTACACGTCAATTTTTTTTTTCGTCATTTTTAACCTAGATGAGGCCGGTGTTTCCTAGCTGACTACCCTGAGAAGAAACACCGAAACAAACTCAGGGGTGGTGTGGTGGTTTGTTGGCATAAAACATATCTATGTAAAAATAGTGTGCTACCCTAACTCTTGTGCTAGGTGGGACCTCCTGTGTTACAGGAATAAGTAAATACAATTGAAATTGCATTAAAAATTGCTTTATTAGACACTAAAAAATTATTTAAATAAAATATATATAATAAAAGATTAAAAAAAATAATAAATATAATATTAAAAATATTTCAAATTTATTTATTTCAAATTTATAGGTATATATATTTTTAATTAGAATTGAAAACTAAAAATTAAAAGTAATGAATAATTGAAATTTAAAAAAGAAGATACAAAATTAGAAATAAAACAATTGCTTTACAATTATTGTCAACTTTAGAACTGAATCAAAAATAATGATGTAACAATATTCCTACGCAAAACAAAATTGAAAATTAAAACGTTCACGGCCGTGATCAAAACATATTTGATTATACAGGTTGGTAAATTAAATCTCGCTTGTTTTCGAGTACATCGTAAAATAGCAAGGTAAGTATCCGTCGAACATTTTAATAACATTAAAATGGCTTCCAAAATGTTCTGACGTTGTATTTAATTAAGCCACCGGACCTTTTGTTCAGCCCTTTACGTGGGGTGTATGCTCCAAAGAATTTTATTGCATGTTATTATTTTCAGACATTGTTCGAAATTGCGAAAAGATGAGGTTTACACTTAAATTTTATTGCTTTTTGTGTGTTAGTGAGATGCATTGTGTAGCCTTATTTAACTATATTCTATATTAGTTTTATAAAAATGAATAGCTGTTCTCGCTAAAAGTGGAGAACGGCTGGACTGATTTGGTTAATTTTGATTTTGAAATATTCGTGATAGTCCAGGGAAGGTTTAAACGGTGACAAAATATGAAAATAAACTAAGCAAGTGCGAGTCGGACTCGCGCACTGGAGGTTGAAGGAAGGTCTCATAGCACACTATGGGAAAAATCTGAAAACTGTAAATTTGTCATTACGTAACAAAAAAATACTTTTTTTGCGAATAGGAAAAATCTTCGTAACTCAATTCGGGAATTGAACGGTTTTCATAGGTAAGTTTGTACGGAACCCTCAGTGTGCGAGTCCGGCTCGCACTTGCTAGGTTTTTTTTTAATGAAATTCTAATGTCGTCGAGTATCAGAAAATAATAGGTACTTAAATTAAAAGAATTCATTCATAAAAAGCCTTAAATATCCAAAGTATAACCGAGTTTATTATTTAGACTTTGATAAAGGTCTAAAGTTTCATTAGGCAGGCAAAGAAAAATTCTGTTCCGCCTGAAGGGAGAAATATAAAAGAAAGTAATAACTAACCTTTAAAAAAAATAGGTACGTTTCCAAAAAATCTTTATTAGCTTTGTAGGTCAACCCTACTTTCGACTAAGGTACAAATTTTAATTAAGACTTGCTTTTTACGAAGTACGAAATTATTTAAGCATGGTCTGTTTATGGAGGCCTTATAATAAAAAAACATACAATCGGCGGCCTTATCGCACTCGACGATTTCTATGAGGCAACCTGCCCCCCTAGCCAAGTTACAACCGTTTCGTGTGGAATTCCGTTCTCCAATCGATAACGCCTCGGTGTCAGCAATTGTAGAAAACGATATGTTGGTAGCCATGTTGACACGCCTGAGTCGGCCGCTCGTTCTACAATGTAGCGTTTGTATAACTATCTATCATTTTGAACGATGTGAACTTGGCTTCGAATTTTCTATTTTTCTTCTCTTTTTCTAGTTTGTTCTGACCACGTGACTACTTTGAGATGATGTCATTCCCATACATTTGATTCGTTTTCGACTAGCGTTAACGATTGCAGATTTGATAACTTGGCTATGGGTGCTGGAATGGACAGAGATTGCCTGGACACAAAATGGGGTTGCACTTAGTGCAAATAAAAAGTAAACAAAAATTAAATAGGTACTAATACTAAAATAGATACATATATACATACAACACACATATAGGCAAAAGAATAAGTAGTAAGAGGTAAACATCACAGTGACAAGTAATTTTTCTTCACAAGGTTTTTAGACACAGGCAGTGCGGGGCAGTGTGTGAGTGGGCTTGTTCCATTTTTGTAAAAAAATGCTAAGTAGGTACTTGAATAAAATAAAGCGTTCCCTCCCTTCGACTAGTAAAATAGACTAGAATTTTCTTTATGATTGCCTACGAAAGTTTGCACGTAATTGTACCTACCTAAAGTGTTTTTTTTTTAAATAGGAAATGATTCAAAAACTCCTCTCACTCTAGGGTGGATTAGGAAGGTGTGTCAGACTTTTACTGACTGAAACCTACTCCTATGTTCCTTCTTTGTCTTGCGTCCCCGGAGTTCCCTTTGGGACAGGAACTGAAATAGGGGTAAAATATACAATTATACAGCCAACAAACATTCAAAATATTTAATCAACGTTTCCCAATACGAGACCAACATTTACAAAGGCCATCAATTGAAAACCTGTATACAGGATGCTTTTTGACAAGACAGGAGAGAAATACTACGAAGAATGGAAAGCCAGGTTAAAAAAAAATGGAAGTGCGAGTCGGACTCGCGCCCTGAGGCTTCCGTCCAAACTTACCTATGTAAACAGTTCAATTCCCGAATGGAGTCTCGAAGATTTTTCCAAATCGCAAAATATTTTTTGTTGTTGTAACGTAACAACAAATTTACAGTTTTATGATTTATTTCTATACCTGTGCTATAAGACCTTGCTTTATGCAAAATTTCAGGATTCTGGTTCAACGGGAATCCAGTTAAATCCAGTTTGAATGGAAGCCGACAACACAGTTAGAAAAGGATAGGACCGATTGTTGTGTTGTTGTTGTGATTGTTATTATTGTTATAAAATATTCAGTAAAACTTTCGTATGCTGTATTTTTCACGAAATGCACGTGCTTATTAGAGGCTATTGCGAGAATCCGATGACATCGCTAAAACACTGATAAAACTTCGATTGACACAGATTTGGTAAAACACCACGAAATTCATACAAACCCTTTTACATTGCAATGGATTAGAATTAAACTAGTCTACCGTGATAAAACAACAGCGGAATGCGACATGGCCGCCCATTTTATGCATTTGTTTTAGTTTTCTTTTGTATTGGAATTGGTGTAAAATAAAGTATATAATAAATAAATAATAATAAATAAACTCATAAAATTTTCTAATAAAGCTGCGGTCGAAATAAATATCATACTGTATAGACAAGTCGATCATGGTCTCAGAGATACTTCGAGTAATGGTTCACTTAATACAGCACAAGAAGAGCTTCGATTGAGACGGAATGCAATTATATCGGGGCCCAGCGCCCGGGGCTTGGGCCCCCAAATATTTGGAAATCAAGGGCCGTTATCTTTAACTCCTTAAGTGTAATAGGGATCAATATGTTTAGGAAATCACTCTCAGGTGGCCTTCGTTTACTTTTAAGTTAAAAAGCTTTTTGCGGATTGGCGTATTTAGATGGTTCGTGGTTTATTTGCAATTTGTTTTTTTTTTTTATTAAGCACTACGGAGATTTTTTTATGATTTGAGAAATCTTTTACAAGCAGTATTTTTTTTTAAACTAAATTTTATTGTAATAAAATATTTTAACTCAACGAAGTTCATACAAAGAACTTTAAATAACACAACAACATAACACGAATCTAAATTATTATCACAGCTAGGTCCTGCCAAGTTGCATAATTGACTCTAATAGCTGTGTAGACGCAACACCCCCGTGTACTTGACAACTCGTACGGAACAATTTAATTGTGTGTCAGTAAAACACGAGAAAAACCCGTGCGAAATACGAAACTCCTCAGAAATTAAAGGGAAAATGTTTTAGTTTCCGATGAAAATAAGTCCAAAAGACAGAATATTTATTCTACAGTTGGACTTGTCCCTAATTGTGTATCTTTCACTGGAATTGCTTCAATTGTTTGTTTTGTGAAGGATTGTCAAATTTGAATAATCAGCCTGAATCCTTTTCGAGATTCAAGAGTTTCTGAGGGCTTTTTGCTTACTTTTCTTGATAAAAAGTTCTTCGGGCAAAGCTGTGATGATTGCCTAGAATTCTAGATTAGCTGACACCGGATCTCGATGGTAAATAAGTTGATAAAAGGTTATTTACAAAAGGAAAGTTTTTGATGAATCAGCAGCTAAACGGGTTTCTGGGAAGTGCTCTTCATGTTTGTAAACGATTGGTAGTAAATAGAACTACGAATCTATTTGTTACAAATTTTATGTGGATTAATTAATACTTTAGTTTAAATAATTTGAACAAAACCCATAATATAATAGCATAATCAACCTTATAATATTCCCACTGCTGGGACTCAAACTAGGACGTTTAAGAGGAATCTAGGAGAGAGAATAGGCCACAATTTACAACGCGGGCCTATGCGGATTGGTGGATATCGCATGTCTGCGAGTTCTAGATACACACAGTTTCAGAACATTGAGAGGTTTGAAACACAAAAATCTGAACATAGGTATGTTCTAATATTCGGAATAGCATAATAGCATAGCATAACCAGCCTTATAATGTCTCTAGGAGAGGGGATGGGCCGTAATCCACCAAACGGGCCCAGTACGGGTTAGTGGATGTCACTTGTTTTCGAATTTTTGGTTCTAGAACATGCCGGTTTCCTTACAATGTTTTCCTTCACCGTTTTGAGAGCAGTGGTGATGAAAATAAATTACACAAAGTAATGCACCTGACTAGGTTAGAACCCGCGATCTACAAGTCATATGTCGGGGCCGTTACCACTCGGTCACCATTGCTCTTAATAGAGTTGACCTTCTGCACTTATACAATAAAATATAGATAGAGATGCTGCATAGAGAAAAATGGTAATAACGCGAACTAGATAACTACTTAAAAAAATAGGTGTGTTTCAAAATCTTTAATTATCTTAAATCATAGAAAATTTTAGGTATTGGTTTTTTTTTTAATTTGTAGAAAATTTATTTTTGAGTTTTCGAAACATAAATTTTATTTCAGAGTTGACCTAATCATAAATAAGGTTTTCAAACACATTTTAACCCTCATCCTCGGAAAGATTACCAGCGAATTAAAAGCCACCCTTTACAGTTCAGAATTAAACACACTTTTAAATTAATAAAACACTCTTATCTAAATCCACCATAGGTACAAACTGTCCAATTTTACAAGCTTGCCAACTTTTCCCATTTACGTGAAAACCTATTAAGGCCGTTTATCCCTTATCTCCATGGCGCTGGATTGATCGCACCATTATAAACCAATAATAGCGTCCATTTCCGTTGCAGATGAGAATGTAAGCATTGCTAGAGTATATAGTACGTTAGTTAGGCTAAACTAGAGACGGACTTAAGGAAGATTAGTACTCCTATGTACTTATATTTATGTAAAAAAAATCACTACACTACTTGCTTTTCTTAATAAACCATTTTTTTTTTTTTTTTTTTCCACATAGTTTATTTTAGATATTACATCAGACAGTAACATCTTCACAAACGTCATTGTCAATAGCAATTTTTAAAAAATATGTAATGTAAAAAGAATACTAGATTTCGCCCGCGGTTTCGCCGGCGCACTTAAAATATAGCCTAAGTCACTCAGGAATAAAACAGCTTTCTATCGGTGTAATAGTACATTTTGATACAAGTGCAGAAATTTTGTCATTACGACCGAGGTGGAATTTGCACGAGCCATAGACGAGTGTGTTATGGAGCCGAGGCCTGCAGTGACAAATCTGCACGTGTATCAAACGACTTTTTTCAATACACTTACGAAGAAATTAATAATCGGGGGTTGACCGGCGGCTCGTGGGGGGCGACCCGCGCCCAGCCTGATACGATACATGTAATAAAATTGTGGTGAGGGAAAGCACGCGCACATTTCTGTACTAGTGCGGAAAACAGTCTATTGCGTGCCTAAAAGCAGTGGGATAAGAGCGGATTTTCGAGTAAGTGTATTGAATAAATTTTAGCAATCGGACTAGTACTTTCAGAGATCAAACAAAAAAACAAAAACTTTATAACATTAGTGTAGATGTGATGTGAGGTTATGAAAATATTAAAGCTTGCAGTGTTTACTTCCTGTAAAAGATATCTCAAGACCATAGACATAGACACATAGACATAGAGATATAGGCTTTAAATGTTGTTTCTTTTTTGTTTTTACATGTAAGTCAGTCATGAATTTCTTTTTGACATTTTTCAGTTTTAGTCCTTATATAAAAGTGGTTTATTTTTAGCAATACACTCCCTTAAATGACACTCGCTTAACCTTCAGCCTGTATACAGTGTGCTCAGTAATTACAATCTCATTGTCCGCTAAGATGTGTATGCATGTGTGTCTATCAACTAGATTTACCGTCACTTGCGGCGCAGAAACACAGCACGGATATTGAACAATTTCCTTGGTGCACGTAATTGCTTTAATTTCTAACATACGTAGCTTCATTTTAAGTATAGAAAGGTTAATACGGCTCTGATTCGAATGCATTCGATTCAAACCCCTTGATTGGATTGCGTTTCCTGCTATTCTTTAATGTAGTTACAGTTTATGAGTTTTCCTGAATCGGTCTGCATGAAGCAATCATGTAGATTGACTATGGGGCACCTATTTCTCTAAGACACAATTTCGTCACACGAAATTCTGCCACATTCAGCGAAAGTTTTATTTTGAGCTCAATTTTTGGGAGAAATATATTCCGTTGAAGATTCACGCGGATTTTTTTGTCTTATTTGGTCCTACAATATATGGAAGGAAAGCCATATTCCTAGGTGATTGTTTTCATTAAGTTATTTATGAGACTTATCTAACGACAATCACAGCATGTATTCTTTTTTACTTTTTCTAAAGCAGTTCTTAATTATTCTGTTTCTTGTTAGAAGCCTTTTTTTGAGTTGTGAAATCATTCAAAGACTTTTATCGCTCTAGGGTAGATCGAGAGAGAGGTTCAGAATTTTACTGGCTAAAACCACACCTGTATTCTAGGACCACGAGTTTCTTTTTTAGAAATTCCCCAGTGCCCTAGCGGGTATCGGCCCTGCTACTGTTTGAGACTCGGGCTCGGTACTTATCGGTCGGCCGGACGGCGAGCTACACATTGTTTGTCGTCCTCAAGCGCGCGCCTATGGTGGCCGGGGATCGTCTTGCAACTCCCAACGCCCAGGGCGTCTCCTGTCGGGTTGTTAAATTTACACAAGAGAGAGACATATCAATTACAAAATATATTATGTACATGGCTACAGCATATTCTGGTTCTATTACTAATCCCTGATAAGTCTTAACTCTATAACATTAATATTCAATTAGGTACAAACCGAAAATCTAATTGATTAATTAATCAATTATGATTGTTTCGGTAATCCGGTTAACATTGAATTGTATCTACATAACGGATTTATTCACGGTTCATGTTTTTATGGATTCGAGACTTGAAAATTAAGTTATACGAAATTTTATGGTAAATCTCAAAATTTTTAGTAAATGCTACAACAGATATATAAGTGACAAAGTTGAGATTTTTTTTTTTAAACGCTTAATTATATCGGATTTAATGTCATTTCATAAACAATGGCCGCACTTTATTATAAATATCGCCAAGCAAGTGTCGCTATTAACGCCATACCTGTAGCTTGCTAGACGCTCCGTGGCACTATTGAAGCGCTTGACTTGCTTGCTGTGCTGGCACGTTTCTTAGTCCCGGACAATTACTGCCATGGCAGAAAAAACACAGGATATTTGCTGTGCCTCAGTGTCGCATTTTTCCCGTGCTCAGTCTCCAATACCTTGCACTTTGGCTGCACTAAATGAACTCTAGGATTCTAATCCAACTAACGATCTGTTTGCGGATGAATAGAAAATGATTCTGTGAAAGGCATTGATGGTCATGTTATTTTTAATTTTAATTGTTTTTTTTTTTTAGTTACTGTAACTAGTTAGGTAGAAAACCGTTGGTTAGACAACTGTTGGTTAAACAACTGTGTAACAGTTGTAATTAATTAACCAAAAAATTCATCCTCGGTTCAAACCGTTTCCAAATCTACAATTTAGAAATTAGCAATGCATACACCGGATAATGATAGCAAGCCGTTGCCATCAGAATTGATGGAGACCGAGGCAGGTTACATACACTGAGGCTGGGCAAGATGCCAAATAGAGGTTGCACAGTCTACTCGAGAAACTTATTACTCAGGCACTATGTACGGGATGCCTGTCTTATTAAATGCATTATTACGATGTAGGTGAAATATTGCAGATGTACAGAATGAGGTTTAAATGGCGCTGCAGAGTAGGAGTGAAAATTACGGGAGTAGAACAAGGCGTAAACTAGATTTTGTAATAAAAAAAACAATAGAATTATTATTTTCTTGATAAAAGTATGATATATATATATATATCACTTTTCATGGTTGTAGTCTTGACTGTGTAAGAAAAAGCTATAGCATTTTTAGTTTTTCATGGTTTTACTCATTTTTAAGCACTGAGAAGAAGTGTTTTGGCAGTTTTGAAGTCTTCTTTATTCAAAACTTAAAGATGTGTATTAATAACTTAATAGTTATATACACTACTAGTTTTTAATTAGTACAAATACATAAAGGGCTTATTAGAAAAGGTCTTGTTATTATATATGCTTGGTATTGTTGTAAATAATATTCATAAACAGCAAGTTATGCGCGTTTGTTAATATCCCAAAATGTCACTCAATTTATGGAAATATTGTACAGGCTATTGATTAAGAATGAATTGCGATAAAAATAGAAAAACACTGCTCGTAGTATTTTCTAGCAGCAATTGTTATGAATGATTGATTCATATATGAATTTACCAATTGTGACAAATTTTCGTGGACAATTTTGGGATTTCGTTTTTTTTTACTTGAGCCTCATTTTTTTTTACTTATTAAAAAGTAGGGGTGTATATAACCTTAAATTAATAATATTTACAAATAGGTAGAAAAATAAATTATTGGGATCAAAAATTCATTCATAATAAATATCAAAAAATATTATATTACAAATTGATGTGTAGACATAATTACATCATTAATTTATACCTCATAATTTTTTTATTTATTATATTATAAAGTCACAATTTTTAACTCTATTCCTTTTAATATAATTTGCCTTTTATTCGTGTTATATATCGATATCAGTCTCATAAAGTTATAGAGATTATTAAACAATCGACATAGTCGCGAAAAAACATTTATTAATTTTAATGTTTTCCTAAAGTGTCTAACCGACATTTAATTATTTTAATCCTTATTCGTATTTAATCTTGCAAATGATTAATTATTAAGGAATAATTATTAATATAATTAAATGTCGGTTAGATAGGCACCTATAGAATATCAGTAGAATACACCATTCTGCAACATTACTAATCCTTCCAACCGAATTATGAACACTGAGGCTAATCTGAACAGAGATTGGTATTAAGCTTAATCTGCTGCTAACATCTCCTAATATTATAATGAAAAAGAGTATACGCATAAACAAGTGCACTCTCTATTACTCTCATAGTCTGATAGGATGGCAGTCCGACCCGACCGGAGAGAGGTCAAGCGCAGGCATAGACTTAACGAGTTTTTCGAAAAACTGGAGTGTCTCTACACCACCAATTTCCAAACTGCGGGCTGCTACAGAGTAATTCTTAACAGAAAGACCCATAAGTTATTTTTACCTGACCTGAGCACTCACGCCGAACAGTCGCACTTGCAACCACGACTCAGTGAAATATCTTACGTGAAGAACAATGGGAACCAATAAATTAATGTTTTTAATATCCGCCTAAACTCATAACCTCTTCTTGTTTCCACCGCAGTCGGTTAAAACAAATGCTTGAACAACAAATAAACGGAGTCGTACTGTAGACGTTGATCCTAAACCTAATGCTATATTGAACCGATTCGGCGAGATTGAGATTTATAACCTGCGCCTTTCAAACTAATGAAGTTATATTGGTCCAATCGTATTTCCACGGAGTATAGTTCACAATAAATAACGGTTTTACTTCGCCTTTATTTAGTTTCTGTTTTAGAGGGAGGGGTGTTATTAAATAATTAAGTAATAGTTGCGTTTTGTTGTTGTTTGTTGCAATGTCGCTGAAATAGGTAATATATGTCTGAGAAATTCTGGTTAATAATTTCTATTCTATATCATTTTATTATTTTCAAACCTACTATTTTCCAGAAAGATACTAATGATATGTTGGGATTTTATAGCGATGTATGTAAGTTGTAAGTATATTGTACCTATGTAAGAAGCACTTGATGAGGTGGTCACCTAGAACGCGATCGATTGTTCCTTTGTGTAGACATGATTGTGTGAATACAAAATAAAGTTAATATAATATGAATTTAATATCGTTTAATTCAAATAAGTCTAATATTAAATTATATACATATATTTACTCTGGACTTATGTGTCTAACTAGCGTTTGTCCGCGACTTCGGTCCTTGTGAATGTCGATTACTGTGAGGGTTAGAACCAGATAAAAAGTAGCCTTAATAGTAAAGTTCAAGCTTACTCCGTAGTAAATTTCATCAAAATTCCAGTAGTTTAACCAAGAAAGCGTAACAGACAGACAGAGATTACATTCACATTTATCATGTTAGGTATGGATATCAACAATAACGATGTAACAATAATTTTATAGCTTTTTATTGATTTAAAAGTATTCATGGAGATTCTAGCACGTTCTTCTCCATGGAGGTCTACGCTTGGGAATATGCAAATAGCTTCACCTTTTTTCTGTGACTCATCGGTATTGACAATTCAAAGTAAATGGTTTAATTGAAATAAATTCTTTGAGTTTCAGATTAGATATTTGTTAATTAGACACGCTTCAGCGGGTCAACGAATTCGTATAACAGGAACACACAAAGATAAAAAGTTAATACTTTCTTTCAAACCAAACCCTATGGGTCAATTGTCAATAAACTTGACAATTGTGATACGGGTTGTGGGGTTTCAGAATAAAACATATTATATTTATTACGATTTCTCGAGTTAAGGCTTGACACTACCGACTCGCTCGGTGGCTAGCTTACAACTGAGGGCAGACTGTCCCCACCACCTAGCGGCCGGTCTATGCAACCAATAACTAAATACTCATTATTTGTATACTATACATCACACGGATGAAGCCGCTGGAAAAATTTAGATATGCTTTTTTAAAAAAAAAATATAAATTAGTGCTTAACTGCAATCCTACCTAATGGTAAGCAGTGATGCAATCGTTGATGGTAAAGCGTATTAGTCTATTCAAGAACACCTAAATTATATCGAATCGAATGCGAAGACCGCAGCAGGCACATTGTTCCTGTCCTTCGATGTACATGATACCGAAGTTAAGATAGTCATACAAGATTTTGTGGCCAATGACTGTAAACATGATAGAAAGAAAGATAGTTCTTTTTTTAGGACAAACACAGTTATACACAAGCACAACAAGTTTGAAGGTAGAAATGAAAAATAAAATAGAGTGCTAGCTGCGCAAAATAGGTCCGGTTCAGCACGAATGCACCGATATGTTTACCTAATCTTAAATGTTAAAATCTAACTTATTATAATCATTTTTAATTTAAGTCGTTATAATCGAAATTAATAATGTAATTTATTGTAATTGATTTAAATTTTAATCACTATGAACGAACTTTAATATAATTTATTGTAATCAAATTTAATTTATCAATTTTAATTAATAATGGAATAGTTTGCGCGAGAGACACTTCCAAAGTGGTAAAATGTCCCCCCCCCGCCCGTAACTTCTAAAATAAGAGAATGATAAAACTAAAAAAAATATATGATGTACATTACCTTATAAACTTCCACCGAAAATTGGTTTGAACGAGATCTAGTAAGTAGTTTTTTTTAATACGTCATAAATCGTAAACCGCAATTTACCTTTTAAGTTTGTACTCAGTGCGCGAGTCTCGCACTTGCCCTGTTTTTTTGTAAGTGATAAGACGCTTAGACGTAAGTTACTAATGTAAAGTTGGTGTTGTTGAAAAGCCATATATATAAAAGGACAAACTGACTGACTGACATATCAACGCACAGCCGAAACTACTGGGACTAGGAGTGTGCAATTTTGCACAAGCCTTCCTTTTATGACGTAGGCGAGCACCAAGAGAAGATTTTTCAAAACTCGCCCCTTAAGGGATGAAACGGGTATCCAAAGTTTGTATGGAGAAACCTAATTTCACACGGGCGAAGCTGCTGGCAGAATCTGGTAATAAATAAATATCTTGTGCCCAGATACTGATTGTCAATAGCTACTCGTACATAGCTCTAGTACTTAGGTATTCAAGTCCTTAGACTAGACAAAAAGGCTAAGCATCAAAGGAAAGAGGTTTAACGCCTGAAAGGAGAGAAAGAAAATCTTTTGTATCCTTTTACGGTACCCAGCCGAACAGTCGAGACTAGCCGCAGATCAAACGTGGTTTAACAGGTGGGATACTAAAAATAAAATAAATAGTGTTTACAATTTTGGGAGAGAAATAGAACTTGGGTTTTGTGTTTTCTGATAGCTGTAACCTGAACGTATTTATATCAAGAGTGAATACTAAGGTTACTTCTAAGTAAGCGTGATCTATCAATGGCCAACAGCACATCATCGCTTTTCATCAATTTAAAATAAAAATACAGTATAGAGCAGTCAGCATATAAATCTTTATAGCAAAAATACTGGATTGAGGCAGACTTAAAAGCGCAAAACGACAGATCGTCAATGATTTTTTTTTCATGTGGGACATTCTGATGATAGAATGATGAATGGGCCTCATCAGAAGGCTTACAGTCACCCAAAGGGCAATGGAACGGGCTATGCTCGGAGTTTCCTTGCGTGATCGCATAAAGAATGAAGATATCCGCAGGAGAACCAAGGTCGCCGACATAGCCCGAAGAATCGCCAAACTAAAGTGGCAGTGGGCAGGGCACATTGGTTGGGCGGTTACCGGATGGACGGTGAGCTACTCATTACTCGTCGTCTGTAAGGGATCGCGGCGGCTGGTGCGTGAGATAGCTAGCAAGAGCGTCAATGATACGATAACGCAACGCTTTGATGAAACATTCGCATCGTAGTCGTGTCGCGCCAGTCTGCGGGAGCCTTTAAACCAAATAAATTAATTCCAAACAAAGAATATTACTTAACGACTTATTTGACGAACAGTCCGTCTCTTAAGAGAGGAACGAATAATCATTATTCAAATTAATATTTCAACATTTTCAACAGGAATTGTGTGAAAAGGTCACAAACTTTGTTCCAAAGTTTGCCAAACAACAGTTCTTGGAAGGTCTGAAGTAGATTAAGATTTGTACTTCCAACATCTGTGACCACTACAAGTTTTTGGGTTCTATGTTATTGAATTGAAAGGGTAACTAATTAATGTTGGGAACCTGCTAGATCGATAAAGTATTTCAATAGAACTTGAAAGTTAGTATATCGCAAAGGTAATTTCATGAAATACAAACGCTTGTAGTTTTCATAAGAAACTGATACTGAATCAAAATAAGCTCCATTTCTGTACATGGTTTTATAGAATCAGTGTTTTTTTTGGGTCAAAGAGTGACTCAGCAATAGTTTAATATAGCTTCATCTGAGCGAAATAATTATCGGATTCGAATCACCATGGAACGCGATGGTATATGCTGATTCGATTGCAAAAGGTAATAATTTCACTAAAATGGTTTAATTTCGAATTAGGTACTTCGAGATTATTTTTAAAAAACATTTTAAAATAAGCATAATCCACTGATAGGGCTTAGGACTCTCCTCTACGAGGGAGAATGGGATTTTTTTCCTCTTTATAATATTAGTATAAGTTTGCCATCGCGGTGAAAGGATTTGCCAATAGACCAAAGTCAATTGCCCAGGGTGCGCCGGACGTAACAGATGTTCGGGAAGTACGTCGCTCGGGGAGGCCCTTTTCATGCACCTCATGGTGAACACACTCTAGCTTAGTGGATACAGCACTTAATGAGACGTGCCGAATATCCACTGGTTGCCTTAAACCGACTATAGTACGAATGCTGTGTCTACTAATCGGCATTGCACCCCCAACAATTCGCAGGACTGTGGCTAGCCGCATAGAAAGGACGAAACTACAAAACGTTCTTCGCCATCTAATGCACAATTACAGCTCGGTGCCCCTGAGACTTAAAAGTCGTAAAAGTTTTGTTGCTAGCGTGAGCTCATCTCAAAGTAACACCACATCGGAGAGATGCGACTTCTGGCGGGATAAGTTTAAACCCCCTGAAAATTTTATCGAGCCTTCGGAGAACCTCTCTGCTGGACACGAGTAGCCATGGCCAATCTGGAAAACTCTAAACAGACTCCGCACCGATGTTGATAGCAGCAAAGACAATCTCCACAGATGGCGACAGAAATTGCCTGGACACAAAGTGAGGTTACTCTTGATGCATTTCAAAATAAGCTAAAAATTGGTGGAGAAACAAAAGTACATACTTAAAGGTAAGGTATACACGTTTCTGTCGTTCCTGACAGGTTTGCCTGTACAGTTGAGTTTTACAGGTAAACCGGAGCGTGTATGCTGCACAACTGTGTAGGTTTCCACACTTGCCCCCCTAGCCAAGTTACAACCGTTTCATTCGATTCTCTTTCGTTTATCACCACGAGTCGGTCACGCCTCCGATTCTTTTGTTCTGATGTCATCTCTACGCTCAGTCACGTCATCAGAACAAAGGAATAAGAGGCGTGGCCCACTCGAGACGATCGATGGAATGAAAATGAAATGAAGATTGATGAGTTCTGAGCTAACATAAAAAAATTATGATAAAAAAACAACTGAATTGATAACCTCCTCCTTTTTTTGAAGTCGGTAAAAAATAAGTTACGACTACAAATAGTATAGCTCATAAATACAAGTAATATTCGTTATTCTGTTTGTCCAAAAAAAAAACCAAAAAGAATTCGTCAATGACAAAACCGTTGAAAAATCCGCACCACCAAGTTTGCGCATCAATCAAAACAGTTCCTTAATGACTAACTTTGCTATTAACGGTGGTTGTTTGCCCGTATAGATGAACGTGCAGGGTCCCTCCCATAAGTCTATTACGAAAGCTTTGCCCGCAAACCCGCCGCCATTTCACGCCGTATTCGATTGGCCTAATTGATCTCCACTTAGGAAACTAACTCCCTAGCGATTACGGAACTCCGGCTAATAGTGATTTAAATGCGTATTTAGAATTATGTACTTACAAACATGTGGATAGGTTTTATAATCGATTTGATAGCAAAGGATGAGATGGTCTGGGAGGCCAAAGAAAAATGGATAGATTACGTCGGAAGTGATAAAGAAAAAGAAGTTAGTGATAGCGTGACAGGTGATAAGATAGAATGGAAGAAAAAAACGTGTTGCGCCGACCCTAAATAAAACGGGACAAGGGCTAGAAGATGATAATGCTTTGATAGTAATTTTAATAAAAATTGATGATTAAAATTTCATATTTGTCTGGTAAAAATATTGTCCAGTGAGGGAGACCAGACAATTTCTGAACTTTGCTTTCTGTTACATCAAATCAATCATGAATGATGATGATGGTGATGATGATCATGATGATGGGGCCGAAAGGTTCTAGAGTGGCGACCGCGCACCGGAAAACGCAGCATTGGAAGGCCTCCCACAAGGTGGACCGCGGGAATGCGGTGGATGCGAGACGCACAGGATCGGTCGTTGTGGAGACGCTTGGGGGAGGTCTATGTCCAACAGTGGACGTCTTTCGGCTGAAATGATGATGATGATGAATCATGAATTTGTTAATCAATGTGCTCTCAAAACGTTTTAAAAAAAGCAATCAAAATCAATTTCTTTTTTCACATAAGCCTACATGGGCGCTTGTGAAACGTCAGAAACTAGTTCCAATTGGCCGTTTTCTATGAAGAAAAACCGACAAGAAACTCCGTTTCGCCCCAACTCCATTAATTGCGAGTACAGTAAGGAATAGAGTTCTCCGCCGGAGTATGTTTCCGGATAGCTACTGCCTGGGGGTATTTAAAGCAAGATAAGTACAAAAACATGTTACAACTTAGTTTTATTTATTCCATCCTAATAAAAAAACTAATACCACTTGTCACTTGTATTTTGTTTTGAATCATATTAATTTTCCATTCATTCTAAATCTTAGATTTGTGGCTGGTCGATTAGACTGCCCAATATTGTGGTATTGTATACAGATGCATGTGAAAAAGTAATGTGCGTAGTTCATTTTAGCTTAATAACATATTTTTTTAAGTAAGTATCTACTAACAAAAATATGGATCTGCTATATCTGAGACAAATAAATTATTATTATTATAAATAATTTAATTCATTAATATCAATAAATTAAATTTGGTACAGTCAAAATATTTTTTAAATATGAGATCAAGCCAAATACCAGTAGTATTAGTTGTTGGTATTAAAATGGAATAAATCCTTTGTTTAAAATTCGAAATCAGAATGTTTCGTGTCATAGCTAATCAAACAAATAAAAATATGTTACGACTTTGTTTAAAATTCAAAATCAGAACTGAAAAACATCGTAGCTAATCAAACAAATAAAGTAGAACCTAATAATGTTCGCCTTTAAGTTTCATAACAAAGTTCAAATACAATAAAATCGCAAAGAACTAATTGTTTGTCTTCCCTTTCAACTGAGAGTCTGTCGAGGAAATTAATTACTACCGCTCATAGTCGACAAGTTACTTTATCATAATATGCTTTATAATTTCTCTCTTTAAACCCTTCATCGCTAGTTATTTCTATTTTTGCTTTCATTCTTTCACATAAATGCTCAAAGAATGATTCTTTGTAAAGAAAATATAATTAGATAATATGCATTCGCAAGCATATAATTATTTCATATTAAAATTACACTATCGTCACCTCTTTTTAGATTAGTTCTTATAATTTCTTTCGCTCTGGATGGAGAGGGCATGTCAGATATGTATTGATTAAAATCCACCCGTGTTCCTTCAGTTGCTTTTTGAGCTCCAGAGATGATTTTCAAGTAAACCAGCAGCACTACCATTGAGGCAACGGTCCTCACGCCCCAACCGCCGCCGGGATTCCGATTCCGATTTCCGGCCACCATAGGCGCGGGCTTGCGGACGGCGAACGATGGGTGGCTCGCCGTCCGATCGTTCGGTAACTGTCCGGACCGAACCCAAGTCGTCGACGGCGTGTTGTGTTCCACGCGCGCCTTAAGGAGATATCAGCAACCGTAGGGGCCCAGCAGGGTCGAGGCCTACTGGGGCCACGGGTGATGCGAAAGTGACCCCCGGTCCTGGAAAAATGCCAAAGAAGGAACAGGAGTGGGTTTTTAGTCAGTAAAAGTCTGACATTAACTCCCGCTCCGCCCAAGAGCGGGGGATGTCATTAGATGATTTTCCAACCCGAAAAAAAAAGCAGCACTACCATCATCTCTAAAGTAATAAATCTCTCTTAAGCTAAATTGAACTCCAATATTTTACGAGTCTAAAAATATCGGAAAACATGAAATTAATATATAAAAATACTTATTTTTAGCTTCCTTGAAAATGGTCTTACAAAATCTCACCAAAACAGGAAAACCAAAGCACGCCTTTTTTAAATAATTCCCGCAAAGACTCCCAGAGCTATAATTTGATTCTGTTTAAAAGGATTCTCTCGTAGAGAAGGGTATATTTATTTCCCATAATACTTCGGGTTTCCATCATTCACTAGTATTTACATAGTAGGCCACTTGGCAATCCTTAGATCATTGAATGCCGGATATTGGTACTAGTGAGTACGGCCTGAGCATTCGATGTTCCAAGCTAATTGGATGGAGCATTCGGATTTATATGAGTCCCACTTCATGACGTACGAACCAATAAAATGAAAGCCGACTGAGTATTCAATAAGAAATCTTTTTCTCGTTACGTTTAATAGACTCTGAATGTGGTAGAGTTGATTAGTTCTAAAAATAATCTTGTTTTTGTGTTAGTTTATGTCTTTATGTAAAGTCGCCAAAAAAGGTCACAATATGATCATAAAATAAACTTATTTAAAAATATATTAATACATCTTCACTTACCTTTATTATACATCTAAATTATTATTTATTTAAAGTTCACCAAAAAAGGTATGATCATAAAAATAGACATGCCTGAAAAAAATATAAATCTTCACTTAATTGTAACTGTGAAAATAAAATTTCATTATACATAAAAGTTTATTTGTTATACCAGGGTGCAAATTTGTTTTTGAACCGCGTGCTCATATTTGATGACCGAGAAAGCGAAGGATTCGAATAAAAAAATTAAAATCCTGAGCGTTAGTGAGAGAATCCAAAGAGCACGAGGTGAAAAATCTTTGCACTCGAGTGCAACACGTAACTTTTCATCTCACCTCAGCGAGGAAATGACATTTAGTCATTCTCTCTTCAAAAAAAAAAAAACATTTACAATCACAAGATACTTTTATTTCAGTTTAGGTATAACTTATAACATTATGATAGGTAATTATTACAGAATAATCTTTAAATCATAACAAATAATACTTAGGTAAATTTGAATGTAACATTGCTAGTTACTTAAGTTGAGTGTAATATATTTGTTAGGTACTGTAATGTTGGTATTAGTGACTTGTGTACTGGTTTTTGGTAAACTAAAAACTTCAACTTAATATTTGTACCAATTCAGCGGATGGCTTGGCGTAAATGTTAGCGAGAGGGCGATTGATAAGTGTTTCGTAACGGCTCATTTTTGATGTAGAAGGGCTAGTCCAAGGATTTGTCTGTTGTTCTTTCAGTGTAATGGCTCCTACGATGCCTTTACATATGTTAGACTTATTTTAGATGGAATCCTCTATGTATCTCTCTACAACCGCATTGGACCCGTGTACAACGGGGGTTCTGGAAGTTCAAGAAAAGTTGCTATTTCTCGTGGGAAACTGCTAATTTTATTAGCATCCATAGGCTGTTTGACACACTTTCCGTTGCGATATTGTAGAAAAAAACGGTTGATTGGAGTATTAGGCGGGCGTAAGGCTTGATATTCCTCAACAATTGTTACGTATTCCTTGCGAATGACTAAGTTGTGGTCTCTTTTTGTCTTTGTATTAGTTAAATTAATTAATAGTAAGTCACCTGAATGTATCTCAATGTTTTTGACGTTAAGTTGTGTTAGTTCATTAGTTCGACATGCTCCGTTTATATCAAAAATAAGAACAATGTGTAACGTAAAGAGTAGATAAATTAATAAAATTGAAATGCATGCATAATTATGCCTATCATCATCTACTAAGTACGATTATGTTTAAGTAGTTGATTAATATATTTAAGAAGATAGTGAATATGCAACTGAATTACTTTTGCTGCCAAATATACGGAACCAGTTGCTCTGAAAACCTTCAATTTTTTTGGTTGATGACCAGATGAGGCTCTTTTTAAAAATGCCACTAATTTGGGATAGATGTTGATATGTATGTCTTTATTGTTGATTTAGCATTGAATACGTACTCCTTAGAGTGCTTGATTTCTTGGCCTCGGATAGTTCAATAAAATATGCCAACAAAACGTTTTGACTCCTCTAGCTAGTCGCCACGTTTTATACATTTCGTTGAGGGAGAAAGCTCATTTGCGCATTATTAACAGTTTCAGTCAATTCTGTTGGCGTTAAATAAACTTCTTCGTCACTTGTATCACTAATTTTAGGTTTTTCACTTGTTTTAAAGTTTCTTGTCTTCAACCTAAGCTATAACAACATGGTTATATTTACTATACTCTTTGCAACATGGTGTGAAAAGAAAATGGCGCGCAAAAAGGAAATTAAAAATAAAAGTACACCAAGGAGGTTCCGAGTTTGAGTTTTACAAATAAAAAAAAAAAGATAAATTTGCCACCATGGAGGTAGAAGTAAATAGGTTTAATGATGTTTTGAATTCACAAACTTAGTGCACACGATGTTCTAAATTCAATTTACTTTATCCTCTAGCGGATAAAAACTGCTTTTGCACTCAGATATCGAAGAGCAAAAATACTCTTTCCGAGATGGGATGACAAAGTTATTTTCACCTCTCTTCATAAACACTCTGACGTTATAAGTACGAAAGGCTGAAATAAAACTAAAGGAAATTTTATTAATAACAAATCTAAAGGTAGACGGTGACAGGCAGCGCCTGCTGCTACGTCGGATATGAGCTACCGGTACGATGCGGATGCATCCAGTAATTATGATCGTCGGCGTTCCAATAAGCCCCATGATAAACCGGCTTGTTGTTATAGCAGATTCGACTCAATTGACTGATCTAGTGAACAATATTGATGAAAATCATATTTTGTGTGGCAAGATGTAAATTGGTGGTGGCTATTGAACAGACAGCCATATTGATTTGGTTACTGGTAAATTAAAAATGTTCACTGAGAATTCACAATGTTTTTTTTTTTAGTTTAGTCTACACATTCCCAATGCTGGGTAAAGGCTTGCCTGAACTTTTTTCAGGTATTCTTTTTTTGAGCCACCTCGAACCAGTCCTTGCGACAGGCCTCTAGGTCATCTCGCCACCTCTTCTCAGGTCGGCCATAGAGACGTCTTTCATCCTCAGGGACCAATTTCGTAGAGACTCTTGCCCAGTGGTCAATATGCATGCGGCTAATGTGATCCACCCAAACCCATTTGAGCCTGGCAGCCTTTTTGGCAGCGTGGTCTTTCTTATTCTGTCAGCTCTTTAGATACCCATAGGGTTAGGTTTGTATAAGTTGTGTTACTTTTTTGGTATACAATAAAGTTTATTCTATTCTATTCTATTCTAGTCTATTCTATTCTATTCTATTCTATTCTATTCTATTCTATTCTATTCTATTCTATTCTATTCTATTCTATTCTATTCTATTCTATTCTATTCTATTCTATTCTATTCTATTCTATTCTATTCTATTCTATTCTATTCTATTCTATTCTATTCTATTCTATTCTATTCTATTCTATTCTATTCTATTCTATTCTATTCTATTCTATTCTATTCTATTCTATTCTATTCTATTCTATTCTATTCTATTCTATTCTATTCTATTCTATTCTATTCTATTCTATTCTATTCTATTCTATTCTATTCTATTCTATTCTATTCTATTCTATTCTATTCTATTCTATCAACATTTGACAGCTCGAGGTTATTGACTTTCTTATTCTTATTTGGAATGCATTGTACAATTGATGTGAATGTTGTGTCGATGATTTTTATTTCTAAATATAAGACGGAATATGCAAACCGCTAAGAATTTTAATAAAAACACGTGTCACAGCAAATATATTCGTCTCTACTCTAATTTTGCATAGCTATCACATATTAAAATGAATTCAAATTTTTCTTAACTCTGAACGCAGTGCGATGAAAAATCGAGTGTTCCGCAAAATAAAATGAGCAAGATTACTTATGTAGATATCAACGGTTTTGCTGTGGCTCAATTTACTAAGAGAAATTGAAATTTAAGACGGTCCACCATTTTCAACTGGAGAAATTTCTTACAGAAAGTAGGTAGAAAATGGTAATCTGTTTAACCGAAGTATTAATTTCAATGGACTGGTCCGTGGTGGCTTTGAATTCGTTTCTTCAGAATTTGCAAAATCGTTCGTAATACGAATCCGATTAGTTTGAATAAAATCTACGAATCAATTCCTAGTCGGAGACTTCGGATCGAGGTGTAATGTATTCCAAAAGTTTGTGGTCTACCAGTTTTAAGTTTACTTTTCTTATACAACGGTCGGATTGAGTTCCTTCAACTGTACTTTTCTTTGTTTAATATGCTTAGTTCAGCACACAACTACAGGGATTCGAAATTGATTTAGTCCTGAGAGTGAATTTGGAAGGAACCGACAGAAAATTACACAACAACGTGGTAAAAGTTATAATTTGACTAACTACATTTCATACGGAGCAGTTCTAAACTCAGTTACAATCACTCGTAACATTTTATTCTCTTTGTAGATAGAAATATAATTTAATCTAGCTCTCGCGTTCAACGTAGATTACTCGTAAAGCGAATATCAGCAGCCATTTGTAACAAAGTTGGCGGCTAGCAAACAATTAGGCGAAGTTACGCTGAGGGCCCACGGGTCGGATCTGTTTGCACTAAGTCCATGTTTGTTGACTATAAACATTCCTCACCGGATATTAGCCCTTGTCCGAACGTGTGGAAGAATGTGCTCGATTCAATGTCTATTAGTTGTTTGACACACTTCTCTGAGGTTCAGCTGGATCAAATACGGGCAGTTTCCAACAGAAAACTATTTTAATAGTCTGCATTGAATTTTCTGTACTAACAATTCTTGAGATTTGGTTAGTTAGCTAGCAATGGACTAACCACTATTTATATTCACTTTTAGAGCAGCTTAAACACATGTGTAAATATTGATATAATATTTTAACAGAAGTTTGATAAACACGTATATAGTACGTGTTTTTTTAACGCTTTTGGAGATTAAAGCAGCCCAAAATATCAGTGTCAGTTTTACGTTTAAAGGGATGAGAAACACAGATTAATATTAATTACATTTATTCGGACACTTCCCCTGATCGCCCCAATTCATAATTACGTTTTTAATTCTTTTATACCCTCATTAAAGCTAAGTCCTAAACACAGGAGAGGTTTAATCTTCATTAGGCGAATGTCAAAAGCACATTATATTTCACTGGACAATGTCACAAAATGTCACATGATCTCGCTTTGTGAATGTACAGTAAAAGAGACATTTTACTATTTCATTTGATACAGATTTGTGTGATAATGTCGCAAGAATATATTCACGTCAGATATTGACATTTCCTTCAATAAGAAACCTATCAAACGTCGGAGGATCACAACTTATTACGGTAACAAATGAACCGATAACAATACAGTCTTATATGTTTCTTAACAAAGACGTCAATTTTAACTAGAGCTGAGAAGATGGTGATGATTTTCCTTTGTCGTCTGTAGGTCTCGATAAAGAAGAGGACGGGGGAGATTAAGTTATGTTGGTCGCTGTACATTATGTCGTTGTAGGAGAATTCATATAAGCTACGGGCGCCTTCCGCCGCGACGTTCGTTGTTATGGTGAGGAAATGGACCCCAGTCTAGAACGGAAAAGTGAGAATTCCGTGTTTCCTCGCGGTTGTGTAAACAACTAGCAGACAAATGATCATTACGATTAAGGCGAGTATTTTTATATCGCCTTTATGTTATTACCCCATTTTCAAGACCGTTTTCTGTGCCAAGTATTGGTAGGAAAGTTTGGGTGCAACTCTCATTCAAAACCGATTTGGCTCAAGTTACCTAGGATCAGACAATTTTCAATATTCATCACGATGCGGTGAAAATTTATTTAGGAATATTTTTTAAGCTTTTAATCCTGATAAAAATAGAGAAGGTTGAGCTATGCTATTAGAGCCCTGCTGAACTTGGTCCGGACAGTTACCAGACCAAGCCGCGGACGCCGACGGGAGCAATGGGTAGTTCGCCATCAGCAAGCCCATGTAGAGCGTGAAGCTAAAAAGTAAAAGGTTGAAAGTGGTAGTAATTTTATTGCAAAACTTAATGTTCTGCAAACCGCAGAGTTTTGTTTTCTTCGTTTGTGTATTAAGGGTGGAGTTGAAAAAGTGATCGTGCATTTGTTCGTTTGTGCAATATCATCACGTTGTTTACACGGTGGAAACAGTCAGCGGTAAATGTGTTTGTTGTTGGAAACGCGATAAAATGTTTTGTAATTTCGCTGTCTTTCGAACTTCTGTTTTTACGAGCGATTCCGAATTTTGCTAACTCAAGTTTTATAGACACGCTGAGTGCTGTCACAGAATTGTTCATTTTCATCCGCAATTCCGTTTTATATTTTTCCGGATTTTTAAGTTTTGACAGTATTCTCTTATTTATAGACGAAATCTTTAGTGTGTTTTGAGTTCGTTTTATTAGAACTGATTCATGATGAACATTTTTAGGATTCCGTACTTCAAAAGGCAAAAACGGAACCCTTATAGGTTTGTTGTCCATCTGTCTGTCTGTCTGTCAAGACCCTTTACCTCGAGAACGCGTAGTATCGAGTTGAAATTAAAACGATATAGTCAAGTCTGCGGTCCCTTGAAGCTGGGAAAAAATTAAACTTCTAAGTTACGACAAAAAAAAGATACGTTCATTTATGTCGCAAAAATCGTAAATTGAATTTGAAGAATCCTATATTCTTACCGTTGACCAAGAACCCTGAAATTAGGCATGAAGCAAGGTCTTATAGCACAAGTTTCCTATACTTGTGCTAAATCTGAAAACTGAAAATTTGTAGATACGTCACAAAAAAAAAACTTTTTTTGTATTCGGAAAAATCTTCGAGACTCAATACGGGAATTGAACTATTTACATAAGTTAGTTTGTACGGTGCCCAGTTTTTTTTGTTATTTTAGTTTTAAAGACAAAAGTTTTGTTCTAAATTCCTATATAAATGAGATAGATAAGAAGTTTTATGCTTTAGACGAGGAGGCCTTACGAAATAAATGAAAACGAAAATATTTTCTCAATTTTAGTTTTGTCTCCTAGCCAAATAATATCTCTGCCAAACTGGATTTGCCTTTTTGTTTCATATAAAATATATTTCATGACATTTCTTAAACAAAGAATTTCCATCTTTGCTGAATTTTGTTCACCAGGAGATTGTAAAATTTTCACTTTTGTCAACTTTTTCAAGTGAATGTCTCGAAAAGTATTTTCGGAAGTCGTACTTGTAGAATAAAGTACGAGAATGCTTAAATTTATATCATTGCAAGTGTAAGATTTACGGTGAACGTTCCGTGCGTGGGGGTTTTCTAAAACGTAGTAGATCTTCTTTATTTATGTTTACAGCTTATACCGGCCGCTTCCATTTCGTATATAGTTTGAATCCGTTTATCGGATTTCGAACACGTTTCGGTCGAATCCCATATCGGTGGACTTGATATATAAGCGTGGCCGGGTACCCTTATAAAATTACCGCTGAGGAAAGAATCGCTACGAATGAGGATACAATAAGAATATTCAAATGGCCGAGATCGCTCTCTCATATGAATATAGAAAGACGTTTATTTATTCGAGAGAAAAAAAATGTCTATTCATCTACTAGATTTTGACTATATATTGCCTCTTGAGAGAAAATTGAAGTTGAAGAGATGGAAAAAGAATGGTAGATTCTATGATGTGCCATGACTACAAAGTACAAATTTGCTTAACCTACTGACAATGACGAACGCTTGCGTGCCCAACGATACAGGTGTGGCAATTCATACCGTATTATCTTTTCGTACGTTTTTATCTTAGCAAACATAGATAACCTAGCTAACGTTTATCTGGTGCGATAAGTTAGCAGTTACTATTCGATCGAGACAGTGAATGGACAACACTATTTTAGTGTCTAAATATAAATTTGTTTGTGGAGTTAAGTGTTATTGAAGTGTGATGGCCGGAGCTGGTAGGGGAGAGGGCAAGGGCCCAATGGTGGGCAAACTGGAGTCCCAGATCTATTGTATGAAGTACACATTGTTTTGCTTCAACGTCGTAATGTGGGTGAGTACGTATGGCGCAAATTGAAAACGTTGTTCGATTTTCCGTTTTATTTTCTAGACCCGTTCTGGGAAATTACTTTGGGGGTCGATTTGCGAACGTTATGTTAATAGTTCGTTACGAATGTAATGGAACTTGATATTTATTTCATGTCACGTTTGTTTAAGCAGTGAGCGGGCTTTGATCCTACTCGTATGACTCATAATGTGAACGCTTATGATAATTCAGCTTCGGAGAATTAGAACTGCTAATCTATTGCGAAATCCTTTTTTTGACGAAGGAAATCATCAATCCTCTTAGGTTGGAGTGAGAGGGAGTTAGTTACTCTTTGCGAAAGCCACGGTAGGCAGCTCTTACTAACAGACCGCAGGCCTGGCTGGCATCAACCCTAACTATTCAAATCAAAAATCTTGCGTATATCATTTTGAGAAGCGCTTGGAACACAACGCGCTACGTCGTCCTGGGCTACCAATTGCTCGCTGTTCGCAAGCCCGCGCCTACGATAGCCTGGAATTGCTGTGCGTTTCCAGCCCTGCGTTCAAAAATTATGTTAGAGTTGACTGTAATGACGTCATCAAGGTAGATACCTTACGCTCGCAGTTTTGAACGCGAACATACGAGTTCAACTGTCAATGTCAAGCAAGTGTCTTTTATGGCTGCTTACACCAACCTACCCTGCTCGGAGTTAGTGTTAGTTGGGTTAACTCTAGGGTAGCTACTCGAGTTACAAAAGAACGACCCTGGGTTGCAACTCGAATCATTTTTGATTGGTTGGAGTAGCGACTCTACTCTACTCTGGTTATTTGAGGACGCAAGGCAGCGGGAGTCGGAGCGTGAGACTTGTGTCTTCTTCCCAGTTTCATCTGCTTTACATATTATGAAATCCTATGTATAAAGTATTGCATGTTTTCACTAGTACAGGTTTAACTTATTTAGGACAAATGTATCGGTAATATCGAGATATGAAGTCCTATTTTCCGTTATCATTAAATTATGTTGTTGTTCACAATGATGGCCAACGATTAGCACGCGAGTGCTAACTCGCTGAGTATTGCCAGTCCGTGAATTTTTCATGCACCGTTTAGTAATTTGTAAACAGGACTTTATGACTCACAAATTTCATAGGGTTGCACTCGATAAGTTTAATTATGAACATAGTCATTTGTTTCTAGGTTTTTTATGAACTAGATAGCGCAAACTATGTACCTAAGTTGGTTAATTTACTATTTATATATATTATTTTAAGTTTTTTTTTTTTAAGTTGGGAAATTATCCAATGACATCTAACGCTGGAGGGAGGGCGTGTTAGACTTTTACTAACTAAAACCACAACTGTGTCCTTCAGTTTCCCTTTGCGTTCATGGTTTTCTTTCAAAAAATCCGCACTGCCCTAGCGGGGCGCGGGCTTGCGAATAGCGAGCAATAGGTAGCTCACTGTCCGACCAGCCCAAGTCGTCGAAGGCGCGTATTTTTCCACGCGCGCCTCAGGGAGATTACAGCTAATCGTAGGGGCCCAGCAGGGTCGAAGCCTACTGGGGCCACGGGTAGTGTGAAAGTGAAACCCGCCCCGGGTCCCCTAGGACGAAGGCAAAGAAGGAACAGGAGTGGGTTTTTAGACAGTAAAAATTTGACAATATCTCTCGCTCCGCCCAAGAGCGGGGGATGTCATAATATGATTTTTCCACCGAAAAAAAAAACTGTCCCAGCGGGCATCGGCTCTGCTGGGGCCCTACGGTTTGCTGGCATGTCTTGAGTAATTTATAGTTATGGACAATTTTATTAGTTTTTGACTTGAATACGATATTATAATTCCATAATAGGAGGCAGTTCGAAAACAAATGATAACACAACCGGAGGATCCAGTTTGGTGTTTCAGTGATCTTTGATAGTATAGTGAAGGTCGATTCTGGTTTGAAATTAGTTCCATTCATGGAAATAAAACATTGTCAGTTTTCACTATAACTGTCGTGTGATTCCATCATATTTTCAGGACATATTTCTCAGTGATATTATTTTCGAAAAATGTAACTTTTAAGGTTAAAGACCTTAAAAAGAATATTTATCGAATCATTAGGTACGTTTGAAATATTTAAGAAAGTAATATCTTTTCTTCGTTTGATCTGTAATATACAATTAGGTAGGTACTAAAAGTTGTTAGGTTGCTTAGGAAATAAATTGAACACAAACATAATACATGTTTGGAGTTTTAATAATATGTAATCATATTTTGCAATCGACTGAAATATATTGAGCTTGTTGTAACTAGTATTAGGTACCTAAAATTGTTCATCTGTATATATAAATAAAAGAAGAAACTGACTGACTGACATATCAACGCACAGTCGAAACTACAACACCTAGGAGCGTGAAATTTTGCACAAGGTTTTCTTTTATGACGCAAGCGAGCACTAAGAGAGGATTTTGTAAAATTCACCCCATAAGGGGATGAAACGGGAGTCCAAAGTTTGTATGGAGAAACTGACTTTCACGCAGGCATATTATAAGTGTTATAGTATATTATACTAGCTTCTGCCAGCGGCTTCGCCCCCGTAAAAGTAGGTTTCTCCATACAAACTTCCAACACCCGTTTTACCCCTTAAAGGTGGAGTTTCGTAAAATCCATTCTTAGATATCTACACCCTATAGGAAACTTACCTGCCAAATGTTAAGTTTGTAGGTGGTATAGTTTCTGAGATTTTGTGATCAATTAGTGAGTGGTATTTCGCTTTTATCTATATATTATATTAGTGTTATGTAATTATGTTCCTCCGTCCCATTTTATTTGGGGTCGGTGCAACACGTTATTTTCTTCCATTCTGTCCTATCACTCGTCACTCTATCACTAACTCCCCTTTCTTTCATATCACTTCTCACACAATCCATCCATCTTTTCTTTGGCCTCTCTCTCCCTCTCCATCTATCCACATGTAAACTCGTACATAAATTGAACAATTTTTTTTTCAATGGTGTTAAATAAATACATATTTTTTATTAAATTCATGATATTGATTACAGCGTGATATCAACAGCTCACCTAAAATAAAGGGCCAGTACAAAGAATGCGTTATCAGCGACTGATAAGCGGCCTGTCCTGTTTTCCAAGTACAAGTGTATACATGTATGCAGTCATACACAATGATTCATGAGTTTCATAAATAATTTGTGTGTGAGTTATAATTTTGAGATGTTATAGCTTCCGTTTTTATAGTTCCTGGTTTTATCTTGAGAAAAAGATGATTAATGCATTGTTTCCGTTAATTTTATTGTACCTACTTTATAAGATGGGAAATCATTAACTAACTTCTTTAACTTAATTTGAGTGGAGCGAAAAGGTTTGTCAGATTTTTACTGACTAAAACCCACTTGTGTTCTTTTAGTTACTCTTTACATTCGTGGTGCTTCTTTCAAACAATCCACTGCATGTCAAACGAATTTTTATTTATTCACAAATGTTTTTTTTTTATTCACAATTTTTTTTTTTTGTTTTTAAAACCTTGCTGTGTTGCTTCGCGTTTCTCGACCACGGTTACGTTTTTGAGGATCTCACAGAATCATTTTTCTCTAAGAATTATTTCAGGTTTAACAATGTGTATACCTCTCATTAATGGATAGGTAGGTAACACAGAGAACGTCGATGAGTTTCCCTGTTCTTTATCCATAATTAACCAAACTATTTTAATATAATAAATAATATTACTAACTAATTATTAAATTTTAGTCCTTAAGTAAGTAAGATTATTTACTGATTAAGGTAAAGCAACACAGGGCACACGTGTGCCACGTACGCTGATGTGGGCACGTCGGTCTTCTTACATGTTATATGGCAACTAGACTTGTAGAGCTACATTAGATCCACGCCACGCGGCGTCGTTCTACGAAAAAATCAGGCGTGGTCCACGTAGGCGTCGATCTAATGTAGTTATAGCTTAATGTTATCATGTTAGAATGCTCATGTTAGAATGATTGGCGCAGCTGACATGCAGTCGCGAACTTCTATCTACGGGCTCCTCGCTTACAGATAAGGGCCTATTACATTATTCGATATTCAGACAGTCTTAGTCGATGTCGCGTAGTGTAATAAGGGTTAGACCGGTCTTACTCGGAACAAAAAAATAAGACTAGTCTGAATATCGTGTGCTGACTACCGCGTAGTGTAATAGGTCCTATAGTTACTCCGGGTCTGAATGTATGTTTCTGAACGCATTCACGATGCAGAAGTAATTTCTAGTATGGTGCAACGTTTAAAAAAAGAATTATATAAACTTATATAATGTTCATTAAAACAGTTTTTATGAAGCATGTATTTTCTCCAACGTTACATTTAATTAAAATTTAAGCACTATCCTTTACAGAGCTGACATCCCAAACATTCAACGACATTGGAAGTTGTTGCAGTAAATCCTCCCTCAACTTAAAACTATTTACCACTACCACGAAACTGTCAAAATCAGACCACAAGCTCATCTTGTTTATAATTTATACAAGTAGTAAAGTTAGTGGCAAGTAACAGACATTAGCGACACGTGGTGAGGGCGTCCGCACTAAATCTTGGACTTGCAAGTACGTACTTGCAAAGAATAAGGATGTGTAGAAGCGTCACCTCTGGTTCGAATGTCGTTTAAACCGCTATTAGTTAATTTTCGTTCAATCCCGACTTAAGGGATTTTTGATGTCAACTGTCTCAAGGTTTGATGATTTGCGACAAGACTGAGTGAGAGGGTTTACCATCATTTCAGTCGAAAGACGTTTATTATTATGTAGAGGTCTCCCCGACTCTCACCAGGACATAGGTCCACCTTGTGAAGACCTACCAATGCTACGTCTTCCAGTACACGGTTGCCATTCGGGACCCTTTTGGCTATTCTGCGAGTTATGTGCTCTGTTCAGTGCCACTTAAGTTTGGTAATTCTTCGAGCTATGTCGGTAACTTTGGTTGAAACATAATTATATTTATGTTTTTTACTGCCTAATTCGGGCGATGCGACGCTTTCATTCATTCTCGCCTCTAAAATTAAATGGGTCATATTGAATTAACAAAAAAGTGATGTACCTGGGGTCTACCTTGCATTCGCCATTTGGAGTCTAACGACCCAGTTTGTTAGCCAACAAAACTAAAGTAGTATGTACAAAGAAACTGACAGATAATTATATCTATTACTGGCGACTTGGTGACCGTTGTCATCAAGTCAAAAATATATAGGACTGACATAATTTGGACCGTTCCAATTCCAAACATTTTACTGTTACGACAATTACTATTATGACTGTAGCCAATAGAATGTCAATAATTTCTCTACAGGCCAAGGTGCAACTAAATTGAGTTGAGATCAATCAATTGTGGTGGATTACAGCTGGATTACGCTCAGAAGTGTCTATCGACAGTGATCAACATGATTTAACTATATATTTATATTATATCATTTGTGATCCAATAGCAAAAGTTATATCCACTCTTCCTCGTATTCTAGCCGCATCAGCTCATGCAGAAATTAAAGTTTCATAAGCGTCCTTATCTATTACCTGGATGATCTATCTGCCCTGGATCTATAACAGACATCTCTGATGGCAAGTGTTCAGATTAAATAAAAGGGAATGGAATCATAGCGACTAATACTAATTCAATACTGGGCAATTAGTACCCACAAAATCGATAGATGGCGTGGGCGTTGAATTAAGTCGCTATGGTTTCGCTACCACGCGTAATATAGGCTAGGTCTAAGAATTTTGTTTTTTGAGAGCCAGTATATACTCAAACATTGTGATTCGGTTTAGGTACTAGTTTCATTATACGCGATTAATTACCAGTCCAGTGTTTTGATTTCGCTACCCTCTCCAAGTCGACCCTCGGATTTCAAGATGATAGACAAGGTTAGAAAATAATGATGCATGAGAAGAGCCCACATTACATGAAGAAGGGATGGGATAAGGCTAGCCAAAGACAGGGAGCGAGGGTCTATTCTACATATATACTTTGCTTAGTCTATGGTACTTGCAACTTAGCAATCTACAACTTGCTCTTGACACAAGGGGCATTGAGCCCACTTAATTAATGAGATCAAATAATATTGTGTAGATATGTACTCTTAGGGTCTGAATAGGGTGAATTGATTTGTTCCCAATTTATTGATACTGTGCCGTGTCCTGGGAAGCCAACCAATCTGCTACTAAGCCTTTTGCAAACTGTGTTGGGGTCGGTTTCCAGTCAGGCCGGATTCAGCTGGATATTAATATATATATATATATATATGTCGTGGCCAGATCTTAGAAATTGATCACTTCATGATATGGCCAAGTGAAACTGGCCAGATCATTTTAAACGTTAAAGTTGATCTGTCAATCCTCGTTTGGTCTACTATCTTTATAGTGACCTTATAGTATCATAGAAATCCTACATCAATGATATGGCCAAACCAGGTTTAAACAGTCTGGCACTGGTTTTACTTACCATTTCATGAATCGATAAATTCTAAGATCTGGCCACGACATACATAAAAGCGAAATACCACTCACGGATTAATCACGATATCTCAGAAACTATAACACCTGCAAACATAAAATTTGGCAGGTAGGTTACTTATATTATTATAGACAACCTTATATTAGAGAAACCGACTTTCACGCGGGCGAAGCTGCCGGCAGAAGCTAGTGTTTTATATGGAGTAAATGCCTATCTGACCTTCAGAACTCAGTCTTCAGTACTGCGTATTCTTTGTTACGATTTGTTAGTTTATGACTATCTCGGCTGTCAAACATCTAAAAAAACAAGTGAAAAAGACGTTAAGCTGTTGGTCCCGGCAATTAATAGTCTGAAGCCACACTATTTGACACCAGTCTTGCAAATGAGTACTGTGTCACTCAGTTACTAGGTTGTGGAGGACACATAGACAGTTACTCAGCTACATCTGGAGAAACTGGAAGTTGACCCCAAATAGTTGGGTAAAGGAGCAGATTGATAGACCATAACCCTCATAGGGTAGATCGTATAATAATAATAATATTCTTTATTTAGAGTAATAAGAAAACTTATAAAATATAATGTTAGTAACAAAAAACAAACTTACAACTATGTTTGTGACATAATCACGATAGCAAATTACATCAACACACACAACAAAGTAATCATTGCTTCAGCATTCCAGCTGAGATACTGGAGCAACGATTTACAACACAGCAGTCCAATCTGTCAGCAATCATGCCTAGGATACTGCTAGGACTGGCTTGCACCCTACACACCAAGGACTATATAGTAGTTTTTTTTTTCGGTGGGAAAATTATTCAATGACACCCCCCGCCCCTGAGTGGAGCGGGAGATAGCAGCGGGAGTAGATGCTGGGCCCCTACCGTTTTGCTGACATCTCCTTGAGGCGCGCGTGGAACACTACGCGCCGTCGACTACTTGGGCTCGGTCCGGACGGTTACCGGACGGTCTGACGGCGAGCTAACCATTGCTCGCCGTCCGCAAGCAAGCGCCTACGGTGGCTGGAAATCGGGATCGGGTTCCCGGTGGATGGGGCGTGAGGGCCGTTCTCTCGCGCGAGCGGTCGCCTTCTTTGCTAGCATTACTGTTTCGCAGAAGGAGGCGACTGCCATCACATATAGTAGTTAGCCTATTATGTCCCACTGCTGGCAAAAGGCCTCCCTCTCCCAATTTCACATGAGTCTGTCCTCAGTTCTTGCGGGTCAGTCCCTTCTGTAGTTGTCAAGCAAACAATGTCGCCTTACGTTTAATGAAATCTAATAAGTGGTTCTTTTAGCCCACAGCTCGCACGCACCATAAAAGGCTAATAAAATAATAAAAACAAACATAAGTAAAATAAATCAAAGATAGCTATTAGGCTATTAAATTGGACAAATAATCTTGTTATTCAGTCTGTTTCATTCATTTAACTTTCAATATTTAGGTACCATTATGCCGAGGAAAGGTCAACAGAAAATTATGTCTAGTATTTATTATTGACTAAAATTTATTCAACTGTATAGAAACAGAAATGATACCAATTTAATATGAAAACCCTTTTGATGTTCCACTATAGAAAGTAAACACTGATAGTAATTGAGCCAAGAGCGGGTGTTTGAATAAGAAAAGAAGTGTTGTTTTAAGAGGTAAAAATATTCTTTGCATTGCATTGTTGGCCTTATAATGTTCCCACTGTTGGAACTCAGGCCTCCTTTCTAGGAAAGGGAATAGGCCATAATCCACCACGCGGGCCCAGTGCGGGTTGGTGAATGCCACATGTCTTCGAATTTTTGGTATATGGACATGCCGGTTTCCTCACGATGTTTTCCTTCACCGTTTTGAGAGCAGTGGTGATGAAATAATTACGCAAAGTAATGCGCCTGGCTGGGTTTAAACCCACTACCCACAACTCGTAAGTCGGGCCCGTTACTACTCGGCCACCACTGCTCAAAAATATTCCTAAAAGTCGTAAAAATATAATTTTTACGGCATTCAAATCAGTTTTAAAGCCACTACGCTAGAACGCTGGTATAGCGCGAGTATCATGCCATTTGTAATCTCGGCATCCGAGTCGTTTTTACCAGTGCTCACTTATAGATGTTTTGTCATCAAAAACAAAACGAAAAGTCTCAATTATTCTACCTTTTTCCGTATTCAATAAAATCAGCAAGCCGTTACACAAAACAATAAACATCTGCAGCACTTCAGCTCCACGTTAATCACCCGAGCTGTTCAGCGTGCACTATAAATTGGAGAGGGAACCGACGCCAAAAACTGCGGGTCGCGGCTTCAAGAGCCACTCGAATCGCACCTGAGCACCCGTTAAGGTGTTCTTGCAATGAGAAATAATTGCCGAAGTTACTGACTTCGTATCGAATAATTGACTTCTGGATTTGAGCCAAGACGAATGCAAGCGTGATTGGAGTCTGGTTTTTGATTGGTGGTGACGTTGTTTATGCAGCTCGATTTGTTCTTTGTTGAGCTTAAGGGTTTTCAGTAAACTGTGTTCCTTTTTGGGCAATTTTTACCTAATTCACTTGGAAATTTAACAGATATAATTACATTTTTAATTAAGACGCGCGGCTCAAACAGACTTTAGCAAACCGTAGGAGCCCAGCAAGGTCAATGCCCGCTAGGGCCCTAGGGAATTTTTAAAAAGAATACCCGTAATCCTAGAACACAAGAGGTAACTAAAGGACACAGGTGTGGTTTTAGTCTGTAAACAAATTTATTAATAATTGATTACAATCTAGACTAAAATACTAAAAAAACAACTTAACTGTAACTCCATTTATTTATCAAAATATAAATATCTATAATAAAATTACTCATACAATATAAAAATTATAGCCCTCTAACTCTGCGAAGACCTCTCGAATGGGTACTGCATTTAACTAGTGTCAAGTTTAGAAAGTATTTAGTTTTTTTATATAGAATACAGTTACTTTGAATTCCATTTGAATTCATTTCTTCTAATGCTTTTTGCTTTATTTGGCAGCATATGTTTCGAGTCAGCCTTCTTGGCAAGTTTCACTAAGGTAGTCAATACTTCCATAAAATTTCGGCTCCATTTTACCGAGATCGCGCCTGCTTCAATGATTCCACGCATTGTCCAGTGGTATAGACGTTTGAGATACAGAACTATACCAATTTTATAAAATGTCACAATATCCGATAGGAATCAATTTACGAATAAATAAATCAACCACTGAATATCACTCGAAAAAAACCACTAAAAACTCTTGGCAATAAATATCGCTCACACAATGTCATTTTTTCTACCCTCTTCTTCCATTTTTATGGCTGAGCTATTATAAAATTATGACGCAACTATCATGTCACATTTATGACTTTAGAAACTCTAAATTCTTGATGCAAACTTGTCCAATTTGGACCATCTCCAATTAATTTTCTACAACTTTGTCCTTCGTTTGGTCTTGAGTTGTAATAGGTCAGTCTGAATATATTAAAATGTCTGAGAGACATTGTTTGGTGTCATTGCTATCATGTTAATGACTGTTGATTCTTTTTATGTATCTTTGTATTGTATCGTACGTCATATACAGTCAACATGGTAGCGGGGCTGGCTATTCAAAGTAGATAAACCACTTGCTATGGCTGCGAAATATTTCGAAAGAGTCACTAAGGCCTTGGAATAAAAAGGGCAATAAAAAGAACTTGATTGAATTGCAGTAAAAGTCTGATACTCCCTCTCGCCCAACCCAGAGCGAGAGAAGAAAGAGCAAAAAAGGTTCGGTACGCCAGAATCATCCATCGATGAGTCTTTTAATGAACTTTCTGAAACCAAAGGTCGCATTATTTCTTGTAATAAGCCACCAATTTTTCAGTATGAAAGAGAACTGCGTATGGGACAGACATTACTGTTTCTTTTTTAGAATAAAATCATGACCAGAGACTGCATTAATATGCCAGTTCGGATTTATGATCTTCTTCAATCTATTTCTTCTTTTTTTATTGTTTTAGATGCATTTATCATCACCATTTCAGCCGAAAGACGTCCATTGTTGGACATAGGCCTACCCCAAATTTTGCCACAATGACCGGTCCTGTGCGTCTCGCATCCATCGTAATCCCGCGACCCTCAACAGGCCATCGGTCCACCTTGTGGGAGGCCTTCCAACGCTGCGTCTGGTGGTCGTGGTCACCATCCCAGAACCTTTCGTCCCCATTGACCATCTGTTCTGCGAGCAATGTGCCCTGCCCACTGCCACTTAAGTTTGGCGATTCTTCGGGCTATGTCTGTAACCTTGGTTCTCCTGCGGATATCTTTATTTCTGACGCGATCACGCAAGGAAACTCCGAGCATTTATGCATGAGAAAAGTTTTTGACATTGAAAAATTTTAGTAAAATGTGTACTAATATTTTAAAGGTGAAAGTTTGTACATATACATACGTGTTGTACATTTGTTACTCTTTCACGTTCAAAGGGCTGATTGTATTTGCAGAAAAGACACACGGGTAGACCATGTCCTGAAATAGTACATGAAGTACTGTTTAGTACCGAGAGTATGTTCCTTAGGGCTTTTTCAAAGTTGGTAATTAGCGAATGAAAAGCAGTAGGGCGAGAAGGCGTGTCAAACTTTTACCCACTCCTATGTTTCTTCTTTGCCTTGCGTTCCAGGACCCTGGGTTTCTCTTTTGGAAGCCAACCTTTGGCACCAGTAGGCTTCGGTCCTGCTTCGGAAGGTGAGTGTGCCGGACGTCTCTCCAGCCACTCCTCAAAGAAGGGACTTACCGCTATGGTAATGACGTGCCCAATGTTCCCTTGGGATAAATTTTTACTTTCACGCAGGCAAAGCATCTGGTAAAAGCTAGTGCTAAAATGAAGTCAACCAGTTTCCCAAGCAAAATCTCAAATGAAGACGAAGATTGTGAGTTACGTAAACGGCTTGAGTTTAAGTCAATTGTTCAGCACTAACGTAGTACGTAATAGTGACTATTAACATATGTAATTGCTGAATGCATCTATCTGCGCTAAATACGGCGGAATAAGCTATTAAAGTTCCTGCTAGATATTGCAAGAATGTTGAATTTTGTTACTTAGTCGTTGCTGCGGCTCCGTTTACGATTTTATAATTTACTAGCTATTGCTCGCGGCTTCGCTCGCGTTAATTTAGATTTTTCCAACAATAAGTATCTTTTTCTTCATTTTTTGTTCTTTTTTGTATCTTTTTAATTCGGCCAGTATTTAGCAACCTCTGCTCTGCTGTTGACTTCGTGTAAAGGAGACCACGTTCAGAGCTGGTTTAGTGATTGAGAAACCAGAATTGGTGGGTGAAACGTAACGGTAAGCGTTGATAAGTGCCTCTGTGGTCGAGTTTGAGTTCGAGTCAATGTGGTGACAGGATTCCTCAGCTGGACTCTGTGCGAGTGCTAGCTGTACAGGGTGTGTTGGGTGTTTAAAATCGCTGTACAAATTTTTAAGGTCACTCGGGAGGCTCCTTTTATGCATTTCCTTTTAAATTTATTTATTTATTTATTTAATCTCCATGCAACAAAAGGTACAAAGGCAGACTTAATGCCTTAAGTATTCTCTACTAGTCAACCTAGGATAGTGGAGAGACAATATGGCAGGTGCATAAAAAAAAGAATATATTATTTAGACAACAAGTATAACAAAATTATATATAAAACTAAAACTAAACATACATACATAATTATTAAAAAATATACCTATACATACATAAAATTATATATATAAACAGTATATAGAAGGAGGAATGAATAAAATCAGAAGTATGAGAAGGACAATGCAGTAGGAGATTGTTTGAAGAAAGCAGATTCTTAGCATGTGAAGAACAGAGATATTGAAAGTGATATAAAAGATAAGAAGGAGGGGTAGGAGAGTTGAGCAAAGAGAAAAGGATTGTCAAAGCTCGCAGACTTCTTCTCTGGCGAATAGGCAACCATTTGAGCTCCGATCTGAAGCTTGATACATGGTCATATTTCCTCAAGTTAAAAATAAACCTGATGCAGTTGTTGAGGAGCCTATCAAGCTTATCCAGCAAAACTGAGTTCAGGTCAATTTCATGATGATGGGTCGAGTATTGAAAACGTATCAAACAAACTTACATTTGTAGTTGTAATATTGGAATATTTCACATTATCTCATTACAAGACTTCAAATTACCTATGTGAAGGTTAGAGGTAGCGAAGGCTTAAATTTATCATAAGTAAGAGAGGGACGGAGCTATACAAGCCGTGCGCTATCTCTTTTTCACGCCGGAGTCATGGTCACTGGTCATGATAGGGCCTCAGTTCTATCGACAGGAGTTGAGTTCTACGCGTCATCTACGCTTTGGTTTGCCGCGATGTCGTGTGGCGTTTGATAAGGCCCATTCGGTTAAACATAACATAAACATAAAAATATTTATTTTGGAACATAAAACAGTTGACAATAATGACATGGACAACGATGGCAGCTGCAAAAGTTATAAACTGTGTCGCAACTATCACCGCCCATCTTAATGTTAAGAAGACAATGTCTCAGACATAACAATAAGTGTGTAGTATGTAGTGTATAGTGTGTGTATATATGTCGTGTGTGTGTATGTATTAATACTTTTTAAGGTTCCACAATTTTCTCAGTATCACTGGACGAAAGTGTTTTTAACCAATCAGTAAATTTTTTTTTAAGGTCATTTCGTTTTAGGTGATAAATATTGATAAGTTTGTATGTTATTAACTCATTCAAGTTTGGTTTTTAACTCATTCTTTATCTCACATGCGACTGATTCCTTCTCACATTTTAACGTACTACAGTATAATTGATAAACTTATACATGTCCACTACAGGATATAAGCCTCTCCCAAGTATGCATCTGACATCCTGCGACCCTCACAAATCGTCTTTTGATACCTGGTCGTTATTTCAGAACTTTTCAGCCCCATTGGCCATCTGTTGTCTGTCATCTGTTTGCGAGCAATGCGCCCTGTCCACTGTCACTTAAGTTTGCCAATCCTTTAGACTGTGTTGGTAACCTTGCACAAATATCAATAACTAACAACCTCAACAAACATTAAAATCTAGATTTCTGCGCAATATAACTAGATCAATTTCCCTATGAAGTTCTGTCTAAGTTCTAACTGAAAGCGTAGGTTCCTTCTTGCACAAACCCCTCTGAGAAGCCACAAATATCGGACTAGGTGGTATCTATAGATTTTCTGTTTTGTAATATCCGGCTCCCCTTGGCAGACAGATTGGTATCGCAAATAGCACGTCTGATTGCTGTGTGAGTGCGATGCTATTAGGAATCAGGACTGTTACGAGTTCGTCACAGAGGGCGATTTTATACTTATAGAAGATCTTTAGGGGGCTGAAACAATGCTGAGTGTAAATTTTTAGTCTTAATGTATTTTTTTCAAAACTGCCCCACACTAAAAAAATTCTCCGGTATCGTAGGCGCGTTCACAAAAATGTTAACATAAGAGACACCAAACGTGATAGGAGGTGTGGTTAGAAGGTAACTAAATGTGATATTGTAACTATACTTGTGAATGAAGTACGTAATATAATTTAAAAAAATCCATGATATGCTGAAATATACGCATTTGAAATTGGATTTAGTTTTTGTTTGAGAATAACATTATGAGTCCAATTGTGATGCGACCAAACTTGAGTCTAAAAAACATTTGAAAATATTTTCTAAACTTATGGTTCAAAAGTTAGAGGGCACATTTTTTTTTACTTTTGAAGCGATTATTTCCGAAAATATCAACATTATCAAAAAATGATTGCAGTAAACCCCTATTCATTTTTAAATACCTATCCAACAATATATCACACGTTAGAGTTGAAATAAAAAAAAAAACATTCCCCACTTTACGTGTAGAGGGGGTACCCTAATAAAACATTTTTTTCCACTTTTTGTTTTACTCCTTCATTGGCGTGATTAATATACATATTCGTACCAAATTTCAGCTTTCTAGCGTTAACGGTCACTGAGATTTGTCTAACAGCGTATGTTGCAGAGTTAAGTTTTTTCGATACTTTGTATATATATGTCTATATATGTGGGCCCCACTGCAGCTTAGCATCTAGAGTTAAGCCCAAGAACACTGTAGTATCTTCAGGACTCAACTCTTTACCTATTATTAGCACACTAGTTTCTACTTGCCTAACATGAGGCATGGTAAACTTATTACATTAATAATAATATATTAGGTTCGACTCCTACACAGGACAGATGTTTGTATGGTCTAAAAATAGCATTGTTGCGGATCTAAGTCCTTTATAGACCAATAACTTCAAACAGTCAAAAATCAAAGCATTCACGAACAGCAAAATAACCCGATCGACACTTTCAATACAGCCTTCTTGAAACGGATATAAAACGATTTCCAAGACGCTTTTGTATAATCGCTTCCTATTGAGTAAGCACATTCAGTCTTTGCTTCATCTCATTTTCTTTGCCCGTTTACTGGAAGCTCCTTTAATAAAATGGCTATATTAATTAAACCTTTAAACAAATAGATCATAGCTAGCTTGTGATGTTAGATTTGCTTTAATTATATTTCCGCAGCAAGAGCAATGGTGGCGAAGACTAACGGCCCCAACTTAGGGTGTTGTCAATATGGTGCGGTTTTGATCACGCATGTGGGATTGCTCCGCACGCGTAATCCCCGCAAATGTCCTTTTCATATATTTATTGTAACGCGTGGAATACACACGTGAGACGTGCATTTGTCCATTGTACACAACCGCAATTATGTGCATGCGGAACAATTCCGCCGATTGTGTGTGTGTTCGTTTAAGCGTGAAGGAATTCCTTCACGATCAAACGACTAAGCTGGTTTGGGTGCAATTTAGCAAACAGGTAGATAAATTCCTGGAATAGCAAGTACGATAATTTTTATCCCGTAAGTATGTTCATAATTTTGATTCCTATGAGAGTATCGAAATACACGTCTTTTAAGACATAAACGGTCGTATCTTTTTTTTACGTTAACTCAGAAATTTGATTTTTTCACAGCTTCAAGGAACCATAGACTTAAGTATATGGTTTTAATTTCAACTCGATTCTTCTACGCGTTCCCGTGATGGCGGAATCAAGTTATGCAATTCCCGCGCACACTCTCTAAAATGCAACCTTTTAAACACCGAAAGGCTGGCTACCCTACGTCTGTGCTCAAGGTTTATTATTGTAATGAATTAGTGTATGTTTTGTCAGATAAACTTGTTTAATACAAAATGGATCATAGGACCGATCGATGCGACCATCTGTTCACATACAACTGAGTTCACATAAATTCAATAATGTAACAAATATACCTAATAACATTTAGGCTTAGTTCACAATGTTTATATTTGATACTAACTGGCCCTAGTTGCTGGAATTACAGACAGAAAACAACAAACTGACCGATACAAAATAAATAAACTAATTAACGTACCTACATAATTTATCAGCAAATTAAGTGGTTCAGCAGTGTTTACAGGTTAAGTTTACTGTAAAATCATAACTTTATAAAAACAATACCTATTTGGTCCTAGAAAAATCAAGTTATGCTACAATAATTTTAAAAAGTTAATTAACATAAAACTGACTAAACCTGTGCAAATGTAGGTATTTCTTATTCAATAATATATAATCATTCTATATATATTATAGCTGTTCGTTATCTCGCTAAAACTCGAGAACGGCTGAACCGATTTGGCTAATTTTGGTCTTGAAATATTTGTGATAGTCCAGGAAAGGTTTAAACGGTGAGAAAAAATGGAAAAAACAGGAAAAAAATCCGAATATAACGATATCTCTAATTAAAATGTCATTTTTTTTTTCATCTTAATTTTGGAGCTTTTTCAATAATGACTATGTCGCTCCGTCATAGCTAAATTTTGGATTTTATAAAATTTATATTAAAATATGATTTTAGTAAATTTTGTAAAGTAGTCTTGCCTCGTCTGACGTTGGCTAAACTAATATACTGTTGCAAATACCAATTTCAATCATATGAGTGCTAAACAAATTTCAATTAAATTTAAAATTAGCACTAACAGCATCCTACAGGTCATTGCTAATAAACAGGACTCAAATATCCTGAAAACATTTATTCGTGCCCAAATTGTTTAGTTATTTAATATGCGTATAATTTGTAAAATATGGATGAAATTGTCTGCAATAAAGATTTATTATTATTATTATTATTATAATGAGTTATGCTGTTCAGGTAATGCAAATTGATGGCGTTATCCTTACCATTAGGCGGTAAGAAGTTAGCCGGGTCAGCTAGTAAAATTATAAATATTTCTAGTTATTGTATACAAAAAAACCAAACCAAAACTTGCAAATAAGTGGGTGCCTATTTCTTATTCAATAAAACAATAAGACTTTCGAGCTATAACACACAAAACGATTATACTTTCACACTCACAGTTTTTCCTCACAAAACTATTCGACTTTTCCAGCTGAAATCATAAAAAAATAACTAAAACAGTAACGCGACCTAAATCACAGTTAACATTCACAAAAAATAAAATCTTAACATTTAACTTTTAAAACAGTTACAAATTGCACTTTTGGTTAACTAAAAACACATCATTCAACGTCAGAGAACTGACTACATCTGACTATGTACAACGGTTTACGAGTCGAAACCAAAAGAAAGAGTAAATGATTTATTGAACGGAGACAAAGAACTTTGCAATACTTTGTATCATTTTGTGTCTGTATCTATGCAACCAAGCAAGATATTTGTAGGTTAATGAGCAAGTAATTGACTTTTTGTCTTACTGCCATTTTAACTTTGACATAGCAATTAGTGTTTTCAAAAATATGTATATACAAGCTGATACAAAGTACCTGAAGTATTTTATAATATTGGTCGATGCCCGAAGGCCTTACTGAGACCATGGGGCTTAATTACGATTAAAATATTGATACACTTAATAAGGCGTGGTAACGACAGGTTAAGTAAGGCAGTGACCGAGTGGTATCTATCATATAAATGGTAGAAGCAATATTGGTCGCCAGCAGCTATCTACCTATCTGGAAGGCGACATTGTTGCCATCAATCGCGGTTAGGATCATCATCATCATCATTTCAGCCGAAAGACGCCCACTTCTGGAAATAGTCTCCCCCAAGTGTCGCCACAAAGAACGGTCCTGTGCGTCTCGTATCCATTGGACTCCCACAACCGTTACCAAGTCATCGGTCCACCTTGTAGGAGGCCTTCCAACGACCTTGTAGGAGGCCTCTTTCGGTACGATCGGGTAGGATCTGGTTAAGGGTTTTTAAGGTGGGAAATCATCTAATGAGTTCTCTCGCACTAGGGTGGAGCGAGAGGGAGTTTCAGACTTTTATTGACTAAAACTACACTTCTGTTCCTTCAGTTGCCTTTTGCGTTTTAGGACAACCAGTATCCCTTTCATACTTTTCCCCTACACCTGCCCCTACGGTTTGCTGATTATCTCTATGAGGCGCGCGTGGAACACTACGCGTAGTCGACAACTTGGGCTCGGTCCATATAGGACGAGCGGACGTCGTGCTACCCTCGTCGTCCGCAAGCTCGGACCTACGGTGGCCGAAGATTGCTCTGCGATTCCCAACGCCCGGGGCGTCTTCTGTTGTCGCAGCGGCTGTGGCGTAAGGACGTACGTTCCCTCAATCTTGCGAGCGCTCTCTTCGATAGCATTACTGATTCTCAGAAGGAACCTGCTCAACCTGAGTAAGGTTGGAACAGGAACGTGAATATTGGTTAAAGAAAAGAGATGCCTATACCCAGCAATGAGCAAAATCTGGCTGCAGATGATGATGATGTAACAAATGAGTCTCTTCAAACACGAACATACATTATACTCCAAAGAAGGTGAAAGAGGAACACGAAATATTTCAACAAATAAGTAAGCATGTAATAAAAGTTGCCGTAACGACAGACAAATTAAAAGCCGTACACGAACCGGCAAACGGCAAGCAGAACTTGCTCATAGAATTTTCTACTACAACTTATTCCAGTACTACAAAAAGGTACAAGTTCTGTGATTTCCTTATTTCACTAATTTGTAGGAAACTTCCATTTCGAGATGTTTTCGAAATAGTTATTTCATTTCTACTATACTAATATTTAAAAGCATTGCATATAACATACCTCCCTATACAATTATGTTATTTCTTTACAATTCATAGAGAAAAATAAACTAGTTTAGTAGGTATTTTATAAATGATATTCCTAGCTCAATAATTATTTATTTATTTAAACTTCATGTACAGTAGTGATACATTGCCAGACTTAATGCAACAAGACGTTCTCTACCAGTTAACCTTAGGGTTAAAAAGACAACACTGTGGTAGGTGTTCACAATAAATAAAAAACATATATTTCAAATAATATGAAGTATCATTAAATTATATTGCTTATAATATACATATATGTGCTAATATTATAAACTAATATAACTAGTACATCTAATATTGGTTTTTGTGCAATTCAGATGAACAAATCATAATACAACATTACTCTAATGCAATTCTTCCCTTAGGAGCAGGGGTTTGAAATCATACCCTTAGTTATCTGGTGACAGATTAAGTCTTATGGGAACGGGAAAGCAGATTTACCAACACAACGTTTTTACAAGTGTGTACTCAAGCAACTTTATCATCATCTCAGAAGAAAGACATCTACTATTGGATATAGGCCTTGTCGGTTTAGTGTCGTCGCAACAATCGGTCTTGTGTGTCTCGTATCTACCGAATTCCCATGATCCTCACGACTCAGGTAATCAGTCTAACTTGTGGGAGGTCTTCCAACGCTACATCTTTCGGTACGCGCTACTCCAAAACCTTTCGGCGCCATTCCACGATCTGTTTTGCAAGCAATATCCTTGCGACATAAGTTTGGTGATTCGCTATTGAACTACATATGACTAACGCATTTTTTCCACAATCTCATTTATTATTCTGTATATGGTTCTTCATTAAAATAAAGTCACAATAACAGCAAACGGTCACTTAGTTCAATCGATGCAATAAAAACATTCAAACCACTCCACTCGTAACAAAATTTCCATTTTGCGAGTTCCCCACATTTTAATAAATACCAGTGAAATAGTTTTTATTGTTTTGATAGATAGATAAACCAATAAAACTCGTTTCGAATTTTTCCTTTTATTAGATTAAAAACTGCGAGGCTATGGAACAAAACAATGCTTTGACTGCACGAAAGAATGTTCACGCTTATTATATTTTTCGTTTTTTATTTTCCATGTCATTGTTGAAGCAGCAGTATTGCACATTTTTTTTTCTTGAAAAACATTTCATTTCAGTTTCATAGAATTAAATATTTACGTGAGCTAAACTATCAATGTATTGCCGATTTGACTTACTCAAACGTTAAAGGAATTGTTTAAGAACTTAAAACGCTGAGACGAATTCATTCAGCGGGGAGTTGCGTGGAACAGATAAAACGTACCATATAAGATATTCAAATCCCTTAAGTGCACGTTGCGGTTGAATTGCGAGAAAAAGTCCCATTTTGAAACGTTGTAAAACTCTTTATTATTCCAGCTTTGCAGGTGTCTCGAAGGAGATACAATGGGAACCGGGACTGACGGCTGTTACCGAGGAAAACCGGGACACTGCGACCAAAATAATAGTTTTTTCGCTTTAAAAAGGTTTGAGCTGGGTTGTAGTTAAGCGTAGGCGAAAAATTGGAGCCGTAATAGTCAGCAGGACCGGAAACGCGACGGGCTATATTTTTCATGTTTGGGTTTTTGAAGAAGAATTTGTGAAATACAGATTTTTCATATCACAGTGTACTTTGTAGCTGTTGAAGCGTATATTTTGTGTTGCTTAAAATACGGACGTAGGTAGTACGTAAATAGACATATAAAGCAACTAGCTTCTGCCAGCGGCTTCGCCCGCGCGAAAGTTGGTTTCTCCATACAAACTTTCAACCCCCGTTTACGAAAACCCACACTAGTGCAAAAAAGTGCGCAAGTTCACCCCCACTAAAATTTATTATATTTATGGTATCAGGCTGTGCGCTAAGTGATCAGTCGCGCATCAACCCCCGTTTTATATTCAATAAACTTATGTTGCAAAACGTCATTTGATACACGTGGTTCGTCACTGCAGCACTTGGTCACTATGTCAATTTTTGTACATCTGTATCCAAATTTACTGAATTGATAGTTGCGACACAATTTTTAACTTTTGTAGATAACAACGATTTCCATGTAATCATTATCAACTGTTTTATGTTCGAAATTAAACCACACTTGCGAGATTATTGGCTCACAGCCTACACAAATTGATTGTAACAGCGCAATAATTCTCAGTATATCACTTAGTTCTTCAGATAAGTTACACTGTAACGTCATATTCGTACCTTGATCCCACTTCTGGCATGGGAACGAACACCGCGTGAGTTTTTACGATCCTATAAATTTTTAACGTTCCAAAAAACGGCGTCTTTTTACTCTCTTAAAAAGAGTAAAAACCAGACGTAGTTCTGGCGCGATTACAAAATGTATAGCTGAATTCGTTTGTAGATAAATGAATATAAATAATGTGAAATTTACATCATTTCCAAGTTTATTGCCATAGAGCGATCTCGGACGACTGCGGTAAAGTCTTTTTTCAGATATAAATTACTTCTTTTTTATGTTTCTAGTTCTGTATTTTAAATGTAAGTAATATGTATTATTTTACTTTGAAAGGCATTTACGTGGTTGCTTATTGTTTTTTTTGTTTGTATTGTGTTTACTTTATCAAAGTGATATGTGATTGTGTAACATACACTTACGGTGGAGGTGTGCCCCGCGTGTTCCTCACACGGCCGTGCCTTCGTGGGGACGATCACTTGCGCCGGGCCCTGGTGCAGGCCATGATCTGGAGCGAGGAGGCAGGCGATCGCCTTCTTCTGCGAAGCAGTAATGCTAGCGTCTCCTACGCTAGCGTAGCCGCACGGGTATGGAAGCGTAGGCTTGGACTTTTTTTTTAAGGTGGGAAATCATCCATTGACTTCTTCCGCTCGAAGGTGGAATCAGGGGAGTTAAACTTTTACTGACTAAACCCACCTTGGTCCTTCAGTTGCCCTTTGTCGAGGACCACGAACACTCTTTTGAATGTTCCCGCAACTTGTTCAACCCCTCGCGCGAAGAGAGATATAATTATTACGTGATTGCGCGTTTTTACGTAAAATCACAAAAAATAACAAATCTTTTTTTAGGATTTTTCCAGGAAAAACGAAGATTTAGACACCAAAACTTTCGGCCGAATATAATAAATTTTATACACACATGTGTAAAATAAGTACAATTAAGCGTTTTTCTAGGTCATTCAAGTTGTACAACCGTATGTACAATCGGCGATCGAGGGGAGCATAGATGATTTAGGTGATAACTAGTAAATAAGGCATTTGGTACATTATTTAGTTGAATCTCTTACACACAGTTTTAAGATGATGATAAATTAACAAGTCCTAACTCTGCAAAACATTAGTTTTTGTAGAGATGCAAATCTATGGCGACTCAAGAGTGACGTAACTATGTGCGCATACGGCCGCAGCACTACTGGTCTACGATCGGCTGCGGCTGTAGGTCGCGTCAGCACTCGCAGTCGAAGCTCGGCAGCACGTGCGGCCACAGCCACGTACTACATAGAAAACCAGTCGAGCAGTAGCAGCCGGCTTTGTACAGCCACCACATGTGCTGTCTGCATCCGCAGCCTGCAGCCGAGGTTCGAATGGCACCTTTAACGTTCACTAGTGTTCAAGAACTGGATTAATTCAAAAAACCCTCAACATTTGGAATGTTGAGACCCTACCACGAGCTTTTAACGCGAACCATTCGACGACGTGAAGTGTTAAAGGGATGGAGCTATATAATGTGTATAGCTCTATCCCTCTTTGTCCCTCGCATGCCTGATATTTTACCACGTCGTGGTAAGGCCCCTGAAGAAGGAATTGCTTCTTGACATCGATATATATGTACTACGCACTAGATTACGCGTGCCGAACACTCACTTCAATCGAGTCAGGTGTAGTGTAATCCATACACCTTGAACATTACTGTTTTGACTGGCCTGTTGGTCTAGTGGTTAGTGACCCTGACTGCTATGCCGGAGGTCGTGGGTTCGATTCCCACCCAGGACAAATATTTGTGTGATGAGCACGATCATTTGTTCTGTGTCTGGGTGTAATTTATCTATATATGTATTTAGGAATATATAAGTATGTTTATCAGTTGTCTAGTACCCATAACACAAGCTCTGCTTAGCTTGGGACTAGACGGCGTTGTGTGATAGTTGTGGAATATTATATTATTATATATTACACTATGTTGAACGAAACGCGTAAGTGCCACGAAATTCATGGTGCTTAAGACATTTTGGTCGCGAAAAAAGTATCCTCTAAAAGATATCTTAGCGCTGTATATTTTAATAGTTCTGTTAAACGGCATAATGCCAATCTAGCGCCGCAGCAAACTTTTGTTTTAACTTTTCAGTATTTTGACAAATATTTCCCATGAACGTGCTTGTCTATCGTCCATAGAATATAAGTCGATGCTTCTCGACTATATGCTTTTGTTATTATGATTTCTAACTTTGAAAGCTACATAAAAGTACCTATAAAGTTGTATATAGTTAGTTTACTCGGAAGTTTTAGCCTTGTAAAAGTTAATTGAGATAGATGGAGTGGAAAGTCTAGACTAGGTTTAGATTAAGACATCTGGAACCTATTTAATAAAACCGACCACCACTGTTCCAATTTGCTTGACTGCCATCCCACCTAATGGTAAGCAGTGATGCAATCTTTGATGGTGAGGCGCCCTAGTTTATTAAGAGGCCATTCACTCTAGCCTTGAAGACACCTAAATTATAATCAGACGGAAAGACAGCAGGCAATTCGGCAATTTTGTCAGTTTCTTTAATTCGTTTCCCGCTAGTTTCTACTTCGGCAGGTGCTGTCACAAAAATGTGAGCATTTACGTCACTTTCATGATAAATATGTCATGTTGTCAGTTATATTAAATAAATAGTGGATAGTACCTTTTTATGGCATAGCAATAACATTGACCCAATTTTTTGTATGGCTTTTTGTGAAATTTTGTGGATGTTTTAAGTATTCGCAAATTGATTCCTAGTAAATATAGTGATGTAAAAATGGTGTAGTTTCATATCTCAAGTTCTCTACACACCTGAACAATAAATGGAATCATTGAAACACGCACGATCTGAAATAATGAAAAATAAAATAAAAGGTGAGTTGAGAATTTTCCTAAATAAATACTGCAAAATCATTAGAATGTCGTAAATCCGACTTCCAATGGAAGCAAAGTGTAAAACTGTGTATGTGTGTGTAGTGAAAAACTAAATACTTTCCTAACACGACAATGGCTGGATATAAAAGCCATATGCTGACAAAAAAAAAACAAAGTTCTAATAATATTCATTTTTCAATCAAGCAAAGGTTTTGAACTCATTCTGCTTGGAGTATTTTTTTTTAGTAAAACATATTTTAAAGCTTGAAGTACGGGTAAACCACGCTTAGAAAATAGAACAGGAGATTTCTCTTTTCAAATTTTGGTTTATATTTTTTTTAGGGTGTCTGATGGCGCTGCAGTAAAGTCTGTGCGGAAACAGAACCGTTATAAGATTTGAGGGCGCTGCTGTGCATAAATAATGTTTTTGTAACGTTCCACTTTGTGCCGCTGAGCAGTGGTGGCCGAGTGGTAACGGCCCCGACTTACGAGTTGTAGGTCGCGGATTCAAGCCCAGCCAGGTGCATTACTTTGTGTAATTATTTCATCACCACTGGTCTCAAAACGTTGAAGGAAAACATCGATTGTGAGGAAACCGGCATGTCCTAGAACCAAACATTCCAAGACATGTGACTTTCACCAACCCGCACTATGTCCGCGTGGTGGATTATAGCCTATTCCCTCTCCGAGACAGGAGGCCTGAGTTCCAACAGTGAGAACATTATAAGGCCGAGTATGCTATGCTATGCTAGTGCCACTTTAATATCTTGATATTTTGAAACTATGATAAACTTGGTTCTGCCAGCGGCTCTCGGCCTGTAAGAAATATGAAAACCCACCATCATATAGAAACTATAATGTTAGTTACATTTTACACCACAACGGTTCTCTTTCCGCACAGAATTTAGTGTACCGCCATCAGACACCTTAAAAACTATAAAGACGTTGCATTTAAATTTGCATTCTGGTATGGATTAAATGTTGCTCGAGCAGACTAAAGAATTTTTTCTTTTTTTTTTCAATGAGTCACCTCTTGACCTCTATTTCATTTAATGGTAAACGTTGTATGAAGATGAGAGACAACCTGTCTGTATCATTTCTATTATTTTAAGACTATACGTAAATTAAAAAAAAAAACGTTGCTTTACACTATGAATAACTCCTGTATCGTGTGTGGGTTCACAAACACGTAAGCTCACATACACAAGACATCCAGACTTCACCAAACCACACCAAAGATCACAGCACACCACACCACCACACCATTATGGTATGGTATGGTGTGATGACATCAAATAACACCCATCTGTAGGTCATATAAATATTTCTTTCGGGCGGGAACCGAAACCGCGACAAGCAGAGCAGCAGCCATTCATTCAACCACTGAGACATCCGTGCCGTCAAATTTAGAACGCAAGCAAAAGAAAAAATAAGAAACAATTTTGTATTCTTAAGAAAAGGGGTAGCTGATACAATCCGATAGGAAACTTTTCACAATCAAGAAGCTGGCTTGAGTTATTATCTATTTTTAAAATTTCTGCTTCATGCGGCAGTTGTTCCGAGTTTATGAGAACCAACATTCTTTTAGTTGTTACTTTAATTAGTTTTTTGAAAGTTATTAAATTTATTTACGAAACTTGCCTTGCTAGCTTATGAACTAATTATCAAACATACAAAAATAGAAGCTCCTAGAGATTCAAAGCATTTTTTTTCAAATGAACCATATACAGTCAGACTTTTGAAATATCAAGAAATCAGTCAGTCAGAAAAATGATGCTAATTACATATTCCAAAGCGTAGATCTCTATAGAGCAGAATGTGCAAGAAACTCCATGGACACTCTTTTCCAATATGAACAGGATAAACTTAGCGCCATGTTGTGACGCCATAGCTGTCAAATAGAAAACGAGCAAAACAAGTTTTTTTTTTCATTATCTTGCAATAAGTCGTCTAACTATAAGCAGATGTGATGAAATAGAAATATGGCTTGCAGAGCAATATCCCCTCATGGAACGATCTCTATGTTCAGTTAAGAGCAGCTTTTTTTTTTTCGGTGGGAAAATCATCTTATGACAAATCGCGCTCTTGGGCGGAGCGTGAGATAGTGTCAGACTTTTACTGACTAAAAACCCACTCTTGTTCCTTCGTTGCCTTCGTCCCAGGGCCCCGGGTTTCGTTTTCACACTACCCATGTCCCCAGTAGGCTTCGACCCTGCTGGGCCCCTACGATTTGCTGACATCTCCCGGAAGCGCGTGGAACAATACGCGCCGTCGACGACTTGGACTCGGTCCGGACGGTTACCGGACGGTCGGACGGCGGGCTACCCATTGCTCGCCGTCCGCAAGCCCGCGCCTACGGTGGCCGGAAATCGGGATCAGAATCCCGGCGGCGGTTGGGGCGTGAGGACCATTGCCTCACGCGATCTTCCGCCTCCTTTGTTAGCATTACTGCTTCGCAGAAGGAAGCGACCGCTTGCCACTCCTCCTCGCTCCGGACCATGGCCTGTACATACTATATTTATGCTGGAGTCACATGCTGAACCCCATAGTTCGATCCCGTATGTCCAGATAGATTTGAGCATGGTCTTATAAAGTTTTTTTAATAAAATAAAATTACGAATCATGAACGAAAAACTTTAATCAGGATCTAGATATTCTACTGCGCTCATCACTGCATCACTGTATGAAGTGTCTTAGTAGTGGTGAATGCAAAAAGAAGGCGCATTGTTGCCAACAATGAAAATAAGAAAGAAAACAGTTTTTTAAATCTAATTATGACCTAAACAATATAAATAGCTAATTAAACGTTTTTTATTCTCTTATATTAAACTAAGACTCGGTTAGACAAATACCTTTTCATTAACGTTCCTATTCTTATTTGAATTACTTTATAATTATTTTAAACAAAGGAGTATCAAAATTACGAAATTATTTGAAAATCGAACTGGCTTCAATACAAGAAAAGAAAGAAAAGACACACATTTAAATAAAAAGTGCGAGCCTAGTACGAATTCAACAATTTTGTATTTTTTTTTTTCTGTTTGTCAATTTTGTCTTTTCACAGATGGTCTGTGTGTATGTATCAAACATATTATAACCGCCAGAATCCTTCGTGACACTCTGATATCAATACGCCCGTGACATAAGACACAGCATTATCCCCTTGTTCAATAATCTACTATTATCAAAACAGTATCACTGCACCATTACTGCTCACATTGGTCTCAAAATTATAATTATGATTTTTCCGACACATTCAATAGTAATAATTTGACATTAACAGCGCCTCTATGTCATACAAGTAAAGGCGATTTTTGTAATACAGGGATGTACAAGTCAACTTTCCGCGTCATTTGGTAGGAGATACTAATGGATTGCGAACAGGTCTGTTGTCTCGATGGCGCTTTTTGCAGACAAAGTATAATGACGCGCGGTTATGCTCTAGTTCTCTTGTTTCCATTCCTACAGATTCTATAATAATTAGAGGTGGCTGTTTTTAGTAAAACATACAATGTTAACGTGGATAACCCAACTAATTCAACGCGATTATCGAATAACCCCGACTATACCCGACAACAGCCGATCTTCCGTTGCGAGCAGTACCAAACAATGGTGAACAAGTACGTACGATTGCGACCGCACGGGTAGTACGAGAGTACGTACGATTGTGTTGTACGACACAACGATCACAGCAACTAAGCCATCACAACTGTTTGATAATTACGTATCCGTATAATTACTATAAAAATATTTTGTCTTTCTTGCATCAGCGAAATAACGAAACGACATTTAAGAAAATAATAATAAATAAAGTTATATTATTATTATTTTTTTAAAAGTCGTTTCGTTGAAGTACTAAAGAATAACTTTAACATTACAAAATTTATGAAAACGCCAACATAATGTCACGATGGCATTTTCGTTAACGTTGTTGTTGTTCAATATCGTCATCCAGTAAGCTAGCCTGGATGTCCAACACCATTGTTGGAAGCAACGACGTGGACAACGGGTGACGTTACCGAAACAACGATGCGCATTGATAGTGCAAAATAACAACAACGCCTTTTCTCTAGTAATAATCTAATGCTGGTCCAGCTCCACTACCACTAGGGTGTACAAATTGATAAGTTTGGATTTTATTATTTTTTGTTTTTTTTTTTTTATATTGGAAAATATTATAAGTATTGTATAATGGAGAAGCATTTTTTTCAAAGTTTGTAAATGAGAGTACCATGGAGCTATTTTATGGCTTTTGGGTTATTATTGGACTTGTTTGACATAAATGAGCATATCATTTGAGAGTTTGTCATGCTCACTCAAATGTCCCACTGATGGTGGCGCGTGTTGATCATTCGGTTCCCTTCAAAATGGTTGAGCTGAGTGGTATTAATATTCGCGTCATGTCCGTGAACGGGTGCTGTCAGCTGAGACCGGTCATCTCTTCGCTGCCATTTGCTATTTTAATATATACATTTAGTTTTTATTTTTACTTTATTTATATTGTTCTTACATGGTAGCGACAAGAAACATGTAACAGAGATATTTGTAATTACTTAACATGATTGAAAAGAGTGTCCATTGAGTTTCTTGCACATTCTTCTCCATATAGATCTCCGCTTTAGAATGTGCAATAAGCATATTTTTTTCTGACTGACTGACTTCTTGACATTTCAAAAGTGCCTGTAAATGGATTATTTGAAACAAAATGCTTTAAATATTTAAATCTATAGATGCTATTTTTATCTTGTTACTAACTCATAGCTAACTAATAACAAAGAGGGTCCTTTCTAGAGCATCTATCGTCAAAAAGGTTTAAAAGTTTTTGGTTGGCAACGAAATCTAACGCAATATTTGATAAAAAGGCAACACGAAAAAAGAGAGATAACACATGAAAGCTCTTTTGGTAGATATTCGCTAATTCTGTCATTCACTCGAATATTTTAGAAAACTTATTCCTTTGTAGCTTTTGCCCGGAGCTTCGCTCGCGTACAAAAAATATAGCCTACGTCACTCAGAAATAAAGCAGTTTTCTGTCGGTGAAAAAATTTTAGCGTTCGGACCAGTACCTCCTACAAACAATAAAACAAACGTTACCTCTTTATAATATTAGTGTAGATTTAAAAAAAAAAAACGAAAAAAAAATTGTTGTATTTTTTTTGTGAGTACATTATGTAGGGCTAAAGTTCAAGCACACGAATTTATGATTTGAATTAAATAGAAACCTACATAATAATCAGATGATATTTGTGTTTAAGCAGCACTTGCTGAGTCGGTCCTTGAATAGGTGACCATTCATTATACAACATTATTTTTAATATATGCGAAACCTGAATATAGTTTGTTCAAAATCAGTAACTAAATGGATTTTAATCATTTTTACACCATGTTATATTTTTTTCCAAAAATATTTTGAAAAAGTCACAACTTGTACACCACCGACACTAAGTACAACATAAGGCACGGAAGGTCCTGGCGGGAATAAGCGACCAGCGCACAGCTGGGTGCGAGAGCAAAACAACCACTCAGTCGCCTGGATGGCGCAGTGACCATGTATTTGTGTGGTCAACCAGGTAACATAACAAACTTATAACTTTGTAATTTTTGATGATACAGTTATGAAATTTTGTACATAAATTTTTTACATAAAAATACTAGACACGTGTTTCGGGTTTCGCATATACTAAAATTATTGTTGTATATGGGGACTCCTCTGTGCCTCAATATGCACATTAAGTCATTGGTTTCACCTGACATTTTGTCCATTTTTAACAGTCGTTACGAGTAATTAAAAAACAGCAAATCTGAAGATGTCAGAAAATCTGAAACCAGTGTTGTCAAGAAGTGTTGTATCACCCAGTTGCTGGGTTAAGGAGATTAAAGGCAGTCCCTCCTCCTAAAATACTGGTATTCAGCTGGAGGCTGAACCCACTATAGTTGGGAAAAGACTAAGCAGTATGTTATATCTTATTACTGTTTTAGGGATCCGTACCCAAAGGGTAAAAACGGGATCCTATTGTTATTACTCCGCTGTCCGTCTATCTGCCAAAATTTTAACTGTCTAGCCATCGTGACAGAAATATATCATCTGTGAAATTTTCAAAGATTATATATTTCTGTTGACAAAAAACCGGGCAAGTGCGAGTCGGACTCCCGCACTGAGGGTTTCGCATAAACCTATGAAACAGTTCAATTCCCGAATTGAGTTACGAAGATTTTTCCGAATCCCAAAAAAATTTTTTTTTGGTGACGTAACTATATATTTTCAGTTTTCCAGATATTTCCTATACTTATACTATGAGACCTTGCTTCAAGCCAAATTTCAGGATTCTAGGTAAACGGGAAATACCCAATGAATTTTGATTCCTTTTAGAGTGTCGAAATGCACGTTTTTTGTGATATTACTGGCCGTATCCTTTTTTTTCGTTAACTTAAAGTTTAATTTTTTCACAGCTTCAAGGGACTGCAGACCTTAGTATATGGTCTTAATTTCAATTCGATACCGCCATCGTTTTCGAGATAAAGGGTCTTAACAGACAGACAGACAGACGGACAGACAGGACGGTTCCGTTAAAAAATAAAAATAAATATTAAAACGGGGCGCCCTTACAATAAACGTGATGTTTTATCCGTTTTTTGCTACGGACGATACAGAACCCTACGTGCGCGAGTCTAACTCGCACTTGGCCAGTTTTCTTTGGAATAGCCTTATTTATTTTCACAGACATTCATTAATCTTCTGTACCTAGCCCTGAATTATTGTATTGTATGAGTAACGCTACTGTCATATTTTATATCAGACTCCATTTCCATGTTTTATGTGAATTATCTGTACGTACGGTTCTTCTCAAAGAACTCGGCTCACTAATATCAATAGTACTTACGCAGAGTTATTCTCAAACTTATTCAGTTTGCGCAAAAAGGTGAAAATATCCACGATAATAGACCGTCAATTACTTTAGGTCCGCAACGACGTCAACATTTTTCTATTTGAATATTCATAATAATTTTGCGTTTCTTGCACGAGTACCTACTTGTTTTATTTGGGTATCCGACCAATTTCATCATGTCCCTGGAGCAAAGGCAAACAAAATAACAAAGAAGTAACGTAAAGGTTAAATATTGTTAAAGTTTGAACGAACTTTGGCACGAAATAGATGCGCCCAAATGTTTTACATACAGGGTGACTTAAACAGCCTACGTCGGAGATATCCGACAAACAGAGAAGGAATATATTGAGACTGGTAATTAGTGTACGATACTCTAACACGTGATTGTGCTCACGCTAGCCAACAACTTTTACTACGGGAACCAACCTGAAATCGCGAAAAAAAATCAGCTGTTCAGTACATTTATGTTTCCCTAATGTACTGAACAGCTGATATTTTTTTCGCGATTTCGGCTTTGCCCCCATAATAAAAATCGTTTGTTATGATGAGCACAATCACGTTTTTAAGTATCGTACACTAATTGCCAGTCACCCTTTATATAAGATATCTCTTTCCTCATTAAGTTACATTTTCTTTCTCACATCGACGCCCCGCAACTTCAACTTAATTTACGCGCCCCCACTAGATCTGCTAGAATACCCTTTCTTTTTCTTAACGTTCCCCGCTGCTACACAAAGTACAGACAAAATTCGTTCTTTATAAGATGCCTAAAGTCCTACAATAATTTGATTGACTTTTCTGAACTTGACTATTACTAAGCCGCGTGTATTTAATCGTTAATAATTCTTACCAAACATTGGTTTTATAACTGTTTTATTCAGCATTGTAACACGTAATATTATGATTGTGTCGTATTGTTAAAGTGCATACCATCATTGTAATTAACTTTTTTTTCTTTCTCTCTATCAAGCATGCTCTTCATAGCGATTTAAATGCGAAACCACGTCACTGTTTGTTTTCCGAATAAAATAAATAAAAAACACTCTCGCGTTTATTCCACTAGGGTCGAACATCCTCGACCAAATACTCCATCTCGTCAGTTCTTTTGTCACCTATGTGGGGATTGAAGAACTAAATGAGCCGGAGTACCCAGTCGCAAACACACGACCCTGGCGAATAGAACACAAAAACACTTGTCGGATTAATCCGACGTAGGCATGCGGTTAAAGGGTTAAATGTATGGAACGTAGGGGAGACGTAGACATGACGATGACGAGTTTTGGACACAAAGAGACGAAACAACTGTAGGTAAATGTTAGTTTTCAGTCCAATGAACTCACTCTGTTGCCCTTTTCGTACTGTCCACTAATAAAAAGAAAATATCGATCTAGGGTTGAATCTGAAGTTTGAGTTAAATTAATATCTACTTATTTAACTTTTTTTTTCGGTTGGAAAATCATCCAATGACATCCCCCTCTCTTGGGTGGAGCGAGAGATAGTGTCAGACTTTTACTGACTAAAAACCCACTCCTGTTACTTCGTTGCCTTTCATACCAGGACCGAGTCTTTCCATCAGAATCAGACCCTTGGCCCCAGTAGGCTTCGACCCTGCTGGACCCATACAGTTACTGACATCACCTTGAGACGCGCGTGGAACACTATGCGCCATCGACGACTTGGGCTCGGTCCGGACGGTTACAGGACGGACGGCGAGCTACCCATTGCTCGCCGTCCGCCAGCCCGCGGCTACGGTGATCTAGGGTTGAATTTGATGTTTGAGTTAGATTAATATCTACATACTTAACTAACTAAAGACAATCTAAAATATGTCGTTAATTAAGTGTAAAATAATACATAAATATTATGTGGCAATTGACATATAAACGTTTATTACTTTAAAAATAGGGAAAAATTATACTAATCCTTGTAGTATTTAATTTACCTTATTTTGTGTCTATATTTCGAGATTTATAAGGAATGATAAAATTATTTCCTTGTCCTTACAAAAACAAACTTATAATTATCAAAATTTTAAAATAAAATCAGGAAAACGTTGAAAATATAACTTTTTTTTCCTTACTTACAAGATCGTTTAGATAGGCACATAATTATTAGTCAAATAAATCGTATTTACTGAAAGAAAATATTATGGACTCTTTATTGTTAGATACATTTCCGAATCAAAATATTATTAGGTAGATATAACTTTATTACGATATAATAAAGTCACATAAAAACAATAATAAGTTATTAAAGCAACGATCTGAGTTAAGAAAACAAAGTAAAAAACCATAAAACGTCTGGATAACACCGATAGCATCGATCTCTTGTCTTGTACAAACAACAGCTTCATCCTGTATACAAATATATGTAGGTGGAGTAAATATTACCCAGACAATAGCCCCAGCTTTATCTCCGGCTATTTGGAACACAAAAACAAAGCTATTATAAGAAATCCTGCGATCTGAAGATCTTCGATATAAAACTTGACGGCTCACTCACAGCATTAATGAGATTATAAAACTTTTAGAACTCAACTTATCTATTGTTTGTTTCATCTTTGTTTTATTGGTGTATTAGGACGTGTATTAGTTAAGTTTTGTAACACACACTTTCACATAATCACCTCCGTACACGCACACACGCAAACACTTTTAGAGTCAGCTAACACCGAAAAGTGATACTGCTTAAGATAGCATTACCATTTAGTGCTTTATTTACAACAAAATAAGGTACATATTTAAGTGAGAAAATAAGATTTCAACCCGTGGCAATTAAAATTTATTCACACTGAAATGTGTACTAAATAAAATGAAAACTTATCTAATTATATCGCTATTTTTCGAAATGTGCGTAGCGTCTAAAAGTAAACTGACTCTTAGAAATTAAAACACATATTTATACTTCGTAGGGCGCCTCTTTCTGCGAAGCGCGAAGTGCGAAGTAATGCTAGCGAAAGAGGCGACCGCACGCGTGAAGGTACGGACGTCCTCACGTCCAGTCGCTGGGGCTCCGACCCTGATTTTCAGTCATCGTAGGTGTGTAGCCCACACCTAGGGCTAGCTCACCATTCGGCCGTCCGGTAAACGTTCGGACCGAGCTGGAGTCGTCGCCGGCGCGTAGTGTCCCGTGCGTGCCTCAAAGAGATGCCAGCAAAACCGTAAGGGTCCAGTAGGGCCAAAGCCTACTGGGGCCATGGGTTTACTTCCGAAAGGGAAACCCATGGTCTTGGAATGCAAAGGGCAAAGGAACATAGGTGTGGTTTTAGTCAGTAAAAGTCTGATACGGCTACTCGCTTCTTCCTAGAGCGGGAGAAGTCATTGGATTATTGTTCACCTTAAAAAAAACTTTATAGTTTGTAGATACTGTAGTATATCATCATCATCATTATTTCAACCGAAAAACGTCCACTATTGGACAAAGGCCTCCTCCGAGTGTCGCCACAATGAACGGTCCTGTGCGTCTCCCATCCATAGGATTCCTGCAACCCTTACTAGGTCTTCAGTCCATCTTGTAGGAGGCCTTCAGTTCCAACGCTGCGTCTATAGTATATCCAAAAGACCATCCAGCTGAAAATCAGCGCTGGGTGTCTAACGCCCAGCAATTGCTAAGTTGGCGACCCTTTCGGTTTGGGCATGCTCAGCGCAACTATATTGTAAATCTGTAGGTACTTTTTTTTTGTTCTTGTGTTGTTGCCTATTGTATTGCCTGCATCGAATATATTCTATTCTAAACTATTCTATTTCCTAGCTTCAAGTTACATTATTTTAATGGTATAATTAAACCAACTGGTCAGTTTAAAATAATCGTTTGTTAGAATTGTTTGGAAGTACAACAGTAACGGGTTAAAGAGCACAATACTAAATGACAATGAAATGTTAGTGGCCCATTGCTTGCAAACTTGCTGGACTTCAATTGCTCCTGGTCAGTTTAACAGGCGTTAAAATGTTAGGGTGCGATAATCCGACTTTTTGAGCATGCATTCATTGTTATTACAAACATACAAGACTTTCTAAGATGGTGAGAACCTTCTTCTTCCTAGCAAGTCGATGGCAAACCAGTTTTTTTTAAGTTAAATTCCTAGCCTGGTTCAGTATTCGACTACGGCAATGCCGTCCGCTGACGCTGTCATTAGATCCTTATGTGAACAGGTAACAAGGCACGTGACGCAGGATGGAAGGTGGAACATAGTCAGTGGAGAGACGCCGCACAAACACTGTACATCGGAACTCAATTTTTTTTAAGGTCAATGCACAATTATCTCCCTAGTCTTTTCCCAACTAGCTTAGGGTCGGCTTCCAATCTAGTCGGCTGTGGTTGAATACTTGTGTTTTACATGGAGTGACTGCCTATCAGACCTCCACAACCCAGTTACAGGGCAACACGATAGCCCTTGGATTGACTGATGGTCAGACTTCCTGGCGTTTGATTATCTGTAACGACTACCCTTATTCCTCCTTTCCCTCTTCTATTTTTTGTAGTGTAAACACACATTACCAACAATACAAAAAATTGTATTAAAATTTACATCATCATCATCATTTCAGCCGAAAGACGTCCACTGTTGGACATAGTCCTCCCCCAAGTGTCGCCATAATGACCGGTCCTGTGCGTCTCGCATCCATCTGATTCCCGCGACCCTCACCAGGTCATCGGTCCACCGTGGGAGGCCTTTCAACGCTGCGTCTTCTGGCATGTGGTCGCCATTCCAGAACTGAGATATGTGCTCTGCCCACTGCCACTTAAGTTTGGCGATTCTTCGGGATGTGTACCTTAGTTCTTCTGCGAATATCTTCATTTCTGATGTGATCACGCAAGGAAACTCCTAGCATAGCCCTTTGCATTGCCCTTTGAGTGACTTTAAACCTTCTGATGAGGCCCATTGTGAGCGACCACGTTTCGGAGCCATTTGTCATCACTGGCAACACGCACTGGTTTCGTCTTGAGACACTGTGGTACATTGGACGAGAAGACACCGCGCAGCTTCCCGAACGCTTCCCAAAATTTACATAAAATTATGATATTATGTGAAATAAATGAGTCAATGAGTGAGATTATAGAATTAAAAATTTTTAATTAAGACTTTTGATTGCTATTTCGACAGTTGGCTACAAAAACCCTTTTAAAATTATAACCAGTAATAAAAATGCCCCGTAAATAAGCCCCGAAACAAAAAGCCATTCTCAATAACGACTCAATAAGAGGCGAGCAACATATCAACGTGTCCATGAAGTGTTAAAACCAATATTAATGCTGTACCACTGAGCCTTCATTTTTCTGTTTTCAGTTGTTCGGAGTTTCCATTTTCGCCCTTTGCCTATGGATCTGTATCGAGCCAGGGTTCAATGAGTGGATGCGTATTCTGGAGCTTCAGAAGTATTTCATCGGGATCTACATAATCCTCATCGCATCTCTTGGTATCATGGTCGTCGCCTTCCTGGGATGCGGGTCTGCGTTGATGGAAAATGTTTTGCTTCTATATGCTGTAAGTTCTTTTTGAATTTAACGTAAATAAGTTTTGAGGTTCTTGAGTTAATGAAATAGACAAAGACACAAGTACATTTTGATACAAGTGGAGAAAGTTTGTTATTGCGACCGAGGCGGAATTCACCCGAGCCGTAGGCGAGAGTGTTATGGAGCCGAGGGCTGCAGTGACAAATATGCACATGTATCAAACGACTTTTTTCAATACACTTACGAAGAAATGAATAAACGGGGGTTGACGCGCAACTCGAGGTGGCTGCCTAGCGACCAGCTTGGTACGATAAATAAATAATAAATTGTGGTGTGGGCAAGCTCCAGAATTTTTTTTTTATTGATGTAAACTAGTGTTTGACTGCGAACCCACCTGATGGTAAGCAGTGATTAGATAGATTGCACTAGTTTATTAAGAGCCTATTCACTCTAGCCTTGAAGATACCGAAATTATAATTGGACAGGGAGACCGCAGTAGTGAAGCGATGCTCACAGATTTTTGAATTTTTGCCCACAAGTAGCTTAGATATGCATATTTTCATAATGCACCAGTGGTCTCATCATCATCATCATCCCCATCATCCCTGAACCCGATTACAGCGTCACCTACCAGGATAGTATTTTCCAACCTTCCAGGGAAACTTACATATACCTGTACTCAAAATATCATCTAAATCAGTCAAGTCGTTTAAGAAGTGTTAGGTGACAAACACATGTACAAAGATAAAAGAGTCATTGATTTCATTGAACAACAAAACAAAGAAAAAAAAATCGTCAAGTTTCTTAAATAAACTGATCGATATCCATAGTGTCTCGCCTATCCAGCATAAAAGCATATATCGGTTCACTTCGTTATTTAATCTAGCATTCTAGTCTTATATTTCTATTTCCTTCAACGAAAAACAAGTGGCATAAATTCTATATACATTATTCCTACGTATAAATTCTGATCTTATCTATCTAAGTAACAATTGCTTTGGAATTATACAAATACGACTCATATCAATACAGTTATAAACTCAGAAACAAATCTTAGTCTGGTAATCTCAATGTCTGCCAAGTTTCCACATGAATATCTGTTATCTTGTCAAGGCATATATTACTTCAATGGAAGTTACACAGAACATTTACAGAATTTATAGATTTGTTTATTCTTTTTTTTTCTCTGTTCTATACTTTTATTTGCCTGTTGTCAGCATGTGAAAGCTCACAGAAACATTTTTTTTAATTGGCCCGCGTACAGCATTTTTTCCTTCATCCACGGTTCTGCTTTTATTTCTCTCTCTAGGCCTTTGCAACAGGTTAGCAATTTTATATTTTTTCTGTGAAATATCCACTGCTTCCGGATCTACCTAGAGCACTGGAAGTGTCTGTACCTTTTCTGACGTGAAATACCTGTAATTCGGTGAGACATGGAAAGATGTATTTTTAATCATCGTTATCATCATCATCATTTCAGCCGAAAAGTGTTGCCATAAAGACCAAACCTGTGCATCCATCGGGTTCCCGTGACCCTCACCAGGGCCTCAAGTCTGCTATTACAATAGCGTCAGAATGGTCTATCATTGATTTCATAATTGTTGATTTTGACAAGTTTGGTAATCTACTAATATAATGGCGTCATTATGACTTCCCAATGGTCAACCACTGACACTCCATTGAAAGAAATGGCACAGAATGGTAATCTCGTATATAATGACAAATGAATGTCTGACGTATGCGGTAATCTGCAAAAATTTTAACAGTTTCATTTATCAGTGGCCTCCCATTAGAACGTCACTGTGCAGTCATTGCTTTTAATTCGTTACAAGACAGCTCGTACCACAATGCTATTACGAGACCACTGATCGATCAATGATCGGCCATTATGATTTAACACATTACGAACTTCTAGCAAAATGACAATGAAATCGTTTTGGAATGACGAATTTATAAAATTAGTAGACTGCCCCTGGTCTTCCGTTTTTTTATTGGGGCAGTTCAATTTGAATCTAGATTATTTCATTTATATATTTTTTTTTATTTTACAGTATATAGCGACACAAATAGGAATATTTGTGTTTGGCCTGGTAGGAGCCTGCGTGGTTCTAGACTTCTCCACTTACGACTCCAGCATCCAGCCTCTGATCAAAGACGTGATAATGAGGCTCATGAACAACCCTCAACACGAAGGCAGTCGGGAGATACTTAGGATGGTGCAAGAAGGAGTAAGTATGGTTTCCATATTTACATTTTTTATTTTATCAATAGTAGGAAAAAATATAGAATTGAAATAAAAAAAATCTATAGCTTAATAGTAGGTTTTTGACTCCTGCCTAAAGGATTGGCCAGAAGTGGCTAAGAACAGAGAAAAGTGGAAGTATGGAAGGGTGCGGCCTTTGCCCTGCATTGGGATACAACAGGCTCATAATCATCATCACACCAATCAATACCGTGCCGAAGTCTTTATGTCGATACAGTTACCGGCCCACGCTGAAAACCAGCGTCGTAGACTCATAGCATTTTGCGTGTGGTCACGGCATTATGCTGAGCGTTCGGCCGTTTTATGCGGATGTGCAGCATATTTTTCACATAATATACTTATAATATGTTAGTTTTAAATTTGCGCCTTGTACCGCCAAATAATATGATTTTCTTTCCTACTTTCTTTCTATAATAATAGAATAAATAATAATTATAGTTTTAATTTAGATTTTCATGAAAGTTAGTTACAAAAATGAAGTAATCATCGTCATGATAATAGTAGATTGCGTCTCAGTATCTATACACAGTGTGTATTTATCTTAGTGTATCTATATTTCTACCAACTCGTGTGAATCAAAGTACGAATGTACCAGATTGGATCGTAAAATTTAAATCAACTCGTATTTTCCTTTGAGCTCGCGTTCATAAATAAAAATAACAGAAATAAAAAAAACTATAATTATAGGCCGATATCCTTTGAACTGGGTTTTCCAATTTCATATCTCGCTGAGATTATCATTGCACTGCTCCAGATAACACTGAAAAAGCAAGCGGACCAAAAAAATATACATATGGGCCCGACTTCGTCGCAAAAAAGGAATATCGGTCGTGATTTTTCTCTCGTCAAACTATGGCTACAAAAACGTGTAACAAAACCGTAACATCTAACGAAGCAAACACCAAAACGCATTTGCTGAATGGGCAGTTGACGAAACTGTAGCGCAGAAAGGACACCCTTACGGGGCCTACTATATGTGTACACTTTATAGTCGAAAAGATTGAATAGCTGGGAATTTGACATTCAGTTAACAAAATCTAAAATAGCCGTTTTTAGCTCTCAAACGTAGGCCGCAAAAAAAAAAAAAGATTGGCGCATAGGTATTTTTTTACGGAATTATAATCAACCTACGAAATTATACACCTGCTTAAGTCATGTTACCCTATTGAATGGCTATTTCATAAAAAACTGGGCAAGTGCGAGTCGGACTCGCGCACTGAGGGGTCGAAGTCTAATGGAGCCAAGGGTTTGTTTCTGAAAGGAAAACTCGGCCCTGGGACGAAGGCAAAGATGGAACAGGAGTGGGTTTTTAGTTAGTAAAAGTCTGACACTCCGCCCAAGAGCAGGGGATGTCATTAGATGATTTTCCCACCTATAAAAAAAGACTGACCTGCAAAGTTCAAAAACCTAAAGAACATTTGATATAACACAAAAAAAGTAATTTGCTTATGAATATTCATTAATTATTATTTATTGTCTATCTCGTTAACATTAAAAAACAATCAGTGTCAACCGTTTTGTGACTTAGTTACTTGTTTTTCTTGTTAAAAAATATCCTGAAAGTAGCGTCCACTTTTTCGCTAGTAGGCCTCAAAGGCAGCATGTCCGGGATACTGGTGCTAATCAAATAGGCCTGCGCGGCACGTTCCGCGCCCGGTTGCACACTACTCCAATCATAAACTCTCTCCCGCCAAATTTGGCTTAATTTTGAATCGATTTCGATCACGAACGATGCCTGTAATACGCACGTTTGTCCAGATTTAAAGTTTCAGTCGGACCCGGCTTTATTTCGAGAAGTTCTTTTTGAAGGCTTAGTAAAACGTTTAGGTGTGAAATTGACATGGCTAATTGATTGGATAGGAAAGTTTAAATAGATTTTGGAGTTTTAAAACTTTCTAAGTTTTAATGCTGTATCAACAGCATTTAATTGGATGTTGTTTTTAATTTCTCTTCATTCTGTTTTTTGTCCCTGCAGTGGGAACATTATAAGGCTGATTATGCTATTATTTATGCCAGTGTTTATCAATCCGTGGGTTGCGCCCCCCAAGTGGGTCACAAAGTCTTGCTTTTTTTTTAAAAAAAATAGTTGAACGCGATCGCGAGTCAGGTAAAAGTGAAAAGTGAGTGTTACTGATCCTACGCTACAAAAAAGTATAACAATCCAATTATAAAGCTGTGTCTGTTATATGTTTATGCTTCAATATTTTTTCTGATGTTAGAACAAAGATCAGATAAAATATTTTTCACACGCATATTATACGTTCGATTTGAAACATATTTGACTCAGATGTTTAAATTTAAAAAGGGGCAGTGCCCGTTCTCTCATCGTAATGGTACGATACTAGGGAGTCGCTACTATTTTTCTATTTAAAAAAGGGGTTGCGTGTCCAAAAGATTGAAAAAAAAGTGCTTTATGCTATGCCAGGGATGGCGAAAATATGGCGTTCCAGTGGTAAAATAATTCAAGCACGCCAGTGTAAAATGTTTAGCATCCAGGTAATATGAAATAGCAGTTATCACTTTTTTATTTATTTTTATTCGCTATAAACCAGTGCTTGACTGCGATCCCACCTGATGGTAAGCAGTGATGCAATCATTGATGGTGAGGCGCACTAGTTTATTAAGAGCCTATTAACTCTAGCCTTGAAGGCACCTAAATTATAGTTGGACGGGAAGACAGCAGCAGGCAAATTGTTCCAGTCCCTCGATGTACGCGGTATAAACGACGAAGCAAATCGCTTAGTTCGGACCGTTGGTGTTTCAACAACGTAAGGGTGGATACTCGCCGTACGTCGGGTTGTCCGATGGTAGAAAGGAGATGGCGGAATCAGGTCATGCAATTCCCGCGCACACTCTCCAAAATGCCACCTGTAAAATACCGATAGGCTGGCTACCCTGCGCCTGTGCTCGAGGCTTTGTAGATTGGACTTAACCAAATCTGGATCCCCAATTAGCCTCTTCGCACGCCTTTCTACTGAGTCCAAAGCTGCCAGATGGCATTTTGCAGCACCAGCCCATATATGACTGCAGTACTCCACACACGATCGGACCTGTGCTTTGTATAACATTAGAAGCTGACCCGGTGTGAAGTACCGCCGGACCTTTGCAAGAACGTCCGGCGTTTCACTCTTTTCTCATGTATTTAATTAAATAATAATATAATAAAAACTGTAAACATTACGATATACGAATGCAAATTAAGGGTTAATACCATCTAGTTTTATTTTTTTATTTTATTAAATGACATAATCAAAATTCTTTGGTGGCGCATCATGTACACATTTTTTTTCTCGTATTTAGTGGCAGATCCTCCAATAAAGGTTCACTATCCCTGTGCTAGAACGCAGCAGCAGCAGCAGGTCTAGCTCAGGGATGGCGATCGAGAATGCTAAGAGCAGAAGTAGCCGAGTGGCAACGGCCCCGATTTACGAGCTGTAGGTCGTGGGTTCAAACCCAGCCAAGCGCATTACTTTTTGTAATTTATTTCATCACCACTGCTCTCAAAACGGTGAAGGTAAACATCGTGAGGAAACCGGCATGTCCTAGAACCAAAAGTTCAAAGACATGTGACATTCACCAACCTGCACTGGACCCGCATAGTGGATTACGGCCCATTCCCTCTTATAGAGAGGAGACCTGAGAGCCAACAGTGGGAACATTATAAAGCCGACTATGCTAAGTTATGCTACGTATTTCCTGGAATACATTTTGTGGAATATTCGCGAAAAGACGGAATTACCGAATGCAAACAGAGCGTTTAAGTGTTATAGCTCTCTGTTTTCATGCTGCGTCTTTATCAAATATTGCGTTGGGTTACGTTGGTTGAAACAACAAGTTTTTGAACGAGGATCACGTTGACGACAGACGGATGAAGAGGGACCCTCTTAAAAGAATCTTTTTACTGCGCTCCTGCATTTTAGATAGGTATGTTCACAATCACACCATTCTATTACACATTTTCCTACCTTTTTTCAGATCGGTTGCTGCGGAGCCGACGGACCGATGGATTACATCAACTTGAACAAACCCCTGCCTGCTGAGTGCAGGGACTCCGTCACCGGTAACGCTTACTTCCACGGTTGCGTTGATGAGCTCACCTGGTACTTGGAAGGCAAGACCGGCTGGTTAGCTGGCATTGTGCTTGCTTCCTGCATGATTTCGGTAAGTTGATTGATTTTTGGGAGCATAGTCGAACTACTGAGCGAAGGATACACTATCGCTGAATGCCACTAACAGTAGTAGGGTAGCCGCGGACTTGCAGACGATCAGCAATGGGTAGCTGGCCGTCCGGCCGTCCGGTAACCGTTCAGACTGGCGCTTAGTGTTCCACGCGCTCCTCAAAGGGATGCCAGCAGGGCCACGGATGTTTTCTGAAAAGGAAACTCGTGGTCCTAGAACGCAGTGGGCAACTGAAGGACACAGGTGTGATTTTAGTCAGTAAGAGTCTGACACGCCCTCTCGCGCCACCCTAGAGCAAGTCATTAGGTAATTTCCCACCTCAATAAAAAGGTATACTTATTGTCCTGGAACGCACGGCTATTGTGGGAAAGGTTTGGTTGGATAATATAAAGATTCATTTTACTAGTACATCGTACTAAAAACGCACAAGCTAAGGTTTATAAAGGCGAAAATTTGAATGTATGTGTGTGTGTGATGGTATTTGAGTATATGTATAAGTTTGTTACTCTTTCACGCTCAAACGGCTGCACAGATTTGAATGAAAATGGGCACATTTGTAGGTAAATTGTTTCCAAGAAAAACACATATGATACTTTTATCCTAGACATGTTAGATCGACTCAATTTTCTACGTTCACACGAAGCTCAAGTCAATACAATAACACTAATATTCTAAAAAGAAATATGAATCAAATTGGTATCCTATAAAAAAAAACTGGGCAAGTACGAGTCGGAGTCACGCACTGAAGGTCCCGTACAAACGTATCTATGAAAATAGTTCGATTTCTGAATGCAGTCTCGAAAATTTATCCGAATTGCAAAAAAATAATTTTTTGTGACGTAACAATAAATTAACTTCAATTTCAGGATTCTGGGTCAACGGAAATTACCTCATGAATTTTGATTCTCTTAAGAAAGTCGAATTATACGTTTTTGCGACAAAAACAGACGTATCTTTTTTTCGTTAACCTTGGAGTTTGATTTATTCACAGTTTCAAGGGACCGCGGACTTAGGTATATATCGTTTTTATTTCAACTCGATATCTCCACGCGCTCCCGAGATAATGAGTCTTGACAGACCGACAGACGGACAACAAAGTGATTCTATAAGGGTTCCGTTATTTCCTTTTGAAGTTCAGATCCCTAAAAAGGGCGAAAGCAAATTCTCTTAAGAATGTCGAATTATACGTATTTTGCGACATAAACAGACGTATTTTTTTTCTTTAACTTAGAAGTTTGATTTTTTCACAGCTTCAAGGGACCGCAGACTTGAGTATGGTTTTAATTTCAACTCGATACCTCTACGCACTCCCGAAATCTTGACTCTAGACAGACAGACAGACGGACAAAAAAGTGATCCTATAAGGGTTCCGTTACTTCCTTTTGAGGTACGGAACCCTAAAAAGGGCGAATTTAGATGTAAATGTGCAAACTGTGATACAAAAATATTTCGATGCAAAGAAAAAGATAACATTATTGCGCTGGAAATAGTTTTGTATACGACTCTAATGATGCAGTTACCCGCATGCTTATCTTGTCTCGTGAGAGAAAACCGAGAACAAAATAAAACCACTTCGTATTGTTTATTCGCGCACACTAGGAATTCTAGGAAACCAGAACGTACTTATGCTAGCGAATATAAAAGCTGTAACAATACTCTGTAATCCTGAGTAAACACAATTAAGTGATGCGATTCACTTCACATTAAATTTATAAAAGCAAAAAAATTTAAGTGTGTTTTTTTTTTAAATCATCCAATGTCTTCTGTCAAAAAAAGAACATATTTAAGACCGGTGGATGTCAGCACCTCAACCAGAGAAAAACGGGAAACACACGTTTCAATGGAAAATAGAGCTCGTGCGTTGCTTTCTTGAAGATGAGATAGAGGTCAAGTTATGGGTCATGAAAAAAATAAAAAAAAAAACCGATCGTTAATAAAAACGATAAAATCTGTACCAGTTTCTGACTAAAACTAATGTTTTATTCACAGAAATTAAAACTTTCAGTCAAGATCGTGAGATACCAATAGAAAAGCGTCAAAGTTCACTCTAGAACGGGAGCAGTATTAAACAATTCTTTAGTCACTAAAAATAAAAGATACGTAAGGATGGCATCTTACGCCACAGAAAATTACAACTTCAATCTTTTAATTCCGTCTCTATAAAACTTAACCAGGGTGCTGTCATCCACCGGTCTTAAATATGTTCTCGTAAAACTAGAATTTTCAGTACACCTTGGTCGTTATAGCTTAATGAGTTGTACGACTTTCACGATCTTAACTACGCCAGGTACTGCGTTGACATTATATAATATAATTATATTAACATAACAGTACCCACGAAGTTTTGTAGTGTTATTATACTAGATTATTCTATAAAGTTAGGTAAATACCTTCGAAGATTCTCAGGGAAATTGAGGCTTTTATCATAATGAAGTGGCTTGATTAGCGTGTCTTCGCATAAATGGCAAAGTTCGATGGGAACTGTTGGGTTTCTTGACTAGATAAACGAAAAATGTTTTATGGAATGTCTTAATAAAAAATATAGGTTACAGGGTTTGTGTATGCTATACATTTATTGAAGAATTCTTGATTTAGATTGTTTTGTTACGATGTTTTCAGTTCCAGTGTTGTGTTATTGATTGTGAAGTCACTGATCCCACCCGTACTCAGCGGGCATCAGCACTGCTGGGCCCGTACGGTTTGCTGACATCTCCTTGAGGAGCGCGTCGATCACTACGCGCCTTTGACGACTGGACTCGGTCCGATCATAATTGATCGAACGGCCTGACGGCAAGCTACCCATTGCTCTACGTCCGCAAGCCCGCGTCTACCATGGCTGGTACTCGGGGTCAAAATCTCGGCGGCTGGGCGTGAGGACATTCATTCCCTCACGCGTGCCTCCTCCTCCTTCGCTAGTCCCATTGGTTCTAACCGTACTCCAAATACGTTTTTTTGGATGTGGAGCTACAAAAACTCGCCCGACATACGCGTCTATATATACGTATATATGCTTATTTTACTACCGACTGGTAACCGTCATCTCGTTAATTAATTTTAACTTTTTATTTCCCAGGTCGTGAACGCCGTCATGTCTATGGTCCTCATTCAAGCCGTTAAGAAAGAAGAGGACGAAGCGACAATATATAAATAGAATAATAATGATTATTAACATAAAATTATTAAATTTTAAGCTACTTCTATTATTTTAAAAATAGCTTTATTTTTATATTATGTAACAATAAATCCGACAGAAAACGAAATTATTCTTTGAAACCATCCACCGTGTTAAAGTTAAGTAAACTTAGATTGTAATTTTGTGTAACCATTTGTTTTAATAAAGAGTATTTCTAAGGCCATACTTTTGTTATTCTTTTGAGGGAATCTTTAATTTGTTTACATAACTTTTTCGATTTTTCAATGTGGTATGTATATTTTACGTTTATAATAATAAAACAGTGAATTGGTTAAAACATACTGGCTGATTTAATTTATGCTGAAAAATTGTATTCAAAATGCTATACCTATTTTTAGAAGGAAAATAAACTAAAAAAATATGATTTGATGAATTTGGGATCATTTATATATTGTAAAGACTTTTAGCCACTAGGCCATCAAGATGTCTGTGCATATAAGTGTGTGTACATTTTTATCTCTTTCACACTCAAGCAGCTGTACGAATTTCAATGAAAATTTACAGTAATACATATATGGGTAGCTTAATCATTGGAATAACGAACTTATAACGGTGGTAGTACTGATTCCGTGAGGGCGAAGCTGCTGGCAGAAGTAAGTGTCTAATGATTTGCAAAACTTTACAATGACAAAAAAAAAACGATATAATGAGTAAATGGGTAACTAACCAATAGATCTAACGTGTATTTTTGGTAATTTCAAAATATATTTTTTTTTACCAAACGCATATGAAATTATTAAAATTTTAATTGCATTTTTGTTGTAGGTGTCCAACCAACCTATAAAAAAGGCAATTTTCAACCGACTTCATAGGTTATTAACATTTTTTGTTGGTCTGTCTGTTTGTTCCGGCTAATCTCTATAACGGCTGGACCGATTTTAACAGGACTCTCACAGGTAGATATCTGATGTTATAAGGAGTAACTTACTAGTACTTTTATTTTAGAAAAAGAATTAGGGTTTCGAGCACAAAAATATTCTTAAAATTGCTACCAAATGGCACTGTGCTGTCTGTCGCGGGCACCAGCTAGTGTAACAATAAAACTAACACTTTAAAAAATTATTATTTCATCAAAAAATTAATTTTCGAAAATGTTTAGTTTTCCACACAAGAGAGGGTAAATAGAATTGAAATAAACAAACCTGTTTATTCAAATATCAAATTTAACGTCTGCATAGTTCATCATCAGGTTGAATACTCAAAGTTTTGAAGTGCCTCATCTTACTGTAGCACCGTTCAAAGTTATAGAAGGCCCGCGAGTACTTGCACCAGGCTACCTTGCTGCTGTTTCCTCAAACATTTTACTTGATTAAATTAAACTTGGGAAATAACATGAACAGAGTCCTCGCTTTGTTTGCTTAGAGCTCTTCAATTGATGAAATTGTATTGAGCACTGTATTTTTGTGTGCCACTTTCTTGTTAGGAATCGTTTTTAGTTTTAAGTCCACTTGAATAACTGTGTTTTTTGAGTGGGCCATAATCAACCCAGCCAGCCCAGTGCCTAGTAACTGGATTGTAGAGGTTTGATAGGCAGTCGCGCTTCAGAAGACTTAAAGTCACCCAAAGGGCAATGGAAAGGGCTATGCTCAGAGTTTCCTTGCGTGATCGAATCAGGAATGAGGATATCCGCAGGAGAACTGAGGTTATCGCCAAACTTAAGTGGCAATGGGCAGGGCATTGCTTGCAGTATGGATGGCCGTTGGGGCCGAAAGGTTCTGGAATGGCGACCACGTACCGGAAAACGTAGCGTTGGAAGACCTCCTACAAGGTGGACCGATGACCTGGCAAGGGTTGCGGGATTCCGATAGATGCGAGACGCACAGGACCGTTCATTGTGGCGACACTTGGGAGAGGCCTATGTCCAACAGTGATGATGATGATAATAAGCAATCGCTCCATATAAAATACAGGTATTTAACAGCAAAACTGTAGGGGTCCAGCAGGGCCGAAGCCTACTGGGGCCATAGGTTGATTTCCGAAAGGGAACATTGGAGTCCCGGTATGCAAGGTGAAGAAGGAATATAGGTATGGTTTTAGCCAGCAAACGTCTGACACGACCTCTCGCCCCACCCTAGAGTGGGAAAAGACACCTTTAAAAAAAGATATTTATTCATCCGACGAGACTGAAAGCCGACCCCAAGCTAGTTGAGAAAGGATAGGGAGATGATGAGTGGAATATCTTTAAATAACTTTCTCACTCTGGGTGAAGGGCGAAGAAGTGTCAGACTTATCCTGTCTAAAAACCCTTCAGTTGCCCTAAGTATTCCAGGGCCACAGTGGCTCTTGAGAAATATCTTGTTGCTATGGCAGGAGATCAATTTCCTCGACTTTTAATTTTCTAGTGAACTTTATAGACGGCTTTCTCATTTCTCTGTAACGATCTTGACTGAAAGTTTAAAGTTTCTGTGGATGAAATATCAGCTTTAGGCCGCGTTCTCACTTTGTTGTGTCGACAGATAATCGTGTAGTTTTTAGAGTTTTGGCTTATATATTTAAATGGAGATGTTCACATATAGGACGACATGATTATCTGTAGTCTACGACTTTTTTTGCGGTGACAACAGATTATCATAATAGTGCGAATGGCTAGCATGACAGTAGTAAAACGATAAAAAATGTCAAGACTAATCCGTGACGGTAAATTATGTGTCGTTGCGACTTAAGACATGGTCACGACAAACAGTTGTTATAATGGGAACAACTTGATAGTCGTCGGGCGAAAAATAAACCAATACGACATAGTGGAAACGCTGCCTTAGTCAGAAACTGGTATGCTCGGATAATTTCTTGATGAGCCAAATTATGACCTAGATCACGTCTTATGGAAAGCATTGGATGAGGTGTATTTTCAATTTAAACATCAATATTCCGTTTTTAGTAGGAAATATTAACCGTCCGTGGTCGGTAGCGATCAAGCGGTTCGCCTCGTCGTTTATACCGCGTAAATCGAGGGCCTGGAACAAATAGCCTGCTACGGTCTTCCCGTCCGAATATAATTTAGGTGTCTTCAAGGCTAAAGTGAATAGGCTCTTAGTAAACTAGTGCGCCTTACCATCGACGATTGCATCACTACTTACCACCAGGTGGGATCGCAGTCAAGCACTAGTTTATAAACAATTAAAAAAAAAACCATCAAATAAACCCTCCCGCTCTGAGTAGGGTGAAGTCTGACACTCCTTGTGTCAGACTTTTACAGACAAAAACTCATCTGTGTTCCTTCAGTTGCCCATTGCGTTCTAGGGCCACAGTAACCCTTTCGAACAATCCTCACAGAACGTGAGTATTCTTGAGATACACATAGTAGAAAATTAGCCCAAGGAAACATACCCTGGAATAAAAAGTATCCTACCTATCGTTCCTAGACATGATCTACCCATGTATCATGTTTCATCGAAATCGGTTCAGTCTTTCGGTGGTAAATAAGTTACAAACATACACACACTCACAAACTTTTACCTTTATAATATTAGTGTGATAGAAGAAAGATACATAGATACTGTTCGTACGTAATGATAGTAAGACCTCAGAAATTGCCATTGCCTCTTGGCAGACGGATTATTAGCTTTTCTAGGTTAGTCGTTATTAGCAAATAGCCAATCTCGTGAAGCACTTAATCCTATAATTGCCCTTATCGGTGAATAGGTGACCAACAATACTATTGTGTAATTGTATATCCTTGGAAAGCCTCCCACAAGGTGGACCGATGACCTGGTGAGGGTCGCGCGAATCCGATGAATGCGAGACGCACAGGACCGGTCATTATGGCGAAACTTGGGGGAGGCCTATGTCCAACAGTGGACGTCTTTCGGCTGAAATGATGATGAAATTCTTGGTAACAAATAGAAGTGTTTACGAGTGGTACAGCCATCAATAGGAGAAAACGTGACCAAAATGTATCATAAATATAACCATTTTGTCAACCGAAACCGGTATGTCCTAGAACCAAAAATTCGAAGATATATATGTTTTACGGCCATTCCCTCTCCTAGAGAGAACTGAGTACCAGCAATACCCAGCAATGGGAATATTGTATACATATAAGACTAATTTACATATATGCTTGAAAGAGTTTATTCACAATGTGCTATGAGTTCGCAAGGGCCCTTGTACAGGTCATGGTCCGGAGTAAGGTGGAATGGCAGACGGTCGTCTCCATCTGCAAAACAGTTAAGCTAGCGGAGAAGTTGGCACACGCATGAGGGAAAGGCCTTACTCACGCCACAGTCATCTTGATCCCGACCCCTATTTCCAGCCACCGTAGGCGTAGGCATTTGGAAGATGAGCAATGGGTAAGTCACCGTCCGGCCGTCTGGTAAACGTCTGGACCCAGCTTGAGTCGTCGATGATGCGTAATATTCCACGCGCGTTCCAGGAGATGTCAGCAAAACCGTAAGAACCCAGCAGGGTCGAAGCCTACTGGGGCTGGGTTGTGTAAGAGAATTCCGGGGCCTTAGAATGAAGGCAAAGATGGAACATAGGAGTGGGTTTTAGTCAGTAAAAGTCTGACACCCCTGTCCTGCTTCGCCCAGAGAGTGGGAGAATTCATTGGATGATTTCTCAGCTAAAAAATAAAAAGTGCTACGAGTTCCAAACCATGTAAAGAGGTAATATCTATATGTATAAAAATGAAATACCACTCACTGATTAACCTTTTGAATACCGTAATAAGAGACACACGAAGTCTTAGAATATATAATAACTACAAACTTAAAATTTGTCAGGTAGATTTCCTTATAAAGTGTAGACATCCGCTAAGAACAGATTTTACGAAACTTTACCCCTAAAGGAGTAAAACGGGGGTTGGAAGTTTGGAGGTATGCGGAACAGAGAGTAAAGTCCCGCAAACCTCCTTTTGAAAGGGAGGATCCTCCGACCAGACGGTGTTATGTCTGGTGGGCTACTACTGCCCGATAGATGATTTTGGGCTGTTCTATATGTTCTAAACGCCCGGAGAACTCTGATTGCGCGATGCAGGATTAGTTCTTGTATGACGCCATAAATGTCGCTACATCACTCCCCTCCGGAGATCGGAGATCGATGGTTCTTGATGCTTCTTGATGCGTGCCAGGCCAGTGGTAGGTTGGTTCCAGTGAGTCGGAACCGAATGCCGCATAGTTCTCGGTGAGTCGGAACTGTCTGCGGTGATGCCCCAGTGAGTCGGGGTGTTGCTGTCCCAGTGAGTCGGGATGATGCCCCAGTGAGTCGGGGTGTTGATGTCCCAGTGAGTCGGGATGATGCCCCAGTGAGTCGGGGATTTTTTTTTTTAGTTTGCATGGAGAAATCGACTTTTACGCGGGCGAAGCCGCTGGCAGAAGCTAGTATTATATAAGAGTCTCTACACACCATACATAGAAAGTGAGGTTATATAAATATGGGTTTGTTGTACACAATAGACTAGCCGTTTTATAATGAAACACACGGAAATTATTTAATTTATAGCGGATCTGAAAACCGGGAAAACGATAGGATGAAGAAGTTGTTTGGTTCCAAAACTTTTGGTTTCAAGTTGGTACAGCGAGATATAAATTTAAATGTTGCGATTATGTTGTTAAACACAGATGTCGGCGATTTGGTGGTTTCATCTCTATGTAGTTCAAGGAACAGTGCTTTGAATACGGAACTAGTGGAAATAATATTTTAGGCTTGCTGTGCCAAAAACATTGTATCTTTTTTTTTATTATTGATAGGTTAGCGTTTGACCACTATCTCATCAGATGGTAAGCGATGGCGTGGCCGACGATGGAGCACGCTTGCTTAGAAGTAACCTATTCACTCTTGACTTAAAGACCCCTAGGTTATAGCTATCAGGGAACACAGACTCCGGCAGGGAATTCCACTCCTTACCTGTACGCATTATGAATGTGTTCCCAAAACGCTTTGTACGTATGGGTGGGATGTCCGCCATGTACCGATGGCGCAACGCCGTACGTCTAGTGGTCCGATATGGTATATGGTATCAGTAAATGTGAAGTACAATGGAGCAACTTACTTTATTAGGTCACAATTTGTTTGACATAAAAGAGCGTGGCAGTTGAGAGTTTGTCATACTCACTCAAATATCTCGCTAATGGTGGCACGTGTTGCTGGATCATTCAGTTTCCTTCAAAATGGTTGAGCTGAGTGGGGCTGATGAATTATGCTCATGAACGGGCGCGGTCAGTTGACACTGGTTATCTCTTAACTGCCAGTAGCTTATTTCAATTTCTATTTTTTTTATTCCTATTTTAGGGTTCTGAACCTTCAAAGAAAAATACGGAACCCTTATAGGATAACTTTGTTCTCTGTCTATCTATTAAGACCTTTTATCTCGGGAACGCGTGGTGGTATCTAGTTCAAATTACCATATACTCTAGGTCTGTGGTCCCTTTTGAAGCTGTGAAAAAAATCAAACTTCTCAGTGGACGAAAAAAAGATACGGTCGTTTATGTCGCAAAAAACGAAAGTTTCGAAACTCTCAAGGGAATCAAAATTCATAGGGTACTTTCTATTGACCCAGAATCTTGAAATTTGGCATAAAGCAAGATCTTGTAGCACAGGTATACGAATAACTCAAAAACCATAAATTTGTTGTCAAGTAACAAAAAAATACTTTTTTTGCGATTCGGAAAAATCTTTGAAACTCCATTCGGGAATTGAACTATTTACTAGGTAAGTATGTTTCATCGTCTATCACATTATCACTTAACATAGTCGTGAAGTGCGAGTCTACCACTAATAAGGAAAAAAAATAAATTTAGTAATATATAATTTTAATTTGTTTTTGAGGAGCTTATATTTTATAACCATTACAGTAGGTACTGTAACATTTGGGCACGCCACAATCGCGGCATAAAGTCTCATCTTAGAGGAGTGGCTAGAGAGGTGCCATGGCGTCCTCATTTTGAAATCCAAATAAATGAAATGAAATGAAATGAAATTTTCCATCTGACGCAGGTCCTTAATGGACATCGCCAGAACGGTAGATTCCTATTTCGGATTCAGGCGGACGAAACGCCTGGCTGTCACCATCGTGTGGATCGCCTTGAGGACGTCTTCGGTGCACTGATACTTGAACACACCGTCTAGATTACATTTAGTGGATATTAGGTACATTTTTCTTTTGGAATGCCGAGTAATTTGTTAGCTTAGCTTCACACATTCTCTAAACTTAAATTTACACTTAAGTATCTGTCTATGAAGAATTGGAAAGTCAAAAATACTACCTACTACTTAAAAGCACAATAGACTCTCAGTTGACTGGCTTACAAATGACTCCACCATTATGACTCAGGGATTAATGTCTTAGTTCATAGACGGCATAGTATTGCTAGCACATAATACTGATATCTAGCAGTCACGTCGCATGAAGCTCAGTACGGAGCTATTGGTAACACTGTGACTAGATGTATTGAATTCTGGCTATCAGTAGAAACCTCGCCTAAGAGTGTGGCTTAGAAACTTGTGCGATTGGAACTACCATAAAAGATTGCGCAAATAAACGATAATTTAAGCTAGTCAGCTTCAAATCATTGTTTATTTCCGCCAAAAAGAAAAGAACTCATGATTTGGTCAATTATAATGGCAATTACAATAACTCTGTTTCATTGAGTCGATGTGTTCCTTCATTGCCTTTCGTACCAGGGCTGAGTCTTCCTTTCAGAAGCAGACCCTAGGCCCCAGTAGGCTTCGACCCTGCTTGGCCCTACGGTTTGCTGACATCTCCTTGAGGCGCGCGTGGAACAGTACGCGCCGTCGACGACTTGGGCTCGACCCGGACGGTTATTGGACGGTCGGACGGCTAGCTACCCTTAGCTCGCCGTCCGCAAGCCCGCGCACCGATGACTTGGTGAGAGTAGCGGGAACGCGATGGAAGCGAGACGCATAGGTCCGTTCGTTGACACTTGGGGGAGGTCTATGTTCATTAGTGGACGTCTTGCGGGTGAAATTATGGTGATAATGAGTTTATTAGAAGTAATTCCTAATATTGCGTAGTTGATACAAGTCGAGTCACACGAGGTGAATCTCTCGCTTTCTATACGCTCTTGAGGTGCACTCTCACTTGAAATTAATCTGCAAGAAGCCATTGCGGTGACTATTTACAAAGCGTCCCCCGAGCGTATTTCCCTTGGCTCTTCATTCTGCTTGCAATATCGCAGGGCTGGCACTTATGAACGTGGAAAAAAATTTGGCTGATATTTTTTATTTTATTTGTATCTTTGATTTTGAACGTTATGTTGTAAGTCATAAAGTACAAAATTAGAAGGCTTAAATGAAGATAGGCAGGGCATATGATGAGAGGAAAAAATAAATGGAGCTAAATTGTGACACGTTGGTATCCAACAGAAGATAAAAGGAAAAGATTTAGATCCAAAAAAGATGGGATGATGACAGAACACAAAGGGCAGGCGTCACATGGAACAGAGTGACTAAAGAAAGACACGAGTGGAAAATATTGGAGGAGGCTTTTACCGACTGGCAAACAGATCTACAGAAAATTATCTAGTCCCTTCCCGCAGTCTAGCTAAGCTGAGCTTGTGTTATGAGTGCTATACGACTGATAAACATATTTATATATTTCTAAATACATAGGTACATATTACAGATAAACTACACCGAGAAAAAAAATGATAGTGCTCATCACACAAACATTGGGTGGGAATCGAAACCATGAGCTCCGGCATAGCAGTTAGGGCCACTAACCACTAGAACAACAGGCCAACCAAATATTATGTAAGCCATTATTAGGTTATTATTAGTTTATGCCGAAAGGTTCACTATGTACGGGAAATCGCAGCCATTACGTTTTTCGGTTGAAATTATGATGATTTGTAGAGTCCATTCAACATACTTTACATAAATAAAGGGAAATTATCTTTTTCCAGAAATTTAATTTTATTTAGCTTTATTATTTCTGGTTAACTTAACTGCTACCTCCTCAAATAACGATATTGATAAAAGTTCCAACAAATCGAATTATTATTGTACACTAACTGCTACCAGCGAAAAAATAGAAAATTATCCCAAATGAAAATATTCCTCAAATAAAAAAAAAAACTTACGTTCTATTCTGGGACATGACGTACCTTTGTTCTAAATTTCATCCAAATCAATTGAGTGGTTTGAGCGTGAAGGAGTACCAAACTTAATCACACATATATTATATATAGCACACACAAAATGCCTTCACCTTTATACGGGCAGTATTAGAGTAGTTTTTGAAAAAAAAAGTTAGTCATATTGATAAAACATTACATTCGGAATTAATAAGCAAGAGAAATAAAAAAAAAAGTAGAAGAAGAAAACATAAAATATTGAAAACTCTTTTAATTAGCAGACCAAACATAAAAATGTTGAGTAAAAAAAATTTAGAAAGTTTCTTAGGTACTGCAGTAGCACGAACTAAGTTTCAAAGTAAATATTTGCAAAGCGACGCAGCAACGACATCCGTGCGAACCCTACGTGTATTTCCAACGAGGCTCGTAGACATGAGTAAATAATTTTCCTGATTACCGTGCAGCGTCTTCCAAAGCGACGGAGTTGTCGTCTCGACCTCGACTCGACAAAAATATTAAAGTCACCTCCTTCTCGACAGTCGACGAGCTCTCTCTGTACCTTCAGGTTCTCGCAATTGGAACCGTCCTGATATTACTCGCAAACCAAATTGATTCCCCGTTATATTTTCCAGAAATGCAGCTTAATACGTTTCGATTTGAGATTCGAGAATCGTATCGAAAAACGAGAGTTTATCCAGAATTGCTACTAACTATATTTGACATGATTGTATTATTGATTGCAACATCGCTTTCGCAGTTTGTTTTGCAAATGTTAGTTCAGTAGATTGCTTTGGAGACTAGTTTATGTGCTAACGTTTTGAACTTTCATGTTGACGTCACAAATTATTTTGAGATTGAAAAAGCTGTTTCACTACACAGCTTTAACGTTGACATTTCTCTCAATACTTTTGTTCGTGTATCCTTTTGTATTTGTTAATGTAAAATGAGTTTTAAGTTAATTATGTTAATGGCTCATTGGCATTGTGATTAATTGTCATTTAGATCTAAAAACAAAGCTCTTAATCCAGCTCATTAATTTATTTAAAAACAACATGCTGCAGTTGGAATCAATGCAGGTAAAACATAAACATAGTCTGCATTTAATTAAGTTGTTTATGTTATAAATTATGAATCTAATGAAAGTTTATTAAACTCGCCAGTTCTTTGTCGAGGATGCAAACAAACAGACAAAAGACTAATTTACAAAGCCTTGTTTACTCGTTCTAAAATAATAGAATCGCAGACCGAACAAACCGAATAATCACGAAGCTAAAAAGCGCATACAGGAATATTCTCATCAGTTAAAATGAATGTTGGCTTAAAGAAATAACTCTACGGGTGTAAAGGTATTGAAACCATTGCAAGCTAAACTGGCAAAACTATCTATACGTGTGAAAGTGGTACTAAGCCGTCATCTTCGTTGGCGAGCTACGCTTTTATCTTTCAAAAGGATGTCTTCATATAGCTCGAACTTAATCTCGCTTGGTTGTCTATGGAGCATCGGCTTTAGGAATCGGGACGTATGTGGAGAGCACAATTAAATTTCGCAGGTACGGGCTGGACTGCGAGGAAATGTAATAAGCGAGTTGCCCCCGACCAAATATTTAGACTTTGGTCTGTGGCCACGGCGTTGGAGGTATTAAGGGTGTTTTCCGTTGACACCAACTTAACGGGTGTAGTGCTTATTTTTGAAGCATATTGCTTCATTTCTTCGTTGAAGTTTTAGATTCTTTTGTTTAAGAATAAAAGTTTATTAATAAGTTTTTGTGTAAACTATTCGTATAACTGAATTCCGCGAAGTCTGTTCCATCACTGGACTGCGTGAAGGTTCGAAAAAGTTATTGTGATCTTGGAACACAAAGGGCACCAAAAGAATTGGGCATTCATTGTGCGTTTAGAATTCCTTGTCAGAGTCTGCGTTTTTTGATAGCTACCTGACCTTGGGTCTAGGGAATAGTTTACTTCTAGGCAAGCATACAACATCGTTTACCTTAGGGGGAGATATTAGTCTAGTACGAGCCCATAAATAATAAATATGATAATTACCTTGCGTGTGTGTTATTATTATCTAATATGCAGTTTGGTACTTTTTATCGATCTTGTTCTTATACAATAGTACTAGTATTAACTAAGTAGTACTACTAATATGAAGAGGATAAATTATGCCTCTACAACTCTCACTCGAGGATCTCCTGGCCCACCCATATTTTATTACTAAAACAATTATTTCAATCATATAAATTCTTGTTTCCTATTTGCTTTTATAATGTTACTAGCTTTACCAACAAGTTTGTTCGCAGAGCTTCGGAAGTACATATATGTTCTATTTCTGGAAATAGAGTACCAGTATGCCAGGTATCTTTGGGTCGTTCAGCCGTGTGAATGTATAAGAGTAACAAACATATACCTACATGAATTATATGACAAACCCGTGATATTTATTAAAAAGAATATGTCACAAAATCTGTAACTAGCGTGTCTCCTGACTCACCCATATTTTATTATTAAAGGAGTTCTATCAATCATATAGTGTTGTTTCCTATTTTCATTTATAATACCACTAGCTTCGTGGAGTTTTGGGAGTATATTCTAATCCTGGACGTGGACCATATATCAAGATGGAGCATATATCAAGCTTTTCATATTAATTTTTTCGTTAGTTTCAATTGTGCATTTCATTTATTTGTATAATTCAATAAAAACACTTTAATAATTAAAACTGTATATACACTAAAGGAAAAAACTACTAGCTAATAGGTATATGGCGTCATAAAACTCCTCCGCATCGCTGTTGACTGGAAGTGTGCCCAAAAGGCTGGTGGCATTGCCACGTTCTATGGCAATGCTTAATCACTGACAGAGGTTAAAGCTAGCCCTTAGGTCACGCGAAGTGTCAACTAAGCGTTTGGATAATTCTTTGAAAAACGTATGAGCACTCGGACCCCATGACCCAAGAGTTTCAACCCCAAATGGCTCAAAAATATAGCGGCCGACGAGGTTGTTATATTTCCGCCGTTTGAGGTTCTTCGCAGCCGCAGCGGCAGCACCAGCACAGCACGAAGAGTTAGGAACATGGGATGGCGCAAGAGTGTCGACACAGGTAGCGTCCCACACTAAAGAAATATGTATATTTTTTCACATATTTTAAAAAAATATGTGAAATAACCTGTCAATTGCGGATTTCCTGGCCCACCCATATTCTATTAATACAACAATTCTTTCAATCGTATAGAGTCTTGTTTCCCATTACATTTCTATTGTTATTCGTAAGCCCGCGTTGTTTATTAAAAAGGCTAACACAAATATATCCCTGAGTGTATTTTTCTTTTGTGCATAACGCTTGCCTTTTTTCAACGAACCCCTTTCAACCCCTGAAGTGGACAAAAGAAAAGTCTGAGAAACATAACATGAAAGCAGGTTATTAATTTTATTAGGTTTATTTGCAGTGTTAATTTTATAGAATGGTATGTAGAGGTTGGTTGAGATTGCTGATCAGAGATAGCTACTAAACAACGTGTGATATTAGTCAGTAAGAGTCTGCCAAACCCCCTCGCCCACTTGACCACGAACTCACCTGAACATCCATAAGGATGAAATAATAAAAAATATACTAATTGGTTTTGTTTGTGAATAATGAAAATTTCCTGCTCCACACTGTTTGTGTTGTTATTAAGTTTGTATAAATAATGTAATAATTTGCCCAATGAGAGTAACTCAATTATGTCCACCTTGCAGAATGGATGTAGGATCGGGTTCCACAGCACTAAGAAGATACTCATCATCGATCTGGCTATGAGCCAAGGAGGTATCGACGTGCTTTATAGACTATAAGAAAGCCTTGACTTTATGCCACATTCATGGCTCATGTAGATGTTCCAATAGTACAAAAAGATGCGCAGCCTTTAGGTTATGTATGGGGCAGTGAACAATCCTTCGCTATACCGACGACTGACGATCACGACCGATCCCAGGGAATTACGAGTTTAAATGAATTAAACGGGGAATATTTCAGGGCAATAGTTTAGGTCCACTTTGGCTCTGCTTATCCTTGAATCCTTTAAGCACGCTGCTGGAGGACTCAAACCTGGATTACCGGTTGAGAAGAGGTGTTCAGGTCATATCTTACCTCCTTTACATGAATGACCTGAAACTATTTACCCTCAACAATTTGCGGTTGATCGAGCTACTGAAGGTAACTGAAACTTTCAAGAATTTGGTGTGGATAAATGTGTAGTCATGCATGTAAAGTGAAAGGAAATGATGGAATCCGAGGGAATTCAAGTCTCGAATTGAATTATAATTCCGTAACACCTTAGATTCTTCTCCTCAGCCGAAACTTATAATTATTTGGGTATGTTGGAAGCGTTATACATTATCATTGCTGACATAAAGCAATCGTTGAAGAAACGCTTCTTTGGCTGAACTTTGAACTTCCAAATTATGAAAAAGGTCTTAAATAGCCTTCTGTCGGGGGGAATTATAAGATTCGTCTTCAACGGTTGAGTCATGCTGATTTTAATGTATACTTTCGAAGTATTCAAATCGAGTCTTGCTTGGTTTGGATAGAAGATTCCGTACACTGCTGACCGCAACTCCTCCGAAATGGATGATGTACCCTCGTGGAAATATGGAGATCAAGGCTGTTTTAGCGCGTAGACTCTGTACAACTGAGAGGTATGCAGCCTCAGAGAATATGTATTCTCTGAAAATCGATGTGGATAGGTATCAATATGTAGTTGCAGTGGACAAGGGCCCAGGGAATCAACACAAACCTGTACATTTTAATGTTGATTACCGCAAGAAGGTATGGAAAGCTAAGGAGCTCCATGAGCTCCTGATTCTTATGCTACGTTTTGGCGACCTCTTCGGAGAAACTCCTGGAGGGTCTATTAAACATATTATTATGATCTCTGGTATTTCTTTCGTCTGATTAATGGGTAAGTATTTGCAGAGGCATAACTAAATGACCAGGATTATTCGTCATTCGTTTAAATGTTTTTTGTTTTTGTATGGTTTTTAAGAAAAATAATATAAATACATATATAATCAATATCTATAGAAAAATTAATAAACGATGTTATATGTTAATAGTTCCAAATTAATTGTATGATTTTTTTTACGTAATTTTTTACCAGAGGTCGGAATTAGGTAGAGTGAGTTAAATATGTACTTGCATCGATTTCATACAGCGAAAGAATAAAGTGGATATGTCTCAATTCCTGAGAATAATTTTAAAAAGCAGATTTTTTTTATGAGACTATCAGAAATTAGAAAAACATTCTTCTTGCATTAATGACGAGGAGGAGGAAGTTTATAAATTTGTTATCCGTAGCTCAGTTGACGTAGAGAGATCTTTTTCAATGAAAAATACGAATAAAAATTTATGTTAATTATCTTTGTTTTATTTGTCTAATCTATATCTGAGGTTTTTATTATTATTTATTTGTAATATTGTTGGCTACACGGGATTTTTTATTAGAAATGCAGGGAAGATCCATATTAATATCAACATTTCGATGCAAGTACATGAATAACTTTGTCTAATTCCGACTCTCTGCTTATTAAACAGTGGTTGATCCGCTTTATCATATTTACTTGTTCCATAATTTTATGTTAATTTTTAATCGTTAACACTAAAAACTAATGGAGTTATGCTAATAGTGCGCTTAAAGTCTAATGCAGCTTAAAAGCATTATGCTAAAATGCCGATAATAACTGATATTCTGTAATTAAGTTACTGCAATACAAACAGGTGAAATTACGTTATATAATAGCAGTTGATATTATCGGTGATTAACTTATTTAGCAGTGAAACCAAATTATGAAAACTGTAGTACAATAATATTTTTGATAATGTGGTTTTAATATAATTATGAAAAAAAAACTCTAGACACAGAGTGACAATCCATACTGTAATAGCATAGCATAGCATAGCATAGCATAATCAGACTTTTTTTAATTGTTCCCACTGCTGGGACTCAGGCCTTCTCCCTAGGAGAGGGAATGGGCAGTAATCCACCACGCGGGCCCAGTGCGGGTTGGTGAATGTCACATAATTTAGAATTTTTGAATAGAATAGAATAGAATAAAACTTTATTGTACACCAAAATAGTAACAAAAACTTACAAACTAACTTAATGTATGGGTACAATGGCGGTCTTATCGCTAACAGCGATTTCTACCAGACAACCTTAGGATGGACTGTAAGAACTTGTCAAAAAAAAGGGGGTAGACTGCGGTGTACTGCAAAATAAATTAAATTAAATTAAAAATATATATAACACTATACATAGATATAAAATTATATTATATAGCTATTATATAAAAGACAAAAAAAACAAACTCATGAATATTATATATATATAAATATATATACATACACATTATATGTTACACAATTTCAAAGAGAGAAATAGAGAAAAAAACAAAAAAATACAAAAAGGTGAAAGGACTAGAAAGAAAAAGAAGGGAAAGAACTGAATTTGGATAGTAGCAGAATTAATTATTGTGAAAGAAAATGATCTTTAACTAAATTTTTAAAAGAAACTAGTGACTGGGCTTGCCTAATTGGCATCGGCAACGCGTTCCACAGTCGCACTGCTTGGACCGTGAACGATTTGTCACTAAACTTGGTGGAATGTGAGGGCATTAAAAGTTTCAAATTTTCCGATGATCTCAAGTGTCTAGAATGTGTGTCATGAAGGAACTTAAAACGTTCTTTGAGGTAAGAGGGGGTTGTAGGAATGAACAGGACACTGTAAAGCAACGATAAGATATGGGTATTCCGGCGAAGGCGGATCGGCAGCCACTTGAGCTTAATACGGAATTCAGAAACATGATCATATTTGCGTAAACCAAATATGAACCTAATACAAAAGTTTTGGAGTCGCTCAAGCTTATCTAGCTGCACTTCAGTTAGGTCTAAATAACTGACATCGGCATAATCAAGGATTGGGAGAAGGAGGGATTGGGCAAGCGCAGTTTTGGTGGCAGTTGGAAGAAAATTGCGCAGCCTTCGCAAAGACCCCGCAGACGCAAACAACTTGCGGCTAACTTCCTGCAATTGAGGACCCCACGAAAAGTCTTTGTCAATAAAAATACCTAGATCTTTCACTGAATCGCTGTATGTGATAATTGAGCCATCAAAAACTATCGGTGGTATCCGCGTCCAGTCGATTTTTGAGCGCAACCTAGGGCTGCCGACAACAATGACTTGGGTCTTCCTAGGATTGACTTTCAAACCATGAGCCACACTCCACTCGGCAATACGAGCCAAATCTTTATTGACCATATTAACCGCTTCAGATAGTTCATCTACCGGAGCTTGCGAATATATTTGCAAATCATCAGCATAAAGATGGTATGATGAGAGAAGATCATTGGAAATAGAGTTTATAAAAATAGCGAAAAGAAGAGGAGATAGAACGCCCCCCTGCGGTACGCCGGCAGATGTATTGCACCAAGACGAGGACGAACCTTCAATGTGAATACGTTGCCGACGGCCACACAGGTAACTACGAAACCAATCAATCGCCGTTGGAGATATGTTAAGAGAGCTAAGTATTCCGAGTAGTATATCAAAATCGACGGTATTAAATGCGTTGCTGAAATCCAACAAGGAAAGGACCGTCAGATTGCCATTTTCCATACCAAGTCTAATATCATCTGTTATGCTAACGAGAGCTGTTGTAGTGCTATGACCTGGACGAAACCCGGATTGGAAAAGGTTAAGGAGGCGGTTTTTGCACAGGAAAGCACTAAGTTGAAAATGGATAAGGCGTTCAAGGACTTTGGATAGAAAAGGTAAAATGTAGATAGGACGGAATTCAGAGAAGGAAACAGGATTACACTTTTTTGGAAGTGGGATGATTTGGGCTTCCTTCCATGTAGTGGGAAAAACACTACAAGATACGGAATAATTAAGGATATGACAGATGACAGGAAGGATTTCGTCGAGGATAGGAAGTATCATCTTGCGACTAATACAATCACTACCAACAGAATTAGACGTGATAGATTCTATGCTCTTCTTAACATCACAATCAGAGAATTGATTTAAAACAAGAGGTGAATAATCGGGAGTAGGAAGAGATGAAAGATTATTTAAAGTTTTCGCTTTGATAGTAGCACTGAAGTTAGAAGATGAAGAAAAATGTTGATTGAGTAATTCAAGATCCACATCCTTAGGAATAGAATCTTGGCGCGATTTACCAACTCCATTTTGGTTCTAAGACATGCAAGTTGATGTTTTCTTTTACTGTTTTTGAGAGCAGTGGTGATGAAATAAATTACACAAAGTATAGTAGTAGTAGCTGGCTGGGTTTAAACTCGCGACCTACAAATCGTACGTCGGGGCCATTACCACTCAGCCACCACTGCTCTGTTTTTTACTTCATCATACTCGAAATGCTGAACGGCTTTGGATTAAACTTGACACACGTGTGGATCATGTCCTGAAATCTACAGTAATATTATAAAGAGGTAAAATTTGTTTTTTTGTTTGTTGGAGGTAATCTCTGGTCCAATTGTAAAATATTTTTAGCGATAGAAAGCTGCTTTATTCCTGAGTGACATAGGCTATATTTTATAAAGCAGCGAAGCAGCGGGCAAAAGTTAGTAGTATAAATAATTTCAAAACTTTTTATCCCGATAGTACGTTTTCTTGCGACAATTTTCTGCTTTCACTTGGGCAAAGCCGCTAGCAGCAGCTTGTAATATTATCAATGCGGCACTAATTGTCTGTCCGTGTGATACGTTTTACGCCTAAAAGGCTAAACTGATCTTAATGTTTAAAATTATAGTGCCTAAGTCCCGGAGAAGGATTTATTTACTTTTATCAACAAAGGCGAAAATAAAAGTCATTATTAGAAGCTAATTCTTAATAGTAATAAATAATTTGAGTAGTGGTGATCCAGTGGTAACGGTTCCGACTTACGAGTTGTAGGGCGCAGATTCAAACCGAGTCAGGCGCATTTCTTTGTGTAATTTATTTCATCACCACAGCTCTTAAAACGGTGAAGGAAAAAATTGTGAGGAAACTGGCATGTCCTAGAACCAAAAATTCGAAAACATGAGTCATCCACTAACCCACACTGGGCCCGCGTGGTGGATTTCTGCCCATTCTCTCTCGCAGAGTCCTCTGTAGAAGAGGGAATGGGCCATTACGGCCCATTCCCTCTTCTTCCATTTCCGTTATGTTTCCACTGTTGGGGCATTTTAAGGCTGATTATGCTTATGTTTATATGATAATAAATAATTTATTTTACTACCTTATAGATTAATAAACATGAATTAATCTTGAAATCGTTTATTTTCTGTTCACACCACGTTTAGTAATCAACTCTTCTTACGAGGCGAGAAACAGCTAAAGATTTAGTACTCGGATCTCATCACAAAGTAAAGTATTAAACATTTTGCTGCCCCTTCTTCTTTCCAATTGCGTCCTTACTGATAAGGATTGTGACACCTGTCTCCAAGTTTACTACTTCTCTTTTTACGGTTTTGTGTCATGTGGAAACTAGGAAGAAGAAGCAGGAATGAAGTACCAGCCGCCCTTAATTTCTTCTTTCCAAATTTTTACGAAACAATTTTTATATCAACTCTCATATACAAGACACCCAGACTCGAAACCACTATCTGTAGGCCATACAAATATATGTTCGATGCGAGAATCGATCCCGCAACATGCAACGCAGTACCGCCAGCGTCAACAGTGCCGTAAATAATCGCCGCCTGCAGTATTTAGGCGTTTGTGATGTGGTTCGAGTACCTGCTTGAAATCATCACACACCTTTTTGATATCTAATATATTTTTTTATTGATATAAACTAGACGCATTGACTGCGACCCCACCTGATGATAAGCAAAGACTAAATCGTCGATGGTGAGGCGCACTAGTTTATTAAGAGCTTATTCACTCTAGCCTTGAATAAACCTGAATTATAATCGAATGGGAAGACCGCAGCAAGCAAGTTGTTCCAGTCCTTCGATGTACACGGTATAAACGACGAGGAGAAAACCGAAAAGCTAGTTACTCTATGCCTGTGCTCAAGGCTTTGTAGATTGGAATTCCAAATCTAGATTTTCACGTTAATTTTGTACAAGCCTGCCATTACGGTTTTCAATACAAACTAAGCTATACTTTAACAACACATGTCCCAAACATTAAACTCATTCTTACGAAAACTGCAAACAAAATCTTCACCCTCACACACCAAACGTTTCCTTTGTTTAATATTTACCCTGAAGACAGTGCATAATACATGTTATTGTAACTGTATGGTTGATTGTTGACAGTAGCCGAAACAGCGTGAAGGTTTGCCCAGAGTGGCCGCATTGTTTGCCCAAATACCCCAAGGTGCTTCGCGGATCGCCGAATACCAATGAGCATTTCACAGACTGGCAATGTACGATAATATAAAGGTAATGTATGTATATGTAAGTTGTGTAAACATTTTACAATAATTTTCATTGAAATGCTACTTTTGAATGGTTATTTTTGTGGGCATTGCTTTAATGATGAATGACAGTAATTATTTATTGGAATTTTTAATGAATTATTGAAATAAAGAACTTAAAGAACGATCGTTTTGGTACAATACGCTTACTCGAAAACTTGCTCTTATTCCTACTGCTTTTAGGCATGAAATTTACTGTTTTCTGCACTAATATGGAAAAGTGTGCCAGTTCACACCTGCCAAAATTTATTGCATGTACAGGACTAGGCTGAGTACCGAGCAGTCCTCAGGAGTCGACATGTGGTTTGTCACTGCAGCACTCGATCACTAACCCGCAATGACAAATTTTCTCCACTTGTATCAAAATGTGCATGTTCCATTTTAAAAAAAGCTTGGCCTGAGACTTGTTTCTGCTTATGTCCGTTATAGACTTTGAAACCAATGTGCTCCAAACTGGTTTCATAAGAAAAGCAATAATGCGAAGATAACCATCTTCGCATTATTGTTTTTCTATAATAATAATGCGAAGATGGTTATAGACTATTTTCGCTTCGTACTAGCACACGCCACGTATTTGCTGGTACAGAGTATAACCTGTATTATAATAGTAGGCAGTTTAATCATTTTTTTTGGGGTGGGGGATCATTAAATAACTTGCCTCCCACTCTGGATGGAGCGAGAAGAATAGTCAGCCTTTTAATGACTAAAACTTACGATGTTCCTTCTTTTGCCCTTTGCTTTTCATGGTAGTAATCAATTCGAACGGTCTTGCAAAGGCAGTTAAATTTTTCTTAATTTCAATGTTTGCCGTATTATGTAACGTCTCAAGTCATCCACATATCCTCATGGAAGTGGTACCTACGTATCATGCATGAACAGCCGTATCAAGCACGCTTGCGCGATTTTCCACAGCTATATGGCAGATATACAATATAAGTACTTACTGCAGTATAGACTAAGAGCATATAGAAGCGTGACTCTCACTCTTAACGTATTCTAAATGCCTATGCGGCAAATAGTATATAGTGGGTAAAAATTCAAAATCTTGCGTCATGGTATCAGAATTTTCACAACTATTGGGCAGTTACCCAGATCAGACACAACACCCGTCTGTCCGGAGGTGCTTCCCTTTTACATCATACCTCTGAACCGGTGACTCCAATTTGATAAAAAAATTACAATTAATTATAAAACATTTTGTTGGAGGTCCTAAATAAATTGGCGTTTGGTTGAGCCTCTTGTGTAAAGGTGTGTAGAAATAGAACTGGTAATTCTCTATGTTTCACTGAGGTCGGGATTTTGAATTTTTGATTTTGATCACTGTTAAAATAAGTCTTTTCGTCTCCTCCTACCCTATACCGCATATACCTCCCCTAATGCACAACGCAGTCGTGGAGACTAGAAACCGTAGGGACCCAGCAGAGCCTAGGCTTCGGCTTCGGCTACGGCCATGGGTCGACTTCTGAAAGGATTACCAGTAGCCCTGGGACGCAAAGGGCATCTGAAGGAACATAGACCGTGTGGTTTTAGTCAGTGAAAGTCTGACACGCTCACCTACTCCACCCTAGAGCAAAAAAGTTCATTAGACGATTTCCTACCTAAAAAAAAACTCATGGAGACCAATCCCGTTTGCTAATGGAGACAGAGTTAAGTTAATTGATTTTAGTTTTAATATTTATTTTGCGCCGTACTAATTAATAATAATAAATAAATAAGCTTGAGCACCCCTGGCTTACAGTTTTCAACCCATTCCCCATTTATTTCAATAACGAAATTGAGCACCCATTTTTTGCTTGGACGAGTACATGTCCTGGCGTGCTTTACGGGGCATTTGGTTTTCAGGTGTACCTATTGACCTTCCAAGAGAAGTTAATTTCATGAAGCTTCTTTTCTTTACGAATTTCTTATTCTTTGACTAGAACAGTAATGGTTGAGGTTGAATTGACAATATCGTAGCAAACGTGCTACGAAACGTCGTAGCAACTGTAGTGCTACGAGTACGTATGCTACGCTCTCTACGGCGCTATGCAATTAACGGATAAAAGCGAGTCAGTCTCATGATTTTTTTCTGACAATGATTAAAGGTAACCACATCATTGATGTGAGCAGTGGTGGCCGAGTGGTAACGGGAGCTTACGAGTTGTAGGTCGCGGGTTCAAACCCAGCGAGGAACATTACTTTGTGTAATTTATTTCATCACCACTGCTCTCAAGACGGTGAAGGAAAACATTGTGAAGAAACCGGCGGGTCCTAGAACCATAAAATCGAAGAAATTTGACATTCACCAATCCGCACTGCGCCCGCGTGGTGAATTCCCAAGTCCATTCCCTCTCCTAAAGAGGAGGCCTTAGTCCCAGCAGTGGGAAAATTAAAAGGCTGATTATGCTATGCTTATGCATCATTGATAGTGGTAAACATAAAAAATAAAATTCTTTAAAAAGCTTTAGGTGTTGTTTTAAAGCGTTGAATGGATATCATCATCATCATTTCAGCTGAAAGACGTCCACTGTTGGACATAGGTCTCCTCAAAATGTCGCCATAGCGAGCGGTCCTGTACGTCTCGAATCCATAGGATGCCCGCGCCCCTCACCTGGTCATCGGTCCACCTTGTGGGTCATCCAACGCTGCGTCTTTCGGTACGTGATTGTCACTTCAGAACCTTTCGTTCCCACCGATCATGTGTTCTCAGAGCACTGTATCCTGCCCACTGCCACTTAAGGTTGGCGATTCTTCGGAAGTTCGCGTGGGCACCAGACCATTATTTGCGTAGGTCGAATAAAATACCTGTAAGTTTAGACTATGTTAAAAAAAATATAGTTTTTTAAGATCTGTCTTGTTATGATTGTACTAAGAACTTATTGTATCATGGGTTTATCCCCTAACATAGGAATCAGGGACTCCACTGAATTTGTATAAGTACTTTTCTTATTTAAATAAAAATACAAATTATAGAACCTGTTTTATATTAAACTAGCTTTTGCCCGCGGCTTCGCCGGCGTATATAAAATATAGCCTATGCCACTTAGGAATAAAGCAGCTTTCTATCAGTGAAACAATTTTAGCAATCGGACTTACCAGTATTTCCAGAGATTACCTCTTACAAACAAAAAATAACAAGAAAACAAACTTAACCTTTTTATAATATTAGTGTAGATTAACTGATCCGGTAAACGTTGTTCTGCCGTATACATTTATTTATTTTTTATTTATTTATTAATTTTAATTTAAAAATAGAAGTAGAGTTAGAGGGTAAAAGAAAATAAAAGAAAGAAAACATTTATTTTAGACTCGCAAAGGACAAACAACAATAAAATTATTTACGATCTATTTTATACTTACTAACTTTACAAAAAATAATAAAACTGAGTCGAGCCGTTTCGGAGGAGAGCGATCACAAACACCGTGACACGAGATATTTATATATTAAATAATGAATTAATTTTTGGTATAGTGCATTATTTATTCAAAAATCTACCATAGCTATTTAGTAAAGTGAAACAATAATTTTCTCCGAACTGGTTACGCACTTCAAAAATCCCTTATCCCATTTTACCATAGCAATACGCTCCTACCCAAACTTCAAATAAATACAAACATATAAATATGTAACATTTCCGGGTAACTCGAGTTGAAACAACGAAGGTGTTTCCGAAGCACTCGTCTCGTATCCACATGTTCCATTTACCAATGGTTCCGAGAGGCGGCGGGGTGGTTGACACTTCACGATTTCCTTTTAGCAAGGGGAGGATGGAGCGTATGCATTTTTCATCAGCAAATAAATTAAGTCCTTGTTTGGTGGTTCAAGAATACTCTACGATAAAAATTCGAAGTCCGTAATTTTTAGGATTCCGTATCCGAGGGGTAAAACGGGACCCTATTACTAAGACTCCGCTGTCCGTCCGTCTGTCTATCTGTCTGTCATCAGGCTGTATCTCATGAACCGTAGTTCGACAGTTGAATTTTCACAGATATTGTGTTTGTGTTGCCGCTATAACAACAAATCCTAAAAAACCGAATAAAATAAACATTTTTGTCGTTTTTATAGATAATTGGACGGAGCCTTGCGTGTGCGAGTCTGAATCGCACTTGGCCGGTTTTTTTTTTTCATAAATAGTGCTAAGCTCTTCATTTCATAACTTAAACTTATATTCGTAACTATCACTTTGCCCGCGACTTCGTTCGCGAGAATGTTTTCATAAAAAACGTTAATACCCCTTAAACCGTATTAAGAGGGCAGTTTTGAAAAACGAGTAATGACTGTCTTTATTATTCATTTATGTAGGTTAGTAAAGAAGTTTCAAGTTTATTAATCGTTTCGTTAGTTTTGTTTTGTTTATGAATCGTCCATACAATCTTTAACAACCCTTAAATCTTCTTAGGGGGTAATATTAAAAAAATTATAATGACAGCCTTTATTATTTACTTTGTTTACTGTTCGTGCTATTCAAGTATGTTGGTCCAACGAATAAATTTTTGAATACAAGCGATATTCCTCTTTCTCGCCCTCTTAAAGGTTGAATTTTCAAAAACTCCTTCTTAGTGCTTGCCTACGTTATAAAAGAAAGTCTTGTGCAAAATTTCAAGTTCCTAGTCCCAGTAGTTTCGGCTGTACGTTAATATGTCAGTCAGTCAGTTCTCCATTTATATATATAAAGATGCGGGCCATGAGAAGTTTAACATTATGAAAATTTAAAATTTGAAATAAAAGAAACAGATTTTGTTTATCTAAGTTTCCAACAACATTAACTTGATTTAAAAATAAATTGTAAGTTGAATTAATGAAAAAAATAAAATATACTTGCAATTTAAAGGCGCATAATTTTGAACATGAAAAATCTTGCACGCCTTTTAAGTAATAGCGGTGAACTTAAAAGTGCTCAGTAGTAATTAAAAGCGTAGCTTAGCATAAAGTATGGCAATTGCTCAATGTCGACTGCTCGGCTTTTGAGCATTTATTTCACCCCGAAAAGTTCTCACTACTTAATTAACTACTATGAATTTTATTTTCTTTGGAAAACATTCACTAAATACTCAGGGAAATTTCAAATGACTCGATTGCTTGAAGGTGGATTTTCTTAGTACCCTATTGAATAGACATTTCACGAAAAATTGCCTGCTGTAGTCTTCCCGTTCAATTATATTTTAGGCGTTACATTTTCTTACAGGATGCATTTTGGAGAGTGTGCGCGGGAATTGTATGACTTGATTTCGCCATCTCCTTTTTACCATCGAACAACCCGATGTACGGCGAGTATCCGCCCTTACGTTGTTGAAACCTCTACGGTACGGACTAAGCATTTTGCCTTGTCGTTTATACTGTGTGCATTGAAGGACTGGAATAATTTGCCTGCTGCGGTCTTCCTGTCCGAATATAATTGATGTGTCTCTGAAGTTAGAATGAATAGGCTAACCTAATGCGCTTCACCATCAACGATTGCATCACTGCTTACCATCAGGTGGTATTGCAGTCAAGCACTTTTTTTTTAAGGTGGGTAATCATCCAAATGACTTCTCGCGCTCTGGGTGGAGCGCGAGGGCGTGTCAGACTTTTACTGACTAAAGCCACACCTGTATCCTTCAATTACCCTTTGCGTACTAGGACTACGGGTTGCCCTTTCAGAAATTCTCCGCGGTCCTAGCTAGCGGGCATCGGCCCCACTGGGCCCCTACGGTTTGCTGACATCTCTTTGAGGAGCGCGAGGATCATTACGCGCTGTTAACGACTGGGCTCGGTACGGTTAATTACCGAACAGCCGGACGGCGAGCTACCCAGTGCTCGACGTCCGCAAGCCCGCGTCCACCGTGGCTGGTAGTCGGGGTCGGAATTACGTCGGCTAGGGCGTGAGGACCTTCGTTTCCTCACGCGTGCAGCCTCCTCCTTCGCTAACATTACTGCTTCGCAGAAGGAGGCGATCGCCTGCCATTCCTCCTCGCTCCGGACCATAGCCTGAACCAAGGCCCGACGTGAAAGGTCGCTGCCGCCAATTGCCTCCACGAGGACACGGTGGTGCTCCCCCCAAGCGGGGCACACCTCCACCGTATGCTCCACCGTGTCCTCTGGGTGGTTAACATAATGATGACACCCAGGCGTTGCTTGCGCCTGAATCCGATGCAGGAACCTCCCGAACTTGCCATGTCCGGTGAGGACCTGCGATTGCAGTCAAGCACTGGTTTATATAATTAAAAAAAGTGATTCAATAGGGTTAGCTGAATTAAGAGGGTCCTATTGATGATTTAAATAATTATAATTTCGTAAATCAACATTTACTTAATATGGAAGCAGTTGGAGGAGGCCTGTACCAGAAAATACACTGAACTGAAGGACATGCTCTAATCAGTACTACAGTTAGAACCCAAAGAGAAAGTGTGTTATCCCAGATTTTGGAAATAAATGGCTATTTTATTATTATTTTGACTGGTCTGTTGGTCTAGGGTTCCCTTGATTGAATCAAACTTGATGATTCGATTCTTATTATACGGAACATGCTGTGTCGATAATTCAGTTGTACGATGTTTTACTCCATCGATGCTTTGTTAGTGCGAAAAATCCTGTAGCGAAAAACCCTACAACGATTGCTCATTACATCGATAATTTATTAATTTGATAGTATGTCGGTTCAAAACGCATACTGTTTCGGGACAGAGTAAAGAGTTGTATTTTTGTTTGAAAAGAATAAATTTTAGTTTATTCATTACAAACAAAAATCTGCACCGATTTAATTTTTTTTTCATCACTAGAATTCTTTTTAATCACTGAGTGTTTTATGCTATATACAACATTAGTACAATATATGCGAAAACCAAAACACGTGTTTAGTATTTTTATGTAAAGAATCAATGTACAAAACTTCCTAACTGTATCATGAATAATCACAAAGTTATAAGCTTGTTATGTTACCGGGTTGCCGCACAAATACTTGGTTACCGGGCCATCTGGACGAATCAGGGGTCTCTCTTTTTGCTTCCGCACCCAACTGTGCGCTGGCGCCTAATGCCCGCTATAACCTGTCCTGACCTGTGTTGTACTTATGTTTCTGGTGTCCAACTTGTGACCTTTTTAAATATTTTTAGGAGAAATTATAACATGGTGTAAAAATTATTGGAATCGATTCAGTTACTGATTCTTAACAAACTATATTCAGGTTTCACTTAAACTAAAGCTAATGTTGTATAATACTTTCTACTTTCACGCAGGTGAAGCCGCTGGCAGAATCTAGTGACAAAATATAGATACAATTTTATTTGACATTTTTATTTTGTCGTGATATAAAAGAATGATGCCAGAATTTGTAAGAAGTCTGGGCCCACCTTCAAATAGCTGTGTGAGGTCATGCGCATGCGTAGTAGAGGTGATGTGCGTGAGACAAATTAACTTTTTTTGTCCTTGTGGCAGGGAATAACTGATGGTAAACCATACAATTGGAAACATTTGAACTGCATTGCACTCTCTTTCATACCCTTATAAAAAAACGAGAGAAAAACAAGTCAAGTAAGTGATTACATGACTTACTTATTACAATATCGTTATTTTATTTGTAAAAAGAAGCATTTGAATAACTTTGAATGGACTAAGATTTGGAACTTGGATTTGGTGCCATAGTAACTTTTATTAAATTCAAAAATACCTATCAGACGACATAACACTCATAGCTCAATAGCTATGAGTGTTACGTCGTCTGATAGGTATACAAATTACAAACTCTGACTCTTCTTTTGAATTTGTATCAGAGGGTTTTTATTTTATTTTATTGTATAATGTGTCCTCCCCATCGAATTTCGATCACCGTGGCTAATATCAACAAAGATTAACCAATGCGTAAAGTATTATAATTAAAGTTTATGCGCAAACCCAGCCCCCCTAGCCAAATTACAACCGTTTTGTATCAAATTCCGTTCTCTAATCGGTAACTCCTCGGTGTCAGCAATTGTAGAAAACGATAAATTGGTAGCCATGTTGACGCGCCTGAGTCGGCCGCTCGTTCTACAATAACAAAGGGTGTAGCGTTGAACATTGTAGAAACGATAACAATTTATTCTATCATTTAGAACGATGTGAACTTAGCTATGAATTTTTTATTTGTTTGTTCTAACCACGTGACTTAACGTTGAGATAATGTCACTTCCATACATTTGATTAGTTTTCGTCTAGCGTTAACGATTGCAGAGTATCAACTTGGCTAGTGGTGCAGGTGCGCTTTCTGTTCTTTCACTCTCATAGTCCGACGACAATCTGACACACAGCACAGAGATCAGGCCTATGACCGATGGCTTTACGTGCTTTCTGAGGCACAGGAGTATCACACTATGAAACTCCTGGCTGCGACAGAATAATTCTTAATAGAAAAGCCAAATAGTATTACTGGCATTGAACCCAGGACCCCACTCTGAACATGCGTGTTTGTGGTCACGAAATCAACGACTGGTAGTCATGATATTATAACACTAGAATACCCCCTCGTGCGCCGATTGTACATACGTCTGTACAACTTGAATGACTTTGAGAAACGCTTAATAGTCGTACTGTACACACATACGTACGAAATTTTTTCCCGAAAATTTTGCTTACTTTGTCTTTGGTTTTCCTAGAAAAATCCAAAAATATGTTTTTTTTTTGGTGATTTTACGTAAAAACATAATAATAGTAACCCCCGCGCGCAAGGGAATACAATATATAATTTGACAGCACGGTTGGCGCAGAGTCATCATCTTCCCTTGCTCCGACCGGAACAAATATTTGGATGTTCTGCATATAGTTCTTCCGGGTCGAAGTGTCATGTGTATATGAATTTATATGTTTGTGAACGCACTCATGATACAAGAGTAATTCTTAGTGAAGGACAAAGTTTAATAAAAAGAAAAATAACGTGCCTACTTGAAAGAGTTCACGATAAATTGAATGTTGATATGTGTACCAATGCTGCATAAACGATTGAAAGAATGACCTTGGCTATAGAAAACAAAGGGCAACTAAAAGACACAGATGGGTTTTAGTCAGTAAAAGTCTAACACGTCTCGTTCCACTTTAGAGTGTGAGATGGCCTGAGATGTATTAGGTAATTTCCCACATCGAAAAAAAAAAAATTGTGCACAAATAGATCCGTTCAAAAATATTGAGTTCGAGTGCACCGGATGCAGTAAATATGACCACTTACGGAAGTTAAACACATCCTACTCTATACTCAAACTTTCAAATTATAGCAAAACTGAAACAAAATAACGCAATATTCGTGTGAAGCATGAACGTACACACATTTCCTTATTGAGCTCACATAATAAGGTTGTTGTCGATGGAAACTTGTTTACAAAACAATCAGGAAACAACTATAATTAGACCGTTTCCGTGTAACGCAATTACCCCTTAAATCCTTATAGAACAACAAAATCCTTGAAGCGAGCGTCATCTACATAGCTTATTTAAGTTTGCGTAAACGAAAATTTATAGCTCGCGTAGTAAACCTAAATTATTTACGTAACCTACAAATTTTCAACAACATTCACGCTGCGAGATAATCCACGTCTCCCCTTTGGTTGGGAATCTATTCTCGCGGGCTTAACTCTTATCTATACAAGGGATGTGCGAGCAAAACAAATCTATAACGAGTTCTGATAGTCTGAAACAAGTTTTTCATTAATATTCTGTTCATATTCAAATCTGATTCGACAGGCGTTATCTCGCGGTGTTCCAGTATTCGGATCACGCGCCTCCCCGTCTCGCGAACCACGAATATCATGGATATCGAAGCTCGTGATTGGCTACATTATCAACGTTAAACATGACGGTGTGATTTAAACATCTATTGTTTGTTCATTTGTTTGTAGATTGTCCTGATTTGCGTGACAAAGGGTGGGGGAATTGTTTACGTTACAGAAGACAGTTCTTGGTGTAATTCTGCTTATCTTTATGTGTTCTTTTTGTATGTAGATGCAAATGGTACCGTGCTAATTGTGGCGATAAGTTGTTAGATAAAATTGGAGGCTCTTTCGTGTCAGGTCGAAGCACTAAAAGGCGTTCAATTGAGGTTGAAGTATATTAAGATAAATGTTTGGATAGTGTTCTGAAGTAAAGCTTTTATTGTAAAATTATGAATGCAATATACATAATATATATATATATATATATATCAAATAATTTAATAAACTTAAACATATATTATCGTATCTGTATCTATATAACTATACATAAAATGAATAAATTTGAAGAGTCTTCTGTTTGTAATATCAAAATATATTTTTTTACTAAACTATATTAAACAGATGCGTTTTTTTTTTTAATTTTGTCTATCTGTTTGGTCCGGCTAAACTTCTAAATGGCAGGAACAATTTTGATGGTATTTTAATTGGTAGATAAGCAATGTTATAAGAAGTAACTCGGGTATTTTAGAAAAAGAGTTACGGATTCTGAAAAAATATATTCTTTAAATTGTGACAAAACGAGATTGTGTTGCTTTACGAATCTGATGTGGACAAAGTCGCGGGTAGTAGCTTTTAGGTATGTGTATAATGATAAAGGGGTGACCAAACGGTTGCAAACCAACATCCCTACCAAGGTGACCTGGCTAGTTTTAATCCGTGTAGAAGACAGCAGTTGTAATCCATGACCTTCAACGCCCTTGGTTGGGAGGCGCGTTTTCCCAACCACCAACGTATTGGCACGTGGTTTACATCCATGTAGCTGCAACCCAAACCAAACACATAAACCAAGGTCACCTTGGTTAGAACGCTGGTTTGCAACCATCTGGTCACCCCTTTAGTCAAAAGCAGGTATAACAATTTTGAAATAACATTGCTTTTACATGAAAGACTCATGAGTCATACCTTTTTAAAGGGTAACAAAAACACGAATGGGAATGTTAAAAAAATATGTTATAGCTAATTTCTCATACAAGTAAAGCAAAGGACATTTTGATGGCCATCGGGCGAGGGCACATTAAAGGGCTCTTTTATTTTTTTTATGCTGATGCTTTCATTTCGAGTTACGATCCTAAAGTATATTGTACATTGGGTCCTTATCAGCAACCTTTTCAGCAATAGGCAGGTACATGATAAATGATAAAGTAAGTAATGTTGTTTTAGCATATAGCATAGCATACTGTTGGGCCTCAGGCCTCCTCTCTAGGAGAGGGAATGGACCGTAATCCACCACGCGGGCCCAGAGCGGGTTGGTGGATGTCACATGTCTTCGAATTTTTGGTTTTAGGATATGCCGGTTATCTCACGATGTGTTCCCTCCTAATGTTGTTTTAATTTAAAAAAATATGTTTATCCTTATCATCTCAACATGCGTAACCACCTAGACCTTTCAAGAGTAAAACTAAGCCAACAAAAGATCTATATAGGTTTTTTTTTTTTTTTTAAGGTGGGAAATCATCCAAATGGCTTCTCGCGCTCTGGGTGGAGCGCGAGGGCGTGTCAGACTTTTACTGACTAAAACCACACCTGTGTCCTTCAATTATCCTTTGCGTTCTAGGACTACGGGTTTCCCTTTCAGAAATTCTCCGCGGTCCTAGCTAGCGAGCATCGGCCCTGTTGGGCCCCTACGGTTTGCTGACATTTCTTTGAGGAGCGCGAGGATCACTACGCGCTGTCGACGACTGGGCTCGGTCCGGTTAGTTACCGAACAGCCGGACGGCGAGCTACCCAGTGCTCAACGTCCGCAAGCCCGCGTCTACCGTGGCTGGTAGTCGGGGTCGGAATTACGGCGGCTAGGGCGTGAGGATCTATATAGGTTACTACATAATAATATCATCATCATCATCATCATGATATTATTATGTAGTAACCTTTAAAGATCTTTTCATCCATGGGTGATGCGAAAGTGACCCCTGGGGCCCTAGAAAAATGGCAAAGAAGGAACGGGAGTGGGTTTTTAGTCAGTAAAAGTCTGACACTATCTCCGGCTCCGCCCAAGAGCGGGGGTTGTCATTAGATGATTTTCCCACCAAAAAAAAAAATGTTGGACATAGACGTCCGCCAAATGTCGCCACAACAAACGAACCTTTGCGTCACGCATCCATCGGATTTCTGCGACCCGCACCAGGTCATTGGACCTCCTTGTGGCAGGCCTTCCAACGCAGCGTCTTACGGTATGTGGTCGCCACTCCAGAACCTTTTGGCCCCATCAACTATGCTATATATATTTATATATAGATCGGACCAAATTTTACTTAAATCGAAATATTGTTTTTTCGTTCTTTCAGGATTTTTTTGATGATGTTTTTTGTTCATTATAAATACTAACTCTCCCTACTTACTCACCCTTAGGAGTTGCAAAGTGTAACAAGGTGAGATGGCAAGACCTTTAAGTAAAATTATGTCTACGTCCGATTTAGGTATCTTATAATCTTACATTTTTATGTCGATGGATTTTCAATACTATTGTGATTTATTAGGTTTACTGCTTATGGTCTCACAGACCGTCTAATGTGCACTGTATTTATGATTCTAACTACACGAACCAGGCTATAATTGCTACGGAATACAAAATTAAGTAAAATTCTTTGGGATCGTTCGTGGGTCTGGAACGCAAAGGTCAACTGAAGGGGTACCTTCAGGTGGATTTTCATCAATAGAAGTCTGATACTCCCTACTATACCACAATGTAGACCGATGACCTGGTGAGGTATGCGGGAATCCGATGGATTCGAGACGCACAGTACCGATCGCTATGGCGACACTTAGGGGAGGCCTATGTCCAACTGTAGACGAAATGAAAAATGAAATGATGATGATGACTCCCTACTATAATTTCCTATCTCCAACTAAAGCGGGAGGAGTTATATGAAGATTTCTCACTAAAAGGTCAACAAAAATATTCTCCCAACGGGGAAAAATCCATCGTTAACTAAAGCAATCAATGTCAATCACACAGCTGCCTACCTAAAGCAATTTGATGTTACTGACTCGTGATAACGCTATCAATCGTAACGCATTTGTTACCACATCATTCGAATCTATCCCAAAACGAAATTAACAAGTGAACCGTAAAATGTAAAGGTATTATTGAAGGATATTTTCCCGCTGCATAGGGTTGACACTTGCAATACCCATAAATCGAATACTTACATATTTATTATTTCTGAAGTTGTTCAAAATATTACTTATAATGTGAGTTCTAGATAAGGTGACAAGCTATCTTCGCATAATACAGAAAATTTCAGATACGTTTTTCCTTTTTTTTTATGAGGTGACAAATTGTCAAATAACTTTTACCTTTCTAGGGTGGAGTGAAAGGTTGTGTCAGACTTTTATTGGCTAGAATCCACCTGTGTTCCTTCAATTGTTTTTATGCGTTGCAAGAAAATGCTAACAAAATGCGATTATAATTTAAGTGTCTTCAAGGCTGGAGTGAATAGGCTCTTAATAAACTAATGTGCCTCACCATTAACGATTGCATCAAAGCTTACTATCAGTTGGGATTTAAACACTAGTGTATATCAATAAAAAAAAAACTGTTTCGAACGGTCCTGCAACCTTAGTAGGGATTGTTTCTACTGGGCCCTCAGTTAATTGTAGATTAGACAACTATTTTTTGTTTATTCTTAATGAAATCATAAACACGCACAAGTTATTCAGTGGAAGTATTAACTGGCAACCCTAATAATGTTTAAAATAAAATCACACAGACAGACAGAACGCCAAGGCGTATTCGGTTTTTGAAAAGGCAGATATTCGCCACAATTTTCCTCAATCAATCAGCCACTGCAATAATCCTGGACCAGTAGAAGATATCTGAATTTAAATATGCCAACCCTACCGTCAGATATCAGTCGAATTCCAATGCCGTAAACCGTTCATGATTCATGTTTATTCAAGCGTTTTGCCGTTGTGGAAAATTCTGCTCGTAAACCTGTTTACCAACTTTGTAATTATAATCCTATGGCTTTATAATCATCGCCTATTATTGATCTGATGGGTGAAATTGGGAATACAATTTCGTAATGGGGTTTGGACTTTTGTGTAAGAATTTGGAGAATTATGAGTTTTTTCAGACTGTTTCTTTAACTTATGCTGTAAGACTTTTTTTTACAAAATTTCAGGATCTAGGTCAACGAAAAGTACCCTTATGGGTTTGGACCTATTGAGTATATGTGCCGAAATGGAGCATAAACGGCCTTATCTGTAGATTGTGTTGATTTACAGCTATATTTTTTTAATTTTTCAAGTTGTAAAACCTGAGTATTTAATATTAATTTCAGCTTAATATCTCCATGTGTTGTCCTGTGACAAAGGGTCTTCGCAGACGAACAACAAAGTGATGCTATAAGGGTGGCCGACTGAAGTACTGAACCCTAAAAAAAGAAGTCTATATTCATGACTAATTTCATCTCTGAAAGTTAAGTAATCAATTAAAAGTCACATGCCCAACCTGGGAGGTCCAGACGCCTCCTGCCGGAGGCTCTACGCGGGAATTGTTCGGTCCATGGCCCTTTATGGTGCACCAGTATGGGCGCCAACGCTGCGGAAGCAGCCGGCGGCCCGGCTGAACGCGTGCCAGAGGGTCATGGCCATACGGATGGTGCGAGGATACCGGACGATTTCCCGCGAAGCGGCGAGCCTCCTTGCTTGCCAGCCACCATGGGATCTGGTGGCAACAGACCTTGCTCACATGCACGATCTGCGCATGGAGATGCAACGCCGGGGCGAAACTCCGCTGCCGCGACAAATCGCAGCATGGCAGACAGAGCTCCGGCGGGTTCTCATGGCTAAATGGCGGCAGCGACTGTCGCGACCCAGTGCTGGGCACGCCACAATTATGGCGGTAAGTCCCCTCTTTGAGGCGTGGTTGGAAAGACCTCACGGCGTCCTCACCTACCGTATGACGCAGGTTCTCACCGAACACGGTAAGTTCGGGAAGTTCCTGCACCGGATTCGTGCGGAAGCGACGCCCGGGTGTCGCCACTGTGTGGACCGCCCGGAGGACACGGTGGAGCATACGGTGGAGGTGTGCCCCGCTTGGGAAGAGCAACGCCGTGTCCTCGTGGGGGCGATCGGCGGCGGCGATCTCTCGCGTCGGGCCTTGGTACAGGCCATGGTCCGTAGCGAGGAGGAGTGGCAGGCGGTCGCTTCCTTCTGCGAAGCAGTAATGCTAGCAAAGGAGGCGGCCGATCGCGTGAGGCAACGGTCCTCACGCCCAAATCGCCGCCGGGATTCCGATCCCGATTTCCGGCCACCGTAGGCGCGGGCTTGCGGACGGCGAGCAATGGGTAGCCCGCCGTCCGACCGTCTGGTAACCGTCCGGACCGAGTCCAAGTCGTCGACGGCGCGTATTGTTCCACGCGCGCCTCAGGGAGATGTCAGCAAATCGTAGGGGCCCATCAGGGTCGAAGCCTACTGGGGCCATGGGTAGTGTGAAAACGAAACCCGGGGTCCTGGGACGAAGGCAACGAAGGAACAGGAGTGGGTTTTTAGTCAGTAAAAGTCTGACACTATCTCCCGCCCCACCCAAGGGCGGGGGATGTCATAAGATGATTTTCCCACCGAAAAAAAAAAAAAAAAAAAAAAAAAAAAAAAACATGTACAATTAAAAACTAACTTAATCTACATCAAAATAACATATTAAGGGCGGAATTCACCAATAAAACTAATCGCGTTTTAACGTTTGGCTCTTGTCTGTATTTTTCTTTTGTTGTATTTTTACAAGTGACACTAGTGACAGCGGCTAAATGCGATTATGCGAGCCAAACGTTAAAACGCGATTAGTTTTATTGGTGATTTCCCCCTTTAAACGGTTAACTAAACTGCAATTAAATGACAAATGTGTATTTAGTCATAAGTAAGCGAGTAAATGTTGCACCTTCCGGGATTGTGGACCGGAGAAGATAAATGGAATGAATGCCGCTCTGGAGGGTTGTTCCTGACGGAGAGATAAAATTATTGCAAACGATTGGTTTGGTTACAAAACTGTCTTTGTGTACATACTCCAAATATGCCTACTGTTGCTTTAGGCAAACATATTACTAACTTTGGATGGTTTCTTTTATATATTGTAGTATCAGGAAAATATTTGTGTTTAGGGTTTCGAACATTAAAACGAAACCACTAGAACTCTCGTTTGTCTGTCCGTCTGTCTTTTTTTTAATTGATATAAACTAGGGCTTGATTGCAATCCCACCTGATGGTAAGTAATAATAATAATAATATAATTTCATTTATTCAAGTATCTAAAAACTCATAATTACACATAACACTGAACATAACACCAACTAACAAATAACATTTAAATATTTCACATAAAGTTATCGATAACTGCAGGTAACATGCAAGTCACTGCAGCGCCTTATGTAAGGACAGTCGAGCCGGTCGGCTACCATTATCCGCACACTGTTGGGGCTACCGCGCACCCTGCGCACCAGAGACGCGCTCTGCTTACGCATCGTCGCATAAAAGCAGTCAACGCTAGCGGCGGCAAACATGCTCGAGGCACTACAGTGTCGCGGCAGCCCCATCAGTGCCCTGAATGCGTTATTATATTGGGCACGGAGGGCTTCGTATGCTTTTCGGGTGTGATTCACCCACAGGCTGCACGTGTACATAGAAATACAATAAACCCTGAAAAGGGTCTCCTTTACTGACCTGGAACAGCGCGCAAATCTGCGAGCTATCATGTTACCTCTAACAACCAAAGCCCTCCGCTCCCTCTCGATGTCAGCATCGTCTCTGAGTCCGGATGTTTCTAAATGTCCTAGGTATTTGAAATGCTCCACTTTGAACAAGGGAACACCATACAGTTTAATGGGAGGCACTGCTTCAGGACATTTAGTGCCGGCCTCAAAAACCATGAACTGACTTTTTGTCACATTGTATTTAAGACCATGTTCTTCAGCTTATGTATGACAGAGCCTCAGCAATGATGCAGGCATTGTCATAACCAATTTGCTCTGAATCTACTGGTCCAAATCATTTGTTTGGTTCACATATGAACTTTTGTGAGCTAGAAACGGACGCATAACGTAAAAAAATAAATTTTAATCTTAGATTGCTTTTGAGCCTGCCAGGGCTGCTGATTGAGTGACTGAAGGAACACTGTTGGTTTGAATCTTTCTTTCGATCCACCCAAAGCGGGAGAAGTTGTTTGTAGATTTCTCAAAAAATAAGACTACTTTTAGGGAACAAATTTGATAATTAAAAAAAAAAACAATATTTACGACATAACAAATGAACTCATCATCTTCCTGCTCTTGTTTTTTCTTTCATACCACTTTTCACAAAATCCATCCATCTTTTCTTTGGCCTCCCTCTCCACCCAACCACATCTATACTCATAACTCTTTTAGTAATATGCCCATACCAAGACAAATGATTCCCCTTCAACTTTTCAATCACTGGCACCCCTTTCAAATTTCCTCTAATATACTAATTGTCATGAAATTATTTGTAATAAAAAAATTCAAATATAATCACAATTTTAAAATAAATAGATTTAAAGTAATTTAAAAAAATAGATGACAGCAAAATAGTTAAAAATTTGCTAACATAATCTTCTTTAGATGTGACACATTTTTAAGTATTTTTAAATATGTAATTACATTATGTGTCTTCTGCAAAACGATGTCGTGCTGATCAGAAAATTTCTAAAGGTCTTTGATGATAATATTAATAAACTGGGCCGCAAAAATAACGGGCTGCACAGTTAAATTGCGACATCTGCCAAAGTTATAACTACATAGATCGCTTGTATAAATAAAAAGTTATAAGCAGATTAGTAATGCTTATTGTAAATTTTAAGAATTTCCATTCATCCAAGTCACAGCTTAAGAAGCAGATGTTTTGAATTTACCAAACGATTGTACGACAAGTTTGTGGAACTGATATACAGCTTTATAGGGCAGCAAATGGCTCCAGAACGACTGCTCAGAGAACATTGAGTTTCTAGGCTGCAGTTTGCTTGAGAGCACGTCCAGTGAACACATGAAGATGGTTTTTACAAGACGATGATGAAGACTAGGTATTTAGATGGCCAAAGAATTATATCATTAAGCGTGTGCGTAGATATTTTGAATGAGCATGCTGGTCTTTTCTTAATGAATATTGGCGCTAGTTACAATTTTATGCACGGGAATACGCGGTTACATAGTGTCTATGTAGTCAATATGTATATTCGTGACGTCGGTATTATCTGCACAGCTAGCTCGCAGTCCAGATTTAAATTCCATAGAATATGCATGGGTCGTGTTTGGGAGTTACGTTAGACAAGCCTCTTTAGATCCAGTTACCTTACACGAGTTAAACATAGACTACATTAATGGTCAAATATAGACCGAAATCACCAATGTTTAAAATATTCAATCATTAGACATGACTAATTATTGTTAATTGATTAGTTTTAATCATTAGTCATTAGTCATGACTAAATTTCTTATAACTAATTTTATGTTTGCTTACCGTTAATAAAAAACCAAAATAATACGAAAAAAAAGATTATTTAGATTTTAAACCCAAATAAGAAATAATCGTGATCTGAAATTCATACTTTTCAGGAAGATATTTATGATGTTTAGAATTTCAAATGATAGCCGTGGTTGTATTTAATTATTAGTCATTCAATCATAAATAATTATTGAAAGTAATGATTGATTTATTTAGCCATGAATATAATGAATTTTTTTATCATGATTAAATTAGTCGTGGCTAATCGAAAGATTGAAAAAATTAGTTGATTGATCATCCAACATTGGAAATCACACGTTTTAAAAAAGTAATAGGAATCGAGGTGGAAATAAATTATAAAAAAACTTTTTTGTTTCTTTTTCTTGTGATTTCTAAAATGTCTTTTAGTATAAAATTATAATAAAATAGAGCAAAAACCGTATTACGCATTTTCTTTTCACACTTTTTATCAATGACCTAGATCTTTTGCGGCCCAGTGTATTAACAACCGTTTCTTTGACATCGCAATTTACGTACACTAAAAAAGGTAATTAAAAAAGTCTGTTTCAAAATTATCAAGAAAATTTTTCAAGGAATTAAAAAACACCGCTGTTTTTAAAAGAAGATTTTAGCTATAATTTGGCGTTAGAAACAGTTTCTTGGAATTATTATAGACGAGATTAGTTTAATTAAGATATTGCCTTCCTATGTGGCAAAGCTAAATATTATTTTCTTCTCAGAAGTCGGCTTTCCAGGCGTGTAAACTTTTAATTAATTAATAATCATTTTCCAGGATGAAAACGCTACCCACATCAAGGTTCTTTATCAAAAATACGAAATCAAATACCCTACGTCGTACAATTAGCTGAATCCTGAGAAGGGTTCTTGTATAGCTCTTTAATATTTTCAGCCTGACTGAAATGGCTACAAGAACGAAAAGACACGACATGGTTGGCGAAATGATTGAGCGATTGACTGCTGTGCTTTGTGTCGCGGGATCGATTCTCGTGCGATACAAAAGGACACTTGTATCTTGTGTATGTGAGTTTAAATATTTGTTAACTCACCCACCATAATGCAGAAGCAATATTAGTGTGGGGAAATAGTATATTACAAAGAAAAGGAGTTAATTTCGAGGCTTCTGGATACCTGTATTAACCATCTGTGTGACACACCGTGCACGGCACCGTCCGTGTCCTGTCGCAAACCAATGCTGGGCACGCCATAATTATGGCAATAAGTCCTCTCTTTGAGGCGTAGCTGGAAAGACCTCACGGCGTCCTCACCTTCCGCATGACACAGGTTCTCACCGGACATGGTCAGTTCGGGAGGTTTCTGCACCAGATTCGTGCGGAAGTGACGCCCAGGTGCCACCACTGTGCGGACTTTTTAAATCCGGGGATAGTAAAGACACTAATAATTATAGGCCAGTTTCCGTGTTGCCGGTTTTTAGCAAGATATTTGAAAAGGTAATGTTAAATCAAATGCTTAATCATTTTAACACGAATAACATCTTGCACGATAAACAGCATGGTTTTACCAAAGGACGTTGTACAACTGACGCTGGTGTCTCCTTACTAAAACACATTTTCAATGCGTGGGAAGAGGCACAAGATGCTTTAGGCATCTTCTTCGACCTGTCGAAGGCGTTTGATTGTGTGGTTCATGAAACATTACTCCTGAAACTGGAGCATTACGGACTAGGCAAAACAGCGTTAAGCTTATTAAAATCTTATTTGAATGACAGACAGCAACTAGTTCAGATAAACGGTGTCAATTCGTCTAGATTAAATGTGAAAATGGGGGTACCCCAAGGTTCAATTTTAGGTCCTTTTTTATTTTTAGTTTATATTAATAATTTACCCTATTTGTTGCAAAACAAACTTAATATGGTGTTGTTTGCCGATGATACTTCCTTGATTTTCAAGATAAATAGAAAGACTAATAATCTTGACGACGAAATAACGTCCTACTGCAGGTCCAAAAGTGGTTCACTGCTAATAATCTAGTTTTAAATGGGAAAAAAAACGAAATGCATAAGATTTTCCTTACCGAATGTTAAGAGTAGTAATTGTGACATAATATTGAACAATGAGAAACTAGAATTTGTCGATAAAACGGTTTTCTTGGGGATTACGCTTGACTCAAGGCTACAATGGGGTCCTCATTTAATATCTCTTGTGGGACGGCTTAGCTCAGCTGCATATGCTGTTAGAAAAATCCGCCAATTTACGGATGTTGATACCGCTAGACTAGTATATTTTAGTTATTTTCATAGTATCATGTCATACGGTATCCTACTATAGGGACGGGCTGCAGATATCGACTCAATTTTTATTCTACAGAAAAGAGCTATCAGAGCTATTTACAATCTCCGCCGGTGCGATTCTCTAAGGGAACTGTTTCAGGATATTAACATATTGACGGTGCCTTGTCAATATATCTATGAAAACATCATGTACGTTAGAAAAAATCTTCATCTTTTTAGCAAAAGAGGCGATAGACATAATTATGTTACAAGAAATAGGGACCAATTAGTTCAACCAGGTTTCAGACTGGCTACAGTGGCCTCTTCTTTCATGGGGTATTGTTTGAAATGTTATAACAAAATACCTCCACAAATATTAGAACTCAATGAAACGAAATTTAAATCTTGTATTAAACGCACACTATGCAGGCAAGCATATTATAAGTTGGAGGATTATATTCAAGATAAAAATGCTTGGCTCAATGCTGGTCCAGCTCCACTACCACCGAGGTGTACAAATTGATTAGTTTTGAAACTATTATTATTATTATTATTCTTTAATGTTTTTTAATCTGTAAAATATTGTTGTTAATTATTATTGTATTTAGTATTGTATAATGTAGAAGCATTTTTTAAAAAGTTTGTAAATGTGAGTACCATGGAGCTATTTTATGGTTTTTAGGTTATTATTGGACTTGTTTGACATAAATGAGCATGGCAGTTGAGAGTTTGTCATGCTCACTCAAATGTCTCACTGAAGGTGGCGCGTGTGTTGGATCATTCGGTTCCCTTTAAAATGGTTGAGCTGAGTGGTGCTAATATTCGCGTCAGGTTCGTGAACGGGCACTGTCAGTTGAGACTGGTCATCTCTTAGCTGCCAGTTGCTATTTTAATACCTATAATTAGTTTTTATTTTTACTTTATTGACATTGTTCTCACATGATAGCGACAAGAAACATATAACAGAGATATTTGTAATAGCAAAACACGATTGAAAAGAGTGTCCATAGAGTTTCTTGCACATTCTTCTCCATAGATCTACGCTTTGGAATGTGCAATTAGCATCAATTTTTTTTCTGACTGACTGACTTCTTGACATTTCAAAAGTGCCTGTAAATGGTTTATTTGAAATAAATACTTTGAATTTGAATTTGACCGCCCGGAGGACACGGTGGAGTACACGGTAGAGGTGTGACCTGCTTGGGCAGAGCAACGTCGTGTCCTTGTGAGGACGGCGGCGGCGATCTCTCCCGCCGGACCTTGGTACAGGCCATGGTCCGGAGCCAGGAGGAGTAGCAGGTGGTCGCCTCCTTCTGCAAAGCATTAATGCTAGCAAAGGAGGCAGCCGATCGCGTGAGGCAACGGTCAACACGGCCCAACCGTCGCTGGAATTCCGATACCGATTTCCGGCCACCGTAGGCGCGGGGTTGCCGTCCGACCGTCTATTAACCGTCCGGATCGAGCCCAAGAGCGGGGCATGTCATAGCAAAAAAAACCACCACAATGCAGAAGCAATATTAGTGTGGGGGAATAGTTTTTTATAAAGAAAATGGGTTAATTTCGAGGTTTCTAGACACCTGTATTTACCGTCTGTGTAACACGCCGTGCACGCACCGTCCGTGACCATCCGTGTGTGTGTTCGACGAGCAAATAAACACAACGACCTTTTATTGTTGCAACCTAACCGTTTTTGGATGGAAAATCTTCAAATAACTTCTTCGACCCTGGGAGGAATGAGAGGGAAGGTCAAACTTTTACGGACTAAAACCCACCTGTGACTGTCTTCCTTTGCCCCTTACGTAGCAGGGGCGCAATAACTCTTTCTGTCGTAGTCTGGGTTGGCTTACAATATATCGGGGTTCCGAATACTTACCAATATTTCACATAGTTCGACTGCTTATCCGAACCCAACAGCTGGATATCACGATACCCCTGACCTGAATATCAGAACAGTGCTGGCCCAGTAGTAACGGCCTTGACTTACGCGTTGAAGATTGTGAGTTCAAATCTAGCCCAGAGCATTACTATGTGTGATTTATATCATCACTACTTCTTGTTGAACGATGAGGGAAAACGTCATGAGGAAACCGGCACGTCTTAGAACAAAAAAAAAGTTTAAAGTTTAGTGAGTTATGTGAAAAACACACGTACATAAGAATTATAAATATATTGATTCAAATCATCATTACCATTTCAGCCGTAAAACGTCGACTGCTGGAAATAAACCACTTCCAAGTATCTCCGACTGGTCCTGTGCGTCTCGAATTCATCAGATTTCCGCGACCCTCACGTCGTCGTCAGATGACGTCAGAACAAAGGAATCAGAGGCGTGATCGACTCGAGGCAATCGACGAAAAGAGAATCGAAACGAAACAATGTAACTTGGCTAGGGGGGCTGGTCATCGATCTACCTTGCGGGAAGCTTTACAAAGCTGCGTCTTCTGGTAGGCGGTCGACACTCCTAAACAATTCTGCCCCATAGAAAATCTGTTCTGTGAGCCATGTGCCCTGCTCACTTGCCACTTAAGAGGCCCCTTCCCACTCGTCTATTTCTTTGTCTTTCTTCGTCAACCTTTGCGTGGTTTAAAAGCTCGGTGGTTCATTCAACCAATCAGTTCATCCAAAAAAATCCGTTTAATAAAAATAAAAAAAGATAACGTGAAAACATATGCTATCTCTCGATAGCACCTGAACGCTCTGCACATCATTATTCGCTCGAATACAGGAAATACGTGTTTTTTTTAAACTGTAAAAGTTATTACAAAAAATTACGTCATTCAGAATCTTGATTAAAATGTGCATGGTTTCTATAGTAATATTTTATTGAGTTTTTTAATTTATGAGTACATTAAAAAGTTCAAAGTTCATGCAAAATGGCAAATTTTCAGAGGATTTTACTGGATTAGTTTTACACAAAATACATTGATTTCAATAGAAACCTAGATAATATTACCAAGATATTGTTTCCAAAATATCTAGACAAAAAATGTGTATATATAACGTCATAATCATATAAGAGCGGTTGTATTAAAAACAGTGAAAATGTATGTCGGATTGGACGCTCTTAAGTTAGGCGATTCTATTTAATTCCCAATACATTGTAAGTACCTAATGCTTAAAACAGTAAATAAATACCTCAACGTCTGCAGTATGCGGTTAAGCGGCAAGGGAGTGCGTCTCAATGGCTCAGGGTAGCTGGCAGCCATCGTAAAATATTTTACAACCTTCTTAAATCGAACATTATCGCTCTATGGAACTCCCGCGAGGTTTCACAACGCTCCCTTATAATATTTTGCATTATTTCGGTCGTTGGAGATAAGTATGCTGTGAATTTAGATGTACTTTGGTACATTATCTGTAATTGTTATTGTGAATTACAAAGCTGTGTGATTTCCCGGTGGGGATCAAGTCGGTTCTCATCTTAAGGCGCCGTTAGAGGTGACTGAAACATCAGTCATCAATATATAAATATTCCCCTCACAATCCTTACATTATTACTAGCATTACACAAAGTCCCTCACCACGTCTGTTTATCTGTCTGTCTCTTCGCGCTGAACTCAAAAACTACTGAATGGTTTTTGATGCGGTTTTCACATATACACAGAGTGATTCATGAGGCAAGTTTAGATGTATAATATTATTTTATTATCCGAAATTAAGCCAAAATAAAATGGAGAGGGTGCTGACTCCTGACTTAGAAGACCACCTAGTTCGGGAGTCAGGCGCATCATAATTTATAGCAACCATAATATCAAAAAAATGTTGTTTTGTAATAGTCACATTCAAGAACTTAGCCTGAATAAATTCAAATCGTTTGTAAAACGAAAACAAAATTGGGGTAAGGAGAAGTACTGATTTAAACGTAACGGACAATTCCGTATTGCGTAGAACGCTCAGAGGACAAAGTCACACATTCTGTTGCGTATGGAGGTGCATACGGTGGAGGTCTACCCTGCTTGGGCGGAGGATCACCGTGTCCTCGGCGAATGGGCGGCGGCGACCTCTCACGTCTAGCTCTGGTCCAGACCATTTCCATACAGAGCGAGAAGTAGCCACCTCTTTCTGCTAAGTAAGCGAAGATGGCAGAAAGTATGAGGGAAAGGACATTCTCACGCCCCAGCTGCCGTAGAAGACACTCCCGCGTCGTGAGATGTAGGGCGATTCCCTGCCATTGGCGAAGTCTTGCGGACTTCGAGTAATAGGTAGCTCACCGTCCGATAAAGACCAAACCTGGGCCGACATTGTGTTGTAACTGCAAGCAACAGCAACTTACACACCTCGAAAAAAAGCCTACTAAAATTACCTTTACAACAATTTTGAGCTAACAGACTTAATTGTTTTAGGTATCCAAGTTTCCGTTCAATGATATTAGCTCAAATATGTACACATTTATCTATCTTCTCATTATTTATCTCCTGGGGAAACCGGTACAATAAGTTGTCTAGTTAATATGAACGGGTGGTTACAATGACATCAAATAGAAATTAGTGCTTTTTTTTCTCTGGGAAAATCTTCTTATGACATCCCCCGCTCTTGGGCGGAGCGGGAGATAGTGTCAGACTTTTACTGAATAAAACCCCACTCCTGTTCCTTCATTGCCTTTCGTACCAGGGCTGAGTCTTCCTTTCAGAATCAGACCCTTGGCCCCAGTAGGCTTTTACCCTGCTGGGCCCCTACGGTTGCTGACATCTCCTTGATGCGCGCTTGGAACAGTACGCGCCGTCGACGACTTGGGCTCGGTCCGGACGGTTACCGGACGGTCAAACGGCGAGCCACCGATCGCCCCCACGAGGACACGGCTTTGCTCTTTCCAAGCGGGGCACACCTCCACCGTGTGCTCCGAGAGAACTCAGTGCTAAATTATTTATGAAACTGATATCAGTAATACTAACTTATTCCGTACAGTGCTATCGATTACCACTTACTCAAAGACCTATCACTGAATAACTAGTACTACAAAATTCATTTAATAATCCTTAATTGGACCAGTCACGAATAGTACTGCCAATGGCTTATGTGGCACGCAAGGTACCCTAGTTCGCATTAGTTATGCATTTAAGCAACGCAGAGTAACTTCAGCTTACCTACACTAATCAATTCAATCGTACTCGGGAATTAAGCTTGAGCTTGACTTGAACGGTTGTTATGTATGTATTTTTGAGTAGCATTTAGCGAGAGCGATGAATTCAAAGTTATAAGGAAACAGGTAACGGTGAAATCTTTTACAGTTGGCACATTATCGTCTTCGTGCCTTAATCATAGATGAGAATGTTAAGATGGATGTGTGGTCTGACGAGAATGGATAAAGTGAGAAATGAGTATATTAGGGGAAGTTTGAAATTGGAGCCAGTGACTGAAAAGTTGAAAGGGAATCGTTTGTCTTGGATGGTCATGTGAAGAGGAGGAATGAAACGATAAGAATATGAGTGTGTCGTTATGTGGATGGATAGAGAGGGAGAGGGAGGATTGAGTGAGATGTGAGTGTGAGTGATATAAAAGAAAAGGGAGTTAGTGATTGGGTGACGAGTAACAGGAAAGAATGGAAGAAAAAAACGTGTTGCGCCAACCCCAAATAAAACGAGACAAGGGCAGCTGAATCTGATGATGATGACTTGGGCTTGCGGACGATGAGCAATGGGTAGTTCGCTGAAAAAGATGACATTAAACGTTGGGGGCCCAGCAGGGCCGATGCCCACAAGGACCGAGGAGATTTTCTGAAAAGGAAACCCATGGTCCTAGAACACAAAGGGTAAATGAAGGACGCAGGTATGGTTTTAGCCAACAAAAGTTTGACGCGCCCTCTCACTTTACCCTGGTGTGCGAGATGCCAATGAAAATTTCCCACCTCAATAAAATCCCATTTTTTTGAGGTCGCAGCAATTTGTTTTTTTTCTTCCATTCTTTCCTATCAACCGTCATGTTATCACTGACTCCGTTTTTAAAATCTTAAATGTACATAAGTAGTGGCGACTCAGTGGTAACGGCCCCGACTTACTTGTTGTTGGTAGCGGGTTCAAACCCAGATAGGCGCAATACTTTGTTTAATTTATTCTATCATCACCATTGCTCTCACAGCGGTGAAGGAAGACATCGTGAAGCAACTGGCATGTTCTAGAACCAAAAATTCGAAAACATGTTGCATCTACTAACCTGAACTGAGGTCCACATGGTGAATTACGGCACATTTCCTCTTCTAAAGCGGAGGTCTGAGTCCCACCAGTCGGAACAAATTAGGGCTAATTATCACTATGATTATACATATGCATAGCATATGACATGTTTCAGTTGAAGTTTACTTAAATACCTATGGTTATAGATATAATAAATTATAACGTATTTTATATTACGGAGTGATAACCTTATCAATTGTTTACTTTATTATACATTATGTAGATATGCAATTAATATTATTTAACCTAATACTCATCCTACGTTTTTGACACACATTAATTTCAAACTGGTCGATAGACTTGTTGTCGACCAAATACAAATGAAATGCTCTTTCAGTGCGACAAAACATTTTATACAGAAGTCCCCCTATACCATTTGTCCGACTTTACTTAAGTCCTATTTACAAATCTTGCAAAGAATCAGGAATCATCGTGTATCAAACATTGTGGGACCAACAGACGTTAAACATGAAATATTCCAGCGATATATTCGCACGCATGTCGCGACGCCTAAGCGGCCGTTTATCAATATGCCCTTCGGCGGATCTTATCTAACGGAATGCGAAAACATACTAGAAATTACATTGGTTTGTGGAAACCAAATAAAGAAGGTTTGTGTTTGTAGAGGCAATGATCAAGTCATTCTTTGGAGGAAGAGGTTATAATTATGGGTAGAGTAATGGGCCTCATCAGAAGGCTTTAAGTCACCCAAAGGGCAATGAAAGGGCTATGCTCGGAGTTTCCTTGCGTGAACACATCAGAAATGAAGATATCCGCAGGAAATCAAGGGTACCAACAGCCCGAAGAATCGCCAAAGTTAAATGGCCGTGGGAAGGACACATTGCTCGCAGAACCGATGGTCAATGGGGATGAAATGTTCTAGAGTGGCGACCAAGTACCAGAAGAAGCAGCGTTGGAAGGCTTCCTATAAGGTGAACCGATGACCTGGTGTGGGTCGCCAGAATCTGATGGATTGGAGATTTACAGGACTTGTCACTATGGCAACACTTGGGGGAGGCCTATGTAGACGCTATGTAGACGTCTTTTGGCTTAAATGTTGATGATGATGGATAATTATTAGACTTACTAAACAATTACACTAAAAATAAAACGTCAAAACAAAATAGGAGTGAAAACATAGTCCACCTTCTGGGACAGTCGGGTATAACAAGGGTTGCGATCACACGCCATTTAAACGACGCTACGTGCAACAATAAAAACCTTCAAGTAAATGGAGACTGTACGAAATGTACCTTTTTACGTGGAAATTCATCAAATAACTTCCCGCTCTGGATGGCGCTGGAGGGAGTGGCAGACTTTACATTAACTGACTAAAACTCACAGTATTCAGTGTTGTTTTTTTTCTTGTGAGGGCTACGGTACCTCCTTCGAACGATCCGCAGGCTTGGCAGGCGTCGGCCCTAATTACAGACCTCGTCAACTTTGCTGACATCTTTTTGAGGTGCATGACACAACGCACCGTCACCGTTACCCCAGGTTTAGTCCATGCCGGACGGCCGGACGGCTAGCATGTTCGAAATGTTCCCAAGTTTCTTTTTGGGAAACAAACGTCAATAATAATCTATAGGGGCAAGTTGTGATGATCTAGTGGTAACTGCTCCGATTCGCGAGTTGTAGATCGCAGGTCCAAACCTAGCCGAACGCATAACTATGTGCAATTTATTTCAACACCACTGGTCTTAAAACGGTGATGGAAAACGTCGTGAGGAAATCGGCATGTCCTGGTAAAATGCGAAGACATGTGACATCTACCATTTCGCTCTGGTCCTGCGTAGAGAGGAGGTTTGAGTCCTAGCAATGGGAAGACAATAAGGCTGATTATACTAATAATCTGTAAGTATACCTGAATGAGAACAATTCACAGACATAATTTGTTGCATGGTCATCATCATCAGGCCAAACTACGTCTATGTCCGTCTAAGAACAATTACAAATGATGCGAGAAAAGTATCGACATTAGTAAGCCTACGAGGGTTCAGTTTGGCAGTTAAACATAACAGGATGTGAGAAATGGGGGTGCTCTTTTTGTAGAACACATTATTTAGGTTTGGCGAAAACAAAATACGATCGCTGCGTCTTTTCTTCTGACGTCACACGCTGCGGAACATAAGCTGGAATTAAACCAGGAACAATTTATATACTCGAATTTTATGAGCATTTGTACTTGTTCAATATATTTCTAGATATTTGGCCAGCACGAGTAGAACAGCTTATCTCAAAATTTCAGCACGGGCACTAATAATAAAATTTTAATGTGTGCTTGAGATTATTTTTCCGAAGAGTCTGCGAAAGAAAGCGTACTTTGCACAAATGAAATTGAGGGTCTTAAAAGTAAGATCAGTTTTATACTCTTGCAAGTTGCAGGCAACAGCTTATTTGGTGATAAGGAGTTTCGGCAGAGACTGTGTCAGCACTTAGCTTAAATTATTTTGCTAGAGTTGGCTTGTTTTGTTACTGCTACAAATCTGCGAGCAATTTCATTATGTAAACAACACTTCACTTCGTTATTATGCATGAAATTCCTAACAAAAGTATCTAATAAAACACCTCATTGTTGCTAAGTACAACAAATACATTATTTTCCACTTCAAGTCTAAACAAAACGTAGAAAACTTTTCCTTACAACACTTTTATTGGTGTTGTAAAACAACATTTTGCTCCGCTGTACAAAATCAGTCAACAACAAAACTCTGAATTGTTGAGATGTGTGAATCTTAGACCCTCGTCGCTCACCTGATTGCGGAATGCAAATCGGACCCAAGGGACCTTAGCCCTAATATATAAGAGGGATAGAGCTTTTTATCCCTCACAACTGGCACAGGAAAGGCCGACAAACGGTAACAGACACGTGAGTAGCTGAAATGGTTTTGAATAGTTTATAGTGCTTTATTTCGTTTGTGTTTTATTATTTAAGGCCACTCCGTCCCGTGGCATTGTCCACATTTTTCTTAATTTTCCCCCAAAAATATTCTCTTTCAGGTGGAATTTGAAAAATGTGCATTTGGGCCGTGTTTTTTGTGAGTTTTCACACTTTCTACTAGTTTCTTGTTCGCTTTTCATTGTATTACGTGATGTGAGAATGGTGGAAGCAATGCAGGTTATGTTAAATTCTTTTTTATATTTTTTGCTAAAATTCCACAATATCGACCCTTTTTAGGGAGCGATAAGTTAAGCGATTCATAAGTGACGGTTAGTGTTTTTTACAGAAAGAGGTTTTTGATCTTTATTAATTGAGAAGTATTTTGTTTATCTTGTTAATCATAAAACTATTGGTTTATTAGAATAGTTTGTATTAACATCTTGACAGAACTACTTTTTAAGGAAAAATCTCTTTCTGTAAAAAATGCCAAGTACTAGTACGGTAGATACTTAATATTCTTCTGTTTAATATTGTGTATTAATGTGTAGTGTAGTGGAACTTATATACTTACGTAGCTATAAGAAATTGTTAATATCGATTGCTGAGTGATATAACATCATAGTATTATATATATATACTTTTGTATTGGTGGCTCAGTGGTAACGTCTTCGACTTATGACTATCGTAATTTATATTATTACCACAGCTCTCAAAACGGTAGAGAAACACATCATTAGGAATCCAGCATGATTATTCTAGAATCAATCATTTGAAACAATGAAATCAACCTACCGGTATTGGTCCCGCGAGGTGGATTATGGCCAATTTAATTATATATTTATTAAAACTTCATACAACACAAAAGTACAAAGGCGGACTTAATGCCTTAGACATTCTCTACCAGTCAACCAAGGGTAGTGAAGAGAAAAGATGGTAGGTGCATAAAAGAAGATTAATAAGAAAACAAGGAAACAAATGTATATACTATATAAAATAAACATACATAAATATTTAATATATTAACCAATCCCTTCTCCCAGATATTAGTTCTGAGTTCTAGCAGTGAGAACATTATATAATGATTATGCTTTGCCATGCATAGTTTTCATATTAGTTTTTATAATCCATCTAAAAATAAGAAAACATTGGAAACCTAAAAAGAAAGCTTTAAATGAAAAAAAAAAAAAAAAGCTTTGAATGATGCTTTAATATTTTATAATTTTGTGCAATTCATACCACATAGAACTAAACGTAAACAATTTTCATATCGGTCTACTTCATCGATTTTAATTTCTACGAACCGTTTACGAGTGCTGGCTACAATTTCCTTACCCGCTTATACTTAAATTATGTAGTGTGTCCCACATAACACGTCTGCACGCATAGCATTTTAATAAAGACCAACCCCTAATCATCGGTTGAAGGTATAATAAAAGAATTTTCATCACATTTTTTACCTTTTCTAAGAAATGAGTGGGCCGATGTCAATTTTCCCTTGTGATCCTCTTCATATGGATGGATATATTGCCATTTACTGGGCACAATTCAGATCTTTGGCTGTAACTAAAAATAGGTATTTCTTTACATATACCAAAATTCGTTTTCTCAAAAGTGACAATTGCATCACTGCTTACCATCAAACGGAATTGCAGTCAAGACCTAGATTATTATTATTATGAGCCCGTTGGGTCCCACTGCAGGGCAAAGGCCTAACTTCCATTATTCCACTCTTGTCTGTCCTTAGCCAGTTCTGGCCAATTCTTAAAGTAGGAGTCCAAATCATCACGTCATCTCTTTCTGGACCTGCTACGTCGCCGGTTAGGAAGCCCTTCAGTGGTTGCCTTCGCCCAATTTTGTTGCGACATGCGGCAGATGTGACCTGCCCAGTTCCACACACAGAAAACAATCTTGCAGTTTTTGATTGAAATTGGTAGTGAAATTTTATACAGTATTTTTTTTTTCTATCTATTTATCTCAGGGGCGAAGCCAACTCGTAGAGGCTCTTCAAACACTTTTCATGGAGCGTAGTACTAACCGACGGTTCATGAAACCCTCGGTGCGCGAGTCTGACTCACTTTTGAATAGATTTTTTATTATTTACTTCATGAAAAATCGCAAATAGAAATAATTTTTCAAATTGGTTCTAAATATAACAAGTCAAAAACCTTTCAAATCTACTGGGTGGGGAAAATGTCAAGTAACAGAAAAGGGATGCATAAGTTGAAATATGACGTCACTACCATTAGGTAGTAGTACGTACAAAAAAAAAGGCGAGATGTTCTCAGCCACGTCGCCAGTAGCTACTCTTATTAATTCAAATATTTGAAATGCGAACTGCTGCTTTATTTAAGATGCCGTTTTTAGAAATAGGATTCTGTATAGTGTTTTTGTTGTCTACTATAAAATATTGTTTAAATATAAACAGGAAAATACTCAATTCATACTTCTAGTAACAATATAGCCTTCTAAAGAGAATATTTGTCGGTTTCTTGTTATGTTAGTCATTACTAATGCAAAAAATGTGGTGAATACTGATTTAACGCTACATTTCTGTCATTGCTTGTTCGAGTACGAAAGAGTGCTTGAGGTAACAAGCAATGCACTTCAAATCCACAGTCCTTTACTTATTCCTTTGCCTCTTGTGAAGTTGTTTTTAGAAACACGTTCCTTCTGTTTCTGTAAAATCAGCATTCAGTTGATTGTCAAAAGAGGTTCTTAGTAAATGTATACTGTAGATATTTCGTTCATTCACTATCTATTTTAGTGCAAAAAGTGTCTTTTTCGCTGGAAAATCATCAAATGTCTCCTTTCACTCTGGATGGTGCGAGAGGGAGTATCAGACTTTCACTGACTAAAACTACTTGTGTTCCTTCAGTTGCCTTTTGCGTTCCAGGGGCATGGTAAGTCTTTCTAAAAATCCCTGGCAGGGTGCCTCAAAGAGATGTCAGTGAGGGCCCGGCAGGGCTGATGTTCGCTAGGGACAAGGGGAATGTCTAAAAAGGAAATCCGTGGTCCCAGTTCGTCTGTGAAAGTCTGATACTCTCTCTCGCACTATACAAAGTGAGAGGAGAGTCTCCTCTGGAGACATTTGATAATTACCCACCACATAAAAAAAAACCCCGGCATTGTAGAAAATCTCCCTAAGGCTGCTTTTCCACCAGAGATGTGCTACGCAGCTATGCTGCGAGGATGTAATAGCTAAGCTGTGAAACTATGTGACCGTTTCCACTGATACTAAGCTATGTAGCGGTGCGAGTAAGATGTGCTATAAAGATGCGCCGCCCCAAAGTAGCTGCGCGAGGAAGATGCGTAGCTCGAGCTATGCAATGAATCGACAGTAGGGATCCATAGCACGCATCCATAGCACGCATCTATAGCACGCGTCCATAGCACGCATCTATAGCACGCGTCCATAGCACACATCCATAGCACGCATCCATAGCAGTATAGCATCCTTCCATATAAAAAAACATATCTTAGTTGAATCCGTTTTCCACCAGTGCTAAGCTATGTGCACCAATGAATATGATTGGTGGATATCAAACGCATCCATAGCAACGTAGCATAGCACATCTCTGATGGAAAAGCACTCTAACAATCTTGAAAGATTATAGTATCGATTAATATTCACAGATTTTAAATCCATCCCATCTTGACATGGTGACCTATTTACGCTGATATTTCTATTTATACATAGGCTCTGTCGTAGAATTGTACAAACAAATCACGAGGAGGCCGTGAACACAGCACCTTCCTCGACTAAGTCGGGTAATAAGCTTCTCAGTTAAGAGCCCCCGTAATTTTAACGTGGGGCATAACAGCTGTGGCCTAAAAGGTGCCTAGATAATCCGATAATGTAGGGGAGGGGCTACAAAACAACAATTTTTATTCGTATTGTAGGGGGTCGTATGTCTCTTTTGGTATTATGAAGTTTTTGTAATGTTTATTCTAGCTTATAAAAATACTCTTGTACTTAGCTTAGCTTATAAAAATACTCTTACTTGTTGTCTTCTTGCATGCAACTATAAATAAATATAATTATATCCAGTATTACTTTTTAATTTTTACATAATCTTTAAGTACTTTTGTACGTTATAAGTACTCATTTTATATGTTTTTTACTATTGGATGAACTACTTAGAAACTAAAATTAAACAGATGCCCAGAACAAATTGGGTTCGCACAACTAAACGAAATGTAAAAATCAGTTCAAGTGGGAATGCAGTCAAGCACTACTGTATAATAGTAAAAATAAAAAACTTACTCGATTTCAATATTGATTTCATAATAAAAGTGGTCCAAATGTATTAAAAGCAACCCCGTAGAATTTAGGTACAGTTTCAGTTGTTTTGGGTTCGAGTTTGTTTGTATGATTGTTCGAAATAGTTACTCTAGAACGCAAGGGACAAATGAAGGAACACAGGTGGGTTTTAGTCAGTAAAAACCTGACACTCCCTCTCGCTAATGCCCGGGTGTCACCTTTGTGTGGACCGCTCCGAGGACACGGTGTGGCACACAGCGGAGGTGTGCACCGCCTGGGCAGAGCAACGCCGTGTCCTTGTGGGGGCGATCAGCTGCAGCGATCTCTCCCGCCGGGACTTAGTACCGGCCATGGTCCGGAGCGAGGAGGAATGGCAGGCGGTGGCCTCCTTCTATGAAGCAGTAATGCTAGCAAAGGAGGTGGCCGCCCGCGCGAGGCAACGACCCTCACGCCCTAGCCACCAGGATCCCGATCCCTATTTCCAGCCACCCTAGGCGCGGGCTTGCGGACGGCGAGCAATGGGTAGCTCGCCGTCTAACCCTCCGGACCGAGCCCAAGTCGTCAACGGCGCCTCAAGGAGATGTCAGCAACCTGTAGGGGCCCAGCAGGCTCGAAACCTACTGGCGCCATGGGTTCGCTTCTGAAAGGAAAACCCGGCTCTGGAATGAAAGGCAACGAAGGAACTAGGAGTGGGATTTTAGTCAGTAAAAGTCTGACACTATCTCCCGCTCCGCCCAAAGCGCGGGGGATTATCATTAGATGATTTTCCCACCGAAAAAAAAACACTTCCTCTCGCTCCATCTAGAATAGAAGAAGTTATTTGATGATTTCTCGTCTCAAAAAAAAAAAGATGGCAAACAAATTAATAGGCGGTAGGTAAGAAGAACGGAAAAAGAAAATAATTACATCCTGTGGAAAAGTACTTTTTCAGTTCTCTCACATTGACATCTTTATTTACATAATTTTCGAGACGAAACGATTACCAAATAAGTCAGATCCATTAAATATTTATTTTCGCGACATCAAAGATGGAGGTTCAAAGTGACTCCACATACCTAGTAAACACACATCGTCATTCGGTAATTACTTGGGCTCGATAGAACGAAATAGGAATCAATAAGTATTTTATTTAAATGGAAATTCCTTAGACCTCAATCTGTTCAAAGGACATGGTGGTAGGCATGCTATAGCTGAAAGTCCATCCTTTGAAGAGTGGCCAGGGAGGCGCTACGGCGGCGTTTTAAAGAATTATCTAATATAATTATATATTTTTAATTGATATATACTATTGCTTGACTTGTAAGCAGTGATGCAATCGTTGATGATCAGGTGCACTAGTTTATAAAAAGCCTATTCACTCTAGCCTTGAAGCACCTAAATTATAATTGGACGGGAAGACCGCAGCAGGTAAATTGTTCCAGTCCTTTGATTTACGCGATATAAACGCTTAGTCTGATACGTAGAAGTTTCAACAACGTAAGGGTGGATACTCGCCATACGTCGGGTTTTCCGATGGTAGAAAGAAAATGGCAGAATCAAAAATCATGCAGCTTACAACACTCGCACTAAATACAAATAAAAATCTCGTATCAGTGTTTGCTATCGAACTCCATCGAAAGGACTTGACCGATTTTTATGAATTTGTTTTATTTATATTTGGTAAGTCAAAGAATAGATCGTAGTCGTAGGATTTATACCCCAAGATGATAAGTTTACTACCAAGCTGTTGAAGCCACTGGCAGCAGCTATTAAATATCGAATAAAGGCAGCTGTTTAATTTGAAAATCGAACACTAAATTGAAAAAGGTTAAGCTGAAAATGGAGATCTAAGTCACCTTTGTGACCCTCAATAAAGTGACCTTCAGGTTATAAAGGAATTTACTTACATGCGTCTCGACCAATTACATAAAACAATCCAGCACAGATAAAATCACAATCAACCGAAATAGAATCACGTTTGTTTTTCAGCAGTATCTGACGATAAATCCCGAGTAAGAGAAACAATCCCCTTTTATTCGGAATACGGGGCGTTCATTAAACTAATTATCCTCGTCTAAGTCTCCGAACTCACTCGAGATGTTATCTATTTAGGGCCGTTCGTCCCGTGTCCAGTCCAATTTCATTAGATGGACAGTTTTTCGTGAGAACAATGGAGAAATAGAGGGTGTATCGTTCTCGCAGTCTTGTGTCGTTTTAGTGCTGTGCCCTAATTGTGTTTAATTATGTAATTGTTTAGTGATTCGGTTAAATGGTCGGATGATTAAATTTAGTAGGCATGTTTATTTTCCAGAGATTTGTTTTTTTAGATTGGAAGTGAAGGGATCAGGTGGAAATGTGTAGAAAAACATTAGAATGTGACTTACTTGACTTAAAATCCTATGTTCCCTAGCCGGGTAGAGGGCGTCCACAGTAGTCACCAATCGTGACCAGTTGAGCTATGCTTCACCTCGCTCCATGTTAATCCGATGGCCGTCGCTTCTGCCAGCACGGTGCGTCGCCAGGTATGCCGAGGATGGCCACACTTCTTTTTCCCCATTTTTATTTTCTTTTTTTTTAGGTGGGAAAATCATCTTATGACAATCCCGCTCTTAGGCGGAGCGGGAGATAATGTCAGACTTTTACTGACTAAAAACCCACTCCTGTTCCCTCGTTGCCTTTGTCCCAGGGCCCGGGTTTCGCTTTCACACTACCCATGGCCCCAGTAGGCTTCGACCCTGCTGGGCCCCTACGATTTGCTGACATCTCCCTGAAGCGCGCGCGAAACAAAACGCGCCGTATTCCTTTTCCCATAAGGATTCCAGTCCAACGCCTGTTTAGGTATGTGATTGGAATCCCTCCTAAGCGTGTTTCCAATCCATCTCCACTTACAAAGTTTGGTATGGTAGTCGATCAGGCCTTTGTGGCATTTCTCCAACAGCTCTATATTAGAGATGGTTTCGGAGCCGGGAAAAGCTAAAAAGCAATTATGACTTTTATCTTAATCACAATATGAGTATCACCTAAAATAGATAATACTGTATCAATTTACATAAAGAAAACACAGCTAGAAGGTATCGAAACGGCACTGAAAAGCAAATATTAAAACCAATCCAAGTATCAATTCCCACCGCAACGGACACGGTCCAGAAATAATACCGTAAACACAATTCGTAGATCCAGTTCGATATTCGAGTGGAGTCAACGTCGGCGGTGGGAGATTTGTGTTCGGAAATGGATTGAAGTCGGCCATTGTTGTCGAAGCCGTTGACTAGAAACTAAAACCCAATACTGGTGTCTATAGATCCGGCGGTGTTTGCACCGAATGCCTTTCGCTAAGCCTTGAGTGATAAACAACCAATCAAACAGTCTCGCTTTTCTGTGGCTTTTTGAGTGAAGTTTCGGTTATTTGTTGTCTTAAATTGTCGTATAGTATATGTTTTTTAAAGGTATATAATTATTTTATATACATGCTAATCTATAGTGTTTGGACAGTGTTGACCGAGTGGTAACAGCCCTGACTTACGAGTTGTAGGTCGCGGGTTCAAACCCAGCCAGGCACAACCCAGAAAGACATGTGACATCTACCAACCCGCACTGGGCCCGCGTGGTGGATTACGGCCCATTCCCTCTCCTAGAGAGGAGGTCTGAGTCCCAGCAGTGGGAACATTTTAAGGCCGACTATGCTATGCTATAGTGTTTGATTAATTTGTTAGCAGTACATCGCAGACAACCCCCTGTATTATTTTAAGTTCTTACAATCCATCCTAAGGATATCTGGTCGATATCGCTGTCAGCAATTAGACCGTCATTGTACCCATAGATTTAAGTTTTTGTATAAATAGTGTTACTTTTTGGTGTACAATTAAGTTAAGATCAAGATCCAAGATTATTTTCAAAGGAGTAGTGCTGACTTTGTATTGATCCACCAATACAAACAAGGAGGAAATGATACATGACCAAATTTAAAAAAAAATACAGATGAAAATAATGACATTCCATTACTATAACACACTAGTAGCTACCAGCGGTTTAGGTTGGAGAATCATCCAATGACATCTCCCACTCTTGAGCGGGGCGAGAGGGTGTGTCAGACTTTTACTAACTAAAAACCCACTCACGGTTTCACTTTCACACTACCCGTGGCCCCAGTAGGCTTCGATCCTGCTGGGCTCCTACGGTTTGCTGATATTTCCTTGAGGCGTGCATGGAACAATACGCGCCGTCGACGACTTGGGCTCGGTCCGGATTGTTTCCCGGCAGTCGGACGGTGAGCTACCCATTACTCGCCGTCCGCAAGCCCACGCCTACGGTGGCCGGGAAATCGGAAACGGGATCCCGGCGGCTGGGGCGTGAGGGCCGCTCCCTCGCGCGTGTACGTGCGCCCTCTTCTTTTGAATATACTCTCGGAATAAAAAGGTATCCTATGTACTATTCCAGAACATGGTCTATGTGTGTGCCAGTTTCATCGGAATACATTTAGCCGATATAAGGGGAAGAAGTAACATACACAACCTTTCTCATAATACCTATTAGTGTGATTATATTGGGTGATGGTATTTGATCCAAATCCCTTCAGCAGTTTCAGTGTGAAGGAGTCACAAACGAACACACATACTCACAAAAATATTATTGTGAAAATTACTTAACATTAGATTACCTTTTGCATACAAAATAAAATGTATAAATATTTTACAAAGGGTTCTACGTAGCCAGAAGTCACCGCAGCTCTGAAACACAAAAAACAACTGAAGGAACATAGAAAGGTTTGAGTCAATAAAAGTCTGAAACTCTCTCTCGCTTCGCAATGAGCGGGAAAGCCATTTGACAATTTCCCACCATCAAATACTGGTTCAACGTAAGAGAATATAAGATTAATAAATCATAAAATTCGTACAAAGTGCTTCTTTGACACAAAGTTCATACTTTAGCAAAAACGATTTCACAAAATGACGAAAAAGATTCTCGCAAATTAAAAACGAACCGGTGCAGCGATAAGAATTGCTACGTCAAAGAATTTTCGATGCATTTCAGCACAATATGCTTTAGCGGATCAAAATACCTTTGGATCGGGCTTGAATAAAACGGATCATTCTCTAATGGAATTGGTTCTTTCTAGCTCTGTATATATTAGATAATAAGATATGTTTTTTATTTAAGTTCACAAGTAGTGAAGAGACACTCGTCCAGCATACCCATAGAAAATTAGACAATAGACGTTACGATGACGCCGTTTTGGGAACTCATTCATATATTAGCTTCTACAACCGGCTACGCCCGTGCCAACTTAGAAAATAATACCAAAAGAACATACCCCCGGGATTGAAAGTACTATTTGTTTATTTATATATACTTTATTGTACACCAAGTTTATAATTTATGAAACGAAACCTTATAATAAAAAAAACATACAATTGGCGCCCTCGGCGATTTCTCCCAGGTCCTTGTGCCAAACTTCACCTTAATGCGTTGAATTGGTTCTGTGCAGCTCGGTTTATTTTAGACAAGAAGATATTGTTTTTATTAAAGTACATAAATAGTGTAGGGACATACTCGTCTAGCATTCCATCCAGCAATGTAAACACCCACTCACAAACTTTCACCTTAATATATTGGTATGATCATCTATATTAATATACTAGCTTTTGCCCGCGGATCTAAAATATAACCTATGTCACTCAGGAATAAGGCAGCTTTCTATCTGTGATAAAAATTTAGTAATCGGACCAGTACTTTCAGAGATTACCTCCTACAAATAAAAAAACAAACTTAACTCTTTATAGTATTAAGTAAGTATAAATGGAGGAACTTACTGACATATCAACGCACAGCCGAAACTACAGGACTTGGGAACGTGAAAAGCGTAAGGCTTCTCGTGTTCTCCTTTTATGATGTAGGAGAACACTAAAACCTCGTAAAACACGTAAACCTTCGAAAATTGGGGAATTGGGAAAGGGGGTGAAAAAAAATTGTATAAAAAGGTTTACGTTATTCGTTTTTTAAAACTACCCCTATAAAATTGGCTTGCATGGGAGAACCTTATTCCTTGGGTTAATAAACTTGAAACTTGGCACAAATTCTAATAAAAAAAAGATTGTCAATTTTAATTTTTCTAATATAGTTATACCACAGCGAATACAAAATATGATACTGAGAAACCCGAGCAATGTCCCATGGTTTATCACAAACACAGAAATACATCACTATCTCGAAATGAACACTGTAAAGGAAGAAATCCTCAAAATCGCAATCATCCCAACGGGAGGTTGGAAAATCATCCTAACCAATTGGCTGCTAACCTGAAAACCAGAAGCTACATTAAGAGACTAAAGCGAAAAGATGTTATAGCTATTTAAATTAATATAGCCAATTAAGAGGAGATGTTCTCACTGGAGGGCTTACTCGAACTGCTATTACCTACAGCGCATCTGTTTATAACTAATGCTGATTGCAGATACAACAAGCATTAAAAAATAATTTTTAGTTTTTAAAAATTACTCTCAGAATATAATGAAAGGAGTGTTAAAGGTTTTATAAAAACATTCTCGCGAACAAAGTCGTAGGTAAAGTGCCAGTTTACTTATATATAACTAGATATGTCATTAGACTAGGTAACATCCATGCCACCATAACCAGGAACAATTTTCATGAAGATGTCCCTCTAGATATAGCCGAGCGTGTTCGGAAGCTCTTCGTTTTTGTTTCACGTCGCGACATTTATATCGGGAATAAATTCGATTCTTTATGCGTTGGGATGTGTTGTCACCTATGTGTTTTTACGAGCTACGTAGTACTGCGGTTCGAACCCTTCATGTTTATTGAGATATGTTTTGAAGGCGCCACATTAAATTAGGGAGTATATTTTGGTATGTTTATGGCTTCATGTTTCACCATATTTTGTGACCTAACCATACTATCATTGTTTAAAGGGTGCGATATTATTTTACAAATCGTTTTACACGTGTTTGCATTGAGATGTTTTATTACACGTGCCTATGAATGTTGAATGTTTAGAAAATGTTCACTATAATATTATAAAGGCGAAAGATTATGAGAATTTGTTTAGTACGAAGCGAAGAATTGCTCGAACAGGTGTCCGGATTTCGATGAAACTAGGTACACAGGTAGACCATGTCTATTAACCAGATACTTTTTATCACGGGAGTATGTTATCTTGGGACAATTTACCCAGGTATTTTTATCACGGGAGTATGTTATCTTGGGACAATTTACCCAGATACTTTTTATCACGGAAGTATGTTACCTTGGGACAATTTACCCAGATAATTTTTATCACGGGAGTATGTCTTGTTACCTTGGGACAATTTACCGAGATACTTTTTGTCACGGGAGAATGTTACCTTGGGACAATATACCCAGATACTCTTTATCACGGGAGTATGTTACCTTGGGACAATTTACCCAGATACTTTTTATCACGGAAGTATGTTACCTTGGGACAATTTGCTCAGATACTTTTTATCACGGGAGTATGTTATCTTGGGACAATTTACCTAGATATATTTTATCACGGGAGTATGTTATCTTGGGACAATTTACCCAGATATTTTTTATCACGGGAGTATGTTATCTTGGGACAATTTACCCATATATTTTTTACCACGGGAGTATGTTATCTTGGAACAATTTACCCAGACATTTTTTAACACGGGAGTTAGTTATCTTGGGATAATTTACCCAGATACTTTTTATCACGAAAGTATGTTACCTTGGGACAATTTGCTCAGATACTTTTTATCACGGGAGTATGTTATCTTGGGACAATTTACCTAAATATATTTTATCACGGGAGTATGTTATCTTGGGACAATTTACCCAGATATTTTTTATCACGGGAGTATGTTATCTTGGGACAATTTACCCAGATATTTTTTATCACGGGAGTATGTTATCTTGGAACAATTTACCCAGATATTTTTTACCACGGGAGTATGTTATCTTGGGACAATTTACCCAGACATTTTTTAACACGGGAGTTAGTTATCTTGGGATAATTTACCCAGATACTTTTTATCACGAAAGTATGTTATTTTGGGACAATTTACCCAGATATTTTTTATCACGGGAGTATGTTATCTTGGGATAATTTACCCAGATATTTTTTACCACGGGAGTATGTTATCTTGCGACAATTTACCCAGATATTTTTTATCACGGGAGTATGTTATCTTGGGACAAATTACCCAGATATTTTTTACCACGGGAGTATGTTATCTTGGAACAATTTACCCAGACATTTTTTAACACGGGAGTTAGTTATCTTGGGATAATTTACCCAGATACTTTTTATCACGAAAGTATGTTACCTTGGGACAATTTGCTCAGATACTTTTTATCACGGGAGTATGTTATCTTGGGACAATTTACCTAGATATATTTTATCACGGGAGTATGTTATCTTGGGACAATTTACCCAGATATTTTTTATCACGGGAGTATGTTATCTTGGGACAATTTACCCAGATATTTTTTATCACGGGAGTATGTTATCTTGGAAAAATTTACCCAGATATTTTTTTACCACGGGAGTATGTTATCTTGGGACAATTTACCCAGATATTTTTTACCACGGGAGTATGTTATCTTGGGACCATTTACCCAGACATTTTTTAACACGGGAGTTAGTTATCTTGGGATAATTTACCCAGATACTTTTTATCACGAAAGTATGTTACCTTGGGACAATTTGCTCAGATACTTTTTATCACGGGAGTATGTTACCTCGGGACAATTTACCCTGATACTTTTTATCACGAGGGTATGTTACCTTGCGACAATTTTCTGCTTCCACGCGAGCGAAGTCGATAGTAGCAGATAGTATTCAAAAAATTGTGAGTGTGTATTTTTGTTATTTCTTAAAGCTCGAACGGCTGAACAGATTTAATTGAAATTTGTCACACGGGTAGAACATATCCTGGAATAGCACATGAAATACTAATTTGGTTGTGTGGACGGTGTGTGTGTGGTGTAGGTACTCACTGGGTAGGTAGATGAATAAAAAAAGTCCTTTCTGAATCTCCGGGTATATTCCTCCTACACAACACTACAACACTGTTAGTTAGAAGGCGCAAGCAAGCTCAGCACAAGCAGGATAATATACAGTTAGAACACACAGTCTTTGTAAGTCAGCAATAAATTAGCGCGGGTAGATTTTGTTCACAATTTATATCGGCGCGGGCGCACGTTTGTTTAGCAGGCAGAGATCGTGACTGGTGAGAAACAAATATACCAACAACGTGGCGGTAGAAGGAAAACCGTCGCCGGCGCGTCATGGACAATGCGTGTGTCCAATGCGTCACGACATTCCATACGTAGTGTTTAGTGTAAGAGTATATGTGTATTGACATCTTGGAAATATATATATATAAATAATTATGTATGTGAATTATATATTTATTGTTTACGTGTAGTGTGTAAACTGTGTAAATATATGTGAGTCGCCCACACTTTATATGCAGGAAATATATTCCTTTAGGACAATATTCTACTTTCGAGCGAGGGTAGCTAGTAATATACATAAATCTATTATTTCTTCATCACATTCCTATTAAAGAAAGCAATCACAAACATCAACTTAATTTAAAAGCAAAGCAATCTTATTTAACATTATTTACAAAGTAAAGTGAGGTGTGGGTGGAACTTAGGAACCCAGGACGGCTTCATCAATTCCAATTTGATTTCAATGAAGCAGTTTCTTATTCAGCGGGTTTCGTTAAATAACGGGGTCTATTAATTATAAATAGCAGTTGTATTGAGCAACCTCAAAGCCGTGCTGGATTGATTTATAACGTGGAGCACGAAGGACGGATGGTGTGCGTACACTGACGGTATTTCAAAGTTTAATCATGGCTGCAAAGGCAGCTCAAAGGAGCTGGCTTTATTCTGTGTGTATCAGGACGTATTGCTGCATAATCTGTGTTTGGTTGTGGAACACTAGCTTGCTGTAAATTTGTCATGATTAAGTTTATATTGCGACTGAATAAACTTGCTTTGCAATTCTTTACTAGATGAATTGAATATTTTTTGCCTTGCTTTTTAGAGCTTCGTACACGAAGGTTGTTAACAGGGTACCGTTGGCACTCAGCCTCCGCTGGCCGTTCGTCTGTCAGCGGGCTGTATCTTATAAACCGTAAGAGTATAGAGTAAAAAAATTCACAGAATTTAAATAAAAATGATTGTCTCTACAACAACAAATAATAAAATTAAAATAAACCCAAAAATTAAAGGGGGTTTTCATACCTAACCGAGACGTGATTTTTTGCGTATTTTGCTCGATTTTAATATTCTAATACGAAACCCTTCATGTGCGAGTCCGACCCGCACTTACTCAGTTTTTTTTATTAATCTAATCCCGTACAAAGAATTAAGCTAGAACTACAATAGACCGACGCACGCCTAATTTGTACGTAAAGCGACGTCGCGTGGCGTGGATCAAGTGTAGACTACAAATCTATTTCCCATATAAAATGTATGGAGACCGACGCGCCTAGGTCGACGTGTGTGGCACACGTATGCGCTGGGTAGTTCTTACTCCTGCGGGTGCGGCTCCACACACAAAAGACACCCGAATTCAGAACAACTATTAGTAGGCCATAAAAATATTACTTTTGTGCGGGAATTAATATAATATTTCACAATATAATATTTCACAACTATCACACAACGCCGTCTAGTCCCAAGCTAAGCAGTGCTTATGTTATGGGTACTAGACAACTGATAAACATACTTCTAAATACATACATATATAGATAAATTACATCCAGACACAGAACAAATGATCGTGCTCATCGCACAAACATTTGTCCTGGGCGGGAATCGAACCCACGACCTGCGGCATAGCAGTAAGGGTCACTAACCACAAGACCAACAGGCCAGTCAAATTGACCCGAGTCACGCATCACAGCAGCCAATTGTTCAACAACTGCGCCTGCCTTGCCATCAATTTATCCACAGATTAACAGAAGATGATGTAATAACAGATGGCTCTATTTGCTCTATTCCCCAAGAAAAACCCTCTGGAACAATGTAAACTTAACCTATAAAACTTATGGTCCACATGCCGCTCATAAATCAATAATTTTCAGCGTCAGGCTGTAAAACTTGTTCAATACTAAGAATGCACTATAAGTTGCAGAAAGTAGAAATAGAATTTTCTTCTCCACGTCCGGACGAAGGTAGTAAATGTCGGAGATTTGTACCGTGTGCGGTTACACGGGACCGGACAGGGCGGTATCGGCACGTGACGGGTTTAAGGAATCGGTTAGCGCATTATGTGATGTCAAGTTGCGATTTTGGATTTCATTTATTTTAATGGCTGTTATGTGGTTCTAGATAAACGGAGCATTGGATGACTCTTCAAAAAATTAAAATAGAAAAAATTTTCTTTGGTCATTTCAGCCGAAAGACCGTCCACGTAGTTTTTATTTTTAGTTTTTATTTTTACTTTATTGACATTGTTCTCACATGATAGCGACAAGAAACATGTAACAGACATATTTGTAATTGCAAAACACGATTGAAAAGAGTGTCCATGGAGTTTCTTGCACATTCTTCTCCATAGAGATCTACGCTTTGGAATGTGCAATTAGCATCATTTTTTCTGACTGACTGACTTCTTGACATTTCAAAGTGCCTGTAAATGGTTTAATTGAAATAAATGCTTTGAATTTTGAATTTTTTTGACTGTTAGAAATAGACCATTCCCAAGTGTCGCTTTAACGACCGGTCCGGTGCGTTTTGCATCCATCGTATTCCTGCGAGTAGAAGTATATTTCCTAGTAGGACAGGGTTCCCGTGACTCTCACCAGGTCATTGGTCGGCCTTAAGGGGGGCCTTCCAACGCTGCATCTTCTGACACGTGATCGCCACTTCAGAACCTTTCGTCCCCATCAACCATCTGTTTTCGAGTAATAAGCTCTGCCCAGTGCCTCTTAAGTTTGACGATTCTTCGAGCTTATTATCCTATTAGATTATTGTAAGTGGAATTTAAAGTACTCGAGACAAGATACAGTGATTTAAAATTGAATCAAAAATATAAATGAATTTGTTTGATGAATAATTTAGTTCATAAAAATTAACTCTAGGATTCTAGCAGTGTACACAGACTCCATGGTATAAATCCAGCGGAATTTGGTCCCATTCCTACCCAATGTTTCTTATGAATTAATGAGCTTTGTGGTGACAGTAAAGTAATCAATATTATTTGTTTAAAAACATTATTTTATCTTTTTCTCCTAAAGGAAAAGATTTTGATTATTTTTATACTGGTCTTTAAACACTAAAAATAAAACATTAAAAAAAAATTACAAAGGGCATTAATCACATAGGTCTACATGGGCACTTATAAAACGTCAGAAGCTAGTGCACGGTTCCAAATTGGTCGTTTCCTATTCAATGGAGAAGAACCGGCAAGAAACTCCATGGCTTTTAAAAAAAATATTGTTATTATAGTATTTCCATGTTATAAGAACATTTATACTGAAGTAGATATTATGTAAGGACAGTGTAGACCGGTCAAGTAAAATAAGTACAATAAAAATAATCATAATAAAAAGTGAGTCGTAATAGGAAGTAACCTAAGATTCGCAGAGTCTACAGTGTTCTCACATTCACATAAAAAAAGAGGCTACATAAAAAAGCAAGAAAAAAAAATACAATTATCAATAAACTAGATGTTAAAAATGATAAAATGCGGGCGAAGCTGCTGATAGCGGCTAGTCTGCCAATATTTATCTAAGTACTAGGTAGGTACTTAGATCCTACTAATCTAATATTTCTTTAAGCAAATATCATTCCATCGAAACCATAAAAAATAATACTGTTTTTCCATTGTTTTATTCGTTATCTTTATGGCTGTGTTTACTGGAAAAGTTACAGATTGGAGATTTCATTGAAAAATTACAAATAGATATTAACTAAAATCTTAGAAAGTTAAATTAGTTCGATTATCTGTTCATCATCATCTTTTCAGCCGAAAGACGTCCATTGTTGGACATAGGCCTCCCCCAAGCGTCGCCACAGCGACCAGTACTGTGCGTCTCGCATCCATCGGATTCCCGCGACTCTCACCAGGTCGTCGGTCCACTTTGTGAGTGGCCTTCCTTTCTACCTGGGTATCTGATATTAATTTCAGCTTCATACCTCCACGCGTTTCTGAGAAAAATCGTCTTGACAAACGGACAACAAAGTGATTCTATACGGGTTTTATTACTTTTATCCTAAAAATAAGTAGGTAAAGGAATGAATGATAAATGAAATGAGCAACGCCACAAGCGTAAGCTGGTTTTTGTTTCTGTAGAATAATAAAAAGAAAAAAATCTTTTTATGTAATAGAAACTTATCATCCAATAAAAAGTATTGCTAGTTTCGCCTGCCAGAAACAAATTGCTACAAATAAAACGTAAAAATATAAATCTTTATCTGTCAGTTGTTTATGTAGCTCTGTGTGTTGTGCTATTGTCGTTTTTCCAATAGATTTGCACTAACAAGACAAATAAATACGGTTGGCACGGTCCGGACGGCCTCCGGTTGATCATATTTCGTCTCAGTCTTCAGATAAACAGGAAATTGCAGGAGAAAACCATTGTACAGCTCTGTTATTTTCCATTTAGGGAAAAAAAAACGAGACGTGATATTTTGTAACCAACAAACTTTTATTTTTATTAGTACGCATTTGGAAATTGGGTCGCTTTCCTACTGGATCTCATCAATAATATTAATATGTCATGTCTAAGATATTTACCTAGAGTAAATACTTAGGTCCTACATCAAAGACTCGCTGTTACATTCATCAGTAAATAAAGCTTCCCAATTCATATTCACCGTTCCCCTAGTAACAAGATATTTAGCGAAATTTGAGGTAACTTTTTTATGAATTCCGCCTCAATTTTTTAATCTTGTTATCTTAAAATAGAAATTGATTCTTTGAGAACGTTGTGAGAGGAGCCGTGGACTGTACAGTATCGTAACTTGGCAACTCCGCGTAATACAGAACAGTTACAGAAAGAATGCTCTTGACATTTCAATTATGGTTTATCTTTAAACTTGGTTCTATCGCGAGGGGACGAAAGCCAAGACTAACCAGACGTGAGATAAAGACTTCAAAAGCTTATTTTTGAGACAAAAGTTTTAAGCAATTATTTTTAAATAAGAGGACTGTTTACCAGAGCAGGAAATAATTTTAATGGCTTTAGTGACGATTTCTGAGGAATTTTTATAGTCGAATAACGACTACACTTTTCATTACAAGCTTTTATTTAATTTGAAAAGTTTGTATGTATGTTCGCTTAGAGCGAATCTTAAGTAAAATGTCTGTCTGCTCTATCGACATTCTACATGACAAAAAGCATAATTTTAAGAAAACTATCTTAGTTTAAATTCATTTGATAATAATAATAATAAACTTTATTCACAAATATGAGACAACCTTGAAGAATAACTTAATAATATAGGTAGGTACATAACGATAGACAGAAATCCTTTAAAGTCATTTTCACAATAAATTTAGGCAAGTCTATTGTTAAACGATGTGAAATGGCAAATTTTAAAAGTGGTTTGTTGTCTTTGGACTGATTCGTCCTATCCCCTCGTACTAGTGTAGAACTGTATCACGAGCGGATGTTTAATTTAATTGTATTTAAATTGGAATCAACTGTTTGCCTTTAATGTATTCTTATTTTGATACAATATAATTCAATTAGACATAAATTTAATTTTGATATGAAATTGAGATTTTTTTTTTTTAATTTTTCTTTCTGTCTACTGTGTGTATTTTGTATAATTAATACTGCTATAATTTAAAAAAATATTTTCTTCTTTGACATTTTATTCAATTACCTAATCTTATATGTTTTATAATCAAATGTTTGCAGCACTTGAATATTGTTATACAATGTATCTATATATTCCCAATGTCCGTAATGTTGGCAATCATTACAAATAAATAAATTTGTTTACCATCGTTTTTTTTTTAGGTGGGAAAATCATCTAATGACAAATCACGCTCTTGGCGGAGCGGGTGTTAGTGTCAGACTTTTACTGACTAAAAACCCACTTCTGTTCTTTCTTTGCCTTCGTCCCAGGGCCCCGGGTTTCACTTTCACACTACCCGTGGCCCCAGTAAGCTTCAACTGCGGGCCCACGTTTACCATCATGTGGGATCGCAGTCAAGGATTAATTTATGTCATTAAAGAAAAATTCTTGCAAATGAATATTGAAACAGTTACCCGTGACCGATTAATTTGAAATTTTGAAGCAATATTGAGTTTTGATGAGAATGATGATTGTAAATGCAATATGGAGGATCCGTTTAAAGATGGCGAACTATTTATTTTTTTGTGCACCTCCACGTTATGGGTATCGATTAAAATGGAAAAACATGTGCAGCAAAAACTGAAAAATAATATAATTGGAAAGTTAGTTACTAAAAACGTTTTTTACTATTATTAGGTCCGTTTCACTACTACGGGTGTCCTGTGGCCAGCAGTAGTGATGCGCCTTCGTATTAACTTTACAAAATAAATATTTGCATTTTGTTTACTTTTTTTATGAGTATTTATTTGTGATGTGTATATCAGTTAAAATGTTATAAAAAGAGTGTTAATTTCCTACAAATTGCAAACGTTGAATTTTTTTTCATTCGATGAAATCTGTACAAAAAATATTATGAATTGATAAAATTTTAACACTCAGTATTAAATAGTATAGTGTAGGTCAATTTTCCATTATGAATATTTTATTAATATTAAATTTCAATGTGTCTGGTTTAATGTGAAATTAAACGTTATTAGGTGAGAAAATTAAGGGTTAAAACCCTTTTGATCACGTCGTATTTTGGAATACTTGTTTAGTTCTTGCAAGGCAATAGCGGACATTCGTTAAGAGAATCAAAATTAATAGGGAAGCAATCATTCATAGCACAAGTATAGGAAAAAATCTGAAAACTCTAAATTTGTGGTTCGGTAAAAAAAAAAAAAATTTTTGCGATTAGGAAAAATCTTCCTATCTCTATTCGAGAATTGAACTGTTTTCATGGGTATGTTTGTACGGAACCCTGTGCGCGAGTTCGACTGACACTTGCCTTGCATTTATTATGATGATAGGCTCTGTTTGACCCCTATCTTACCTGATGGTAAGCGATGATAATAATATGGTTAACGACGGTTTGGAAGGAGAAAAGATTGGCCCAGCAGTGGGACACAAACTAGGCAAGAATAAACTCGAGGATCAGAATAAATTAAAATAAAATCGATTCAGACAGGCAGGGAAAAGACCGCTAAAGTCATGAAAAATCGCAAAAGCTATAAGTCATCTAAATATTTACCAATAAACATGGCCTATTAAAGAGATTAAACAAAATTACAAGAATATAAACACAAAACAAAAGTTCATCGACCCATTCCTCGCAATTAATCGAAAACCGTTGAACCGTAACAAATCTTAAACTAATGAACGCAAACTCTGACATCCGCGAAGACGTAAGCCGGTTTCATCTACATAATATAAACATTTTACTCATGTCTTAAGTTCACTAATTGAAGCCCTTCGTATTGTTTATGCATGAACTTTGAAATTTACGTGTCAATCCGTATTAAGGAAAGGGTTTCAGAACTAACAGGTGTTTGTGGGTTACGAGTGTCTTGAAACTATTGTTTTGTTCTTGTAATAAAATACTTTGTAACTCCTTACATTCTGTCGGTGGCAGCGATCTCTGGGACCGAACCCTGGTACAGGTCATGATTCAGGGCGAGAGGGGATGGAGCGTTTTTCCACAACTTTCACACAACACTCTCTAGTCTCGAACTAAGCAGAGCTTGTGCAATGAGTACTAGACAACTAATAAACTTACATATATTGACATAGGCAATTATATTATACTTAATTATATTGACATACTTATATGAACAAGGCAGTATCTCGGATTACATTCCAATTTGAATTTCCACCATAGGCGCAATGTTTGTAGAATGAACTACACGACAGTAATAATGACGAATTTCTAGCATTGGTGCACAGATTCATTTTTCAGTTAATATTAAAGTTTTCCTGTAAACAAAAGTCCAACACGGCTCCATCAGTTTTTGGTGCATTCTGAAAAATTACTGGAATAATGTTACAGCTTTGTTCGATGCTGTTGTCGACATATTTCTAAATACATACATATTATAGACGAATTACAGAAAAAATGATTATACTCATCACACAAACATTTGTCTTTGGTGGGAATCGAACCCACAACATCGAGCATAGCAGTCAGGGCCGCTAACCACTATACCAACAGGCCAGTCAGCAGGGCAGTAATTCTGACCATACCACACCTGGTCTTGGCGCAACTATTCAAACGTCCATCGAACTTACAAAACACTCTGCTTTACCAAAAATGAAGTAAAATGACCTATTTTCGATTTAATTAAAAACATCAATTGTTCCACTATCCCTATCAATTTGTAGACAGCTGTAATTAAGGATTGTTTTTTTTTTCAGTATTTTTCATTAGATAATTAGGGAACTAAATACTATGGAATTAACGTTCACATTTCAGTTAATTAAAAATAAGAAACACAATTTGTCAGTTTGATTGGTAACAGTGTTGTAGCTAATTAATGGGTAATTATCATTAAATAAATGATTTAGGTAACTCGGTTACAGAGCTAAGTAGGTAGAAAATTTTATTTTCAGATTCTTATACACTAACTGACACAGCAAAGGTTAAAAAAAAAAAAAACCGGTGCTAGTACATAATCACATAGGCTGTCTGGCCGGCCGGTAAGAATCCAGCCCGAGTCAACGACAGCACGTAGTTTTCCACGCGTGCCTCAGAGATGTCAGTAAATCATAGGAGCCCAGTAGGGCCGATGGCTGCTAGGGCTAAAGTTTGAAAGGGATACTCGAGGTCCTGAAATGCGAAAGGCAACTGATGAAACATAGGTGTGGTTTTAGTCAGTAAAAGTATTACATGCCTTCTCGTTCCACCCAAGAGTGGAAGAAGTCATTAGATGATTTCCCACGTTAATAAAAAAATCTTTTTAACACAGTCTATCTCTGCCCCCCTAGCCAAGTTACAACCGTATACGATATAATTTATATAATATCTATATAATGCCTATTTGTTTTGCAGATTCTTGAAGAATTATTTTTATTTGGTTGTGAATATTTTGTAGTTTTTACTTTTAAGGGATCTTCCACCCATCATATCATACCAGCCCCTCTAGCCAAGTTACAACCCTTTCGTTTCGATTCTCTTTTCGATGATCGTCTCGAGTCGGCCACGCCTCCTATTCCTTTGTTCTGACCACGTGACTAAGTGTTGAGATGACGTCAGAACAAAGAACCAAATCGAAATAATTCTTCAAGAATCTGCAAAACAAATGGGCATAAATTATATTATTAAATTCTTAGTTTAATTTGTGAGCTATACAAACAGTTCAAGACAAGAGCTAGGGCTGGAACACTCTGATTATTGAATTAGGGCTCCGAATAATACTGTTTCTCGGTGTTTGACATTAGCAAGCGTTTGATGCTTCAGTTACAAAATTAATTTGCTAAATCAACTAGGCAATTTCTGTTTCAGTTCAGATTAATATTGTAAAACTTAAATAAATAATATTATTTTAGATTTTTCATTAAAAGAAAAAAATACACAAAACCGAAACAGACCTAAATATAAATAAAAAAAGAACTGGGCAAATGAAATATTTTTGCGGGGTTTTTTCATAAAATAAAAGAGTTTTCATACCGCTTTTGTGTCTTCGAGCCTTTATAGAATTACACTGTTACAAATAACAGCCCTTATCGTCCGAACATTTAAAAATAAATCCAAAACACCGGAAACATATCGTTACGATTACCCAAATTAATACTCTTGTAAATATAGATAAAATTGTAAAGGTAGAAACACACATGCGTGGCGTGCCGCGCCAGAAGTAATTATCGTATTCATAATTTTTTTATGGTAGAGAAAGAGACATAATATATTCGAGTGTCGTGTCATGATGCATTGTGTCATGGTATATTGTGATTTTGATGTGTGTGTTGTGTCATCGACTGCTGGCATGCATTCACATGAGTGCGGTGAAAACGGTGGTACCTCATGACCTAATACGTAAATGTGTTGTATGGGTTATCTGTTTATTACTTGCGAGCCAGCTAAGATTGCTTGCATAACAATATTTTGTCACACCCTGAAAAAAGATACTAAAATACCCGCTACTTATCAGAACAAAACACGACACGTCACGACACAAAACATAAGTATGGATCTACCTTAAGCGGTTAAAAAAAAAGCTTTTTTTGACGTCACATCGGGTCACAGTACAAAAACATAGCTAACGAACAATGGGCACAAAGAAGGGAGTTTTATTTGTTTTTGTGTATTCGTTATCTAAACCACTCTTTGTTCAGGGTTTTCAGCGAGAGCCTGGGGCAAATTTGGTATGCTTTATTGGGCTACTGTATAAGCAGTACGCAAAAAAATTAAATACATTTTTCTGTTTTTCAAATTCAAGGCAAATAGCCCGAAGCGCTAGTCGAGCACATCTATATTATAAAAATGGATTTGTTAAAAACTTTTATAAAATACTAGCTAACCCGGCGAACTTTGTACCGCCTCATAGTCAACAAATGATGGAATCATTGATTGAACGATGGAATGGCTGAGACGCTGGCTGTTGTGTGGCTGGACGTGTTTCTGGATACTTTATTTACACATTTCCGATATTTTAATAGTTATTCTGCTATTCAGGGCGGAGACAAATTCAACAAAGCAAAGATTATTAAAATCGATCCAGACGTTCTTGAATTATAAATGGTGTAACTAACACGATTTTGTCTTATGTATATAAATTAGGATGTCTTTTGCAATAATACTTTTTTATTGATCGGTTTGCGTTTGACCACTATTTCATCGAATTTCTCTTACTTTAAATAGTCACGTTATTAATTAATCCTAAATGCTTATGTTTAATTCTAAATAGTAACAAATTACTACATATTTGTGTCTGACATCTGTATCCAGTAGCAGGATAAATAGTTCTTAACCAGATTTGCTACGAGATACTTCGCCTTATTTCTTTCTACTTTTCTGATTCTATTATCTTGAATAATGATCCCATGCAAGAGTAAAACAATCTCGCCTTTGTATTTATCCAACTCATCAGTCAATTATTTTCTCGACAGTCAGATTTTCCGATTGACTCAAGACTGTCATTTGATACTAGTCTTCCATGAAATTAGAATTCCCGATCACGATATTTTATGTTCGGCCCTTTGATTGGTGTTTCAATCACCTCTTCCGGAGTCTCATTAATGTTTATTACCTTTGTAATAAACCAACAGATTTCTTTGTTTTCTTGTTTGTTTTTATTTATTTGTTTGTGTTTACCTGTTGTGGTTGTTTCTTGTTTCATAATGAAATGATATCAATATTACGTTAACTTTATGAGGAAATGAACTATAATATTTATTCTATTATTAGTAATAGGTTCGTGTTCGTGGTCTATTTACTTTTTACTTAAATACGTATTAAAAAAGTCGGTTATACCTATCAGGAAACACCTACTACGGTGGGAATTCTACGCTTTGGCTCCACGCACAATGAATGTCGTCCATTTGTGCGTATGAATGGTATGTCCAACATAATAATTATGTTATAATATCATATCCTTCTTTGATACTTACTTTTATTAACTCGGTGGCTGTAATTTTAACGTGAAAATAAATATCTAAGATCTAATTTAAAGATCCATAGGTCGTAGCTATCAGAAAGTACAGACTCCGGCAGGGATTACCGGAGGTACCTCGGATCAAATCTAAATGTTACCTCGTGTTACTCCGATTGAAATTTCACACGCAACTACCTTGTAAACGGCCCGGACCACATATATCGACCACAGTTGGGACCAAATGTCCAATATATTTCTTACAGTAATTTCATTAATGGCCACAAATAACATTCAATGTTAAAATTTATGGTGCGTAAATGTTTTACGTACTTTTTTTATAGTACCTTTCAAGAAAATAACAGGGAATTTGAAGATAAAGTGTTTTTCCTACTTTTTTCACCCCAATACGGGAATGTAACGTGTTCTCTAGACCCAGCAAATGGGATGGGTGTAAAAAGCCTTTCCAATCTGAGCCTCTAAAAAGAATAGAATAAACAATAGTACCTTCGTGGAGTTCCTCTTATTATTTAAGAGGACCTGAATCTTTAATGCATGAGCAGCAATTTATTGGAGAGACTGAATAATGTGAGCAGTATCATTCAGATAATTGTGTTTATGCACTAGTACGACCTGTTCAGACTTTATTTATTTATTAAAACTTCGTGCAACACAAAGGTACAACGGCGGACATTAAGTCCGCCATTGTACATCGTCATTGTACGCCTTAGGCATTTTCTACCAGTCAACCAAGGGTAGTGAAGAGAAAACATGGTAGGTGCATAAAAAAAAAGAAAAGATTAATAAGAAAACAAGCTTACAAAAGTATATTTATAAAATAAATAAACGGCTTGCGCGGTAAGCGGGGTTGGTAAGCGGCTAGGGGTAGCTCGCCGTCCGACCGTTCGGTAACCGTTTGGACCGAGCCCAAGTCGTCAACGGCGCATAGTGTTTCACGCGCGCCTCAAGGAAATGTCAGCAAACCGTAGGGGCCCGGCAGGGTCATGATTATCCAGCTAAAAAAAAGTCTGTTGACAAAGGTCAGGAATATAGGTACATTCTAATACTGTATTTATAAGTACTTTTAAGATAACTACTTCGAAAGCGAACCTAGATCTTCTTAGTAGATCTAAAAGCCAGCGAACGCAAACTAGATCTTCCAACTGTGTGACACGAACAGTTTCAAGCTCACTCAAGCACATGCCGCCAAGAAACTTGAGAAACCTGTTTTCATTAAGATGTGTGTCCAGGTGTGTCCTCCATACAGCTCACTTTATAAGGTGAAATGAGGTAATAAACAAAAACGATAAATTAGTCCTCGTTATGACTGTAACGAACGCGTGGGTCGTAAGGGAAAAGTCGCCAACTAATAAATATATCATGGTCACGAGATAAGGCCTGGCTCAGATTTATGTTTGGCGATTTCTAACCGATACGATGGGCATGAACCATTTCTAGATGGAATATCTAATTTGTGAAAAATGGAAATTAGATTTTATACTCTTTCTGATAACGGGAAGGTTGTTTTTTATGGTTTATTTTATATCGGCATGATGTTTTATTGTTTTCGTAACGATCTGCCCCAGCCTCGCACAGAAGTTAGATTTTTTTTTTTCCATTTTCGATTTTTCTCTGCTGTAGTATGCATGTGATATTTAACCCTTCCTCATATATCACTTTTTTTTTATTAGAGGAAACTGCGTGAAAATCCTTTCAATGGTTATTGAATTTATCTTTGTCTTGAACAGACATACAGACAGATTCAGTGGAAAACTTTGTTTAATAATCATCATCATCATCATTTCAGCCGAAAGACGTCCATTGTTGGACATAGGCCTCCCCCAAATTTCGCCATAATGACCGGACCTGTGCGTCTCGCATCCATCGGATTCCCGCGACCCTCACCGGTCTCCCTCATCGGTCCACCTTGAGGGAGGCCCTGCAACGCTGTTTCTTCAGGTACGTGGCCGCCATTCCAGAACCTTTCGTCCCCATCGACCATCTGTTCTGCGAGCAATGTGCCCTGCCTACTGGCACTTAAGTTTAATAATATTTGTTTAATAAATTTTGTTTAATAATATGTAATGATAATTAGGGAAACTTTAGGCTACAACATCCATAAATAGCTAGTATTTCGGAACTTTTTTATTTTGTTACAGATTTATTTAGCTAGTAGTTTTTGCCAGTGGCTTTGCCCGATAGTAAATTGTTCAAGGAAACGTACTCCTGGGATAAAAAGAGAATCCTAAATGCTATTCCAGAATAATAGTATAGGGCAAAAATAACTCAGGATTGAATATATATAAGTACTTTATATTTAGTAAAAGAAAATTCAGTAAAATAGATTTGACAATTAAGATGAAAAGGGGTGACATATAATACGACTATAAATAAAGTAATTGCATAGACAGTAGTGCCAACTTACGTATTATTCTATGTACTAAATTAACCTACATAAATTGTTTGGTTTATACAATTCCAACACAAAACATGGCCTCTCTTTGAATTTCTAACCTAACTAGATTTCACTGAAACTGGTTTAGCCGTTCGAGTCTCAAGAAGTAACAAAAATACATGCATACTCACAGACTTTCGCCATTATTATATTTGTGGGATGAGGTTGATTAGTGTAAATTTTCCTTGCATTTTAAAAAATTCAGTTTACAACTTGCAAATATTTATTCAAAATATCAAGCAAAATGGGTTCATATATTGTAAAAAAAAATACGATAAAGTCGCAAGCACCACCTTTGCACAATGTATATCATCTACTTCTATTATACGCAATCACATATTTCTCAAGAAACATTTTTATGGAGGCCATTAAGGTAAACGTCTGGACGAGTATCGACTACTCGATATCGACCATATAAAAGTTAACAACTTCATAAATTTTATAACGTGCTATCAATAAGAACACGTAAAGGATAAATATTTTATGTGTGATTTTTATTACTCACACGACCCCTGTAGTGATGTTCAGGAATGACATAAAGATAGGCAGGTGGGCCATTAGTAAGACCGGGTCATGGCCTAGGCGGTAGCGCTGCAGCGAGGAGATTAAAAAGCCTTTTAACTTGAGCGCAACGTCAAACAATTATGAAGAGGGATCGATTTTCTTAACGCTAAATGAGATTCTAATTTGTGGCCTGGCATAAAATAATTAACGGCCTTAATATGAAAAGTTGAAAGGGAATCGTTTGTCTTAATATGGTCATATGAAGACGAGAGATGAAACGTATGTTACTAAAAGAGTTATGGGTATACATGTAGACAGATGGAGAGGGAGAGGAAGGCCAAAGAAAAGATGGATGAATTGTGTGAGGATTGATATGAAAAAAGGGAATCAGTTATTGCATGACGGTTGACAGGATAGAATGTGTTTGCGCGATTCTGACGTAAAATTGCGAACTATTTGAAAGGGTATTGCGTAACAATGTCCCCACCCAACAACAGATTTGAAACAGGTGTCATTCAAAGTGCCTTGTTGAATATAGTTTCTTTTTTATTATGACGACATCAAATGTCTCCATAATAAAAAAAAAAATGTATCTGTTTTATAAAACACTACATTTTAACCTGTTATGGTGAAGGAAAACATCGTGAGGAAACCGGCATGTCCGAGAACCAAAAATTCGAAGACATGTGACATCCACCAACCCGCACTGGACCTACTGGCTATTTTGGAATGCGTATGCGACACGAACAGTATTATTCAAAAAACGCCATTGAATTTGCGGGTGTCAACGAAATGTCATTCCACATTTGAATAAGCGGGTAGTTTAGTCCCTTTCCTTTAAAAAGCGTGCCGCGCAGTCCTCAAATAACACGGGGCAAGGGCTAGTAGATGAAGATGAACCCATGCATATTCACATTTTTTATGGATACACCTTACAAACCCTTTGTAACGTTTTACTAAAACTTTATATCAGTAAACATAGAGGTATTGGGTCGTTCCCGCTAATATTCGGGTTCACGGACTTAAAGTTGTAGTTTCATGTGAGTTGGGTATCCCGAGATCGTAATCTCGACGCTTGAATAGGGACGAACTGAAAGGGAAAAATTATGGGATCAATTTTCCTGAAAGTTAAATGAACAAATTACGTTCAACACGTAACAAACGTGGCTATAGAAAAGTAGGCTGTATGGTGTGCACATTGGTGTATATTGATGCACGGATTTCGTTCTTTGCTTCTTTACATATTCTTTACCGCACCAATATTATAAAGGCAAAGTTTTGTTCATTTGTGTGTGTGTATGTAACTCCTTCACGCTGAATTGTCTGAACGAATTGGCACACGGGTAGATTATGTCCTAGAATAGAACATGAGATGCTTTTAGTTCGGAGAGTATGTTTTCTTGGCAAGCACCGCGCAAAGCCGCTAGCAGAAGTAAGTTTATTAAAATATATGCTTTATTGAACATCTTACCTCATCTCGTGTATCAGCCTTTAAAATAAGAAAACGATCGAAGAGGCTCTTTAGGAGTTACTGTTTTGATAAACCGAGGTGTAGAACTGATAGCGACGTTTCCATAACTGATTTCAGTGACTATAAACAAAGTCAAGTTATAGAAAGAAAAAAAAATAAGAAAGAAAGAAACAAAGAAAAATAGGAAGAAAGATAGGAAGAAAGAAAAGCTTTTATTTGAGACTCAAATAGGAAAAACAACAGAGCATGCAGTGCTGGTATTTTGACAGGATCAGTGATGTCACGGACACACTCACGGGAAAAAAAAAACAAGGTTAACAAACTTAACATACAAGGCACCCAGGTAACCCACGAAACTAAAACTCTCCTAGCTCCCTTGCCTCTAGCAAGTCATTATCTAGTTGTACATATGACAGAAGTTAGTCAATGCATATCCATCCGACAAAGACCTTCTTCGACCGTCCAGTATTAGGTACTTTATTTCGATTGGACTCTTGCTTCTCTCACCAGAACATTGGCCCACCTTGAGTGAAACGTTCCGTCTACCAGTCCGTGGACGCCACTTCAGATCCTTTCAGTACCATCTGCCATTTCCACATAAACAGATCTATCAAGAGTTTTGCACGGACGTTTCTAATCAAAACACACGCTTTCCCTGAATCACAGAAAAATATAGGAAAATAAAGTATCAATGAAAAACAAAACGATGCTCGTTTATATACGTTTATAAGAACAAAAGTATCTTTTTCAGCACAAAGCAATGTTGCTGACATTGTTTAAAAATTGACTCCCTGTAATCATTGAATCGGAAATATCTTTAGGGTGCGTAGAAACAACGTAACGACAGCTTTAACGAGGGTGTTGCCAGAAAAAAAAATATTTTCCGCCGATTGAATGGGTGTCGTTATAAAATGTTTGCTTCAATAGACACGCAGTGTCTTTTACAGTGATGGTTATTATTTTTCACGAGATTTTCGTACTCATTTTAAAAATATATACATATTGAATTCACTGATACTTTTTGTATCTGGCCACGTCGAATTCCGCGAGTATCTTTTTGGTTTGAGAGGGAAAAGTATTAGATAATTTTTTTAGGTCGCCTATAAAGGTAAACGATTGTTTTTAGACTATTTATTTATTTATTTATTTAAAACTTTATGCACTAAACATTGTACAAAGGCGTTTTCTACCAGTCGACCTTAGGGTGGTGCAGAGACATAACATGGCAGGTGCAACTTAATAAAAAACTGTCATAGAGGAAACAAGAACAATAATAAATATATACTTAGATACATACATACAAATAAAGAATGATAGTGAGAAAAAAAAAACAAATACAACAAATCAAGAGTGTGATGAATCTACCAGCTTCTTGCGAAAGTGATCTCGTGCTTTCATTTTAAAGGACAACCGACTGGTTGCCATCCTGATGTTCAGAGGGAGCGCATTCCAAAGGAAGATCGCCTGGACAAAGAAAGAGGAATGGACAAACCCTGAGCGGTGTGTCGGACATCGTAGAAGACGATTATTTGTGGATCGAAGATTTTTATTATGCGCAGAGCAAAGAAACTGAATTTCTGAAGTCAGATAAGAAGGAGAAGAGGGCTTATTCAGAAAAGAAAACAGAGTTGTCAAGGCCCTTAACGCTCTACGCTGGCGAATGGGTAACCATTTTAAAAGTGATCGATGTGTTGAAACATGATCATACTTACGAAGGTTGAAGACGAATCGAATGCAGTTATTCAGAAGGCGGTCCAGTTTATTGAGGAGATCTGCATTCAGGTCATAGTAACACACATCAGCATAGTCAATTATAGGAAAAATTAGGGACTGTACAAGCATTGCCTTTATGTGAGCAGGGAGAAGATTCTTCAGTCGATAGAGTGATCGTAACGTTCCGGTGACTTTCCGACTAACACTTGAGACCTGCTTCCGCCAATCAAGACAAGTGTCGACATGCAGACCAAGATCCTTAACCTCGGAGCTAAACGGAACTACTATACTGTTAAAAATAATGGGCGGTACAGTGAGGCCATCCAGCTTCCTCAGACTATAGGGGCTACCAACTATAATAGCCTGACACTTTGTGGGGTTAACCGCCACCCCAAATCTGTCTGCCCACTCCTTAATCACCAGCAAATCCCGGTTTAGCTCCGCGATCGCATCCGCTATGTTGTCAACACCTGACTGACAGTACAACTGCAAATCGTCAGCGTAGAGATGATACGCACACTGAAGTTTAGTAGTTATAAGGTTTATAAAAACGGAGAACAAAAGAGGAGATAAAATACCACCTTGAGGAACGCCAGCTGCAAGGTCACACCAACTTGACGCAGAGTCTCCAACACGAACCGACTGCTGACGTTCCTGAAGATAAGAGGAAAACCATTCCAGTACCTCGTGAGAGACCATAAGATAAGATAGGATAGACAGGAGGATTTCGTGACTGACGGTATTAAATGCATTGGAGAAATCAATTAACACCAAAGCGGTAACTTTAGTGTCTTCCATTCCGCGCCTTATATCGTCGGTCACTTTAAGGAGAGCCGTCATAGTACTGTGCCCGGGCCTAAAACCGGATTGATATGAACTAACAAGGGAGTTGTGGTAAATGAAGTTGGAGAATTGTTTATGAACACAGGCCTCGAGCACTTTGGACATAAACGGAAGGATGCAAATTGGACGAAAGTGACTGGAAAGAGTGGGATTAGGAATCTTAGGCAAAGGCCGTACATAAGCTTTTCGCCACAGGGAAGGAAACATACCAGAGAAAAGAGAAAAGTTGATGATATGGGATATGGAAGGAAGGAGTTGATCCAAAGCCGTCACGATCATATGACGACTGATATTATCGCAACCAACGGCTTTGGATTTAATGGATAGAATAATCTTTTTGATCTCTCCCGGATCGACTGGGGTGAAGGCAAAGGGGACAATATTGGGACGCGTCAGACCATTAAGGTAGTCAATAGTTTGACATTTGACTAGACTATCTAGCATTGGAACAGTGGAGAAATAACTGTTTAGCTCATCCAAGCCAATTGTGTTAGGATTTATCTCACAGCTAGATAGATCTCTGGTCTAGAAATATAATTTAGTACATTTCAAGATGAGGGTTTACACTAGGTACCTATCTACTTCTGTGATTTACAAGGCGTCCTGCGTAGGCTTAAGGTTACGAAGCGATCTGATGCAGTTCACGGGAATTGAAAGCGATGCGGTGGCTTTGTACTACGTGCGCGCGAAGTCGCCGCTTTAGCCGCAATTAACATAAAACCAGTCACCGCACCACAAGAATTTGCGCAAAAATTTCAACCAGCTAATCAACTGCGACCACTTGCGGTTGGTCACGTGGGCCACTGTAATTGAGTATTAATTGTTTGTTTCGTTCATGCCGCATCGCTTCGCGTTCTCATCCGCGTTGATTCACCTACGTTGGACAGACACCACGTAACGATTCGGCGGTAAAGATGTCACATTATGTTTCAAGTCAGTCATGTTCGCAGGAAAGGTGACATTCATAACTTACACATCATTATTTAAAACAATAAACCGAGGTCACTTAAATCAGGGCAACGCACACATGGGGGTCATAATTTTATTAAGTTGAATAATATAATTAAAACCCTCACGCTATTTAATATACGTGTTTACGGCAGTGTGACGTGTCGGGTGCGGCCTACGAACATGTTTAATTGAAAATTGTCACGCGACATTGCCGCCGGTTATTTATAACTTAAAGCAGGTGGAAATCAGAAGGTGAAAATCAAACAAGAATTTACTGCCTTGTCTTTGCATTACTGAATTAAAAAGACTTATTGCAAATCGCTCACCCTTTCTTTTTGAGCGTCTAATATGCTACTTTTTGGTTAGAGCGAGAGGGAGCCCAGGCTTTTCCTTCAGTTGTTCTTTGCGTTCCAGGGCCGTGGTAACTCTTTAAAACAATTCATCAATCCTGAATGTAATGAATTATACATTCTTCTCCCGAGCACGTTTGCTGTTATAACACTGCACTCAAGCCAGCCAATGAAGGTTAGAAAAAGGTGGTAGCTTTGTTCTTCGTCAGTGTTCACTACTACCGGGCCACTAACGGCAAGCCGGCAATTATTTTCTTTTTTTCATTTTGTTTCGATGATGTATATTGTTACTTTTTATTGAATAAATTGTTTCTTTTTATTAAAAAATTTTATACCTTCATTAGAGTACTTCTGTTTCTTATCTGTCTAATAACTGTCATATATATTCTTGACTCATGTGGGTCGCACTATCACGTGTAACGTTTTCATTCGCGCTAATGTCACTTTCGCTTTATAGGTTGGTCGCCATACTTGTTTATCATCTTGAGGGTCGACTGCCGAATCCTTTGGTTTGGCCGCTATCGTGTTTATATCTTTGTGGGTTAAGCATGGATTGTATAGTTTATTTACTTGCAAATATGAATTTATTAAATGAATCTACCCATTTGAAAGGCAAGGATATTTAGCAAGATGAGGTCAACAGTTTCATCAATTCAATGAACCCAAATGAGCATGCTTAGTTTTAAGTATGAATTAATTCTGTGAATTATAATAATATGGAACGTGAAAGTCCAATATTATCTTACGGGAAAATACTATTGGGATTAAAATATATATTATACTAGCGGTTCCGGCAGATGTTGCCCTGCCCGAAAGCTAGAAAGAGGTCAGAAAAAAAAAATAAGAACCTGATTAACATCTGGAAACCCACTCAAATATACACACAACATTACTTTTAAATCAAACACACGTACATAAGATTTATTTACATAAATATCCAGGGCCTCAAGTCTGCTATTAAGATAGTGACAGAATGGTCTATCATTGACTTCATGATGGTTGATTTTGACAAGTTTGGTAAATCTACTAACATAATGGCGTCATTCTAACTTTCCCATGGTTGACCACTGGCACTTCATTAAAAGAAATGGCATCAAAATGGTATTCTAGTACATATTGACAACTTAATGTCTGACGTATGCGGTAATCTGCTAAAATTTTGACAGTTCCTTTGATTAGTGATCTACCATTAGAACGTCATTGTGCAGTCATTACTTTTAATAAGCTCGATATTGTCATATTACCACAACTCTATTACGAACTATCTATTGACCGAACAATGATCGATCACTATTAATTAGCAAATTACGAAATTTTTGCAAAATGACAATGGGATCGTGTTGGAATGTCGAATTTATAAAAATAGCAGATTTGGGCCCCATCCATAGATGTTCAGCCATTGATGCGTGATTAATCTACTAACATCCATTCATTTAGATATCTAAACAGAATGTCAAATTTATAATTAATTACCTATATGATGGATAGGACACCATTTAAACGAAATATATTAAACGACAACTGATATCGATTATCACTTTATATCGTACTAGTTTTGGCCAGTGGCTTCGCCTACGTAGGTTTCTTCATATAAACTTTGGACCCCCGTTTCATCCCCTTAGATTTTGAAAAGACGTTTGTAAAATCATCTCTCCTGCGTTGTAAAAGGAAACCTTGTGCAAAATTTCACGCCTCTAGGCCTTTTAGTTTTGGTTGTGCGTCAGTCAGTTATTCCTTTTATATATATACATAATATTTTATTATAATCATACTAATATTATCAATACGGTGAAGGAAAACATCATAAGGAAACTGGCATGTCCTAGAACCAAAAAATTCGAAGACATGTGACATTCACCAACCCGCACCGGGCCCGTGTGGTGGATTACGGCCCATTCTCTCTCCTAGAGAGGAGGCCTGAGTCCCAGCAGTGGGAACATAAGGCTAATTATGCTTATATGGTTATGCTAATATTATAAAGGCGAAAGTCTGTATGTTCGTTACTCCTTCTTAAACGGATAAACAGATTTTGATGAATTTTAACTAACGGGTAGATCATGTTCTGGAAAAGCACATTATGGTACTTTTTATATCGGGATAATTTTCTACTTGTACGCAAGCAAAACCGCTAACAGAAGATTTTTTTATAGAACCTACTATGGGTAGGAAGGTCAACGTCATCTCATCTTGTCTTAATTCACAATCTTTTATCGTCGATCTCAAAAGTATTGAACGTGCTCAAGTGCCTATGTGTACTGCTTTGTGATAACGAATGTCTTAAGAATCGATCGAGTACAGCCTGCAGTATGATGTAATATATCATTAAATTTAAGAAGGTTCTCTAAACAATGCCATGTTTGGATGTTTAAGCTTCTATAATAAAAAGTGTTTTTTTTTTTCGTACTGTTCCACGCGCACCTCTAGAGGTCAACAAACCGTAGATGCCTAATATGGTCGAACACTACTGGGACCAAGGGTCTGCTTCTGAAAGGAAGACTCGGTCCTGATGCGAAAGGCAACGAAGGAACATGAGTGAGTTATTAGTCAGTAAAAGTCTGACACTATCTCGCGCTCTACCCAAGAGCGGGCTGTCATTGGATTATTTCCGATCAAAATAAATAACCTACCACGAGCTCTTACCGCGATCCATTTGACGACCTAAACTGAACTGTTAAAGGGATGGATCTATATAGGGTGTCTAGTTCCATCCTCCTTTTTCGCTCACATGCCTGACACGGCATCGTGAGTGCGTTCTCAAAGATTTAAACTCATATAGGTACACAAGACACTCAGACCCGTAGGGTCCCAGCAGGGCCGATACCTGCTGGGACCATGGGAACACTTCTGAAAAGAAAACCCTTTGTTGTCTTGTTTTGGATATTTTGTAAAAGGTTTTGTTTTTAATAAGCTTAGTTGCACATCATCATCATTTCAGCCGAAAGACATTGGACATAGGCCTCCTCCAAGCGTCGCCACAACGACCAATCCTGTGCGTCTCGCATCCACCGCATTCCCGCGACTCTCACCAGGTCGTCGTCGGACCACCTTGTGGGAGGCCTTCCAATGCTGCGTTTTCCGGTACGTGGTCGCCACTCAAGAACCTTTCGGCCCCATCGACCATCCGTTCTACGAGCAAAGCTCTGTTGACTGCCACTTTAGTTTGGCGATTTTTCGGGCTATGTCGGTGACCTTGGTTCTCCTGCGGAAATCTTCATTCCTGATGCGATCACGCAAGGAAACTCCAAGCATAGACCTTTCCATTGCCCCTTAGGTGACTGAAAGCCTTCTATGAGGCCCATTGTCCCACGTTTTGACCACGTTTCGAAACCATATGTCATCACTGGCAACACGCACTGGTCATAGACTTTCGTCTTGAGACACTGTGGTTTCGGCTTGAGATATTGGACGAGAAGATACCACGTAGCTTCCCAAACGCTGCCCAGCCGAGTGCTGTACACTAGAAACTATTCCTGTATCTTGAGTGCGTTCACAAATTTGTAAACTCATGTAGGTACATAAGACATTCAAATCCGTAGGGGCCCAGCAGGGTCGATGCCTGCAAGGGCCAAGGGAAAACTTTCGAAAAGGAAACCTGTTGTCCTAGAATGCAAAGAGTAACTAAAGGAACATAGGCGTAGTTTTAGTGAATAAAAGTCTGACACGCCCTCTCGCCCCACCCGAAAAAAAAAGACATTCAGATCCAGACTCTACCTGTAGGTCATACAAACATTCGAAAACGAATCAGGGACAAGCAGCGCAGCAGTCAATCACTCAACCACTGTACAAACCGTGCTGTTTTTAGGGTTCCGTACCTCAAAAGTACAAAACGGAACCCTTATAGGATCACACTGTTGTCCGGCTGACTTTCTGTCTGTCAAGACCCTTTATATCAAACCCGCTTAGAGGTATCGAGTTGAAATTGAAACCATTTACTCAGGTCTGCAGTCCGTTGAAGCTGTGAAAAAATCAAACTTCTAAGTTAACCAAAAAAAAAAAGATATGTCCGTATAGGTCGCAAAAAACGTATATTTCAACACTCTCAAGAGAATGAAAATTCATAAGGTACTAACCGTTGACAAACATTCTTTCAAAAGTAATTGTATTTTGTAGTGTTACCTACAGTATCTACAAACTCCTAACTTTTCCTGTATGAAAAGGCCTTCAAAATATTTATGCACAAAATAGGCTTCATTTTTAGTAAAGGCATATTTTATAGCCACTATATTTCTTATCCCGTTCAAAAATGTTGCGATACATTCTCGCTTATAAAGCAGTTTGGACCTAAAACGGGTGCACACGATCATCCAATCATGGCTTGAGCCATCTTATTTGACGTAGATAAAGGCCTGTGAGAGGTAGATCGATATTTCTTGGGACGGACAGACAATATCCTATCCAGTGTGCTCTCATCTTTATTCTATGATGGCAGCACCTTCATATTGCGAATTATTTATACAATGCTTATCCAAGTTTAGGCTACCCTTGATGAATGGCTTCAGTTATATTGGATACTTCTTTTTGTTGAGGCTGTGTTGTATAACAAGTTTATCATCTAGTGCCTCGCCTTATCTTCACGAGAGTATAACAAATCATTAAAATTCTCGGTTTTTCTGTACTATAATATACATGTATTTAGTTAAATTTTTCTCATGCATTATTTGGTCTATTGATGAAAACTGCAAGAAAATCCGTTGAGTAATTTTTTTTTAATGATATAAGCTAGTGTTTGACTGCGATCCCACCTGATGGTAAGTAGTGATGTAATCATTGATTGTGAAGCGCACTAGTTTATTAAGAACCTATACATATTTTTTATTTGTATAGTCATAGTGGGAATTTAAATATAAATGCTATTATACTAAACCTAACTATGTACATATAATATAAATGCATAAAATACACTCAGGCGTCGATGTACTCCTCCACATTGCTGTCATCCTGAAATGTGCCTAGAAGGCTGGAAGCATTGCCACGTTGAATGACAATGTTAATTCTTTGGGCGAAGAACGAGCCAGCCCTATAGTCACGTAAAGTATCGATCAGACGACGGGCCCCATGACCCAAGCGTTACGACCCCAAATGGCTCAAAACTGTAATTACCAATAAGGTTACAGTATTTGCGCCGTTTGAGGGTCTCAGCAGCAGCAGCGGCAGTGCCGGCACAGCCCGCCGAACTAAAAACATGGCATTGCGCAAGGGTGTCGACATAGGTTGTGTTCCACACCAGAGCCTCTCCACCACCACCAACCAGAGAATCACCAGAGACTCTGTTACCAAATTACAATCGTATGGAAAGACCGCTGCAGGTAAATTGTTCCAGTCCTTCGATAAGTTGATGTTATTGAGTTTATCGCGTTCATACAGACAGACAGACGCGGTGGGCGACTTTGTTTTATAATATCTAAGGTTTATGTAGACTGACATTTTTTAATTCGTTGATAATCTTTAAGAAAGTAAAATAAAGTATATGAACTGCTTTTACTACGAGCAAAAATCGCATATTTTTATGAACATTTAACACCGGATTTTTTTATCTTACCGAATTGAGCCTGTTGTAAATTTAGTTTATAAAGGTGTACCTACAAATAAGTTGTGCATGCTCATTTATTTGTAGGTACACCTTTATAAAGTTCATCATTATCGTTTTAGCTAAAATACGTCCACTGTTGGACATAGACTTCTCCCAAGTGTCGTTACAATGACTGGCCCTGTACGTCTCGCACCCGAACCCTTCTAACACTGCATCTTCCGGTACGCGATCGCCACTTCAGAACCTTTCGGCCCTATCAAACATTTGTTCTGCGAGCAATCATAATGTGCCGTACCCACTGCCACTTGGTTTTCTTGCGGATACCTTCATTTCTGAAAAAATACCGCTGAATTAAAAGTCAAAAAGATATTTCTTTTTCCAAGAATACAATAGAGAAAACGTATTTGTATGGTTTCAATCATGAATTCTATATACCTACTTATATAGAATGATAATTTCCATTGTAATCAAAAAACAAAATAGACGTATGAACTCTTATAAATAAATGCCTAAGGCTAAACAAAAAATCTTCACAATATTCACAGAAAACCACAATATATTCACAGTTCACACGGAGCTATTGTGAGCGAAAATAACAATTTTTACAATTTTACCAGAATAAAAGGAAGCCTTCTAGCGTTTAATATTTTTTTTAAACAAAGGAATGTTCCAAAATTCTGTTACCTTTACAATGTAAACTGTTTATTCGTTTCAATAAGACTAAGATTACAGGGCCAATAGAAACCAATTCTGTACTGGAAGAGGGTCTATTTACATAGGAATGAAAAAAAAAATATTCTAAGGCACTGAAGGGAACTCATCTTGAAGGGCTCACATATGAATATTGAGTACCTATTGTATTTTGAATGAGTTACTTTTCCAAATTGAAGTTTTAATATGCGAGTTTACCTTGATCAAAGCCGAAAGGTTATGTGTGACCTTGGTTATCAGAGGTTACTTAAGTAAATAAATACTTTTTCTTTTATCTTTTGCTAGGTGATTGAGCTCTCTTTGCTATGTTACTCTGTATTTCCCAAATGGCTAGGCGTAGAAAAGAAAGAAAAATAATAATTTATTAGTGACTCGCACACGACAAACAACAAATCAAAAACATATTGTCTAACTAAAATAAAATGAAACCTAAGGTACATTTGCGTTTGGTCAATTGTATATATGGAAAAGAAAAAAGGTTTTTTAATTGCTGATTCAATAGTCTCTACTGTCTCACCTGACGGAAAGCGAAGATGTGGTCGACGATGGAGTACGCTTGCCTACTCTTAACATATTTCTGAAATCTCGTCTAAACATGTAATTCAAAAATAAAAATATCCGATTTGCTTTTTCTATCCGCTTTCAACACCTACTCTTGCGTTTAGTACCATTTTTTTCACCCTTATTTTTGTCAATTGGTAAATCATCAGACTTTTATTGACTAAAATGACACTTATGTATGTTCCTTCAGTTGCCTTTTGTATTCCAGGACCACGGGTTTTCCTTTCGGAAGTCAATTTACGGCCCCAGTAGGCTTCGGCCTTGCTTTGACATGCGCAGGAACACTATGGGCCGTCAACGACTCGGGCTCAGTCCGGACGATTTCCGGATAGTCCGGACAGCGAGGTACACATTGCTCGCTATCCGCAAGTCCGCACCTACGTTGGCTGAAAATCAGGATCTGAATCCTGACGGAGCAGAGTATCCGTCCGTTGAAGCCTACTTGGGCCATGGGTTGTGCAAAACTGAACCATGGGGCCCTGGAATGAAGGTAAAGAAGGAACAGGAGTGGGTTTTATTCAGTAGAAGTCTGACACGCCCTCTCCATGCGATGTCATTAGATGATTTCAGGTCAGGATTCTGGCGACTGGGACGTGAGGAAGTCTGTTCCCTCACGCGTGCGGCCGCCTCCTTAGCATTACTGCTTCGCGGAAGGTGGCGACCGCCGTCCTTCCTTCTTGCTCCGACCAAGTCCATAAAAGCAAATGTCGGACATTTTTCTTTAAAACAATGTTAAAAATTCCTTAACAAAAGTTTTTAACCTTGATCGCCGCTCATCAAGTATGTCGCCAAGGTTAAGCAATTTTTTCGGAACATAATTCATGTCATTCTCTAATGCATCTAATCTGTCCCGGCCGTCTACGCATTCTCCCCCTATCAAGAACTCCCATAAACAGTGACATTTAACAAAAACTTGCTCATGATTAAGAGGGCTAATTAATTTATGTTTTTGGTTACTTTAAGTAAAGGTCTTTTGAAAGCAGAATTGTTAGGATTAATTGCAGTTTTTAAAATACATAGATGTTTAATTGCTTTGAGGTCAAGGTCGGAGTTAAATGTACTTATTTGCCATACATAGGTATACTGTTATGGTCGAAGGTGTTAAGGACATTGCTCGTCGTCCATACATAGCTCGCCTAAGATCCAACAGGGAGGTGTATTTACTCATTGGGTTTTAGATAATGTATATATTCGATTAAACCTAAATTAAAACAACGGACACTTTTGAGAATTCTGAAAAAATCAAAACACTTTCGGATTTTGAGGTTATAATTACGTCAATAAAAACATTCGGTATGTAGCAATAACTTAGCATTTATTACTGAATGACATTGCTACCAAATGCCAAATGTTGTCATCTGTCAATTGGTCAACTGTCAGTGTCGATATTAGAGCTCGTTTCAAACAGCGCTTTCAATCGAGTTTTTTGATAAGACTTATTATGGTTCCGCGACATCATAGCGGACTGTTTGTAACTAAAAATCATTATCGTATATCAAGTGTTGACGCTTGTCGGTGTCAAACTCTTATTATGAGTGCTGCTACAAAGACTTGGCTGTATGAGCTATAATAGGTACTTTTGCCTATTAAAAACCTCAAATTGTTAAGACGGAAGTTAAGGACGAAAGTAAATACTTTTTAAAATGTTTTCGAAATTAAAAAGTGTCCGTTCTATTAAAATATAAGTAATGTATATTATTAAAAGAACTAGTAATTATAGTAAATATTTCATGCGTGTTGGTTCATAGGCCATTTTTTACAATGTCCTTTAAAATATCGTTTAGCAAAAAACTAACTGTATTCACATATTAGTATAAAATTAGTAATGTAGGAAGAAGATTTTTATCAATTTATATGATTTCGTTTATGTTGTACTCATTGTCATCCAAATAATTTTGAATTTGTAACACGTGCATAACATATTTAGTTATGTACCTAGATTATAAGCTTTTGTTATCCATATAATTAGTGTGTAATTGTTAGTTTTCTCTAATAAATAAAATAATATAAAAATATCGATTTCATCACTTCGCTTTGTACTTATTGCCTTTTTGGACAGAAACAATTTGGTAAATACGTTTACCAAATGGTTTTTGACTGTGCAGGTACACTATACATTATTGCTTCTTAAATGTACGTTAAGATACGGAAATATATTTATAACTAAATATTTAATTAGTCTGGTAAAAAAATAAAGATAGTGTCGTTAACTACACATACTAAAGAAGATATCAAGTACGATCGACGCTAGATTTTGGATTCTGTTCTTACTGGAATTCAAACTAATTGAGTCTTAATATGAGACAACCACTTGAGTACTCCCAATCACCACTACTTTTGAAAATCTGAATCAAAAATGGCAACCACTAGATAACTGTTTAAGCATCAAAATTTAATTTTGACATTACTTTTATTTTATTATTTAACCTTTAATATTGTTTAAAAAAAAATTCTATGTGTCTACTTTTATTTAATATTTTATAATTATTTAGAGCCACATTCACTCGTTTATGCATAAGCTGTGGTTGCCTATAATTGAGTGTGCATTAAAGGACTAGGTTACGTGTACCAATATTTTAATTTCAATTTTTTTTTATTTTATTTTGTAACACTTGTTGGTGATCCTTAAATACATAAATAAATAAGCAATAAAGAAAAAAATTAATGAAAAATTGAAAAATCATTTATTCTTAGCGGTACCTTGAAAAATAATCTATCATTGTTATGTTATAATTTGGTCAGCCAAACTCCCATAGCTTCAGTAATAAAAGTATATTCTGTCGACTGCAGCTTTCTTCGCTTCCAAAACAAATATTTATTTATTTTTTTGTAAAGCTGTGCCGAGACTGCTTGTGAACATTTCTAAAGTACACTTTAAAGTCTTTATGATGAAAGTCTAGACGATTTTTAATATCTATTTCATAGGAAGCCTTGAAAGTTATGAAAAATTTAATACCAACAGAAAGAAAAGGTTAGAAATCCTAGAACTTTTATTTCTGATCAAGAAAAGTAAAATATTTTATACAAAAATGATCTAATCTAACATTTATTTATGTATAACAGAGGGAAGCCAAAGAAATGTAGATGAATTTTGTAAAAAGTGATTTATTTATTATTTAAGTATACCTATGGAAACAAAGGACCTGCTTAATTCTATAAAAATTTCGAGAGAAATTAAAAGAAATGTAGACAATAGTGTGTGAAATTTTAAATTAAAGTATCAAATAAACCGATACACATATATTCTAAATATTACAATAATAAATTATACTAATAATATATGTTTAGGAAAAAAGGGGGTCAGTGACAGCGTGATCCGTTGACAGAACAGAATGGAAGAAAAAAATGCGTTGCGCCGACGACCCCAAGTAACATAAGATAAGAGCAGCTCCCCTAGCCAAGTTACGACCGTTTCGTTCCAATTCTCTTGCGTGGAACGCCTCGAGTAGGCTACGCCTCCGATTCCTTTGTACTGACGTTATTTCACCGCTCAGGCACGTGGTCAGAACAAATGAATCGGAGGCGTGGCCTACTCGAGGCGTTCGACGAAAGAGAATTGAAACGAAACGGTCGTAACTTGGCTAGGGGGGGGGGGGGGGGGGGGGCAGAAGATGATGGTGATCATGCACCAAACTAACATTATAAAGAGAGGAAGTTAATACGATAGTGTCCTGTAGAATATAGCCAAGAGAGCAAAATCGCGGTAAATAAAATTCAAGCTGCTCGTTTGTAGAATCCATTACCTATAGTAGCGTACTCGAACGCTACCAATTACCATTCGCAACTCGCACTCAAACTTTTCTTCTCTTTTCTCAATTATATATTTGATGTTTATTAGTATATTTCAAATTCAAATTCAAAGCATTTATTTCAAATAAACCATTTACAGGCACTTTTGAAATGTCAAGAAGTCAGTAAGTCAGAAAAAATGATTCTAATTGCACATTCCAAAGCGTAGATCTCTATGGAGAAGAATGTGCAAGAAACTCCATGGACACTCTTTTCAATCGTGTTTTGCAATTACAAATATCTCTGTTACATGTTTCTTGTCGCTATCATGTGAGAACAATGTCAATAAAGTAAAAATAAAAACTAAATATAGATATTATTTTAGTATTTATTGTATGTACGTATTTTGTGTTATATGTTCTATTAGTATTATTTCTGATGAATTTATATACTGGTAATTCCAAATCTCATTTAGTTCAGTCCATCCAAAGGTTGTCTGTGAGAGATTGTCCTGTGCAATAAGGCCGCATACTGTACACTTGTTTTTATAAATGTTTGTCCTGTGTTTTTATGATGTGTACAATAAAAAATATAATAAATAAATGAGTTAGATTATACGGCATCTTTCAATTTACATCTAGTTTCTTTTACTCAAAGAGAGTACCTATATATAAAGTTAGACACATTGTTACGTGGACGCGCATAGTTATATCCCTATTGTGTATTATAACTAAACCCGTCTATAACTCAAGTAAATAACAGCAAATATCTATTCGCCTTAATCGTAAATCATAGATACGGATAAAACGCCACTTTCTTGGTTTATTCCCGTTATTTTGCACGTTTTTATGGTGAAACTTGGTGTGTTGTAAGGAATGGTTTATTTATACAAGTATTCATACTGGAGCTTTATTTCCCGCAAGAAAATCCTGGATATGATGTGTGTTACGCGTGAGTTATTCAGAATATTTCCACTGAATCTAGGAGCCGAGATGTCAAAATAACTCGAAAAATAATAAACACGTAGGTACAACGTTTTCATATAAATTACTTTGCACTGTAAAAATGTATTATTTTTCTCTATTTTTTAAATACGTTGTGTAAACTGAGACTGTTTCAATTAAAGTCTTCAAAGGGCTCATTAAATCAAGGCAAATAATACTATTTAAGTCTTATTTTTATTATTTAATAGTACGAAAAGCGTCGTAAATCTTGATTCAGCGTAGTTATTAAAGTCAAATATTTTACGAAACCCATTAATATTGAAGACGACCAACAAAATATAGGTGCCTAAAACTAAAATAAATCATAACATAATAAGGTCTATCTATATGCAGAAATATCTTTTTTAGTATCAATCCAATTGAAGCAAATGGATTCCACGTAGGCATTCGATACGCTTCTGAGACGTAATATGTACTTTTACGTAATGATTATGGCAACCATTTGGGCAAGAAAGCCAAGTGGCTCCCGTTAATTGGATTGCTCTCATTGATTGTTTGCTATTGTAATGTACAAACATGGCCCCCACTAACCCTTTTATAGTGACTGGAACCAAAGATTGCTTTGTGAGTCGTTCAGTTTTATATTATTGGTCATTGGTTCGATAGAAGTGTGAGATCTAGTAGGTGATGCTAAGGGTATGAGAGTTAACCAAATCGACTTAGTTGAATCTTCATATCATGAATAGCTTGAGTATCAGTTAAGTAGTCCTTAGTATCTATCGTAATTAGTAGAAAAACATTGATAAAAGGGTAATGTATATCTAAATATAAGTATTATATTTTAATTCTTATATTTAGATATATTATTATTATATTTATGTTATACTTTGACAGGCCTGTTGGTCTAGTGGCTATTGGCCCTGACTGCTATGCCGGAAGTCTTGGATTCGATTCCCACCCAAGAAAAACGTTTGTGTGATGAGCACGATCATTTATTCTGTCTGGGTGTAGTTTATATATAATACGTATGTATTTAGAAATATATAAGTATGTTTATCAGTTGTCTAGTACTCGTAATACAAGCTCTGCTTAGCTTGGGACTAGACGGCGTTGTGTGATAGTTGTGGAATACTATAAAAAAAAGAACATGTAAGATATTGTGCAAAAATCATCATTTTAACCCAAAGACATCCACTGTTGGACATAGGCCTCCCCCAAGCGTACAAAAATAAACATAGGGAATTACTCAATTAAAACTTTAATAAAAAAAAAAAAACAATCAGTGGATATTTTTAATGGTATTATGGACATCAATATCATAGATAGAAGAAAAATTAAGGCGAATACTTGGCAATATCAAATTAACCTAATCCAGTTACTAGCTACGATCGCCGCACGAACTGAAATCGTAATTACCTTCCTGCTTTTATTCGCATTTCAGGTTCATCGGCTTTTCTATTCGTTCTACGCTTCAATTCTAAATGTAATTGCATTTGATAAACTTCATACAAACAGAAATGTCATTTGGTTGATCATCAAAGTTCATGTTGAAATGATTGCAATCCATATTTACACTGGGACATGACTTTGCTTTCAGTACATAATATCGAGCAATGCAAACAACTAGCTCAGCAAATGAATCCTACTAATATTATAAACGCGAAAGTTTGTATGGATGGATGTTTGTTTCTCTTTCACGCAAAAACTACTGAATGGATTTCGATGAAACTTGGTACACGGGTAGACTATGTCCTGAAATAGTACATAGGATACTTTTTTTTATGTTCTCTTCGAATAATTTTCTACTATCAGGCAGGCGAAGCCACTGCCAGCAACTAGTAAATAATAATTTTCTAACACAGTTTGAACGCAAATTCATACACCCCGTCAATATACCCTCACATAATATGGAAAGATCAAGTTTTTCCATCAAAAAGGTACAAAAATGTAAATGGAAAATTGTAGAGCTCGACCTCTAACGCACTCGGCTCGACGCCTCCGCCATAAACAGTCATCAGCCGCCAGCCTCCAGCCTCCCAGCCTCTCCAAGCATCGGACAAATTCCTTTGATCTTGTTTAGGGTAAATCTTTTCGATTTATATGTTAATTTATAAATTTGAATCTGCGGTACCGCATCTCCGGGTGTTACTGGCTAATCCACGTTCTTGTCTACCAAGACTTATTTCGTTTCATCTTTTTCGAACTCATCCTTAGCCGTAATTGATTCTCTTATTCTGTTGCTTCTTCATAATCGTATATTTTGTTGATTGATGACTTAGGATCTGAAATAGTCTAAGGTATGCAAACGAGTGTGCCTTACAGGAAGTAGGTGGAATTTCTTTGCGCAGCACAAATTTTATCGAGGACTCGTAATTTCCTTTGATCCCTCATCTATATTCAATGATCCGAGGACCGTAACGCTTGGTAAGCGAATTCATTATATCCGTGTGCTCTTTATATATGACGCGGGCACCTTCAACAATATTTTTTTTGGATATGAGTAAAACATACACACTTCAAAAGTATGTTGTATAACAAATATTTTGGTATTTTTTTTTAGTTTCACTTTCAATTCACCTTTATAATTTTAATATCTAACTCAATAAATTATTATTCAGCAGTTCTGTCAAAGAAATATTAGGTGTAACAGAACAGATGTATATTCGTAGAAATTCTAGAGATAAAGTTAAAAATACCTATCTGTACCCAAATATTTTGTGTGACAATTTTTATTTCTTTGAAAATATTCCTTGAATTTCTATTTCTTTCGGAAATCCTAGGTACAAATCACTTAGCGGTATATCCTAGAGCAATAAAACTCCTGACGTAAAGATCTGTATATCAAGGAACGTGACATAACCCAATTTTTATGTTCGCAAAAAAACTCCACGTCGTGCGCTGAATCGTTTTTGTGAAAACAACGGGGGCAATAAAGGGTCTTATTGTTATCCTTTGAATTTATATCCAGATATTATCGCTCTCATAAATTGCTACCACGTACAGTTTTCTCCAAATCGGATGCTTGAAAAAGTGACCGGGGATAACCCTACTACTTTATATACGAGTCGCCGATAAAAGCTAATGCGCCTTTTATACCGTTTCGAAAAAGTACGTCTTACAGTAATATCGGAGTATAACGAGCAACATGTTTAAATTAGTGGAGCGGAGCGATTAAAACTGAGCGTAAATAAAAAAGCTTAAATTCGCGATCCGGCGCGCAGCATCTGTTTTCTAATTGAGACATTAAGCGTGGGATCGCTTCAACGGCTCTTTAATAACTCGCATACATTACGGATGGCAGCGAAATGTACAGTATTACAAGATCGGGGCCCGCCCAGCTAAATGATGGCCGTTACTCGCAATCGTCGCCGGGCTAAACTCCCGGATAATTGACACGAATGTAACACAACGACTACTGAAATATGCTCCACTCTGTTCTCGTATGCGGTCTTCTACATATTTCGTGGAGCAACGAACTTGGGACGCTCGGTATGTTGCCCTTAATAATGTTTTGCTGAATTACTAACTTCGCAAGTGTCTCCGCTATGTGTTTTTGTCGTAATTGAGCCATTCAATTTGGTGTGACGCAGGCCGTTTTAGGGTTATCGGCTGTTTGCTTTAATTATTTTTTGGCCGATCCCTGGATACTCGGAAGGGTTATATATGGGCGCAAATAATACCTATTAAAACTGTTTGCTATATTAAAACATTCATGTTGAAACGTCTGACATTTTAATAACGTTTCAGTCTCGTTTTGTAAAATGTCCGTCTTGCAATATCACAGTGTTATTAGTGTTCTCATTGGACACAATAACAGAGGATAAAACATTGTGTGCGATGTCTTTGTTATCGCATGGGATCTACGGGGAGCAGGGCCATGTATTGCAATAACCACAGAACCCGTCTTTTGCATTCTACTGTTAAATGAAATTGCTTATTCAGTTAGTAAAATGTAAACTTTGCCGCAGCCCTGCTTAGTCAGGAAGTACTGTTTTAGTGAAGCATTTCCTTTGTAATAAACTAACTAGGTGTCGCCACTGGCTTCGTGTAAAAAGGTTTCATACTTTTTTAACTTTATTTATGAACGCTGCCTTTCTTTGTCGAGTGCAGCTAATTTTAAAATGACGCCTTTTAGCATTTTTAGCATTATTTATGAACGCGAGTATCGGTATAAACTATTCAATAAACGGAACGGAATATTTAAAACACACTAGCACACTCAGGGGTGTTCACGTTTTTCCGAGGCTCGTATGGAAATGATATGTATAGAAAAAGAGCACAGATTTTACTTTGATAAAGCGGGCATCAGTTTCACGAATGTGTACCTTTTTGCCACGAACTAGATCGTTTCGAATGTTTTTGTTGAACGCTCCTGCAGTAGCGCGAAAGTGATTTATCATAAGGCAACATGCTGCGGTTGAGACGAAAAATAAAAGTAATTCCTTTTGTATTTGCCGAGTGGGGCGGTCGCCTGGAGACATATTTGCCAAACGCGTGAATAATGTTTCCTCCTTTGATGTGAGCTACCTATAATTCACCATGTTTTCGTTTCGTTGACAAAAGATGACAGGAATGTCTGATTCTTTCTCTTTTTGTAATTAATGTCGAAAAGGTCAAGTAGCGAACTGTTTTTCTAACAAATACTCGGTATTTTTCGCCTCAGGGTACCTTCAGAGAGAAATGTAGCTTTACCGCGTGAATATCAACGCTCTCCGCGTCAAGTCATAAACGTCCATTATCTAGCAAAGGAGTGCTTCCCTCGGCACTCTCTCAAAAACATATTTCTAGTGTGAAGACAACTTCGCGACAAAATAACCTCTTTCCCTCACTTTTACAAAATAATCACGGAACGGTTATATCGCACTTGTTTGTATCGTCCATATTGCTACCGATGCTGTCCTAAATGGGTATATTACTCCTAAGTAGCTGTTACGTTTACGTCCCAAAAATATTATTTTGAACGCAATAAAATTCTTTCTTTATATCTTCGGTGTCCATGAAAAAGACATAACAGTGTGCGTTGAATTTATTGTACCAGACGAGGACCCAGATGGCTTTCCTCATAAAATACTACGAGTGGTTATTTTGGTAGCAACGTTATACTAAAGATAATCACAATTTACGGGAGCCTTTTGGAAATACTTTCCCTTTACCGTTACGTGTGAGCAATTACAGCACCTTTAATGATGTAGTGTCGGTTGTAGCCTCCAACTTGCGTTAATGGTGTGCCGAAGGATTTTTATTACCACTTACGAATAGTTTCCCGTTTTTAGAGCTCTCTGTGTTGAGAGGACGTAGTCTTTACGTTTTAGTAATTGTTAGTTAAGTTCTTAGTCAATGGGCCTTTGCAATTTGGGTGTAGTTTTATTATGGAGAAAGCTAGAGTAATAAAATCTCCATTAATTGTTGAGGGTATTGTGGTTTAAGTGTAGTTTGGCATTCACGCCAAGAGGCCCTTCATAAAACTGAGTTATATAAACACATTAAGTTGGTACAACGCCATTTCAAGTAACTTTTCTGCTTAGTTTTTCTAGTATTATTAAATAGGCTATAGGTACTAGTTAAGATCTTATCGCAAACTGGACTACGAAGGCGTGATCTAAATGCTTTTATCAACTAGTACCTGAATAGCACCTATTCTCGCAATACTACAAGTTTTTGTTTATTGCTCCACATTAAAAATTATCTCACAATCGCGAGGGACGGTCTCAAACAATTAAACTCAAATACACAAGACACCTGCCGAAAGAAAAACCCGTGGTCTTGGAACACTTGGGCAAAGAAGGAAAATAGGTGTGGTTTTTGTCAGTAAAAATCTGACACGCCCTCTTGCTAAACTCTAGAGCGGGAAAAGACATTGGATGATTTCTCATTTTAAAAAAGGCACCCAGATTCAAAACACACTATCTGTAGCATAATCAACTTTATAATGTTTCCACTGCTGGGACTCAGGCCTCCTATCTAGGGAAGGGAATGAGCCGTAATTCACCACGCGAGCTCATTGCACGTTGGTGAATATATATGATAGTTTTCGAATATGTGATCCCTAGAACCCTAGGGACCTAGAACGGTAGAACCCTCCAGTTTCCTCTCGATGTTTTCTTTCACCGTTTTGAGAGAGGTGGTGATAAAATAATTACACAAAGTGAATCTGGCTGGGTTTGAACCCGTGACCTACAATTTGTAAGTCGGGCCATTACTGCCTGGCCTTCACTGCTACTTTATCTGTGGACCATATAAATATTTGTTCTGTGCAAGAATCGAAGCCGCGATACGTAGAGCAGTACTTACACAACCGCCTGTCCACTGCACACACCGTGTCGCAAAGTTACTCATCAGCAGGTATAAAGTTAAACTTCAAGTTTAAAGTCAGTATCAAATTTTGATTTCTTCGATTAATATTCTCAAAGAGTCCCAACAAAAAGGTCGATGACAAATAAATCGTCTTCTATCTCAAATTATTATTCCATCGAAACTTTTGATCATTTATTTAAGAACTTACCAACTCGATATCTTTTGCAGTAAATTGGATATGAACTTTGAATTTCAACTATTAAATTTACGTTCGTCACAAAGGGAGACAATGTTCAGTTATTAAGACATATCGTTTTGGTGTCTAGACGAAATTTTGCTGAAGTAATCTCATTTTAAAGCCCATTATATACATGAGAGTTATAAAATGTACTTAAAACCACTGAATCTGTCCTTAAAATTAAACAACCGATTTGGTGCTCACACGGTTTACAGTCAGCTATTTATTGCATTTACCCTACATCGGCTTTGTTCCCGGAACGAACGTGTGATGGCGGCAGTGATTGGTTAAATGAATTGGCAACAACCAATCGCCTTGCCTTTTGTTACTGACGGAAAATTATTTTGTTTTCATAAACCGAGTGTTAAATATATTCTGCATAGCTACTTTTAAAAACTCATGTCTTTGCAGGCTGTAACATCTATGTCTAAATCACCTTGATTAGATGTGAGTCACAGATTGGACATATTCGCTTGACATAATTAATCATTATCATCATCATTTCAGCCAAATGGCGTCCACTGCTGGAAATATGCTTCCCCCAAGTTCAGACAGACAGACAGACTGACGGACGACAAAGTACGAAACTGTAATAACAGAGGACAGGGCACAACAGAAGATAGGTTTTTTTTTTTCGGTGGGAAAATCATCTTATGACATCCCCCGCCCTTGGGCGAGGCGGGAGATAGTTTCAGACTTTTACTGACTAAAAACCCACTACTGTTCCTTCGTTGCCTTTCGTACCAGGGCCGAGTCTTCTTTTCAGAATCAGACCCTTGACCCTAGTAGGCTTCGACAACAGAAGATAGGTGGGGTCAATAAATTCTGGAGTGGTGACCACGTACCGAAAGACGCAGTTTTGAAAAGTGCTGCAAGCGCTCCCACAAGTGCTGCAAGCGCTCGATAGATGCGAGATGCACAGGACTGGTTGTTGTGGCGACACTTGAGGGAAGCCTATGTCCAGCAATGGACGTCTTTCGGATAAAGTAATGATGATGACAAGCGAGTACGTTCACTTTCGTTCAATTAAATCTATGCGATGCATTTAGTATCATTAATACTGGACTTCATTGGGATCATTAATAATGCGTCCATTTCAAATGACACCATCATCATTTACGCCTCTTTATATACACAGCTGAATATAGGCTTCCCCTCAGCGTTTCACATGGACCAGTCGTATTCATTTCGAATCCAGTGGATCTCACGGGCTTTATCAGGGATTTGTTCACGTTCATGCTGCATCTTCCAAATTTTGTTTACGCATCTGAAATCTTTCGGCTCTATTGGCTACCCATTTTGCAAGCCATGTGCCCTGCACACTACCACATTAAGCTCAAAATTCGTCTACATCTGGTATAGGTAGGTACTTGTTTTCCCCTGCCAACTGTATCCAACGTTATCTCCCATTCTCAATTTCAGGATTTCTGTAAAAAAAAAAACACATAAAATGTAAACCTACGTAATAATCATATTACATTATGATGTATATTTTGTTTTCGGTAAACAGAGACTAAAAAAATGCTTCATAAACATTAAACAGTCCAAAACAAATAACGCTCGGAGCTAAATTTTGTAATCCTGCTTTTACAAGCAAAAAAGGGACATGTGCGAGGTCTCGTCGAAAGTTTACATGCATTTGTAAATATACGTTTATGGTGGGTATTCTAAATAGTGGCAGTTACCGAACCAAATATATGAATGTATAAAATATGTCGTAGCCAGATCTTAGAATTGATCACTTCATGACGTCACCGGCCATTTCATGAGTGAGTGAGTGGTGCTATTTAAGCTATGTAAGCACATGATTATTGCATGCAATGTCCAAACAAGGCTGATCATATCGTAAAATAGTTACGGTGTCTACCGGTAGAGTCCACTGTTCCTCAATATATTCCTGTTTTCTACTACAAAATATACTTCTGTTCCATCGAAAATTTATTTATTTATTTATTTAAACTTCATGTACACATTTGTCCTGGGTGGGAATCGAACCACGACCTCCGGCATAGCAATCAGGGCCACTAACCACTAGACCAACAGTAGTGGTACATAGGCGGACTTAATGCAACAAGGCATTCTCTACCACTCAACCTTTGGGTTAAAAGAGACAACACTGTGGTAGGTGTGTACAATAAATATCAAGTGGAATGTAGTATCATTAAATTAAGTTATAATAATAATGTACTTATATATGAAAATACTAATTGCGCACTAATAAAATATGCTCTTCGAGGTGGTTTAAAAAATGTCCTGTCTGAGTTAGGGTGCTCCAAGTCATTTAATAACTGTAAAAAGTTCATAAGAAGTATTTTTAGTGAAGGATAAGATTTTTGGTGCACAGAAATCCTATATGGCCAAACGTGAATAAATGATAAATGATATTTATTTTGTAAATAGGTTTAAAAAAACACTTTTACACGTCAATTATTTTTTTTCGTTATTTTTAAACTAGATGAGGCCGGATGGACATGTCATGAAACGTCTAAACAATCTGGCCAATTTTAGTTGGCCATATCATGAAGTGATCAATTCTAAGATCTGACCACGGCATATATAATGTGTTTGTAAATATGTGTATGTTTATTACGCCTTCAAGTTCAAACGGAACAGATTTAAATGAAATTACCTATATCTTGGCCTGGAATAGCTCATAGAATACTTTTATCCCGAGAGTATGTTCCAGTGGGACCATTTTTAATTGGCGGAAGAGGCCGCTGGCAGAAACTTGTTGATACTTTTGCTTACTTACTACTTTTTAGCTTTGCACTAGAAGAATGTTTACTTTTTATTTATCCAATAAACATGCTAATTAGGTAATAATATTTAAACGACACAAAAATATCAACTCACACTAGCATAGAGGCTTAATACTTTTTTTTTTGTTTTACAATAGATCTTCAAGATAATTGAAAAATGTGGATGCGTTTAGCAGGATATACGCGTTTTTTGAGATGGGAAATCATCACTACCTCTGTCTTTCAGTTGCCCTTTGCATGCAAGGATCACAAGTTTTCTTTTCAGAAATTCCCCGTGGCCGTAGCAGGCATCGGCACAGCTAAAGTGAAGCTCACCAGCTTCGCCGTAGCGGGTGGCCGTCAGGGACTGCACTGTGACTTCTGACACCCTTCTTTGGCGGCGGCTGGGAGGCGTGGATGTCCGTTCTCTCACATTTGCGACCATCTTCTTCGCTAGCATCATGCTTCGCAAATGGAGGCGACCGCATCGCATTTTCTCTTGCTCCGGACCATGGCCTGAACCATGGCCTGGCGCGAGTGGCGGCCACCGCCGATCGACTTCACAAAGATATATGGCGGTGGTCCACCCAAGCCTATTATGTCAATTAATAATAATAATAATTTATTACTTACTAATCTACTTACAGAAGATGATTTCAGTTTTATAATTTAATGAACGTTCATTGCTAAAAAAAAAATTTCGACCTCCTGATAACCGAAAATTATAAATTCATAGAATTCATACTACGAACCGCATTGTTATCATAATTATGAATTAGCGACGGAACTGAAAAAATAACAATATCCAATGTACTATTAATTATTATTTTATTAATGAACGTTAAAAGTAATATCGTGCACGCATTCAATGATTCTCGGAACTTGTTTGGAAAACCAAAATATAGTATATTTTATTTGTTCTTTCTCTCCGCTTTACGAGACTTTTTTCCCTGTGATAAAAGCACGCTCGAGGCTTTTATCAAAAAAATGAAATTCACGTGCACAAACATTACGGCTTTTTCCCTTATTTTAAAACATGGTAAAAATTTGACGGATTGACAGGAGAATATAGTTTATATGTACATAAAGTACGAATTTTGTTAAGGTATGTATTATATTTTATTGTAAAAGGGGTTTAATTCTCTTTGGTGGCAAATAATAGTCATTACCAAATGGCAAATTTCCCAAATGGCTTTTCATAGTAACCCGAAAAAAAATCTTATATATCCAAAAGCGTTGAGGAATACAACACAATAACGTCAATCTACGACTGTTTTAAGTCTTTATTTTTCTTTTTGAAAATAAAAAAAGGGCAACATAAAAAGGTAGACCAATGGTCTGACCTCTATTGGCATGTTAAAGTGCAATAGCTATAATACTGCTACAGTTAGATTTTTTAGGTTGGCAATCATCATTTTGACACCTCCCACCCTGAGTGTAGCGAGAGAGGGTGTAAGATTTTTACTTACCAAAACCCATCTGTGTTCCTTCAGTTGCAGTTGTTGGGCCACGGTAACTTTTTTGAAGAATTTCATAGTGCTATAGTTAAACTAAGTATGTATTTCACTTTGTCCGGCTCCAAGGCAATATTAATCAACGATGCAACAACAAACAGAGATAGATTTGAAATAAAACACCCTATGTTAATATACTCCCCTCTAATAGTGTCGCTGTAATGTTCATGTGAAATTGGATTATCCCAATTGCTATTCAAAGAACAAAAGGCGAACGAAACAAAAGATATCGGGGGAAACATATTGTGGTTTTAGACCAGCGCGTTCTGTTTTTATTTGGTTGCCGTACGTGGACTAGCTCTCCCAGTTTTTGTGGACATCGTGGTAGATTGTTAAGCAAGATTTGTGTTCAGTGAACAAAAAAGTGTTTTTTTGCTTATTATCCTCATTGCCTTTATGGAGTATAGAGGGTGTGTGAAGAACGTGTAAATCTTTTCGAACGTGTTTACTGTTTATGCTTCAACGCTTGCGTGGGAGCTGTAACTTATATGATGTTATAGTGGTTAGGGGCGTTATTGCGTGGTACTTTGTCGTGATAAATATAGGTATCTATTTCTGTACTATTGTATTGTACACTAGATGTACCCATTGTATCCACATGCACCCACTTTGCTGTGCATTAAACAGTTTTTCGCTTAAAAATGTTATTAGTTTCAATGGCATGTTTAAATAACAAATATATAAATCATCTTAGGACAAATGTTTGTGTGATGAGCACGATCATTTATTCTATGCCTGGGTATAATTTATTTATAGAAATATATAAGTAAGTATGTTTATCAGTTGTCAAGTACTTATATCACAAGCTCTGCTTAGTTTGGGACTAGGCGGTGTTGTGTGATAGTTGTATGAATATTATATTATTATTCATATTTTCTACTATCACGTGGACACCGACAGAAGCAAGTTCCGTATATATTTCTGAAGTGCTTAGAAAGTTTATTTTTAAATTGGTAGTCAGAATCCGTTAAGAACCTATTAATACGCTAACTAGAACTAAACTTAGCAAACACTAAAGCTTTTAACAATTTAACAAACAACAAGAACTTTAACAACAAATTGGTTTTATTTAACCATTTAAATTAATTCAAATAAGTACAGTCCAGCACTAAAGCGAGAAGTAGTAAAACGTAAAAGTGTAAAGTTGGACATGAATACATAAAAAGTTGTACCTCTATTTGTCACTCAATTGGACCCAGCTGAGGCCGAATAGTCCCCGGAGCTATGAAAGAGGGTACAGCCAGCAGATGAAGGCATTAGGGTGTTTTATTGACAGAAATAGAAACATTGTCTTAATAAGTAGTGTTTTACGGATATTGTTTAAAGTTTCGTACAAATTAAATGTAATGGGACAGTACTTTTGTAAGACTTGCTTTATAAACGAACCTTCTTTGTATAACTGAAACTTAGTTAATAAGGAGTAAACAGCATGACGGCTGCAAAAAGACTTTGGAAGAAAAACTTATTGCACTGACCCTAAGATGGAATAAAGGCAGTAAAGCACTTTAAATAAGCTTTTCTGAAACCTTACTTCTGAAGAAGCAACCACATATAGAAAGATGCAGTGTTGGAAGGCCTTCCTCAAGTTGGACGAAAGACCTGGTGAGAGTTGCAGGAACCGGAAGTATGAGACGCACAGGACTGGCAATTGTGGCGACGCTTGAGGAAGTCTATGTCCTGCTGCAGTAGACTTCGTTCTGCTGAAATAGTGATGATATAGAACATGTGACCTAAAAGGCTTTTTCTTCTAGACAGAGACCCCTAAACGTCAACACTTCGACCATGATACTATAAATGCTTTTCGTACTTGCAAGGAAATTAAATTTTATTTTGGCATAAAACAAGTCATTATTTTGATGCTGGAGTTATAAGAACTTACATCAAACTTGACCAAGACTTTCGAGCTGCTTTTAATAATTAATGTAGGTACAGACAGCGTCATCAACTGGTCAGTCCTTGTCTCAGGTATTTTAATATGAGAGGGGACCGAATTGATACGATTGTCTGTACGACAGTAAAAATCGATAATTTAGAATACAATGGATCTATGTACGAATATATTAGCGTCTTAATAGGATTACTTCCTTGAAGTATAACTTTGGCCCAAGTTCGCTAACCAATAGAAACACGGTACACATATTGTCTCGTGTTCCTATTGGTTGATAAGTTTGGGTACAATTATTCCCCAGGGCAAAAGAAACCGGACTTTGCTGCATAATGGTGATCCTGAATACAGTCGTCGTATTCTACGAATAGGGGCGTAACTGCATAATAGCAACTTTTCAGGAGACACATTTTTGTGTTTAATTAAATTAAATATTATCAAATATGTATTAGTGATTTCATATAATGTGTATTGATATCTTAAGATTCGGCTAGGATTATTTTTAATAAATTATCTTTATATTTTAAACGCATTTTGTCCCTTATATCCTTATTCTCTGCTGTGTTCATCAATTTTCAGTATTGGGTACATAGAAAAAAACCATAATGGTGATTGTGGCCGTGTTCTATGGAATGGCCATATTGCGATACGAAGCCCTCAAATTATATTTTTGTCTTTTATTCTTCCGCAGATAGAAGGCATAATGTAAATTATTGCTCAAGTCCAGCACTACTTCGCATTATGTAATTAGACTGACATAATTAAGTACAAACTCGTTGATGTTATGATATTTGAACTTATTCAATACTACAATTTAACAAAACGCGTGCCGCCGACTAGTGGCCGAACGGCGCTAGTACGCTCTCTCCGCGCCCGCTCACCCCCACTACTCGCGAAGAAAGAGGGCGCGACGGCTATTGTAGCTTTTATCTTCGATGAAAACGTAGTGCTTAAAATTGTGGCTTTTTAGAAAACCTAATTATTTGACAACCTGTACCGTTTTCGATTGTTTTGTTGAACTGGTTATATGTGGTATGATGATTGGATTATGCAATAAAAAAAGAAAGCCCCTATGTTCGTTAGAGTACTATTTGTAGGATACGACGCAGTGTCTGTGGGTAATCAAATTAAGCAACTAGTACAAGCATAACTACTTACATACACTTTGTTTTTGAGTATATTTTCGCAGAGCTCGTATAGGTACAATGTACTCAAACAAGTTTTACGTTGTTTCAGTATTTTCACAACATAGTTAGGTGAGCCTTGTCAGAAGCTAGTACAAGGTTCCACTTGGTCGTTTCCTTTCTTAAAGACCCTTAATAAAAAGAAAAAAATATTGCCATATTACAATATTAATAGGTATAATAGAATATTGCCCTATATATCCTTATTATAAGTCTTTTATACTACTGGAATGTTAACAGAAATATAATATAGAAATTCTTATTATATATTATAGTACTTAATTTGAATTTAAGAATTATTTATTTATTACTGTACTCTACTAGAGTAGTCTTTTTAACCCAAAATTTGACTGGTAGAGAATACCTTGTTTTATTTAGTCCGCTCATGTATATTTAGTTTACTTACTGTAGTTCAAACCACGAGCTTCAAAAGTGCCGTCACGCAATTTTTGAAATTTGGCTTTATGTTAATAAGTAAGAAAAAATCGTAAAAAGTGAGGGCACTATGAACTTTAGTTATAATTTTATTGTTCCTGACCTGTATTATAATTAAAAGTTTTCGAAGTCTTTAAGTTTCTCTAAATAGGAACGTCAAAGTTAGCCATTTACTCAATGCATATTCACGGGTGAAATATCATCATAAAGTTTTTAAAACAATTTTTCAAGCTTATAAACATGTTTGTAGATAGCATAATGGTATGATGTTCTCAACACAGACGTTCTATCAACTCAACAAAAACACAACACATAATACCACAACAACATAAAACTCAAGTAAAACTATTATTAACAAATTCCACACAAAATAACTCGCATAAAAAAGGGATAGCCTTTATGCGAAACTACCAAATCAACTATGCCACTCTTAATAACAAGTTGGTACATCATAAAAATGTTAATGTCGAACATTCTTATAGCATCAACAAGAAACAAACTGAAGTACAAGTCGCGTCGTAAAATTAGGGGCGGCGCGACTCGGGCCCGCTCAATACCCTCTCAAGAAGTATTACTCGTATTATGAGGGGTCACAAAGTGAGGACGGCGATATTGGCAGCCCTTACACAGCATCGTAAGAAGGTGAGGAAACTTCACATAAAACCTAAGGAGGCAGGTGCATTCCATTTCCAGGGTACCGAAATGTTCGCGTATTTCACGCTCAGCGCGTCATTACCGCTCCTTACAACGAATACGCCCGCGCGGTGTGTTACTACAAAAAGGGTAAGTATAATAATAAAAATCTTACTGCGTCTAGAGAGACGAATAAAGTACGAGTCCGTGTTTTGCTTGTGTAAGCGCTATTGTCTGTCGAGGTAAGTCATACGTTTTTTGACTGATTGTCGTTTATACTGCCTACTTTGACTGTGAAGCTCGTATTCTCTTTATATTATGTGTTTTTATCATACTAGGTTGTTGCAAAAATAAAACACTTAAAGACAACAGTTTACTGCTTTGTTGAGCTCGCTGTTTCTTTTTTTTTTAATAAAAGAATTTCATATATTTTTACCACCCACATAATAACCATCATTATATAGTGCTATGAAAACGTACCGGACTAAAATAACAAGATCTACGAAGGCGTAGCTGTGACGTCACTACTTCGTAGCACTTTCATCAATTTGGATTGAATCTAAAATCCGTACCCTTACATACATAGGTATTATAAAACACATAATATGTATGTATGGAAATCAAACAGTGGCACATAACACATTACTAAATAGAAAAAACAAATACAAAACAATATGGACAAAAACAAAAAGCAAGCAATTTAAAACTAAAACCTACGCTACAACAATTAAAAAATAAAAACAAATAAACATTATTTTAAGCTGCTTTTTTGGATATGCATAAAAAAGGAAAATGGAAAATTCAAAAAAATAAAAACATAATAATTATATTGATGTGAACGTGACTGTGTTTTAATAGATTATATTTAAATTTACGAAAAGAAAGAGCAAACATATCAATATGAAAGAAATTCTTTTTAAAGCTTATGTTAAGTCGACGTAGGGGTGCCCGCTCACCTGCTTTAGTGCGACAAGAGGAAAGCTTAAGGTACAGAAAAGCAAAAATAATAATAATAAAGGAAACAGAAAGCGATACTCCTGGACACGGTTTGTATTGTTAGGAGGTTCCTTTCTCTGGATCCCAGACCGCCGGTAGCTTGGACCCTGTTCCTGATAATGGTGGAATACAATTTTTTATATTTTTTTTAAGATTTTTATTTCTATTAAAATATTTAAAAATTAATTATTGTCCCAAAATGATAATAAACGGAATAATCATAATTTCGGGTGGTATAGACCCATAAAATCTTAACCTAGAACATTTACCTGAAATATGGTAGTTCGGATCATAATGGATGATTTCGGTAACCGTCCGGACCGAGCCCAATTCGTCGACGGCGCGTATTGTTCCACGCGCGCCTCAGGGAGATGTCAGCAAATCGTAGGGGCCCAGCAGGGTCGAAGCCTACTGGGGCCATGGGTAGTGTGAAAACGAAACCCGGGGTCCTGGGACGAAGGCAACGAAGGAACAGGAGTGGGTTTTTAGTCAGTAAAAGTCTGACACTATCTCCCGCCCCACCCAAGGGCGGGAGATGACATAAGATGATTTTCCCACCGAAAAAAAAAAAAAACCTAAAAAAAATACAATAAATGGTTTTTCATATTCCACCTCATTTTTGTGCCACCCATGTGGAGCTGGGGTGGTTTGCTGGTTAAAAATATGTAGAGTGTAAGCTCATTTCTATTTTTAAAATGACCCGAAATTACTAAAATGTCATAAAATTAACCCCACCTACACGTATTCGGCGTGTAGGTGGGGTTAATTCCTTTATGAAAATATGTACAAATACTTATGTAGGTCATAAAAAATACCTAATTTTTATTAGCTCTGCGCCAAAGTAATTTTTGTAACAAAAGGTAAAATAAGACAAACAACACTACCATTTGATACTTTTGGTGCATAGTACCTATATGTATAGTTTACTAATATATTTTCTTTACGTACTTAATTTTTTGTAAACTATGTTTTTGCTTGATCTGAATTATATTTGGCAAATTATTTTTTTCTTTTGTATCCTTTATTATTTATTTCCAAAGCCACATAGGTACCACGCTTTTATTCTAGTTTCCATTTGTGTTAAAACAAAAATATTACAATGAAAGGTGCTCACTAAACCGTATCATAACGTGAATGTGCTAGCGAAGTATCAAGTGCGGAAAGAAACATGATGGGTAGCTCGCTGTCCGACCATCCGGTAACCGTCCGGACCGAGCCAAAGTCGTCGACGGCTCATACTGTTCCACGCGCGCCTCAAGGAGATGTCAGCAAAGCGTAGGGGCCCAGCAGGGTCGAAGACTACTGGGGCCAAGGGTCTGTTTCTGAAAGGAAGACTCGGCCCTGGTACGAAAGGCAACGAAGGAACAAAAGTGGGTTTTTAGTCAGTAAAAGTCTGACACTATCTCGCGCCCCGCCCAAGAGCGGGGGATGTCATTAGATGATTTTCGCACCGAAAAAAGAAACACAGTCTACTATGCCCACTAAAAGGTATCAACAATGTGTCTTCCATGTAGGTTGTACCAGTACCTATATTTTCGATCCCTTATAGATTTTAGATAAATAAGTTAAACACTAGTTAACCTATGTTTAACTATTTCAAAAGGGATATTTTTTCTTTTTTACTTAACAAGACGTATTTAGCACGGTCATAATATAATACGGTGTAGTGGGTGGACTCATTTAATAGGTAGGATTATGATTATACAAGACTCCGGGAACTTAATAAGAATTTTCATTGGAAAACCGACATAAACTTTGTGTGGGAATCAAACCTACGACCCAAGTTCACAAGTCGGACGTTATAATAACAAAAACGATAGCAGGCTTCGACATTTTTCTTTTTAAGCCAGTGAGCATGGCACACAATTGATAGGCTTGTTGGTCTAGTGGTCAGTGGCCCTGACTGCTATGCCGGAGGTCGTGGGGTTCATCCCACTCAGGACAACGTTTGTATGCAGACGGGACTTTGGAACCACGGGTGTGCAGAGTGGGGACTCTGCCCGCCCATCAAGTGATTCCATGGAAGACGGTAGCACAGTGATCACGTGCTGCCGTGCACAAAGAGGCTCAGGGGAGACCGTTGTACAGTCTCCTCAGGGATGTGGCCTAACAGGCGTTGCACAGAGGGGGTTCCAGAGTGGTCTTTTAAGAGGTAACGGCGCCCCTTCTACATGTGCTGATGGTGATCACCGGGGTGGTTTTAGTGAGGTAAAAATCCCACACTCCCCGGACTTATCCCCAAAGTCCGGGCGCCTTTCGAAGGTTTCCCCCCGAAAACAAAGAAAAAAAAAAAAAGGACCATGTTTGTGTGATGAGCATTATCATTCGTTCTGTGTCTGCGAACTTCGTACCGCCTAATAGTAAGGATAACGCCATCTACTGGCATTACCAGGATAGCATAATTAATTTTATAATGACATTTTAATTAGAGATGGCGTTGTATTCGGTTTTTTTTTATTAATGATAGGCTCGCGTTTGACCACCATCTCACCCGATGGCAAGCGATGATGTGGTCGAGGATGGAGCACGCTTGCCTAGAAGTAGCCTATTCACTCTTGACTCTTTTTTCGTATTTTTTTCATTTTACCTCACCGTTTAAACCTTCCCTGGACTATCTAGAATATTTCAAGACCAAAATTAGCCAATAGAACCAGCCGTTTTTGAGTTTTAGCGAGACTAACAAACAGTTATTCATTTTTATATATAGATAGATAGATAGATATATTTTATCAGTTATCTAGCACTCATACGACCAGCTCTGCTTAGTTTGGGACTCATGGCGTTGTGTAAAAGTTGTGGTAGCATAGCATAGTCGGCCTTATAATATTCCCACTGTTGGGACTCAGGCCTCCTCTCTAGGAGAGGGTATGGGCCATAATCCACCACGCGGGCCCAGTGCGGTTTGGTGGATGTCACATGTCTTCGAATTATTGGTTCTAGGACATGCCGGTTTCCTCACGATGTTTTCCTTCACCATTTTGAGAGCAGTGGTGATGAAATAAATTACACAAAGCAATGCGCCTGACTAGGTTTGAACCGCAATCTACAACTCGTAAGTCGGGGCCGTTACCACTCGGCCACCACTGCTCTCAAGTTGTGGTATATTATTATTAATACAATCAAAGGCAGTTTTTATTTTTAATTCAACAAGATTCGTTTTGCCTCATCGTTTATGCCATGTACATCGAAGGACTGGAATAATTTGTCTGCTGTGGTCTTCCCGTTTGATTATAATTCAGATGTCTTCAAGGCTAGAGTGAATAGCCTCTTAAAAAACTAGTGTGCTTCACCATCAACGATTACTGCTTACCATCAGGTGGGATTGCGATCCCACCTCAAGCACAAGTTTTTTTTTTTAATATTGTGTTAATGACGATGCCAAACAAAAATAAAATCACACTTATAAAAAAACAATAAAATCTCCTAAAAATCCTTCGAACTATAATAAAAAGTAGTACTTTTTACGCGAAAGTCGGTGCTTTGACATTCAAATTCTAAACAAAATGTATCCATACAGCATTTTCAAAATCCCAATATATTCATAATTCTGATTATATATGGACGCAGCATTAAATGTGAAGTAGAAATGGAAAAATGGCAAACAGTGGAGTATGAACACAACGCTTTGTGAGAGAAAAGTGGATCATAAATATTGAACAGAAAGTTTTCAACGCGGTTGAAAATCTATCATGTTTCATAGCAGCCATAGTCAAATGATGGTTCTACGTCTATGATATGTTTTGCTGTCTGTTTTTTTTTAGTATCAGGGTCTACTATCTACGTTAATAGTAATCAAACTAATTATATAAAGCCAAAAGTTTGTATGTTTGTATATGTTAATAAATTTCACTATACCCATACGTACAAAGCGTTTTGGGAGCACATTCATAATGCGTGCAGCTAAGGAGTGGAATTCTCTGCCGGAGTCTGTGTTTTCTGATAGCTACAACCTAGGGGTATTTAAGTCAAGAGTGAATCTTCTAAGTACTTCTAGGCAAGCGTGCTCCATAGTCGGCCATATCATCGCTTACCATCAGGTGAGATAGTGGTCAAACGCGAGCCTATCAATAATAATTAAAAAAAACTATCTAGCGTTGAAGGTGGATAATAATTTTGTCGAAAAACAAAATGTTTGTATCTCTAAAATTATAATAGAAACGGCCTTATTGAACTGGACCTAAATCTACTCAGAGCAGTGGGCGGATTTTCGACCTCCCAAACTCGTAGTGGAACAACTTTTAGCCAATATAGGCGTTCTATTTATTAGAAGTCATCGAAAGATAAGGGCCTCGATTCCTATTGTCTGAATGAAATATTGAGTTAGTTTATTGTCTTTATTCTTATTGTCTTGGCAATATCCTGCGTTGGAGTGTTCCACACAATTAACTTGTTTCGTTGATTCATTGTCTTATTATATTTTGCATTTCAAAACAGCGGAAAAGTGTTGAAAGCCACGCTCAACGGCGACTTGTGAAAAATTGCGGGAGACTTTATTATCGCGGATTATGAATCGCAATAGATAAGGCATTCAGCGCGCCCTCATTAAAAAAGGGATTCCGGGGAAAAATAATAAAAAAAATACAGTGAATGCCAGTCTCATTTGTCAACTTGCTCGCATTGCATGCAGCGCAGCGCCTACATGACTCGAGGAGTGGCCGACTTTTTATTCATTTCGTTTTTACGACGCACACAACTTTAATAACTCACTAACAGAATGAAAATACATTTCTAAAAAAATAAAAATAATGTTTTCATCGGCGTGTCGTGGTTTGGTGCGGATCTCGCGGTCGAGATACGGGAAAATGTAATTGGCTGAAGTGAGAGACGACATAATAATGTTTAATGATGTTTGAAACTGTAAAATGTTGGTACTGAATTGTTTGTCGGAAGGTACTAAATGTGAAAAACACAATTTTTTCTCATATTTTAAATTTTTATGTTTTAATGACTTATTGTCAGACTGCCTTTTCGGCTTCCAGACAATCCACATGTTGTTGGATATTAGTGTTTTACACGAAGTGACTATCTGACTTCCATAACCAAGAATCTGGACAACACGATACCCATTTTATTTTTGAGGTGGGTAAATATCAAATAACTCCTCCTACTCTGGGTAGAGCAAGAGAGCGTATCAGAGTTTTAATAATAATAATAAGGTATGTGCCCGACCCAGTTCTCGAGAATGGCCGCGTCACATTGTATTGGAATCGATCTATCATCACTGACAGGACTATTGTTGCCAATAAGCCTGACATAGTGGTGATAGATCGACTAGAGCTTCGCACAATGATTGTTAGTCAAAGTCAAAGTCAAAAATTTTTTTATTTCACATAGGCCTACATGGGCACTTATAAAACGTCAGAAGCTAGTGCACGGTTCCAAATTGGTCGTTTCCTATGGAGAAGAACCGGCAAGAAACTCCATGGTTACTCTTTTAAAAAAATGATTGTTTACAATATTTTCATATTACAGTATTAATAGACATTATGTAAGAACAGTGTAGACCAGTCGATATTGTACCCAAAGCACAATAAAAATATTAATATATAAAAAAAAAAAGTGAGTCGTAATAGGAAGTAACCTAAGAATTCGCGAAGTCCACGGTGTTCTCACATTCACATTAAAAAAAAAGAAGCTATATAAAAAAAAAACAAGAACAATAAGTAATTGTAATAATTATCAATAAATGACATGTCAACAAAAAGAAAATTACTAACGAATTTATGGTGGTTGGCGTCTACTAATATAAAAAATATTGCAAAAGCAATGTGTAGGAAGAAAAGAAAAAATGTATATATTACAACAAATTAAATGTTGATATAGCAGTTCCTCATAACGAGAACCTCGTGAAAGCTGAGAAGGATAAACAAACTAAATATCTTGACTTGGCTCGCGAGGTTGTCGACATATGGGAAATGGATGGAGCAATTATTGTACCGATAGTCGTAACGGCCAATGGCTTAATAGCCAAGAGCCTCAAACAACATCTGAGAAGGCTCTCGTTAGACAGCTAGATCAAGGGCCTGATCCAGAAAGCAGTACTCCCGGACACGGCGCGCATCATAAGAAGATTCCTTTCACAGGAGCCCTGTCTACCGGTAGCCTCCTTCTGCAAAGCAGTAATGCTAGCAAAGGAGGCGGCCGATCGCGTGAGGTAACGGTCATCACGTCCCAACCGCCACCGGGGTTCCGACCCCGATTTCCGGCCACCGTAGGCGCGGGCTTGCGGTCGGCGAGCAACCGTCGATTAACCGTCCGGACCGAGCCTAAGTCGTCGACGGCGCGTACTGTTCCACGTGCGCCTCAAGGAGATGTCAGCAACTGTAGGAGGCCTAGCAGGGTCGAAGCCTACTGGGGCTAAGGGTCTGATTCTGAAAGGAAGACTCGGCCCTGGTACGAAAAGCAACGAAGGAACAAGAGTGGGTTTTTAGTCAGTGAAAGTCTGACACTATCTCCCGTTTCTCTCAATAGCGGGGGATGTCATAAGATAATTTTCCCAACGAAAAAAAAAGGCCTCGGCAATCCCAAAAAAAACAAATTTGTATTGAAATATATATAAACAGTCAAACCTTTTCAACCGAAAATAATAACAAAAAAACGCAAATACAACCTCAAAGAGAAACTATAATTGACACTTGAATCAATTAAGAGCACTCTGTTTTGCTGTTATTTCATGTGATCTGAAAACGTTTCGCTGTAATAATATGATATTTCGTCGGTGTGCACTTTACTACCTGTATTACGACTGAAACCGAATTAAACAACACGTGAGCTATCTGATATGAATGGTAAATACTATATGTATGATGCACAGACTATTTATTCAGTCGTGTGAATATGAAAAGAGCAGTGCGGTTAATCGGTTTAACATCCCACGTAACTCAATGGTGAATGATGTGGTCAGTCTCTTTATGAGGGCTTTTAAAAAAATTGTTGAAGGATTGATGTATGAAGTAATAAATAATAATAATAAAATAAGTTCCACGCTGAAAACCAGCGCTGTGGACTCGTCGCATTTCTGCATTGTGGACACGGCATTATGCTGAGCGTACGGCCGTTTTGCTCGGACGTGGCGCATATATGTTAATTTGAGTTAATTATGTTTTTTTCTTGCAAAATGTTTGCAATATGTTAGTTATAAGTTTGCGCCTTTTCCGGCAAATAAAATGTTTTTCTTTCTTCTTTCTTTCTTTCTTTCTTTTCTCTGGAACCCTGACCGCCGGTGGCATAGACCTTGTTCCCGATACCAATGTTTTTTTTTTTCATATTTTTATATGTAAAGAATAGTCATAGAAAAATAAATAAAGACACACAATTTAAAAAAAAAATACATGTCTAAACCTGCACATTTGAAACCGGTGATGGCCGGAACAAAGCACACGATCAACGTGTGCAAACATTCGCTATAAACAGCTGAGTTTATCTAAATTCGATGTAGCATATTTCTATATCCGCAGTAAACCAAGGTTAGCGACATAGCTCGAAGACTCGCCAAACTTAACTAGCAGTGGGCAGGGCACATTGGTCGTAGAACATATGGTCGATGGGAACGAAATGTTCTGGAGTGGCGACCACATACCGGAAGTCGCAATGTAAACCGATGACCTGGTCGCGGGAATCCTGTGGGTGCGAGACTCACGGAAATGGTCGTTATGGCGAGACTTGGGGGAGGCCTATGTCCAGCAGTGGACTTCCTTCAGCTGAAATTATGATGATTATATTTCTAGCTCAATCTTGGTGTTTTATTGCTAAATGATTGTGGGAGACTATAGAGGAAATCCGCCTCTGTAGGTACTTTTGTGTGCTTAAAGAACTTAAAAAATCTTTGTTTGTGTTCAGTGCTTATGTAGACTGCAATTCGTTTAGTTAGAAGGAATGTTGTAAGAAACTACGCTGTTGTAGCGATCTATGAGTTTATTTGAGGTGTCGCTAATAATTTTAGATGACTAACAATGCAAACTTTATCATAAGATTATTATTTAATACCTCTTTAGTAGTTTTCGAGGCAATAGTTTCATTTTTTTTTATTTTACTGTCGGTTTTGATTTTGTAAACCAAAATTAAAACACAAAAAATGCTTTTTTTGTGGTGAAAAAAATGATGCCATTTCACTTCTCTAAAAACAAGAAGCTAACCCATACTTCTTCCAACAATGGATGTTCTATTGTTGGTTATCATAATTTATTATTGTTTTGCAGTGTTGCAAAGTAGCCATTATTGACTCAGGCCTACTGTACACGGACGCGTAGCTTCATAGACGCGTATTCATGCGTATGACACGCGGCTTTTATATGAATTATACGAAGCGGCAACGACACGACGGCACGAAGTTGCCGCTTTGTGGACAGAGTTTCATAGTTGTATGTAAGCCGTGAGTAGGCATACACTAAGCGTATACTCACGAATACGCGTCTATGAAGCTATGCGTCAGTAGACGTGAAAGTTTGTATGTGTGATGGTGAGTGTGAATAAATTTATTACTTCTTTACACTCGAACAGATGAATGGATTTCGATGAAACTTGGTACACGGGTAGACATGTCCTGGAATAGCACAGATGGTTTTTTTTATCACAGGAGTATATTCCTTTGGAAAAAAGTTCTAATGAAAAGCGGGCGCTGGCAGCAGCTAGGTTAAAATTAAATAAATAAATAAAACCAAACAAGCTTTCCGTTCAACATTAGTCCAATTGTGTACTATTTAATTCTACCGTCCCTTATCTTCCTAGTTAAGACAATTGCGTTCAAAATCATCCAATTTAGGACAAAACGTGTGTCACGCGATGTTCAACTTTTAAAATTCAGTGTCATAATTGTTAGTTCATTAATTAGTGGCCCCATTACCTGCCATTTTATGGCGATTACGTCACGTGCCTTCCCTGTTTAAAAAATAAACATTATCTTAATTACTCTTTGCCACGAAACATTTGTTTGATCGTGCTATCGTCTGACTTACGATTTGTTGCGAAGGAGCTTCGTGGAAAATCGGAAATTATTCTAATAAATTGTAGCTGAAAGGGAATCGTTAATATTTGTATGATCATGTGAAAAGAAAGAATTACATAGATGAGGTTGAATGGAGAGCGTGAGGGAGGCCAAAGAAATGATGGATGGATTGTGCGAGGAGTGATACGAAAGAAAATGGAGATAGCGATAGCCTATGGTTGACAGGATAGAATGGAAGAAAAAAAAATGATGCGCTAATCCCAAATAATACAGGACAAGGGAAGAAAGTTGATGATTTAAATTGTATCTACTAGATTTTTTCAAGTAAATTGTAAGTGCATTAAAACTTGAGTAGATAAGACCATTATAATACTACATAATTATACTCTTTATTGTTATAATGCATGCACAAAACGTTTTGGAGACACAACCATCGTGCTAGAGATATAGTATAATTTCCCGCCGGAGACTTTACTGATTGTTGCAAATTGGAGAAAGGGGAATGAAACTTTTGCCATACGTAACTGGCATATAATTATACTTTTTTTTTTTCGTCAAAAGTGAAACCTTGGCCGCAGACTATATCTTAAAGCACTGTATGACAAATCAATAGCAAAAAGAATTATGTCTACCAACAGTAACCAAAAGAAGTTGGAGACTATTTAGTAGGTTACTATTGTTTTTTTAACATGAGTTATTTTTCTTAAATAAAAATACTCCATGTCTGATATTCTAAGTTTCCTATTGTGATATATATAATAATAATAATAAATAATAAAACCTCTTTATTCCCCATCACCTAAGAGTTACATGTATACACATAAATTTAAATTTCACTTTTTGTCGTTTTATTGGATAGGAACCCCACTTTGGGTATAGGCCTCCTCCAGTTTTCTCCACTTGTCTCTGTCTTTAGCTTGCTTATTCCAATCCTTGCCGGCTGTAGCCACTATATCATCACTCCACCGCGTCGTAGGTCGTCCTTTCCGCCTTTTTCCGCTAGGTCCTTTCCATCTCGTTGCTTCTGCTGTCCATCGTTTATCATTGTAACGTGCTACATTGTATACCAAATGAGGCTTTAAAAATCGGAATTACTATGCTGGCACAGCCACTATCTTACCTATTCAGCAAAGTAATAAACACGGGACAAGCACCTGAACAATGGAAGAAATCGGATATAATTTTGCTGTATAAAAAAGGTGACCCTCAAGATATTGGTAATTATCGGCCAATAAGCCTTCTCCCTAGCACTTATAAACTGTTTACCTCCATATTACTAAACAGAATCAGCGCCAATATTGAAAATCTTCAACCTATAGAATAAGCGGGGTTCCGACCAGGGTTCTCAACTATAGATCATTTACATGTCATGCAACAAACAATGGAAAAATACAAAGAATTCAACAGACCATTATATTTAGCGTTCGTCGACTACGCCAAAGCATTTGACACAATATCACACGATGCAATTGTGATATATATACTTCATGGCGACTCTAATAAGTTACGAGTATTAAAGTGATAAAATAATTATATCAGTGATAATCAACTTTATCCATTTTATCAATGAAGACCTCAAAATATTACGTATTATAATTTCATTTCATTAAAATAGGTAACGCCAGACAAAAAGATACTAACAGTACTTCTACAGATATCTTTGTTCGTTTACGGTTTAAAGACCTTCTCTTTGTAAAATAAAAACAAACCTCACATTTTCCTGGAATTAAAATAGTTTTTATTCAATTTGTTAAAATGACAAAAGAGACCATGGTGCTGTTATTCAATCATAAAAACATTATTTCTGACATGTTTATGGCTGATTGGTGATCTACAATAGAAACCAATAATAATTTCCCCATGGTGTCGTACAAAGCGAATAAGGGGGTTGTGAAGGAACCCCAGAAATCTCACTTGTATTATAAAGAAAAATTTTATAATTATGTGTGCATGTGTTTGATATTCCTTCACGCTTAAACGGCTGAACAAGTTTGGATGAAATTGGCACACATGTAGATACTGGAACAGCACATGGGATATTTTTATCTCGCGAGAATGTTGCTTTGGGATAATTTTTGTAATTTTATGCGGGTGAATCCACTGATAGAAACTAAATAGTATTAAATAACGTCAATTATACCAAACATACATATATGACTAGCTTCTGCCAGCGGTTTCACCCACGTAAAAGTAGGTTTTTCCATACAAATTTCCAACTCCCGTTTTACCCCCTTAGGGGTCGAGTTTCGTAAAATCCGCTCTTAGCGGATATCTACACCATATAAGAAATCGACCTGTCAAATTTTAAGTTTGTAGTTGTTATAGTTTCTGAGATTTTGTGATTAATCAGTGAGTGGTATTTCGCTTTTATATAAATAGAAAGATGTATGTATATGGAATTAAAAAAATAACAACAGTATGTTTACCAGAATAATAAATAAAATACCCTCTTTCAATCTATGTCAAAAACGTCAATATATATATATATAATTTTATAAAGAGGAATTATAAGTTAAGCCACACATTTCTTTATTAGCCACGTGGTCAACCTTCTCATTTTATTTAATAAAAATAAAAACAAAAATTGTGAAAACGTAATAAATAAATCCAATCAAATCATAAATTAAAATCAGAATAAATCAATCAAATCAAATCATAAATTAAAAGCAGAATAAATAGATCAAAATAAATTAAAAAACTGAATAAATAATAAACAAATAAATCAAATTTATACAAAACTATTCAATTGTATAGGAATTACATCATCTCAACGTTAAGTCATGTGGTCAGAACAAACAAATAGGAGATGTTACCGATTGTAGAAAGAGATTCGACACGAAACGATCGTAACTTGGCTAGGCCCGCTCGAAATACCAATCTGTGGGCAACGTAGCGTTCATGATAATTTTCTATGACAAAAAAACACAACAGAATGTTTCCCTAAAATAAACAGACCCTGTCTCAATCTGTATCGAAAGCATCAATAATGAGCAATTTTGTGTAGATTTATAACACCGATTTACTACACCTAGCATAGCATAGCATTGGCGGCCTTATAATGTTCCCACTGTTGGGACTCAGGCCTCTTCTCTAGGAAAGGGAATGGGCCGTAATCCACCACGCCGGCCCAGTGCGTGTTGGTGAATGTCACATGTCTCCGAAGTTTAGGTTCTAGGACATGCCGGTTTCGTCACGATGTTTCCTTTCACCGTTTTGGGAGCAGTGGTGATGAAATAAATTACACAAAGTAATGCCTCACTCGGCCACCACTGCTCACACACCCATCACCTACACCTATTCATGTGCATTATGTGTAAGAAACAAAGACGAGAGAGAATCATTAATTAAAGAGTTTAAACTGAATTTCCTAGATGTTGGATTAGTTCAAACTATTTTGGCAAGCCCTAAATCGTTGTTGGCAAAAAGACTAAGTAGTTTAGCAAAGATAACTGATTGATGACTCTCTCTCACTCAAAGTATTTATTTAGTTTGTGTAACTAGAACTAAGAGGTTACGATGGGGTTGGCGAATCCATGTGGATAAAAACCCCGAATTCAATAAATGGAAAAAAAATGTGCATTATAGTATATGACGACATTGACGGCACGAATGGCGCAGTAGTTGAGCGATTGACCACTGCACGGCGTGTCGTATAATTGATTCCCGCACAGAACAAATATTTGTATAGCCTATAAATAGGTATGTTGTGGATGTCTTGTATACGTGAGTTTTGTTGTGAACGCACTCACGATACAGGAGTCATTCATCATCATCATCAGCATCATCATCATCATCATCATTATCGTCATCATCATCATTTCAGTCGAAAGACGTCCACTGTTGGACATAGACCTCCCCAAGTGTCGCCACAATGAACGGTCCTGTGCGTCTCGCATCCATCGGACGCTCGCAACCGTTACCAAGTCATCGGTCCACCTTGTAGAAGGCCTTCTAACGCTACGTCTTCCGGTACGTGGTCGCCATACCTGAACCTTTCGGCCATCCGTCAGTCATTCAAAAGTGACTAAAAGAAAAAAAAAGAATGCTTACGTCAACTTTCGCAGTGACTGTTCATTTAGCAGCTCACATTACTAGAGAAAATTATGGGCTACAGTAACAAAACATAAAGTAAACAAGAATAACTTAACAATTCAGGCTAGCCGAAAATTCGACACAAAAAATACCATCAATTTTATGCAAGAATATTGAAAAGGAAATCCAGTCAAGTGACACTTTTGAAGGCGTTGACGTTGATTTTAGAAAGACCCTTTGTTTCTGCTAACCATACCGCCGCGTCCACCCCTCGTTGATTTAAGTACACAATAGGATCCCTCTTACGTTCCGACAATACTCCGATAGCTTAGAAAATGTTCACAATAAAAATGAACAAGACAATACAATTGAATGAAAATGAAGATATGATTTGCTTCTGACGTTTATTGTTCGACGTTTCTTTTAATTTCGATATTCCATTTTATTGAGTCGTTATATCAAAGCTTTCAATATAAATATTTTTGATATGTTGCGTCGTATTTTGCTGTTTTTCACCTTTTTAGGGTTCCGTACCCTAAAAGGAAAAATGGAATCCTTATAGGATCACTTTGTTGGCCATCTGTCTGTCTGTCAAGACACTCAAGACCCTTTATCTCGTGAACGCGTGGAGGTATCGAGTTAGAATTAAAACCATATACTGAAATGTTCGGACTCGCAAGACAGACAGACTGACGGACGAACATCAAAGTGATCCTTTATGGGGTTCCGTTTTTCCTTTTGAGGTACGGAACCCTAAAAACGAATATTTCGACACTCAAGGGAATCAAAATTCATAAGGTACTTCCTGTTGACCCAGAATCCTGAAATTTGGCGTAAAGCAAGGTCTTATAGCACAGCTATAGGAATAAATCTGAAATCAGTAAATTTGCTGTTAGATTATTTGTTTTTTGCGATTCGGAAGAATCGGACTCCATTCGGGAATTGAACTATTTACATTGGTAAGTTTTTACAGAACCCTCAATGCGCGAGTCCGACTCGCACTTGCCCAGATTTTTTAAGGTGGCAAATTATCCAACGACTTCTCCTGCTCTAGGGTAGACCGTAAGGGCGCATCTGACTTTTACTGACTAAAACCACACCTGTGTCCTTCAGTTGCCCTTTGCGTCCTAGGACTATGATTTTCCTTTTTAGTAAATTGCTGCGGCCCCAGCGGGTATCGGCTCTGCTTGACTCGTACGGTTTGATGACATCTCTTTGAGGAGCGCATGGAAAATAACCGCATGGTCGGACGGCGAGCTAGCCATTGCTCGTTGTCCGAAAGCCCGCACCTACCGGGCCCGGTAGTCGTGGTTGGAGAACCGCGGATGTGGCATTTTTCACCTGTTGTTTGATTTTAATAAAGCCAGCTTTTATGGCTGCTCTAAGTGTTGCCAGCCACCATCAATGTAATTTATGAGACGGTAAAGAAGAGTAATTCTGCTTATTAATTTTGCGCGGGCGCGTTTCGGGGTGCGGTTTCCCGGTTTACATGACTCAAGCTCTTTAATCACGTCTCCATATTTCATTTAAGGCCCTTGCTTCCATTAAGTGCCATAAAACAGTGACTTTCTGCCTACTCCTCGGTAACGGCTTTTTTTTTTTTTTTTTTTTTTTAGGTGGGAAAATCATCTTATGACAAATCCCGCTCTTGGGCGGAGCGAGAAATAGTGTCAGACTTTTACTGACTAAAAACCCACTCCTGTTCCCTCCTTGCCCTCGTCCCAGGGCCCCGGGTTTCACTTTCACACTACCCGTGGCCCCAGTAGGCTTCGACCCCGCTGGGCCCCTACGATTTGCTGACATCTCCTTGAGGCGCGCGTGGAACAGTACGCGCCGTCGACGACTTGGGCTTGGTCCGGACGGCTACCGGACGATCGGACGGCGAGCCACCCATTGCTCGCCGTCCGCAAGCCCGCGCCTACGGTGGCCGGAAATCGGGATCAGAATCCCGGCGGCGGTTGGGGCGTGAGGACCGTTGCCTCACGCGATCGGCCGCCTCCTTTGCTAGCATTACTGCTTCGCAAAAAGAGGCGACCGCCTGCCACTCTTCCTCGCTCCGGACCATGGCCTGTACCAAGGCCCGGCGCGAGAGATCGCCGCCGCCGATCGCCCCCACGAGGACACGGCGTTGCTCTGCCCAAGCGGGGCACACCTCCACCGTGTGCTCCACCGTGTCCTCCGGGCGGTCCACACAGTGGCGACACCCGGGCGTCGCTTCCGCACGAATCCGGTGCAGGAACTTCCCGAACTTACCGTGTTCGGTGAGAACCTGCGTCATGCGGAAGGTGAGGACGCCGTGAGGTCTTTCCAACCACGCCTCAAAGAGGGGACTTACCGCCATAATTGTGGCGTGCCCAGCACTGGGTCGCGACAGTCGCTGTCGCCATTTTTCCATGAGAACCCGCCGGAACTCCGTCCGCCATGCTGCGACCTGTCGCGGCAGCGGAGTTTCACCCCGGCGTTGCATCTCCATGCGCAGTTCGTGCATGAGAGCAAGGACTGTTGCTTCCAGATCCCATGGTGGCTGGCAGGCAAGGAGGCTCGCCGCTTCGCGGGAAATCGTCCGGTAACCTCGCACCATCCGTATGGCCATGACCCTCTGGCATGCGTTCAGCCGGGCCGCCGGCTGCTTCCGCAGCGCCGGCGCCCATATCGGTGCGCCATAAAGGGCCATGGACCGAACGATTCCTGCGTAGAGCCTACGGCAGGAGGCGTCTGGACCTCCCAGATTGGGCAGGAGCCGCCCCAGGGCAGCCCCAGTCCGATTCAGTTTGGGAGCCAGACGTCGGAAGTGCTCCTCGAAATCCCATCGGCTGTCGAGAACGAGTCCCAGGTACTTCATCGTCGACCCGACGCCGATGTGGACTCCTCCTACCGTTAGTTGGGAACCCGGTGGTGGCGCGTTCCGAGGGCCGTGAAAGCACATGGCCTCGGACTTGTGCAATGCCACCTCGAGTCCCAACTCCTGGATCCTGCCCACGACTGTCGCGACCCCGCGTGTCGCTAGTTCGACCGCCGCCTGGTACGACTCTCCCCGCGCTAGGACCAGCGTGTCGTCGGCGTAGCAGACCACGCTGACCCCGTCAGGGAGGTCGCCGCGCAGCACGTAGTCGTATCCGATGTTCCACAAGGGCGGCCCTAGTACCGATCCCTGCGGAACACCGCACGACATCTCCCGGCGTTCCCACTCTCCCTGGTGACCAGGGTAGATGATGTACCTGTCCGACAGGTACGCCTCGACCACACGACAGAGGTAGTCGGGCGTCCGGTGATACCGGAGTGCCCTCCTAATGCTACTCCAAGGCAGGGAGTTGAAAGCGTTGGCGATGTCCAGAGACACCGCCACGACACACCTGCCCTGGGCCACTGCATCCCCAGTCGTGAGGGCTCGCACGCGCATGATGGCGTCCACCGTAGAGCGCCTCCTGCGAAAACCAAACTGGCCGTCCGCCAGATCCGGCCCCACCCGTGTTAGGTGCGCGACGAGGCGGTCTGCAATTACTCTTTCAAAGAGCTTGCCCACCTCGTCGAGCAACACAATGGGCCGATACGCGGACGGAGAGTCCGCAGGGCGCCCCGGCTTCGCGATGAGGACCAGTTTCCCAGTCTTCCAGTGAAGTGGGAACTGGCCCCTCTCCATGCATGCGCTGAAGAGCCCTCTTAGTCGAGGCCCGAGAGCCTCCATGGCCAGGACCCAGGCCTTCCCAGGCAAGCCGTCGGGTCCTGGGGCGGTATTTTTGGCACTCAGCCTTCGTACCGCCACTCTCATCTCTACCTCGGTCACCTCTGGAGCGTTGTCGTCGTCGTCGCTATCGTGGTCCGCGTTGGACACCGCTGGTGGCGGAGCCATGGGCGGGGGAGAGTGTTCCCCTCGCGTGGGGAACAGAGTGCTCACCACATCCTCCACAAGCTGAGGCCGGAGACTCTGCGTTAGCGGGGGAGCCCAGGGGCGGAGCTTGTCCCGCACCACCTTGTAGGGGCGTCCCCATGGGTCCCCGTTCAGAGTCCCCAGCCATACGTTGCGGGCCTGGAGTTTGGCCCGCCTTATCTCTGCTCGGAGGGTGCGCTTTGCCTCTCTGTATCCCTCGTACAGCTCCGCCTCTCTGGCCTCCGCATCCGGTGGACGGATGCGGCGCCTGCGGTATCTGGCATACCGGCGTCGCGCGGCATTGCACGCGTTGCGCAGTGCCGCAATCTCCGGCGACCACCAGTATACCTGGCGCCGAGCGCGTCCTGGATGGACTCGGGGCATTGCCACGTCGCAGATTTGCGACAAGGCCTCCCGGAACCACTCTGCTTCGACGTCGATGTCGACAGGCCTGTCTGGTGCTTGCACCCAGGCCTGTACCATCGCGGCTTCCAGGAGGAGCTCCCGGTCCATCTGCCTCAGCGCCCACCGCGGACCACAAGGGCTCTGTCGGACCGGCGCGGTCGAGGTTTGGGCGGAGACGTCAAACCGGATGTACCGGTGGTCTGAGTACGTCTCCACCCCCTCCATAACGCGCCAGTCGACGACACGCGGCGACAGAGCGGGGCTGGCGAACGAGATGTCCACCACTGAGTCACCCCGCATCCGCACACACGTGGGGACAGAACCCCGGTTTAGGACGACCAGGCCTGTCTCCAGAGCCCAGTCCTCCACCATCCGACCCCGCTGGTTCGTGAACCGGGAACCCCATGCCAAGTTCTTGGCATTGAAGTCCCCGCACACGACCACGGGGAGGGAACCAAACCCAGCGACGACGGCTTTTAGCTCCATTAGAGAAATGTGAAGATCGCCGAGAGATCTGTTCGGGGACAGGTAGACGCCCACCACTACAATGTCCCCGAACCGTGCTGCCACGCAACCCCGTCCCCTCGTGACTGCCTCGAGGGTCGGGGTACCGGCGGCGGCCGACGAAATTAGGGTCACCGAGCCGTCCAGGTCCCGCACCCAGTCTCCCCTGGGCAGGACGTAGTACGGCTCGGAGACCACGGCGATATTGATCGACCACTGCGCCATGCTCTGGAGCAACAGATCCTGAGCGGGGGCGCAGTGGTTGATGTTCGCCTGGAGGAGACGCAATGGAGCCGTTATTGACAGTCCATTAAAGTCTCCTCCCGAGCCCCCCGTGGGGGCCCTGCCACGGCGGGTGCGGCGGTGACAGCGACGGCAGCCAAGGAGGCGGCTGCGGCGGTGAGGACATCAGCGGGGATGGGCCTCATGGCTTTTCCCTTGGCCTTGGCGGGGGGGTCGCAGGACCTGCTTCCAGCCCGATGGTCGGCCGGCTTGCCTGCCGCCGCACATGCGTAGCAGTGCGGCGGCGCACGGCATTCGACGGCCTTGTGACCGGCCTGACCGCACTGGTAGCAGCGGTCACTGCGGTCCACCTCCGCTGCGCAGTAGGCCCCCACGTGGTGCCCCACGTGGCAGCGGTAGCACCGCAGAGGTCTGGGCTCCAGCATCTTCACCTGGGCGGAAACCCAGCCCACCAATAGCCTTCGGCCCTCACCCGTGATGGACTTGGCCGCCGACACGGGGCAGCTCACCGTTACGGCTCGCATGCCCGTGCTGTCAGCGCGGATGGTGCCCGCCCGCACCTGATCGGCGTTGCACCCTCCCGCACCGACGATGGCGGCCACCACCTCGTCCACCCTGACGGAGTCGTCCAGGCCCATGATGCGCATGTCTATGCACTTGGTGGGCCTGGACACTCGGACCTCCTCGACATCTAGGGACGCCCTGATCCTATCAGCCAGGGCGTCCGCGGCAGAGACACTATCCGCACCAGGGACCTCCAGTATTCGGGCCCCGGTTGCGGTGCGCCTCATGCGGAAGCCCCCAGAGGCTCCGAGTTCGCCAAGATGGGGCAACACCGCCTGCTTCGCCTTTGCCATGACGGCGTCATACGTCACGCCCCTCTTTACCGCCTCTGGCTGTAGCGTGATGACTACAGCCTCGGAAGTCGGGGCGCGAAGTCTGGCCGCCATGGCTCGCTTCCTGCGCTCTTGCTGCCTCGCGCGCTTTTTGGCCGCCCTAGCCGCCTTGCCCGCACTCTTCTTGGCGCCAACAACCATCCAATCGGCGCCAGCCGAGGGTTCTTCGGGCTGGGAAGGCGGCAGGCGCGGCCTTGTTGCCGCCGCGGCAGGAGGTCCTGCTGGTTTAGCGGCAGGCAACGCCCTGCCCTTCAGGGAAGGAGCAGGCCTCTCCCGCCGCTGCTGCTGCTTGGCCGCGGGGGCTGGTCTCACAGGCTCCGATGCCACAGCCCCTTGCCCGACTTGCCCCGATGGGCCCGCCTTGGGCGCAGCAGCCGTGGCTGCGACAGCGGCGGCATACGACGCCGCCCTCTTCTGGCTGGAGGCCGCGAGCGGGGGGCGCAGGACGATGCCCTCCAGGACAGAGAACTGCCTCTGGACCCGCTCCTGGAATTGCTGCTGCTGCTCCTGCTGCTGCTGGCGGAAGGCAGCCAGCTCTTGCCGCAGCAGGGCCAGAACCTCGCTCTCCGGCTGAGGCAGGGGCTGGGACTGCCCCTGCTTGCACCCCCCTTTCGGTGCCATCTCGGGTCCAGTGCCTCGGAGACCGGCCAGGTCCGCTTCGAGCCGCTCAATCCTCTTGGAGAGGGATCTTCTGAGAGGCTCCAAGACAATCCCCAGTGCCTCTATAATTGAGGTCGTGGCCTGGGGGATCGACCTCTTCTTGGAGACCCCCTTCCTCTTTATGGCGACTCCATCTATGGCGGCTGTGACGATCCCTTTGAATTGGGCCAGCGCCTCTTCCATGCCTTCTGGCTCACTGCCAGTAGGTTCCGGCTCTGAGGGGCTGGCCTGGGCACTGCTTGCCCCGGGATAGCGCCCCTCCCTGGCAATCTTCGAGGACCGCTGGGTCGCCTCCTCAGCGGTGGGCCTTCTCCCTTTTCCTTTTCGGCCTGCACCCCGACCAGCAGTGGAAATTTTGCGGGCAGAAGCTCCACGCTCATCGTCGGAGGATGTCCTCCGACCGTCTCCGGATATGGGGCGTTTGAGGAATTGGTTGTTCCTCTTCTTCCTGGAGGTGGCCTCATCTACCTCCATTCTCTCCGAGTTGAGCGAAGACGCGGCATCTGAGTCCGACGCCGCGTCTTCACTCACCTCTCTAAGGCCGAAGCACCTGCTGGCCTCTGTAGTACCCACCGGCGCAGCGGACGTGCTGGGAACGGGTCCCAGGGACTCCACGCTACCGGTGGGTGAGCCACCCTGGCTCCTTGCGTCCACGAAGGACGGTAACAGGTCCCTTGGGGACCTGACGCGCTCTTTGCCCCCCCCAGAATACGAGGGGCAGCCCGAGCTCTGCTCGGGGAGGGATTCTCCTCCTGCGGTGCAGGCGGTACCCTCCTGGGGTAATAATTTTTTTTGAGTCGCGTCCATGTTGTGCTGAACTCAGCTTTGCCTTTTTTGTGGGGTGGGGTCCCCAATAACCACGTTCGCCATCTTGGTCACGTCTGATAAGCAGACGCGTACCTGAGGCGAACCCACTCTCCCAGAACCACTGTGCAAAAACACCAGCAGCTGTTTGTGCCGATGCTTCTGGACAGTGCACCCTCCGTGGCGGTCCGTCTGGACTCCGCCTGTGTGTGTTCCTCTTGGTCTGGTCCCTCACTTGAGGCCTTCCGGCATGAGTAGCTCTACCGGCATAGCCCTCAAGATCACAGAGACACGCAAGCCCCACCACGACGACAACGTGGGAACACAGATGGTGGGGCCTCGGTAACGGCTGGGTTTACAGACTTGAAAAAAAAAAATATTACTATTCATGTATAAAATTTATTATCAACATATAATTTTTTCGTATTAATAATATTTTTAAAAAATGTCTTACAACATGATATTTTTTCGCTTGTTTTCCCTACACCTATCAAACGGCTTTGATATTTAGAAATATGTTTACACAAAGAAATTGCTAGTTAAATGTTCTTCAATATGTACATAGCATATGTAAATAAATCAATATTTTGGAAAAAAAAATGTTTTTTAAGGTCAGCGGGGCTCTATTCGGGCTCAAGCGGCAGTACGAGTTTGTGTGCATTTAACTCCAGCCAGATTGCTAAAAGACTATACGCCTTAACAAACAAACGCCACTATTCAACCTCGTGGCCTTTTGACGCACCTCCAAACCAATCAATATAACCGATTAATCCCTTTCTCTTTTCTGAAACTCCTATTGAACTCCCTTCTTTCTGCAATTTTATTTAAATAAAATTCTATTTGAAAGGATTTAAAAATCGATATCGTCGGAATGTAACAGCTGAATTGCCCATCAAATAAACCCCTTATCGAATTCTTTTCTTTCCCCTTTTACTGAAGAAATGCACGACTGTATAACGGCATCGTATTTGGGTTTGCCCATTGTTTTCGTGTCACGTAACGCGTCAGTTCGCGTCAATGTAACTATACTGACGCAAACGGACTTGTTAGGTTTGGTGTGTGACACTCGCTTTCCCTTTTTTTTCCAACGTGGTAGTTCACCACATGTTCAGGGTTGCGTAATTATAATATAATTCACGCAACCCTGAACATGTTGTATCGTGAATAACACAAAGCATTAGGTGGCTTGTTAAAACATCGACTAACGTGTACCATTCGTAGATTTTAATTGGGTAAAAAGCAGTCGTTTGTCATTTTGTTTTACATCGTATTTTTAATAACATTGTGGCGGTAGCAACAAGGGTATTCACAGTACGTAGTAAACATTTAATTAGTTGGATTTTGGTACATTTTCGTGAGAGTTAGAATCACGCGATCTAATGGGCCCTTTTGTTTCGGCCGCGGTCGTTAGGAGCCCTCCTAGTTTAAGTGATAAATTACACGTAACAATTAAAAAGTTACGTGGGTCCCTGCTCAGCCGGTACTAATGTACTCTCGAAATGTTAAAAAAGGTGTAAAATTATGGTGCGTATTCATGTTAAAATACTAAACATCTCCTCGTTTTAAAGTCTGACGGTGAAAGATAAAAAATGAGTTTCGAAATATATATATTTTTTTTTTAATGGGTATTTTATGCTGCCAAACAATATAAGTTTTTACGGTGTACTCAGGCTGGGCCTATCGCGTACTAATAACACTGATTTACAATCGTACGTGTTGCCAAACTTTCCCTTCTGTATTCTGGTCAAGATTAAAAAGTTTTTTTGAAGGTTTTGGCCAAACAGGTCTGGCACATTATTTGTATTCCAATAAAAAAACGTACAATATCAAATTTAAATATTTATACTGGAAGAAAAATCACCGACATTTACAACTCGGCGTCAAAAAAACTATTTGCCGCAAAGCCTTTGAAAATTCAAAATATTGTTTTATGACACGCAACGTTATCGCTCACCCTTGACGCACGAAATTACAATATAAATCAGTTTTAAAATAAAAGAAAAATAGATTTACTACACTTTCAGCTTTTAAAAGCAAAACGTGACTTGTAGACATAACGCTACGGTGCTACGGTGCTACGGACTACGCTGTAGAGGTGCTACGATAAATGGTATTTAATTATAGCTGTATTATCGCTGTGTGCTGTTATTTGATTATAGTTATTTTCAGATATATTATTTTTAGAACAAATTGCTAGGTAAAAGTTATTTGTTGAGTAATATTTGAGACTTAATTCAACACTTTGATATAGATTAATTTCTGAATACAGTTCTGCTTTTCAAGGTTCACACTATCAGTAATTATAAACAGATTTTGAAGGCTTAGATGTAAAGTTATCAGAGCAAAAACGTTATGTTTAGAGTAGTGGAAGTGCTCTAACGTGAATCGAGTTCTGATGTAAAGCATCTGACATACAAAACATACCGTACAAATGTGTAACAATAAACCCCGAACATTTGCCACAAAGAAAGACATTTCAGCAGACATTAGCGATGATATCTCAATACATTATCCGGGTGTTCATACTTCCAAGAACCTACTTAATATTTCTTTCACCAACTTTCTCAAACATTTTATTTACCACTAGCTTTAGACCGCGGTTTCGTTTGCGTTAGTTTAGATTTTTCTTTAACTTCTTTTCTCTCTAATAAAAGGTATACCTTGTTGCACCTCGTTTTCTTTTTGGTGGAAAATCTTTGAATTGAACCCACGACCTGCGGCATAGCAGTCAAGACCGCTAACCACTAGACCAATAGGCCAATCAAAAGTAAGTTAGGGCGTGACGGTTAGATTCCCGCACGGAACAAATTTTTTTATGGTCTAAGTGGAGTCTTGTGTAAGTTCACATGTTTGTGAACGCACTCACTCATCCATGATACAGGAGTTATTCCTAGTATGGGGCAACGTTTATTAAAATACTAGCTTCTGCCAGCGGCTTCGCTCGAGTGAAAATAGGTTTCATCATACAAACTTTGGACCTCGTTTCATCCCCTTAACAGTTGAATTTCCAAAAATCCCTTCTTAGTGCTCGCCTAAGTCATAAAATAAAGCCTTTTGCAAAATTTCACGCTCCTAGTTCCAGTATTTTCGGCTGTGCGTTGATATGTCAGTCAGTCAGTTTCGCGAACTTCAAAACTCGCATTCATAATATTAAGTTAGGCTATAGGATACACACACTACTGTCACATTAAAATGATACAGTTTACACTTAGACTGTTGTAGCTATTAAAAAACAAGTGCGAGTTGGACTCGCGCACTGAAGGTTTCGTACAAACTTACATACGAAAACAGTTCAATTCCCGAATTGAGTTACGAAGATTTTACCGAATCACAAAAAAGATTTTTTGTGATTCAACCACTGACACTCCATTGAAAGAAGTGGCATAGAAGGGTAATCTCATACATATTGACAAATGAATATCTGTCGTATGCGGTAATCTGTTTGACAGTTCCTTTGATCAGGGACCTATCATTAGAACGTCATTGTGCAGTCACTGCTTTTAATAAGCTCGATATTGTCATTCTACAACAACTTTAGTACATTGACCGGTCAATAGAAATTAGCAGATTACGAACTTTTAGCAAAATGACAATGGGATCGTGTTGGAATGACGAATTTATAAAAATAGCAAACACGGGCCCCTGAGTATATGGTTTCAATTTCAACTCGATACCTCCACGTGTCCCCGAGATAAAGGGTCTTGACAGACAGACAAACAGACAGAAGACGGACGAACAACAAAGTGATTCTATAAGGGTTCCGTTTTTCCTTTTGAGTTACGGAACCCTAAAAAAGTACATTAGTACGTTCTTAAATGAAATCCCCTGGCATTTTGCCTATAGTTCGTAATACGTAAGGTTTTATGGTTTCATCGCGCACGAAAACATTTCTTGTTTTATGTTTATGACTGTGTGACCACGCTACCGAACCGTTGGAAAGTTCAAGCTAGGGTTGTGATGTAAGGAATTATAGAAGGACCATTCCTATTAACATAACATAGTCAGCCTTATAATATTCCCACTGCTAGGACTCAGGCCTCCTCTCTAGGAGAGGAAATGGGTTGTAATCCATCACGCGGGCCCAGTGCGGATTGATGGATGTCACACGTCTTTATATTTTAGGTTCCAGGATATGCCGGTTTCCTCACGATGTTTTCCTTCACCGTTTTGAGAGCAGTGGTGATAAATTAAATTATACAGAGTTTGCACCTGGCTGGGTTTAGAACCACTAACAACTGGTAAGTCGGGGCCGTTATCACTGGGCCATGTCTGCTCTTCCCCGCCATTTCTATTAATTGCACTATTTAATAACTACCTTGTTTGTCTTTTGGTAGCAAGTGTGACATAAGGGCCGTGCTTCTCAGGAACGCTGGCGGCGAGGTCGATGGTGTGTAAAAAAATTTGATGTAGGTTTAGTCAGGGATCAAAAGTGCAGTTGAACTCTGCCAATGCTAAAGTGTTTAACTTCTTTGTAGTAGACGTTATACGTAACGCCCATGTCAGCCACTGGTGTCTGACAGACTATAGTATCTGTTCAGGTCATGTCAGCTACTTCGATGACAGGCATCGGAACATCAAATTGCTATGAATGACCGTAGTGTGATTAGTACGCAAACCAATTTTTTTTCTATCAGAAATGGCTGTCATGGCCTTTTTTTATATCTAGAACAAAGTTATCACAATATTTTTTTATGAAAATGATTATTTTAATACAAAAAAAAACACACTTTTATCAAAAATGCTTCTTTTCTATTTACTTCTTTGCCTTATATCAAAGGAAACACTTTTTTATTTACTCAATTTAAACCATTTGGATGATTATAAATATATCCTTGGCAGTTCACATGTTAATATTTAATATTCTGTGCGAAAAATTAAATCAGATGAACCATTGACCCTCTTCGAGAAAAAAAATTTACACACTTTGGCACTGGTAGAGTGCAAGTGCATTTTTTGACCCACTGTACATACTCGTACATATTATGTGTCATATCCACTTCATAACCAGTACAGTGAATTTATATTGTGTTGTGTTAACCTTCTGATTAGTTCTATATTTAAAAGTTTTAGTTCATATAGATATAATAAACATGTTAATTCGTTTATTGTTAGCCATCAGTCGGGAGTTGTTTTCATTTTTTTTTATTCCATGTGAATCTAAAAATTAAAAACCGAAAGTTAATGTTAAACCCATGTAGATTTTTATCGTTCTATTAAATTGGTTTATGTATTTATAAATATATCTTCAGAGCGTAGATTCCGGGACCTTTGGAAGGCGTACGAGGTTAGGAAACCAACTCGTAGAGGTCCCTAAAGGCTTTTTATGGTACATCGGCTTAGGAGACATGCGACATATTGAAAACAAAGTTATAGAGCTATGGTTAAATTAGGCTTAGAAAAGTGAACTGGTTACCAAAAACGAAGTTAAGACTATGGCTCCTGCTTTAATAATCCTATCAATATACACAAAATCAATAAAAAGGCAGGGAGTGACTTGCACTTCTAATAAATGGGCCCTCAAATCGATCACTAGCACGAAGTGACATGGTAACAAAAGGGCAACATATTGGTAGAGGTTTATCACGGCTATAAGGACAATCCCAGAAGTACGAGCACTCTTTCGAAAGCACTTCTTCGCATCTCCATTTTCATCATCAGATCAGTTCGATATATCCCCTCCCCCTCTTCCTTCAGTCAGTCATCGAACAAAGCAATTTTACTTGTTACGACAGTTCTGCTGTGATCTGAGGAGTGAAACGGAACTCCTCAGATTACAGCATCTATCTTCGAAGTTCATTATTAGATTATAACTATATTTATATGGGACTAACTCGGAAGTATAACATATAAATCAAAAAAATTATTTTCAAAATCAGTATATAAGTAATTTTCCAAGAAATCGATGAAAATACATAAAAATAAAATAAAATACATACAGCCGAACATATAACCTCCTGCTTTTTGAAATCGGTTAAAAATTACATTATGTTACTTAAAGTCAATTTTATTATGTACATTTATGTACTGAGGTTCTATTTCTGTCCACGGGATTTAAAGTAGGTAAGGCTCCTATTTCTGGATTATAAGAAAATAACCACGAAGGCTAAGGCAGGAGCGGAGCAGAGCAGAGCTCCCGCTTTAACCTTCTAACTTAACCTGTCTGTGTCGGAGTGGCCTAAAATACCATCAATATCTTCTCTGCTCTCCTTTTTTTCACACATTGATCTTAAATAATAAAACATGTTTCATTTGCCTGTCATTTTATAGGTAGGTCAGTTAACATTGAATAAAAATGTATCTATTTTACATATTGCACCGGAGCACTAGAGGGATTATATAGATACAATCTCTAGAAATTGTATACATTACATAGGTAAAGTATGTAATGGACAATAATATTCATAATATTTCATAAATTTCCTGGACGCCTCAGCTATACCATACATTGCCTAGGTATTGTATAGAATACCTAAATTATACAGATTGCCGGTAACATATATATCATACTGCTCATGGTGAAAAAATTAAAAGGTATAATACAACAACTACAAACACCAACATAACAGCTCAATATAACAATAAACAAACCCGCAATCCTTCTTATAAAATCCAACAAAAACGTCAAACTAAACAAATCCAAACTTTATATCCGTAATGAACTCAAAGAAGTCATAAAAAAGCAACATTGTAGATTGCAGGGTGCAGTTTATTTACAACAGCAAACAAGCCAGCATCGTGACGTTTATTGAGACGATCGTGTATTTATGTACTTTTAATGGCATCGCACATTACGCGCACACTGCTCCCGGGACAACATTAGCAAAGAAAACATCACAATTGATGTTATTTATGCCAATCGCAGTACTATTATGCCGATCCCGGGAAGTTTTTATCGCTTGTGCACGCTTTATCCTATTGCAAATCGTATGGGACTTAGATTAGTTTGTGACGTGATTGTTGTTGGTTTTGATTTAAGTAAATAAAATACAACAATGAGCAGGGCGAACTGCTCGCAGAACAGATGGCCGTTGGGGCCGAAAGGCTCGCAGTATTGGAAGGCCTTCTACATGGTGGACCGATGACCTGGTAAGGGTTGCGGGAATCCGATGGATGCGAGACACACAAGACTTCATTGTGGCGACACTCGGAGAGGTCTATGTCTAAAAGTGGTCCTCTTTCAGCTGAAATTATGATGATGATGATGTTGATGATGAAATAAAATACTATCATCTATCATTTTAAAATATATGTGTACTGTATTGTACTGCTTATTGGAGTATTTTTCGGCTCACCAATACTTTAACATGCACAATTTCGCACCACACAACTGCCTCCATCATCCACTGGGCGGCGACTGACAGGTGATATATATACATCATGTCAGTAGCACTTGAATACTCAAGTGCTAGTGACATGAACGGACCAACACTTCTGCCAATACACTACATGTTATTTTTTATTTCACCATAAGCCTAGTTGAATAAATGTTTAAAAAAAAATCAGGTCCATTTTAAAGGCTAGACAACTACCTGTAGTTGCCAGTCGCTTATTCGCAACTGAACCTTACTGAGAGATTCTATCAGCAATGGCGATCAAAATGCCAAAACAACTAAAATGTTTCGTGTAAATCAAAAAACATTTCAGTAGCGACCTTGCAAAGAAAACCAAAGTGTATAGGATTGACATCAGTACCATTAATTTTGGACTTCTCGGCAATATTTTTTTTAGGTGGGAAATCATCTAAATCTCATTCTCACTCTAGAATAGGTGAAAGGGAGTATCAGACTTTTACAAATTAAAACCCACCTGTGATCCTCCAAGCCATTGCGTTCTAGGGCCACTGTTATTCTTCTGCAATCTTGCAGTTGGCAATCGTTGCCGCTTCTAAAATGTTACTTTGTCAAGGACCCCTGAATTACTAAAACTATTAAGCCTCTAACGTCCGTCCATAGGTATTGTGGTACAGAAATAATTGTGAACGTTAAGCACCTCTTATGGCCATGAGTCGCAGAAAATGTTCAAGTTTAGTACAATGGGGCAATAAATAGCTTTTGATTGCTAGTTATTCCGTTTCTTTCATCGACTTCGTAACCTGTATAGGAATGGATGTTTTTTATGGTTATTGCAAGGTTATTAACGTTTGTGTTGGACGCAAAATATGTATAATATAGACCTGAAGATATAAGAGTATTTGTGGCAAATGGATGGAATATCTGTTGTCATAAAGTAATATACTTTGGAAATAATAAACTGCTTTCGATAAGGCAACAAATTATTGTGTTCGTCACATATTTTTGGATTTACTGAATCAGAATTAACAATAAGAACTCTACTCCTTCACTGTGCAACCACTAACATTGTGGAACGTGTTCCATAATCAGACCACCAGACGTACGGTGATGCGCCATCGGGACATCCCACCCATATGCACAAAACGTTTTTAGAACATATTTATTGTACGTACAGCTAAAGAGTGGCATTTCCTGCAAGACTCTGTATTACCTGATAGCTACAACTTCGGGACCTTTAATCAAGAGTCAATAGGTTACTTCTAGGCAAGCGTTATAATCGACAATCAGATCGTTGCTTTCTTTCAAACGAGATAGTGGTTAAACGCGAGCATATAAAAAGTAAAAAATCTCACTGCTGCCTGACAATAGGAAAAGCCAAATTCTTGCAGTTTTTAAAATATGAATGAAAGAACACTGTGTTTCCATTTCATCATAGATGCATAAACGTATGCATTGTTATGTATATTATAATAATATTGGCATGTCTGCCACATATATGGCAAACTGTGGTAGTTCAAAATTGGTCCCCTAAGACAGTGAGACGGGGTCGCGGCAGACCATGAAGGAGATGCCAGGACCAACTAGACCGATTTTGCTAGAACTGGAAGGAGGAAGCTCGGGCCCACAGATATGGAAGAAGTTGAAGTTTACCCAGAAATGGGAATAGGTAAAGTAAAAAAATCTCTCACTCTGTTGTCGCAGGTATGCTGGAAAAGATGTCTTCAGAACATTACCTTGGTACCTGATTTCTGACTTGCATGTCTATGATGTACATTAATTGTTAAATTAAATAAATAAACAAAACAATACTTAAAGCATCTAAAAATTTGTGAAAGAATAGCAAAATTTATTTTAACCGTGTATTTCTGATTTATAACTTAAACACAACGCGGCATAAATCACATTCAAGTAAACCTAAGTTCTTACATACGCATGCCATATTTTATCGCAATGTCTGCACCCTTTAACCACACCTACATCATCGTAATTATCCCAAAACCGAAGGCTACAGATGCTATCAAACCACAACGGGTTTACAACCAAATCTCGTACAAAAAGGCATACGCCAGGGATAAAGGCGGAGAAAATACTTGGCACGCCACAAAATCTATGGGATTTGTTTATTTCCCATGTTAGGATAACTACAGACCCTTGTTTCAAAAGTTATGGCGACAGTAAAATAGTGATACCTATTGATACTAAAGCTTGGTCTGAAAAGGATTTGGAGATACAAAGGTTTTAGTTTCGTGAAATCTGTTCATGTGTAGAATTTTTCGGTAATATTTGTAGGGGTTCCTGGTTTTGCTTATCTTTTCTTAGAGTTTATTGTGTTAATTCTCTGGTTTTTTTTTCGACTCATCTTTTCAACATATTATTTACAAAACGACTCTCTTCTTCTTAGACCTACTGTCCACGGACGCATAGCTTCACAGACGCATATTCGTTATTATACGCTTGGTATACGCCTGCTCGCAACTTACAAACAAAACTATGACGAAGCGATAACGTCGTGCCGTCGTTGTTGATAATGATGAATACGTGTCTATGAGGCTACTCGTCCGTGGATGATAAACCTTAGTTGTTCGCTCCTGGTGGAGTAGTCGTGGTTATGGATGGACAAGCTAAATCTTTTTCTTAGCGTGACAATGGCAAAACTAGTTTCTTTTTCCAAGTTAAATTCCTTGACTGGCCCAGATTCGGACACGGCAATGCTATCCGCTGACGCTGTTATTAGATCCTTACGTGAACAAGCAACAGGGCACGTGATGCAGGATGAAAGGTGGGACATGGTTTGTGGAGAGACGGCACTGTTTTTACTGAATTATGCGCATATAAATTAACTTACGGTTTTTCTAACATGAAAACAAACTCACACTCCGATCATTAACTGCTCCAAAAATTAACAATTTTACGTAAACTTTTCAAGTAATGGAAATTAAGCTTGCTTTAATAAACTTGGAAAGAAGATGCCCGTGTTATTCTTTAATAAGAGTTCAATGTGGCCAGAATAATGAATATTTACGAGGCTCTTACAACTCCGAAGTTACGCACTCTTATCGTGATGCACAAGGGGTGATATTATAGGGAATGAGTAAGATACAGGGCTCAAGAGCGATAGGACAATGTACGAAAAAGAGGGTCGTTAAAGTTTTAATGTAAGTACTTCGAGTACTTTCAAAAGAAGTTTTTATTTTGAAGGGAAATAAAAATAAATGGAACGATGTTGCGTACTGGCAAGCAAGAACCCCTAAAGCTATTCCTTCTAATTTATTGTTTGCTTCTCAATGTAAGCTATAGAAAAGTTGGTCTGTATAAACTAAAAACTGTATTAAATATGACAACCCATTTCCGTTACACTCTGTAACGGAAATAGCTTGTCATATTTTTAAGTACCTACTTCTGGGGAGATCGGCGGCAACGATCTCTCACGCCGGGCCTTGGTCCAAAGCGAGGAGAAGTGGCAGGCGGTCGCCTCCTTCAGCGAAGCAGTAATGTAGGAGGCAAATTAGGAGGCCGCACGTGCAGAGGCCCTCACGCTGGCCGGGATCCTGGCCACCGTAGGAGCGGGCCTGAGGAAGGCGAGCAATGGGTAGCTCGCCGTCCGACCGGTAACCGTCCGTACCGATCCCAACTCGTCAAAAGCGCGTACTTTACCACGCGCGGGAAGAGAGGTTTCCTGACATCGTAGGGGCCCAGCAGGGTCGAAGCCTACGGGGGCCAAGGATTTGTTTCTGAAAGGAAAACTGAGCTTTGGTATGAAAGACAACGAAGGAACAGGATTGGGTTTTTAGTCAATAAAAGTCTGACATACGCCCAAGAGTGGGAGATGTCAATATATGATTTTGTCACCTAAAAAAAAGTACCTGCTTCTGTCAATAGAAAAGAAAACTTTTCGGAGAAGGATGTCACATCTTTAAAGAAATTTGTTTTTTTTTTCCATTCCATCTTCCTAGCCTTTTCTCAACTAGCTTGGGGTCGGCTCTCAGTCTAACCAGATGCGATTGAATACCCGTGTTTTACATGGAGCTACCGGACCTATCCTATCAGATCTCCAGAACCCAGCTACTGAAGAACATGATACTCCTTCGATAGGCTGATGGTCAGTTTTCTGCCCACCTAGCCAAGTTACAATCGTATCGTTCACGTTAAACGCTTCGAGTAGGCCACGCCTCCAATTCTTTTGTTCGGACCACGTGACTGAGCGTTGAGATGACGTCAGAACAAAGCAATCGGAGGCGTGGCCTACTCGAAGCGTTCAGCGCGAACGATACGATTGTAACTTGGCTAGGGGGGCTGGCGTTTGAATACTTGTGACGATTATTAACGATCAGATCTACGAATGCCAACCGGAACCAACGTTTCATGCTTTCCGAGGCACTCGATCAGTAAAATCACAATAGTACTTGCCCGCTTTTGAACCCATAACTTTATTCATGAGAGACGGGTGCCTCTAACCACTACGATATCAAAATGTTATTTGACTAACGTTTATTTCCATGGACAGATGCAGTATCTAAGATATGAGCACCCATTTCTGTTACGTACCCCGCACCTTAATAAAATTGTCACCAGTTTAATCAATTGGCAAGACTGGTGATACCTCCACCCTTTTAACCCCACTGTTTAAGTTATTCATCAATGGCATACAAGTCCATAATACCCACATTAACTAAAAACCTTTTAATTAAAAACAGGACACAGAATTCCACAATTAAATCGTCTTAATGAGGACCCTTCCCCATTAAAACTAGACGGTAGACTCAAATCATCCAGCCCTTAAATCAAGTACAAAACACAAGGCAGTCATGACGCCTCCACCAATTAATGAGGGTACAGTCAGATCTTGCTGTTGGACCTTTACAATCTAGTGCGAACATAAATTGTGATAGAGGGCGCTCAGGGGCTTGTTTAATTTCACGACTGAATAAATCCAAATGTTATACCACCGAGACCCCGCCTGCGTACTGACGTTTCCATCTGTCCCGTCCATAAAATTCTAGTGCTGCCCCCTACCGAAAATTACGGGAACTACACTATTATTAAAGTTTGTTCCAATATGTTTTAGTTGGGTTTTTAAGTTTGATGGGTACCCTTTTCTGTGTTTGATGATTTTGGAAAGTTTTATTAAATGACCATCTCTTTTCTATTATAAAATACGAGAATCATAATACATCGTTTTCATTTTCACACAATTTTATTTTTGTGTAACCTGTAATAAACCCAACTTCCAACTTGAAACTCTCCTGTCGCAGGTCTGCTGGAAGAAATTTCATTTGAAATAAGCGGTAACTTGGTGCTCCTGTATCTGCTTTTGTATTTTTTAATTTTTAAGTTTGTGTGTACATAAAAAAATAAATGAATAAATAATAAATATATATTATCATTTGAAATCAATAGCCTAAGCAAGCATTTCTATCACCTCGTGGGGCCCTTTTTAATAAGACAACGTCACAATAAACCTGGCTATTTGGAAAACTGTTTGAAATGAAAAGCCACTGTTTAAATAAGTAAACAGTGATAATAAAACGTAAGTTCTTTGTGCTCCCAGTTATCTAGGTTTCACTGTTTATTAAAATTGGTATACGTAAATTACAGGCTAATGTAATGTATGTATTTGTCAGCACGATCGGCAAAGCGCTTGAGCGATTAACTGCCGCGCTGCGTGTCGTGAGTTCGATTCCTATATATTAGAATATTATATTATTAGAATATTTTATGACCTACAGATTATTGTGCCAGTTGTAGTATATTTTGTCTAGTTTATGAGCGTATACTTAATACAGAAGTACTTTCTAGAAACGTATTTAAAACATAAAAAATATATAAATTACTTTGAATTTCATGTGAAGAGGAGGGAAGAAAAGGCATGTTGCTAAAAGAGTTATAAGTTTACATGTGGATGGATGGAGAGGAAAAGAAAGGCCAAAGAAAAGATGGATGGATTGCGTGAGAAGTGATATGAAAGAAAGGGGAGTTAGTGATAGCGTGACGTGTGACGGGACAGAATGGAAGAAAAGAACGTGTTGCGCCGACCCCAAATAAAACGGGACAGGGGCAGGAATATGATGATGAAATATAAATTACTTTTTGTTCAATTCCAAAGCTTGGGTAGGTACTGCAGATAGAATATAGAACGTTATTACATTTAACACATGAATAGAGGTATAGTAATAACCAATATAGGTATTAGAGAGCTTCTAATACCTATATTGGTTCTATTCAATAGTGCTGTTTTAGTTCATATTCATTGCCTATTGATAGATGGCTATTAATATAGTGATGCACTTCTGAATAGTAATGCTTTTATTGTGAATAGATAAGTATTGTGAGGGTTGTAGCTCTCTTGATAGGCTTCCTTTTGACCACTATTTCACCTGATGGTAAGCGATGATGTGACTGACGATGGAGCTCGCTTGCCTTTTTTTTTCAGTGGGAAAATCATGGCGGGGGATGTCATTGCATCCCCCGCCCTTGGGCGGAGCGAGAGGATATTTCAGACTTTTACTGACTGAAATCCCACCCTGTTCCTTCGTTGCCTTTCATATCAGGGCCAAGTCTTCCTTTCAGAAGCAGACCCTTGGCCCCAATAGGCTTCGACCCTGCTGGGCCCTTACGGTTTGCTGACATCTCTTTGAGGCGCGCGTGGAACAGACAGTACGCGCTGTCGACGACTTGGGCTCGGTCCGGACGGTTACCGGAGGATTGGACGGCAAGCCGTCTGCAAGCCCGTGCCTACGGTGGCCGGAAATCGGGATCGGGATCACGGTTGCTGGGGCGTGAGGGCCACGCCTTCGCGCGAGAGCACGCTTCCCTAGAAATAATCTATCTCTTGACTCTCGACTTAAAGAGAGATAGTATTTTTTTCAGTTGCCATGGTCCTGGATATAAAATGCAACTGAAAGAACGAGTGGGTTTAAGTCAATAAAAATGACATAACCTGAAAAACCCTTTAGCTCCACATAGAGCAAGAGAAATTGATTAATGATGTCTTATCCTGAAAAGAAAGTATGTTTCCGTAAGGTATTTTTAGAATAACTTGTAAGCCATCTGCTAGCAAAATTAATGACAATAAATTGGTACAAAGATGACAACACAATCTTCGAAATTACAAAGTTAACCGAGTCAAACTCCAGGATCCCGAACTCGATTTCTAGCAACCCTAGGCGTAGGCTTTCGGACGGCGAGCTAACTGCTATTTGTTTTGCGAGAGAGGGCTCTTTAGCAAAACAAATAGCTGTTTCTACTAGAAAAATTGACAATTATTGTTCTCAATGTAAATTAGTATAAAGATGATAATAAAATCTTCAAAATTACAAAGCTAGTCGAGTCAAAACTACAACAATCAAACTCAATACTCAAAAGGAATAACGGGTTAAATTTGATCTGTCTATCCAAATACTAGATACGAATGGAAGTGTAGGAACGCGACAATATGGCTCCGCAATTTGTACTATTCGATTCTGTTTTCAATATTACCAAACAATACTGCTATATTGAGCAACGTAGCTAGCAGTGTCTATACTGGAAAAATTAGTGACAATAAATCGGGACTAAAATGGCAATATAATCTTCAAAATTACAAAGCTAACTGAGCCAAAACTACAACAATCGAATTCAAAACTCGAAAGGAATAACGGGTCAACTTTGATCCGCCTGTCCTAACATTAGATCGGAATGTAAGTGTAGGTACATACGCGACAATATGGCTCCACAATTTGTGCTGTTTGATTCCGTTTTCAAACCAAACAATATCGCTATATTGATCAAAGCAGCTAGCAGTATCTATACTAGAAAAAATTGTGACAATAAATCGGGACTAAGCAATATAATCTTCAAAATTACAAAGCTAGCTGAGTCAAAACTACAACAATCGAATTCAAAACTCGAAAGGAATAACGGGTCAACTTTGATCCGCCTGTCCTAACACTAGATCGGAATGTAAGTGTACTACATACGCGACAATATGGCTTCGCAATTTGTACTGTTTGATTCCGTTTTCAATACGACCAAAACAATATCGGTATATTGAAGAGTGAACAAACTCAATCGCTGGTGCAATACAATACATGGTTCCCTTATTGAATATTTGCTCAGCGGCCAACCACGACCCGGCTGTAGTATCGTTGTCAGAATTTATATCGCATATATTTTCCATCGAGTGTTTAAAGGGCGTCCATTAACTTATTTGTGTATCCTGTTTTATTTACACTGATTAATTTGTATTGTATTAATTGGTGAGGCTTTTGAAATGATGTGGGTTGTGCTGTTTGACTGTTTGTCGTTGAGTTTTTTGATTCGAAATGGGTGGGCTGATTTTGATTTTTAATAGTTATGATCATAAATAATATTTTTACTCTTATAAACAATAACACACTACAAGTCGTCGACGGCGCGTAGTATTCCACGCGCGCCTCAGTGTGAGGTCAGCAAAACCGTAGGGCCCAGCAGGGTCGAAGCCTACTCCCGCCATAGATTGTGCGAAAGAGTACCCCTGGAACGAAGGCAATTAATTAACAGGAGTGGGTTTTAGTCAGTAACAGTCTGACATGCCCTTAGGCTCGACCCAAGTGTGGGAGATGTCATTGAATGATTTCAAACCAAAAAAACAAACTATTAAGGTTAAAGTTTGTATGTTTGTTAATACTTCACACTTAAAAGGTTGAACGGTTTGGGTGAAATTTGGCACTGGTAGACTGTATTCTAATATCGTATCGTTGCTTTTTTTCTATATTCGCAATGGCGAAGTCACTGGCAGAATCCAGTCTATATCTATAGGTACTCATGTAATAAAAAGAAAAGATTTTATATTTTTGTGTTTGCATTTTTGTTTGTAATGAATAAAATCAAAAGCTGCACAACCGATTTTACAAAATCTTTCACCAGTAGAATCGCAGTATCACTGAGTGACATAGGCATATATTTTCTACTACCCCAGAGTTAGGATAGAACATACTTCATTGCACTACAAACACTACCTTTCTCTATGTCTTTTTCTCCCTACTTTGTCATATTCGGTAGATAAATAAACTAAGTTTTAGAAAAAAAGTTAATGTGTTCGTGTATGAACGTACCTACTATTAATAACTCACAAACGTTGGTCTGTATGTTTTTAATTACAGTGCACGGTGACAACTTTGGTAAATGAAACCGATTAATTTAGAACTGCAATTCCACTGAGTATTTCGTTTAACTCGAGTTGAGGTTAAATAAATTTATCAAAGCTGCAGACGAACGTAGCCGATGCGATGTCACGATTGAAGTTAGTCTACAAATATTAACAGCTGTAAATGTTTCAAACGCAAAAGGAAGCGTTTTTTCACAAGAAGGTAAAAACCAACTTCATTTGCATTCCATTCCAGATATTATTAGATTAACTTACGGGTGTGTAAATATAAATAAGTAGTGTAGGTATGTTTGTACGTTTATTCTGCTCAGCCAACACACGACTCACGAATGTTATAACAACAGCAGCTAATTATGAAAAGCTATGGGTTCGCGTGCAGTCGCCGCGCGTAATTATGCTAATCTTATTAGTCAATCCACTTCGCCTTGCAGTTTTATGTTTCTGCACAAGCTCTGCACTGTGCGCGTTTATAACTACTCGACTCTCTTTAGTTCAATGGCGTGTTGGCCCGAACCGTAATTAGCTCCGCCATTATCGTGGGCATTAAACTATTTGAATTTATACCACTAAGTTCAGTTTCATTATTCAAAAGCATGTACTTTCCTCTACCATTAAAGTATATAAAGCCTTACGAAAACGAATCAAATGTAAATCAATTCTTAACAGCGATTTTGTCGCAAAAAAGGAACAATTTTTTCAATCGTCTAACTTTTACGACACAAAGAGTAAGTACGGATTTACAGCGAAAGCCCCGCCTTTCTAACTTAGAAAATTTCACTTAAGAAACAAAAGTACTCTAATAAAAGAAGAACAATCATAAAAAGAGAGATGTAAGAACGCGCTTTCTTAAAAAATATCGGCGCTGGCGCTCCGCGGTCATTTGTACACCTTATCTACTGTTAGTATAGACTGGCAACTTTAGGACCAAAATAAAGAAACATAAAAGTTGCTCAATATGTATGTATTCTAAATTTGAAATTTCATATTAAAATACAATTTCATATTCAACTGGCTTCTGCCAGCGGCTTCACTCGCTTGATAGTAGGTTTCTCCATACAAACTTTGAACCCCCGTTTCATCCTCTTAGAGGGTGAATTACAAAATATCCTTTCTTGTCCTATGTAAAAAGAAACTTCTGTGCCTAAAATTTTAATGTTCTAGGTCCACGGCTTTAGCTGGGCGTTGATGAATCAGTGAGTGAGGCAGTACTTTGCTTTTCATTCAGATTAATTTATTAGCAGTACACCGCAAACGACCTCTTTATGAACTTGAAAGGATTTTAAAATAGATCTTTCTATTCAGAGGTCTTTTTTTGGTGGGAAAATAATCCAATGACATCCCCCGCTCTTGAGCGGAGCGTGTGCACTCCTGTTGCTTCTTTGCCTTCGTTTCAGGACCCCGGGGTTCTTTTTCGCATCACCCATGGCCCCAGTAGGCTTCGACCCTGCTGGGCCCCTACGGTTTTGCTGACCTCTCCTTAAGGCGCGTGTGGAATACTACGCGCCGTCGAGAATTTGGGCTCGGTCCGGACGGTTACCGGACGGTCGGACGGCAAGCCAGCGCCTAAGATGACTGGAAATCGGGATCGGGATCCCGGCGGCTGGGGTGTGAGAGCCGATCTCTCGCGCGTGCGGCCGCCTCCTTTGCTAGCATTACTGCTTCGCAGAAGGAAGCGACCGCCTGCCACTTCTTCTCGCTTTGGACCATAGCCTGTACTAAAGCCCGGCGCGAGATATCACTGCCGTCTATCACCCCCACGAGAGCACGGTGGTTCTATTCAAAGGTCTGGAAGATACAAGAAAGCAATAAGATCGCCATTATATCTGTAGATTTAAGTGCGTGTAAAAGAGTTGCTTACTTGAGGCAGTCGGTATTGGACTGTATTTTTTTTTAATTTATATAAATTTATACTGCGATCCCACCTGATGGTGGGCAGTGATGCAATCGTAGATGGTGAGGCGCACTAGTTTATTAAAAGACTACTTTAGCTTTAAAGGCGCCTAAATTATAATCGGACGGGAAGACCACTGCAAATTGTCCAAATCTGTGAATGTATAAACGGAGAGGCGGCACGCTTACTCCGGACCGTAAAAGTGTGAACAACGTAAGGGTGGACACTCGCCGTACGTTGGGTTGTACGATGGTAGAAAGACAATGGCGGAAACAAGGCATGTAATTCCTGCGCCTCCTCTTTGTTTCGTATTCCTCAATGCTGAGGGTCGTGAACTCCTTGCTTCATCACTTTCATTTTTATGATGTTCCTCCATCTGTTCCCGCGCACTCTCTCCAAAATGCATAAAAATAAACTTCCACAATAGTTGCTTTAATTGTTATTTACGTATCTGCAATTGGACTCAGTTGCCCACAATGCAGTTATCAACTACATTACTCAGAGAAGTTAATTAAGCCGTTAATTAATGAACAACCGCCGCATCCCAACTTTGGAAAAGCATTTACAGTATGAGTGTGTGTATTGCCAATTTCAAAATATTGAATGAACAATATAATCAGCCCAATAATTTACCCACTGATGGGACTCAGGCGTCCTCTCTGAGAATGGGTTGGAGTCCACCACGCTGGCCCAACATGGGTTGGTGAATGTCTCTTCTAATCTCTACTTTACTTTCGCAGGTCTGCTGGAATTAATTTATTAAAAATATTATTTTTTAAATAGGAATTACCTTTGTTCAAATTTTTATTATAAGATACCTATCTTCTTTTGTATATTTTTGTGTCTACATAAATAATAAAATAAATAAATAAATAATATCTTCGAATTTTTGAATGAATAAATTCAATTCTATTTCATATCGTTAGGCTCCGCCCCCATTACATGGGACTTAGACAGAACTATCGAAATGTAAGTTTACCATAGATACATTTCTCTCTATTTATTCAGTAATAATTTTTAAAAAATGCCTAAAGTTATGTATTTATTTGTTTGTTGTATAATTTATTGTACGTGTTATAAAAACAGGTCAGCATATAATATGTAAACAAGTGTATATTGGGTAGACTAAACAACAATCTCTTAAAGACAACCATAGACTGAACGTAAGGAGATCAGTTATACACATCAATATTGAAAGGGTCAAATAATATATGATACATACATACAAGATAAATAATATACGATATATATTTGTGGTGGCCGAGTGGTAACGACCCCGACTTACGAGTTGCAGGTCGCGAGTTCAAACCCAGCCAGGCGCATTACTTTGAGTAATTGAGTTCATCACCACTGTTCTTAAAATGGTGGAGGAAAACATCGTGAGGAAACCGGCATGACCTGAAACCAAAAATTCGAATACATGTGACATCCACCAACCCGCACTGGGCCTGCGTGGTCGATTACGGCCCATTCCCTCTCCTAGAGAGGAGGCCTGAGTCCCAGCAGTGGGAACATTATAAGATGCTACATACGCCAAATAATATACTATTAAATTTAAAATATATATTGGTTTCTAAAATTAGATTTTCTTTTGTGTTGACGTAACTCCTAGCTTGTTTGATAACTTTGTAGCAAGTCTGTTTCAATCAGTTTTTGTTAGTTTACTGAGTTTGATACAAATAAAGTGGACAAAAGAAAAAATCATAATTTAAAATTCAAATGTTTTTATTTCACATAGGCCTACATGGGCATATAAAACGTCAGAAGTAGTGCACGATTCCAAATCGGTCGTTTCCTATGGAGAAGAACTGGCAAAAAACTCCATAGTTACTCTTTAAAAAAAAAATGTTGTTACAATATTTCCATATCCCTATACAGTATTAGTGGATAATAATAATAATATCCACTAATACTGTATATGGATATGGAAATATACTTTTTATTACGATTATTTTGATTGTATTTATGAATACAATATTGACTGGTCTACACTGTCCTTACATAAGTGCATAAGTAAGGACAGTGTAGACCAGTAAATATTGTATTCAAAAATACAATCAAAATAATCGTAATAAAAAGTGATTCGTAATGGGAAGTAATTTGACTAGCCTGTTGGCCTAGTGGTTAGTGGCCCTGACTGCTATGCCGGAGGTCGTGGGTTCGATTCTCACCCAGAACAAATGTTTGTGTGATGAGCACAATCATTTGTACTTTGTCTGGGTGTAATTTATCTATGATATGTATGTATTTAGAAATAGTTTATCAGTTGTCTAGTACTCATAACACAAGTTCTGTTTGGCTTGAGACTAGACGGCGTTGTGTAATAGTTAAAAAAAAGAAAAAATGGGAAGTAATCTAAGAATTCGCGGAGTCTACAGTGTTCTCAAATACACATTATAAAAAAGAGGCTATATAAAAAAAAAAACAAGAAGAATAAATAATTACAACTATCAATAAATGAGATGTTAACAAAATAAATTACTGGATGGAAAGGGAGACCAAAGAAAAGATGGATGGATTGTGTGAATAGTGATATGAAAGAAAATGAAGTTAGTGATAGTATGACGAGGGACAGGGCAGAATGGAAGAAGAAAACGTGTCGCGTCGACCCCAAATAACACGGGACAAGGGCAGGAAGATGATGAACAAAATAAATTACTAACGAACTTACTCGTAATATAAAAAAAATATTGCACTGGGGCCACGGGTAGTGTGAAAGTGAAACCCGGGGCCCTGGGACGAGGGCAAGGAGGGAACAGGAGTGGGTTTTTAGTCAGTAAAAGTCAGTCTGACACTATTTCTCGCTCCGCCCAAGGGCGGGATTTGTCATAAGATGATTTTCCCACCTAAAAAAAAAAAAAAAAAAAGCAATGTGTTAGAAATTGCAGATAAAATTTCATAATTCGTTATGAAATGATGTTATGTTCGTTTCGTTATTCAGCATTTAGAGATCCCCAGGTTATAACTAAAAGGAAACACAGACGAGAACATTATATAATAATTGTTTAAAATAATTACCGTGGTCTTTTTTAGGGTTCCGTAAAAACATCACTTTCACTTTGTTGTCCGTCCGTCTGTCTGTCTGTCTGTCTATCTGTCAATACTCTATATCTCGGAAACGCGTGGAGGTATCGAGTTGAAATCAGGTTTGCAGACTCTTGAAGCTGTAAAAAAATCAAACTTGTTAGTTAACGAGAAAAAAGATACTTCGGTTTACGTGGCATAAAGCGTACATTTCAACACTCTCGAGGAAATCAAAATTCATAGGGTATTTTCCATTGACCCGGAATCCTGTAATTTGGCATAAAGCAAGGTCATATAGCATAAGTATAGGAATAAATCTGAAAAGTGTAAATTTGTTGTTACATCACAATTATTTTTTTTGCTATTCGGAAATATCTTCCTAGACTCCATTCCGAAATTGAACTATTTACATAGGTAAGTTTGTACGGAACCCTCAGGGCGTGAGTCCGACTCGCTCTTGCCCAGTTTTTTTTTTAAGTTGGTAATCATCTAATGACTTCTCCTGCTCTTGGGCGGTCTAAAACCCAATACTTTTCAGTCTTTCTCTTCGTTCCAGGGACCCGGTGTACATTTTCGCACAACCCATGGAGAGTTACTGTGGTCTGGAAATCAAAGGGCAAGTGAAAGAACAGAGGTGGGTTTTAACCATTACAAGTCTGACACTTCATGACACTTGGATGATATCCCTCATAAAAATAAAAAAAAGCAGACGAGTAGCGAGTAGGTACGTCAATACAGTGTAGGTTTAATGAGTTTCTGCATCTCGTTATATCAATTTGAATATCATAATAAAATTATTCTGACAGGTTTACAAGTTCTTTGAACAAGTTAATTAGTCTAGTGTTTTAGTAAAATGGGATGTTTAATAGTTTGCAACCTTTAATTAGGGTTAGCTTTTAATAATGAGTTTCAAGATTTTAAACTATTATGAGAAATTTAAATTATTTTAATTCCAGTTAATAAGATCACGTATACGAACAGCATACGGACAAGCAAATGATTCTGAGGCCCTACCACGAACTCCATATGACGACCCAAACTGAACTGTTAAATAGCTGGAGCTACATAATATAATGGCCAATAGAAAGGGCTATGCTCGGAGATTCTTTGCGTGATCGAATCAGGAATGAGAATATCCGTAGGAGAACCAAGGTTACCGACATAGCACGAAGTATCGCCAAACTTAAGTGGCAATAGGCAGGACACATTGCTCGCAGAACGGATGGCCATTGGGGCCAAAAGATTCTGAAAAGGCGACCACGTACTGGTAGACGTAGCGTTGGAAAGCCAGGTGGACCGATGACCTGGTAAGGGTTGCGGGAATCCGATGGATGCGTGACGCATAGGACCGTTTATTGTGGTGACACTTGGGGAAGGCCTTTGTCCAACAGTGGACATCTTTCGGCTGAAATGATGATGATGACATAATATATAGGGTGTATAGTTCCATCTCTCTTTCTCGCTCGCAAGCTTGGCATTTCAACACGTCATGGTAAGGTTATTGGAGTATTGGTCACGTACTGGAAGACGCAGTGTTGGATGGTCTCCTATAGGGTCGACCGACGACCTTGCGAGGGTCACAGCAGAAAACCAATGGATACGAGACACACAGGACCGGTCATTGTGGTGGCATTTGGGGTAGGCCTCTCCCAAGTGTGCACTGCGTTTTGGCATTTTTTTTTCTGGTTGGAAAATCATCTAATGACATCCCCCGCTCTCGGGCGGGACATAGTGCCAGAGTTTTATTGACTAAAATACCCACTCCTATTCCTTCTTTGCCAATGTTCCAGGGCTTCGGGGATCTTTTTCGCATCACCCATTGCCCCAGTAGGCTTCGGCCCTGCTGAGCCCCTGCGGTTGCTGACATCTGCCGTCGACGACTTGTGCTCGGTCCGGACGGTTACTGGACGATTGGACGGCAAGCTACCCATTGTCGCCCGCGCCTACTGTTGTGTCATGTGCCCCTATCGACTCCTATTTGTTCTGTGAGCAATCTAACATTGCACTTGGTGATTCTTCCGGCCATGTCGGTAACCTTATTTGCTTAGTTGGTTGTAGCAGGCGTGACATTATGTAATTATTTTTTTCCTATAATTGCTTACAAATTTTAACCAAAATACTACCAAAATTAAATTGTCGTTTGCTGAGAACCATAATATATAATTTAAGTGCTGTGTGTCCAAGTGCCAAGCAAGGAAAGCTTTGGGTAATTTCACTAATCCCACCATCACTGGTTGCCTCGCTCAGATCGTGCTTTTTTCCTTTATAATATTAGTGGTTATTTATTGTGATAAATTGAAGATTTGATTTTCCTGTTCAAAATCTCAAATAATAGCGGGCATCAGCTCTGGAGAAATGTCAAAAAACCCCTACAGTTTGCTACCATCTCTTTGAGGAGCGCGTAGATTACTTCGCGCTGTCGACGACTGGGGCTGGGTCCGGTCGACTTACCGAACTGCCCATTGATCGACGTCTGACGACGCGGGTTACTTCTATCGTGACTGGTAGTCGGGGTCGGACTCGGTGGCTGGAGCGTGAGGATGTTCGTTCCTCCTCCTTTTTAGTATTACTGCTTCGCTGAAGGAGGCGACCGCCTGCCATTCCTCCTCGCTCCGCACCATAGCCTGAAACAGGGCCCGACGTAAGAGGTCACTGCCACCGATTGCCTCCATGAGGACACAGGCGGTGTTTCATCCAAGCACCTTCACCATAATGCTCCAACGTGTCCTCCAGACGGTCCACACAGTGGTGATACCCGGGCGTTTCTTCCGCCTGAATCCGGTACAGGAACCTCCTGAAGTTACCAAGTGTGGTGAGGACGCAGTGACACCTCTCCGGACACTCCATGACTCTAGACTTACTGCCATGAAAGCTATTACTGCTTGAAACCAATATTCTTAGAGATTACATAAAGGTATATAAAAAATATAAATATAAATGTTAAGAATAAAAATCTAGTTTCGGCTTTCCGGGAAGAAGAATTAAAATCTGACTGTGTGCAAAAATAATGGTTCGAAGTTTTTTAAATCAACAAAGATAAATATTTATATTCTTTACTGTTTCTTTACCAGCAATTGAAGTGAACTTCGTTGAAATGCGTCTATACCAAATTCCCAAGTCATCTGAAAGTAAAAAGCTTTTCTATTACATTTGGTTATTAGAATTAGGTCTTACTAGATACGAAAAATTGTAAACGACAGGCAAATAGATTTTAAGTTATGAAGAGGTCGAACATGAGCTGAGATAGTTCGTGCAATATATGCCTACTAGCTTCTGCCAGCGGCTTCGCCCGCGTCAAAGTAGGTTTCTCCATACAAACTTTAAACCCCCGTTACATCCGCTTGGGGGGTGAATTTTGGAAAATCCTCTCTTAGTGCTCACCTACGTTAGGAAAGGAAGCTCTGTACAAAATTTCACGCTCCTAGTTCTAGTAATTTCGGCTGTGCGTTGATATGTCAGTAAGTCAGTTTCTCCTTTTATATATATATAAATATACATATACCTACATAGGTACCCACTACTTGCCACCCGTCTGGTTTGTAAACTTGGCTAATATACTGCCATGTATCTAGATGCTTATAATCTAGCTCTGCCAGTAAAGCCTTTATTCGTTGGTTTTAAACCAAGCTCAGAACCTTACCTTCATGCAACAAACTAGCTTTTAGCATAGATCATTTTTTAATTCTAATATCAACAACACAGTTTACTTTTTCCACTCGGGTACAAGGTAAAATAGCGTTGGCAGATTTAGCTGTGTTTAAAACTAACATATTCATAAGGCTTAGAATTAAGTTACTTTGGAAAGAACCCGCTCTTTTCTGTGGCTTTTAATTCAAGGATGTAATTATGATAATACTTTTCAAGTTATGTTCTAGATTCGCTGTATTTTTAAAAAATAATAATGTGTTTTTAATTTTGAAAGTCCTACGTCCAATTACATTGAATATTCTTTTTAAAGTTCCTCAAAAAAAACCGAAACCCTTATAAGATCACTTTGTTGTCCGTCCGTCTGTCCATCTGTCTGTCAAGACCCTTTATCTCGGGAACGCGTGGAGGTATCGAGTTGAAATTAACCATGTACTCAGGTATGCGGTAACTTGTAAGTTAACGAAAAAAAAAGATGCGGCCGTTTATGTTGCAAACAACGTGTATTTCGACACTCTCAAGGGAATCAAAATTCATAGGGTAGGTACTTCCCGTTGTTCTAGAATCCTGAAATTTGCCATGAAGCAAGGTCTCATAGCACAAGTATAGGAAAAATCTGAAAACAGTAAATTTGTAGTTCTGTTCTATTCGCAAAAATTTTTGAGACACGATTCGGAAGTTGAACTGATTTCAAAGGTAAGTTTGTACAAAACCCTCAGTGCGTGAGTCCGACTCGCACTTGCCCGGTTTCTTTATCGTATACTTACAAGTCAACTTTTTTAATAGAACCAATTATATATTACAGAAACTCAATCACAAAAAGAAAAGAAATATAAATATGTCTGATGTTTTTAACCCAGTTACATATAAAACGCACAGACAAGGCCGTTAAAATACATATTTTTCTTATCATAAAAACTAATACAAACACGAATCCCATATTCGCCTCACGATGGCATATGATTTCCCGAGCACTCGAGGGGCTGGGTGTCCCACCAATCCTCTTATTTCATTTGTCAGAGTGACGCGAAAAATGTCCACGACCGCTGACAATACGCGATCTGTCAGCCCTTGCGGCAACACGTACCGACAGACAGGACGGATCAAGACTGATGGCTTTATCACCGCTTTAGGTCACCGTTTTTGTCACATCGGTCAGCTCTGTTTAGATTTCGCCAACTTCATCAAAACGTTTCCCTTTTAATGGATGTCTGCATGTGAACAAGTCAGGCGCCATTTTTGTATTCAATCCGGCGTTTTTGTAAGACTAAGGATTCTCGGAATAAAGTAACGATGAGCCGTAATAGTAGACTTATCTAAAAGGAAAAATCTCTAAGCTCACTAATACAATGAAAGAGAATAGCGTAAAGTAAATTTAATGAATTCTGATAAATTGTTAGTGTCAGATTCTTATTAACGGGAGGCGAACCCTTACGAAATGCGAGGGCGAGGCGGGGGCGAGACGAAACCAAGCGGGGGCAAGTAGGGACTAGGCGGGGTGGGTTGGGGTCACCAATTAACGCACGTATTAACGTGGGCTCACCGGGGCCCGTACTATTTGGACGCGGATCGTGTCTCGCTCAACAATTCCGGGAACACGAGACGGGATTTGCTTAAATTCTCCGGAGACCCTCCCACCATTCCGATTTAATGGTATTCCATTGTGATTATTGATGGAATACGTTTTGCGCCAAATGTGTCAGTCGTTTAAGTACTGGCAGTTTTTATAACTTCAAACTATTATAGTTTTAGAAATTTTTATATTAAGATCCTTCCAATGTAAGTGAGCATTTAGTTCGGAGAAATTACTTAAACTTTCAAACACTTAATCATAAATTTAAATCTGTTTAAGATTTCGGTCTACGACTTTATTCAGATCTTAATTTAACACAATTCAAATTTCACAAATTAAATCCAAGATATTACACGAAATATGACCATTACGATCGTAATTCAACAAAACCGACATAATGAAAACATAATTATTAATTATGTTGTCAAATTAAATCTTCGTACACGATGCGTTGTTTGTAATTTCATTAAGGGTATCATGTAAAGCAGTAATTTCGTTAAATAATTGTTTCCATAGAGTTTGTTCACGTTTATTAAAGGCCATAGATTTGGTGGGTGGCCCGGGCGAAATTACGGGAACATTATCCCTAAATTACTGACGCTAATATGTCGGTGCGAGTCCCGACTGCTTTCGGAATATGCTGCTGACATTGAATTTTACTAAAAGCCTTACGTTTTACCCTTGTGAGCGCACTTAATGAGATTTAGGATTTATTTTCTGAAAAATTGCTACTCGTAAAAAGATGATTGATAAATGAAATGACTTTAAAGACGATTGTCATATTCCCCCACCTGCCAAAAACAGTTTAATGGAAAATGTTTCTGTTGCGTTCCCCTAGATACGGGATTTATTTTTGTATTTGTTTTTTTTTTTTATTATTTTGAGATTATCATAAGCATTAATAACTGAGTAGGAATATTAATTATAGTAAATCGATATCTTGATGGATCAACACGCTATTAAAAAGATGATTTACACTTCATCATCATCATCTTTCTGCCTATTCTTGTCCCTTGTCACTTGGGATCAGCGCAACACGTTTTTTCGTCCATTCTGACCGTCACGCTATCACTAACTCCCTTTTCTTTCATATTATCCCTCACATAACCAATCAAATTTTCTTTGCCCTCTCTCTCTTTCCATCTGCATGTATACTCATATCTCTACACATGCATGCCGCACTAATTCTGCCAAGCGGTCACCTGTCCGCCGTATGGTTGACCCTTACAAGTATTTTAATAGTATTGATATTTTCAACTGTAACATGAGCAAATTTAAAAGACTTATCTGTAGCTCTTTGTTGTTGTAATGTCCTTGTGTATTGTCCTTGAGAATTTTTCTCTAATCTCAATTCTTTTTTTACTGTCACTATAATATTCTTACTAACTGCATGTACTTTTACTAACACCCCCTGCGATTATTATAATAGTTTTTATACATTTTGTCTACCCGTGGGCAACGTTGTGGGTTGCATTATTGCCAAAACTTGTCTTTATTATATAATTAGTTGTAAAATGTGACTGTTTGTTGCTCCTATTTAATAAAATAAAAAATAAAATAAAATATCTATTTTAGTAACATTCGTTTCATCCTTCGTCTTCAGATGACCGGTTTGCATTTACAGCGTCATCCACTTTAATATTATAAAAGTGAAAGTTTTGGAGTGTGTGTAAGCTTGTTCTTTCTTCATTCTCGAACGGCTGAACGAATTTCTAGGAAAATTGGTACACGGGAAGGACGTGTCCTGGAATAGCACATAGAATACTTTTTATACCGAGAGTATATTCCCTTGGGACAATTTTCGACTTTCACGCGAAACCACTGTCAGCTGCTGGTAGTATATTTTAAACCTAAAATGCCTACTAAACATTTTATTTTCTACTGACAAAACAAGTACTTTATCTAAACCTTTTTAAAACTGAAAACTAAATAAAAGGCACACAGAAACGATTTAATTGTGAAGTTGTGCCATGTTTCGCGGCATTAAAATGTATGTGTCAAACAAATTAAGTTCTTTCAGAGTTACGCATGAACCGAACTAAGTTGAGAGTGCCGAGTCCTGTCGTGGTTCGTGGTCGCAACTCCCTCGATCCGACTCTCGGAGACTAGCTTCGTTACACCCCAATGAGCCTAAACTGAAATGGGAATTGAATTAGAACATTGGAAAAAAAAACTGGGCAAGTGCGAGTCGGACTCGCGCACTGAGGGTTTCGTACAAACTTGAAAGGTAAATTGAGGTATACGATTTATGACGTATTAAAAAAAAACTACTTACTCGATTAAACCAATTTTCTGTGGAAGTTTTCATGGTAATGTACATCATATATTTTTTTCAGTTTTATCATTCTCGTATTTTAGAAGTTACAGGGAATTGTGAAATTATTAATGCGGTTCACAGAATACATCTACTTACCAAGTTTCAACAGTACAGTTCTTATAGTTTCGGAAAAAAATCCATTCTTTGCTATTTGGCTACGGAACCATAAAACCGGTTTAATTTTATAACTAATCGAGGACAGGAGCCTCCCACGCAGCGGTTGCTTACGTCATTTACTTACTTATGTGGGTAGCTGAAAAGTATGTCAGGGAATTGATCAAAAGATCAGCAATTGTTAGTAAAATCCCGTTATAATTTCGTTGATATATAAACTTATTAGTGTTTATCAGTAAAAGAAGAGTAAGAGTGGTATGTATCGGGCCTGACTGAAGTCTCTCTCACTCAATTTGCCGAAATATTTTATTTGTCATGTACGTTCCCCAATTACTAAGACGCTGTAGCGACATCTATGACGTCACATAAGAACTAATCCTGCATCGCGCAATCAAAGTTCTCCGCGCGTTTACAATATATAGAACAGCCCGAAATCATCTATCGGGCAGTAGTAGCCCACCAGACATAACACCCGTCTGGTCGGAGGATCCTCCCTTTTCAACGGAGGTTTGCGGGACTTTACTCTCTGTTCCGTCTACCTCCAAACTGGTGACCCTCGACAAAGAACGTCAGCGCAGCCTTCGTGCAGCAACTACTTCGTGACGTCATCATCACTTCCTCAAGCTTTCGAGCAGCGAGCCATACAGCCAGCACCTACGGCTTTAAAGGGTATCCTGACCACCAGCATGCCTACTTGGTCATACCTGGTCATCACCCTCAGCCTCATCAGCGACCTTGGCGAAGCACACTGCACCTTCGGCCAGTCACATGAAGAGCCACGAAGAACCTCTCCTGGTCGACGCAAGCAGTCAAGCCACTACATCGCACAGCACCGCTCCGACTCACTGGAGCTAGCAGCACTACTCCGACTCACTGGAGCCTGCAGCATCATCCCGGCTCACTGGGATATCATCACCCCGACTCACTGGGGCATCATCCCGACTCACTGGGACAGCAACACCCCGACTCACTGGGGCATCACCGCAGACAGTTCCGACTCACCGAGAACTATGCGGCAATCGGTTCCGACTCACTGGAACCAACCTACCACTGGCCTGGCACGCATCAAGAAGCATCAAGAACCATCGATCTCCGATCTCCGGAGGGGAGTGATGTAGCGACATCTATGACGTCACATAAGAACTAATCCTGCATCGCGCAATCAAAGTTCTCCGCGCGTTTACAATATATAGAACAGCCCGAAATCATCTATCGGGCAGTAGTAGCCCACCAGACATAACACCCGTCTGGTCGGAGGATCCTCCCTTTTCAACGGAGGTTTGCGGGACTTTACTCTCTGTTCCGTCTACCTCCAAAACGCCTACACTGATTTGAAAATATCTAAGAGAAATCGAGGGATCTGTTCCAATTATATAGGTATACTTGTAATGGTCATATTCTACTGGTACCTTTTGTTGTTTAGGTGGGAAACCATTCAATAACTTCTTCTGGCGTATCAGACTTTTATTTACTAAAACGACACCTGTAAAGGGTGCCTTTTGGTTGCCCTTTCTGTTTTAGGACCACGGGTTTCCTTTTTAGAAATTCCCGTGGTCCTAGTGGTCTCGTACTTTACTACAGAACTTGAAAAAACAAAGTTTAGTAGAATACATCACGACACTTGGAAGTGACAGATGCGAGATGGACAGTACCGGTCGTTTGGACCCCCGGGGCCCTGGAACGCAAGGCAAAGATCCTTCTTTTTACCCAATCGTTTGTAGGAACAAACGAGTGGGTTTTAGTCAGTACGAGTCTGACAAGCCCTCACTCTCCGCCCACGGGCGAGAGATGTTATTAGATGATTTCCAACTTACAAAAAAAGAAACAGTACCGGGTGTTATGTTGTCACTTTAGACAGGCCTTTGGAAATTGTTTTCGTTAAATAATTCCTTCTATTCTGGCTGGAGCGAAAGTGTCAGAATTTTACTGGCTAAAACCCACCTATTTTTGTTCAGTTGCCTTTTGCGTTTCAGGGTCGTAGTAACTCTTTCGAATAATCCCTTAGGCCTGACAGGCATCTCCCCTGGCGAGCCCCGTCAATTTTACTCACAGCTTTCTAAGGTTGGTTTTCAGCTAAACTAATTTTGATGATATGCTTTACCTAAGGAACTGTCCACACCACGTTTTTCTAAATGCGCCGTTGACGTGCATTTGTCGCAATACACACGCGAGTCAGACGCAGACTGTAGACCAAAAAAATAAATAAATAGGCTCTGTTGGGGCTGATAGGATAATAGCGCACCGTCGACGCACGTTTCTAAAACGCGCGTCAACGGTGCGTTTAAATAACGTGGTTTCGCACCAGCCCAGAAGGAAACCAGACAAAAATAAGCCATTAAGTCATCGTATGTCTTCCGAAATTCAATTATAGATACACTTAATCAACATACCTACTTAAATACAATTATGCACAAACATGTAAAGTACATCACTACAGTGAGCAGTAACATTGACCACAACGACATAGACACCGTCGTCTCCCAGAGCCACAATGACCCATTTCACAGGATTGCCTATTACAACTTACATGGGATAAGATGCAGCTGATACCCGATAGGGACTTGGAAAGCTTGGGCTGGAAAGAAAATCGATATTGTCTAGCAACGATCGCATTACTATCTCGTATATAATTTGTGGCAATAAATTAAATAGAAATAAAATAATAGTAATTAAATTCTCTGTCTTCAAAGTTTATTCTTTTTTAGTTTTTTTATTTTTTTTATTTCTATATTTTCGTAAACATTTGTAAAAACTAATTGAATCGTCGACTTCGCATGCACGTAGGACAAAAACCGCAGTTTCGCTTAGTATTTACGTTAACCACAGCATCGGATCGCTTCAAATCGCAATCACGTTGAATTGAACCGCGTTAGTTTTAAACGAATAGAGAGAGAGAGAGATATATATAAAAAAAGTTGTGGCCTTAAGATTGCAGAGGCGAAATTACTTTTTATTAGCGATGACATTTGACGAAAATTCAATTAAAATTGAATGAATAGTCTACGTGATGCGTGTCGGTAACGCTCACCAAGTTTGTCACTTGTCAATGGAGAATATGCAAGTAAATTTAAATAACTTATTAAGTACCCCTGATATAGTAATAAAAAAGTAGGTTTTTAAAGCCTCATCAGTTCATTAGAGAAAGAATTAAAATCATCAAATAATTTCTCGCGCTCTGGGTGGAGCGAGGGCAAGTGTCAAACTTTTACTCACTAGAACCCACCCTGTTCTTTAATTGCCCTTTGAAAGAAAAAAAAAATTTCTTTAATTTCAGCTTACAAATTATAAACATTATCTAGAGAAAATTCAAAAAAAAAACAAAAATCAATAGTTTTTATTTCACATAGGTCTACGCAGGTACTTATAAAATGACAGAAGTTAGTGCACGGTTCCAAATTGGTCGTTTCGTATGGAGAAGTACCAAAAAAATCCATGATTATTCTTTAAAAAAAAATTGTAGTTCTTACAATATTTCCATATTACAGTATTAGTAGATATTATGTAAGGGCAGTGTAGACCAGTCAATATTGTACTCAAAAGTACAATAAAAATAGTCATAACAAAAAGTGAGTCGTAATAGGAAGTAATCTGAGAATTCGCGGAGTCTACAGTTCTCACATTCACATTATAAAAAAAAATAAGAATATGCATCACGGCAGCGCAAAACAGCCGAACACTCAGCATAATGCCGTGGCCACACGCATAATGCGAGGAGTCCGCAGCGCTGGTTTACAGCTGAGTTACGACCACGTTCCACCACATTGGAACGGTATTGTGTGTTAATAGATTTAAGTTCCAGCCACCCTAGCCAAGTTACAACCGTTTCGTTTCAATTCTCTTTTCGTTGACCGCCTCGAGTCAGCCACGCCTCCTATTCTTTTGTTCTGACCACGTGACTGAGCGTTGAGATGATGTCAGAATAAAGGAATTGGAAGCGTGGCCTACTAGAGGCGATCGACGATAAGAGAATCGAAACGATACGGTTATTTCTTGGCTAGGGGGGCAGGGCTGTAGTAACTCTTTTAAACCATCCAGCAGCTTTAGCCTTACTCTGCCCAACGTAAAAAAAGGTAAGGCTAATTATGCCCCCCTTTCCATCTTACATTTCCCACCACCGATATTGAAAATCATAACCATCCCAATCAGCAGCTCCGTGATTTACGACCAAGGCGCATTCGCAAACTGCCTTAGTTTGAGGATAGAAAAGCAATTAAAAACATATTAACATACCGGGAGCAGATCCGGCAACGTTCGCCGTAGGAGCACCTGTGACCCATTATCAACGGCTTAATGACCCACATTACGCCGTGATAGCGGGTAACTATTTCTACTGCTGGTTTTAAGGCAGTATTGCCCATGTCTTTAAGAGTTGAGAGCTTAACAAGTCACATTTTAGTGAGTACGGGGTTTATTGTTGGGGACGGAGTTAAGGTCTTTGAGTATTGCTATGTATGTATAACATATATCTATAATATATGTTTTTTTAGAAAACTGCACACTTTGAACTGTGTATCTTCAGACTGACTCGGAATCATAACTTAAATTAAACTTTATATTCAAGGCATTTTATTCCGGTTTTTAGTGTTTTTATTTTTAAGGATTGGTTTTTTTTTTCTATAATTTCATACAAAAATGGGTATAAATGGAGCAATATTACTGAAAGAAAAAAACTAAAGAAACAAAAATAAATAACTAATTTTAAAAAGTGAATATCATTCCTTATTTAAAATAAAGTTTGTTTAAAGTTAGGTGTAATTCTAAATCAATCTGAAGATATCACATATATTATAATTCCCCGTTATTAAAGTAAAAAATAGTAACAAACAAGTAAAAAATCGATGCCTGACAAAAAATATTAGGCGATGTTGTATTAAAAAACGAACCCTTTACCTAAAATACAGCCTTTGAAAAGATAACAAAAAACACAACAAAAAAAAAATATGACAACTATACTCGAATATTAAAAAGATGTATACAAAACGCACAACAAATAAATAGTCAACAGTACATCAGCAAAGCAAAAAATACGAGTAAAGCAGCATGGAATTTAATTAAAGCAGACATTAATAATAATACTAATTATTCTGACATTGACACAATACAAATCAATAGTGAAATTTATGACAACCCTAGACAAATTTGTGACCTATTTAATGACTACTACATTTCCCTGACTAATACGACTGACAAACCACAAGAAAATAATCACAATACCAATTTTACAATTCCTCAAAATCCTAAAAGCATTTTTCTAACACCAATAGATGAAACAGATGTGTATAAAATAATTCAGAGTTTAAAAAATACTAACTCGACTGGTTATGACGAAATAAACACCAAAGTGTTAAAAATATGTGCAGCAAGTTTAGCCTCGCCTCTATGCTACATTATAAATTTATCCCTAAGTGAAGGAGTTTTCCCAAAACGACTGAAAATGTCTATTGTCAAACCTTTATACAAGAAAGGCTTAAAGTCAGACATGAGTAATTATCGACCAATCACTTTAATTCCTATATTATCAAAAATATTCGAGAAAGTAATGTGTAATAAAATAGAGAACTTTTTGACATCGTGTGACATTCTTAAAAAAGAACAATTTGGATTTAGAAAGGGGAGATCCACTGCTTCAGCTTGTTTCTCTTTAATTAAACAAATAACCGAAAGTCTAAACCAAAAATCTAAAATAGGCTGTGTCTTTCTAGATATGACAAAAGCATTTGACTTTGTCTGCCATAAAACGCTACTCTCTAAACTTTCTCACTATGGAATCCGCGGAAAAGCCAACGATTGGGTCAAAAGCTTTCTTACCGACCGACAGCAATGCGTAGAAATAACAAGAACGTGTAAAAATGAACAAAAGAAATTCAGATCAAAATACAGACAAAACAACTTCGGAACACCTCAAGGAGGAATTTTATCCCCTGTTTTCTTTCTGGTCTACATCAACGACCTACCAGAGGCTATTAATGAAGAGTGCGTACTATTTGCCGACGACACAACTTTGATTATTAAAAGTAATGATAACAAAGACTTAGAAAATCGAATTGTGAAAGCATTGGACAAAGCAATCAAATGGCTAGAAACAAATAACTTAAAAATAAACATGACAAAAACAAATATAATACAATTTCGGGCATCCAACACAAACACAGATAGTCTAGACATTCAATTTAACAATTCCACCTTAAACACTGTTAATGAATGTGTATTTTTGGGTATAATCGTAGATAAAAATTGTAGTTGGAAACCACACCTAGATAAAATACTCAAAAAAATAGATCGCTTTGTGTATGTCCTGAAAAGAATAAGACAAACGGTTAACTTAAATACCGCAATGGTTGCTTACCATGCATATGTAGCATCTCTACTGAGATACGGTCTTATAATTTGGGGTAACTCAGTAGACGTGGAAAGAGTTTTTAAAGGACAAAAAAAATGTATCCGGGCAATGTGTGGAGCTCACTTTTTGGATAGCTGTAAACCGCTGTTCCAAAACCTTAAAATACTGCCTTTACCATGTCTTTATATATTTGAAACATGCATGTTTGTAAGAAAAAATTATAATTTATTTGAAAAAGTAGTTACAAAATAAATAGTAGAGTACGACACAAAGACAAATTGAAATTACCCCAAATAAAATTAATGTTACATAAAAGAAATATTTACTGCATGGCAATTATTGTATATAATAATTTGCCAAATAATATTCAAGATTTGCCATCGTCGTTGTTCAAAAGGGTGTTATTTAGACTGTTATTGGAGAAAAATTATTACAGTGTTAAAGAATATTTAGAAGATAAATCGCTAATAGCTTGATAAATAAAAATTGACATTATTCTACCATACCCAACAATGACATAATTATTTAATATTAATGACATGACTTTTATTAATTTAATACAATTCCAAATTTGATTACAATAATACCTATTTATATTTTGTTAATTGACTCATATTTAATAATTAATAGGTTAGCATATGAGCCTTCATTCATAAATAAATATTTGTACGCCATAGTATGGCAGGATATGCTGGAACCAAAATTGTAATATCTATTGTACCATATTCTGACAAATAAACATTATTGATTGATTGATATTGATTATAATAATTATAAAACGACAATTTAAGACCCAATTATTTGGGCACGCCACAATTATGGCGGTAAGTCCCCTCTTTGAGGAGTGGCTGGAAAAGCCACATGGCGTCCTTACCTACCGCATGACGCAGGTCCTCACCGGACATGGTAAGTTCGGGAGGTTCCTGCACCGCATTCGTGCGGAAGACACGCCCAGGTGTCGCCACTGTGTGGAACGCCCGGAGGACACGGTGGAGGTGTGCCCCACTTGGGCAGAGCAACGCCGTGTCCTCGTGGGGGCGATCGGCGGCAGTGATCTCTCGCGCCGGGCATTGGTACAGGCCATGGTCCGGAGTAGGAGGAGCAGGCAGGCGGTCGCCTCCTTCTGCGAAGCAGTAATGCTAGCAAAGGAGGCGGCCGATCGCGTGAGGCAACGGCAACGGTCCTCACGCCCCAACCGCCGCCGGGATACCGATCCCGATTTCCGGCCACCGTAGGTGCGGGCTTGCGGACGGCGAGCAATGGGTGGCTCGCCGTTCGATCGTCCGGTAACTGTCTGGACCGAGCTCAAGTTGTCGACGGCGTGTAGTGTTCCACGCGCGCCTTTAGGAGATGTCAGCGAAACCGTAGGGGCCCAGCAGGGTCAGGGTCCTGAAATCGCGAAAAAAAAATCACCTGTTCAGTACATTTATGTTTGCCTAATGTACTGACCAGCTGATATTTTTTCGTGATTTCGGCTTTGATCCCATAATAAAAATTGTTTGTTATCATATGCACAATCACGTGTTTAAGTATCATACACTGATTGCCAGGCACCCTATATAATCTTTTATTGAGCCTTTCTGTTATAATATTTTTTTTATTGTACACTGCATAAAAAAAAAACATTAATGGGTACTCCCATTAATGTTTTTTTTTTTCATGCAGTACAACTACAATCATTAATGAGATTTCCAAATGTATGAAGAAGAAGGCATAAATAAATACAAACAAAATAATTTAATAAAACCATGTTAGCTTGTTCGCAAGACATCGTGTTTTTTATTTTTTAAACAACCGGAATTTTGTTACTTCAGGATGCCACATAATTATGTGTTTTTCATTTAAACATTTATCTGTAATGTTGCCATATTTCAAAGCGATGTGATCACTAAATAACGCAATTTAACGTTAATTAAAGCTTACAAAGCCATTGCAATTAACATGCTGACCTAAAATTTACATTGAATATGTGTCGTATCATTTTCTATCAACATTTGTGGGTTTTGAAATGGAAGGCTGGATGACATGAATATGCACGTGAGTATTAACATCCTGAATAAATTGACATTTAAACAGTATCGAAGTTTTTGACTTGTTTGTGTGTTAGCTGTTGTTGAGTTGTGGGAAATGTTATTTAGTTGTATTTGAATTTGAAATAATTATATATTAACTGGAGCTCAACTTGGAGAAAAACGCAAAAAAGGACAGTCGCGTATTTTTGCATATTATTGCTTCATTATTGCAGCCGAAAGACGTCCATCGTTGAAAAAAGGCCTCCCCCAAGCATCACCACAACGAGCGATCCTGTACGTCTCGCATCCATTGAATTTCCGCGATCCTCACCTGAATTTCAATCTACCTTGTTGGAGGCCTTCCAACGCTGCATCTTTTGGTATGTGGTAGCCACTCCAGAACTTTACAGCCTCATCGACTTTTTTTTTTTGGTGGGAACATAATCCAATGACATCCCTCGCTCTTGGGCGGAGCGGGAGATAGTGTCAGACTTTTACTGACTATAAACCCACTCTTGTTACTTCGTTGCTTTTCGTACCGGAGCCGAGTCTTCCTTTCAGACTCAGACCCTTGGCTTCAGTTATTTCTTGGCTACAGTTCTATCCTGCTGGGCCAAAAAGTACAATAAATTTAAGGAGTCAGAATCATTTATACATCACTACTAGAACAAATTATTTCTAACCCTATCTTATAAAACAAAGATGGCCGCCACGATTCAAATTAGGAACACTGGCGCCAGCGCCTCAATTCCAACAACTCAACCGAGTCAGTCCTAAAGAACAGAGTAGTAATTACGTACTAATATTGCAAGTAATTAAATAAGGACATCCAGAATGAAATGCTCACACGACCGAAGAAAATTGCCGAAAATTCGGTTCTCAGTGCGTCGGTTGTCTCAATTAAAGTGATGTAAGATGCGTAATAAAAGGCAATTTGGGTGATTTATGAAATCATTCGTTATAAGCGTTCGCTTGAGGTTAATTGTAGGCTCAGATGTTGGAATCAAGGCATCTTTGCGGTCACGACTCTTGGCAAGGTGATTTGTGTGATAATAAAACTCGAATTGCCCTTTTTATTGTGACTGCAAATCAAATTGTAGCTACCTACATACTTAATTATTGTGTTTGCTAGTTATACACTGACTAGTTCATTGCACGGGTTCATTGTTACAATAAATTTGCAGTTATCATATTATTTATTTGGGCCACAAACAAAGAAAGTAGATACACACAAAAATGCAAAGGAGTTGAAGTCAGTCACCCTTCTTTAATTAAAAGTAATGACATGCTTTGCAATATGAACTAAGTAACAAAATAAAATAAAAAATATGCATATGAACCTAAGGTTTTTTTTTTTCGGTGGGAAAGTCATCTTATGACATCCCCCGCTCTTGGGCGGATCGGGAGATAGTGTCAGACTTTTACTGACTAAAAACCCACTCCTGTTCCTTCGTTGCCTTTCTTACCAGGGCCGAGTCTTCGTTTTAGTATCAGACTCTTGGCCCCAGTAGGCTTCGACCCTGCTGGGCCCCTACGATTGCTGACATCCCCTTAAGGCGCGCGTGGAACAGCACGCGCCGTCGACGACTTGGGCTCGGTCCGGACGGTTAATGGACGGTCGGACGCCGAACAACCCGTTGCTCGCCGTCCGCAAGCACGCGCCTGCGGTGGCCGGAAATCGGGATCGGAATCCCGGCGCCGGTTGGAGCGTGATGACCGTTGCCTCACGCGATCGGCCGCCTCCTTTGCTAACATTACTGCTTCCTTTCCTCGCTCCGGACCATGGCCTGTATCAAGGCTCGGCGCGAGAGAACACTGCCGCCGATCGCCCCCACGAGAACACAGCGTTGCTCTGCCCAAGCGGGGCACACCTCCACCGTGTGCTCCACCGTGTCATTCCGGGCGGTTCACACAAACTCTAGTAACTAAGATAGGTTTAAAGAATCTTTATTTCTCACAAGAACAATATTATAAACGTTCACTTATATGAGTTAAAGAATTTTAGTTTAACAGTTGTCGTCTAATAACCAAGCATGCAATACACCATAATAGTACAATTACAATAAACTTACAACATCACGTAATACAAAGATACAGTATAACAAGGTACAACAAAATCATTGAAGACAAGCATGTAGGTACAGTCAGTGGTCAAAAGTGCAGTTGCACTCTACTAATGCTAAAGTGAATAACATTTCTTTATAGAAGAGTGTCAATGTTTTATGAATTAGGTTTTAGTTTGTAGCGTAGCATTTAAAGTTTCAATACTTTAGATGCTACGCTCTAAACGACATATAGATCATTGAACGTCTACTATACAGAATTTTTTGGCACTTTAGCATTGGTAAAGTGCAACTGCTCTTTTGACCCCTGACTGTACATCTAACACAATATGGCACAGCTGACTGACTAGACGGCACTGGAGGTTGATTTTAAATATCTTATTTGCATTACTTAGACAAGACTAAATAAACATATGTAATGTTAACCCGTTAGCTGTAAGTTTACCAAACTCCGTAAAAAAATCTCCTAAAGAGTACAAACATCTTTCTAAAATTAACATATGTGAGTATATTTACATCTCATCATAATCATCATTTCAGAAAAAGGATGTCCACTGGTGGACATAAGCCGCGTCAAGTAACACGACATTGTCCAGCCCTGTGCGTCTTTAATCTAACAAATTTTACGAGGCCATCAGACCATCTCGTGGGTGCCCATCTAATGCATTGCATGCGTCTTCCGGTATGCGTTCACCACTCCAATAATGCTAGCATAGGAGGAGGCCGCACATGCACGCGCGATGCAATGGCTTCCCCGCGCCCCAGCCGCCGGGATTCCGATCCCGATTTCCGGCCACTGTAGGCGCGGGCTTGCGGACCGCGAGCAATTAGTAGCTCGTCGTCCGATCGTCCGGTAACCGTCCGATCCGAGCCTAAGTCGTTGACGGCGCGTAGTGTTCCACGGGCGCCTCAAGGAGATGTCAGCAACCGTAGGGGCCCAGCAGGGTCGAAGCCTAATAAAAGGCAACGAAGGAACAGGAGTGGGTTTTTAGTCAGTAAAAGTCGGACACTATCTCCCGCTCCGCCCAAGAGCCATTGTTAATTTTCCCACCGATAAAAAAAAGATCCTTTCGGCTCCATCGCTCGATCGACTATTATCCGTTAAAACAGAAGTAACTTTGTAGGCCTACCTTGTTCACAAGGTAGGCCTACAAAGTTACTTCTATTTCGATAATAAACAAATTTTAACTACCTTTTAACTTCACTGTTCACCTTATTATGGGCTGCGCGACAGCTCGAAAGAGTTACCGTGGCTCTGGAACGCAAAGGGTGACTTTTAGACAGTAAAAGTCTGACACTACCACATACTCTACACAGAGTGGGAAAAGTTATTTTGATGATTTCCTACATTAAAAAAAAGCCTTTTTATTTTTCATACAAAAAGGTAGAAATAGGTTTTCACTTAGTTTTTAGTACGTTTGCATGAAAGCATAAAAAATATGCTAAAACTCTGCGGCTATTCGAAATAGGATTATTTTTAGATAAAAATCATGATGGCCGTAGGAAAAGTTCAACGAGGTCATGTGTGTTCGTTAGGTTTTATGTGTATAGAATATAGTGAATTATATTGAGTGCAGCCGTAACTGTATACGTGTATGTAGGCTACATTTGCCTGATCATCTTGCCATGTATAGTATATCGTATATAGATAATTATGTATTTCGTTATTATTGATTTAAACGGACTTGTATAGCCATAGCCAAGTTACGACCGTTTCATTTCGATGCTCTTTTGTCGAGCGCCTGGAGTCGGCCACGCCTCCGATTCCTTTGTTCTGACCACGTAACTGAGCGTTGATATGACGTCAGAACTAAGGAATCGGAGGCGTGGCCTACTCAAGGTGTTCGACGCAAGAGAATCGAAACGAAACGGTCGTAAATTGGCTAGGGGGGCTGATGATAAGCTATGATGTGGTCGACAGGGGAACGCGCTTGTCTAGAAGTAACCTTTTCAGGTGATTGCTATCAGACGCACTTCTTAATTGTACCCAAAACGTTTTGTGCTAGTCATTTTTTCATGGCAAAGTTGACTTTAACGGAAATTCTTTTTTTATCTATTTTGTGACTACTTAGATAGCGTTGGAATATCTCCCACAAGGTGAACTGAAAAACTGGAGAAGTTCACTGGAGTCTGGTGATGATGTAAAGTGATCTAAATCCAGTTGCGAACGTAATTCGGTTTAAATGATGATTATACATGTAACTGGATATTTAAGAATCGTTTTGGAATTTAGAAAACTATTTGAAAATGTCACTCATAACCGTACTCATAACCATAATGAAAAGGACCAAAGTGCAAATTATTAAAATAACTACATTAAATGTCATCGTCCCTTGAGGCGTCTCTTCATTAGAGAATGCGATTCATTTTGTTTACCATTAGAATAACACATTCTAATGTTTTTGTAGTATTTAGCTGTAAATGTATCGAGTTAGCCTTCTTGGCAAGCTTTGCTTAGTTAGTCTTTTATTTATTTATTTATGCTTTATGCACACAAATGTACAGAGGCAGACTTAATGCCTTAGGCATTTTCTACTAGTCAACCAATATATACTACAATAAAATCTTGAGCTTCATTTTCCGATAGCGAGCCTGTTTCATTAATTCCACATTTTATCCAGTTGTACAGACACTTAAGATACCAAACCACACCAATTTTCCATCATCGTGCCTCGCCGTCCGACGGTCCGGTAACCGTCCGGACCGAACCCAAGTCGTCGACGGGGGGTAATTTTCCACGCGCGCCTCATGGAGATATCAGCAAATCGTAGGGGCCCAGTAGGGTCGAAGCCTACTGGGGCCATGGGTAGTGTGAAAACGAAACCCGGGGTCCTAGGACGAAGGCAACGAAGGAACAGGAGTGAGTTTTTAGTCAGTAAAAGTTTGGCACTATCTCCTGCTCCACCCAAGAGCGAGATTTGTCATTAGATGATTTTCCCACTTGAAAAAAGTAAATAAAAAAAAATCACAAGATCTACTAAGAATCAATAGATCAATAATCAAAACTGCCACTGAACTTACTCGAAAAAAAAACGCTTTAATAATTTCTTGCTCATTAAGGCCAGCCCCACACAAGATAAGATATTAAAGTAAACCATAAGTAATTAAATGATTTTGTTACTAGCAATAACAACAGACTGTTAACTGATCACAATAATAAAAACAAGGTTGGACGTAGCTAACCATAACAATTGTTCCATCGCGTACATGGTAATTGTTGTTGATAGCCCATCACCACTCTCCTACTATCACTCTCCTATTATTGTTGGTCGATTCCGTTTCCATTGCAATATTGTATTCTATGACGTGAGAGCAGTGGTGGCCGAGTGGTAACGGCCCCGACTTACGAGTTGTAGGTCGCGGGTTCAAACCCAGCCAGGCGCTACTTTGTGTAATTTATTTCATCACCACTGCTCTCAAAAACGGTGAAGGAAAACATCGTGAGGAAACCGGTATGTCCTAGAACCAAAAATTCGAAGACATGTGACATCCACCAAACCGCACTGGGCCCGCGTGGTGGATTACGGCCCATTCCGTCTCCTAGAGAGGAGGCCTGAGTACCAGCAGTGGGAACATTATAAGGCCGCCTATGCTATGCTATGCTATGCTATGATATGACGTGTGTTGCAGGAGAACCAAGTTTACAGACACAGCTCGAAGAATCACCAAAGTGGCAGTGAGCAGAGCATATTGCTCGCAGAACAGATGGTCGTTAGGCATGAAAGGTTCTGGAGTGGTGACCACGTACTGGAAGACACAGCGTTAGAAGACCTCCCACAAGGCGCACCGATTAACTGCACTGCAACAGTCGGAATCCATTTTTTTTTTTGTTTTTTTTTTTAGGTGGTTATATATTTGGTTTTTACGCTACTGGACTAATATTATTTTTTTTATATTTTTTATAAGCAACTTTTTACGGAAAACAAAATTAAAATATTTGTTCTCTTTTCAAATGTATTTTATAAATTTTTAGTATTTGAATTTTTTGAAAGAGTCTAGACTTAAATTAATCAAAGCAATGCTGATACTTATAAGCAATTATTTCACAACAGCCTAAATTAATTTTGAGCCGAATTGGAGATTTTAAGCCTCTATAAAGGGTGGAGAACCCGAAAGAAATTGCGTCATTCGAACCTCTGTGGAGAAATTAATCAGCTTACTACAATATGCTTGGCCGACTTAATTTTAATTGAAACTGGTTCAAAACACTTGAATATTAAATCAATTATTTATTACATATTTATAATTCAGTTGTCCTGCACCTTTTTATAGAGGTCAACGTTAATCGAGAAAAGCGTTTTTTTTTAAGTTTCGAACCTAATTAAGATTTGAGAATAATTATTATACAAGTATTACGAGAAACACGCTAACATTACAAAGGTGAAAGTTTTAATGTATGTGTGTTTGTATGTTGATACCTCTTCACGCTCAAGTGGCTTATGGCTGAATTGATTTCGATGAAATTTGACACACGCATTTATCCCGGGAGTAAGTTCTGTTTCGACGGGTGCAAAGTAAATAAAGTTATCTGCTATTTTGCGATTTTCTGATAGTTGCAGAAACTTAATAAACTTATTCTAAGAAATGGAAAATCGTCTTTCAAGTGTCAAAAATACAGAAATGATAGTTGTTTTTTCAACAATATTTTTAAAAATTTAATTACTAAATAACTGCTTATTATTATTCACTTATTAATACTAATTATCAGAAAATCGCAAAATTGCAGATAACTTTATTTACTTTGCACCCGTCAGTTTTTCTTTTTCTGGTTTGAAATGTTTTCTCTGCACTTGGGTGGAGCCAGAAAGCGTTTTTGAATTTTACTGACTTAAACCCACCTTTTGCCCTTTGCGTTCCTGAACCCTTTCAGTAATTCCTCGTGCTCCTAGCAGGCATAGGCCCTAGTGGGCCCTACCGTTTTGCTGACATCTCTTTCAGGTGCGCGTGAAACACTACGCGCTGTAGACGACTTGGGCTAGGTCTTTGCCAGATAATCACATCATCAACATCATAATTTTAGCCGAAAGACGTCCACCGTTGAACGTAGGGCTCCCCCAAATGTCGCCACAATGACCGGTTCTGTATGTCTCGCATCCATCGGATTTCTGCGACCCTCACCAGGTCATCGGTCCACCTTGTGGGAGGCCTTCCAACGCTGCGTCTTCCGGTACGTGGCCAGATAATATATTTTCAATTATAAAATATTATAAAGCTAAAAAAAATGTTTGTTTGGTTGATAGAGCTAAACTCAGGAACTACTAGTTCAAAATGAAAAAATCTTTTTCTAGTGTTAGTTAGCCCATTTATCAAGGAAGATTTATTTGAGAGAGAGAAGGAGAGGTTACCCAAAGTTTAGGTTCAGGTTTAGGGTCAAAAATAGGTCAAATATTACAAAACTGAGTTTCAGGCCGTCCACTAAACGTATTCTCTCGAGCTCCAGCGTAAATAAACTTTACTAGCTCTAAAACTTCCTGTCCCAGCTAAATAAGTATGTATTTCGGTAGAATTATGATTTGTCGGTCCCCATAGTACGAAGCTGAATAAATTTTATTAAATCCGGGAACTCTTTATGACCAGCGGAGTCAGCCCGTCCCATCTAAGAGATACTGTAGGATTTTTAATATAATAAATCATTGCTTACTTTAGCTCTGCTATGTTGAAGAATACTGATTATCCTCCCTCGAAATTTGCTTCAGCAAGATTATAACCGCTTGAGAATCTGACGCTGAAGCGACTTTCTTTATGTTTGTTTACGTCACTTTATGTATATAAAGTGTGCTTTGTGTAATTTGGATGAGACGAAAAATGGTAGAACTTTGGTGTTGTTTCGTTGTTTAGCAATCAGCTGTGGTGCTTTTTTATTTTTTTCTACAGTACAGGCGTCAAGTTTGCTACAATTCTCTTTTTTTATTCTATTGTGTGATTACTCTACTTCAATAATTTTCAAAATTATTTTGTTTTTTTTTTTAAGGTTCTGTACTTGAAAAGGAATAACGTAACCCTTAATTATAGGATCACTTTGTTGTCCGTCTGTCTGTCTGTCAAGACCCTTTATCACGGGAAGGCGTAAAGGTATTAAGTTAAAATTAAAACCATAAACACAGGTCTGTGGTCCTTTGAAGCTGTGAAAAAATCAAATTTCTAATTTAACCAAAACTGTTTATGTCGCAAAAACGTATTTTTCGACACTCTCAAGGGAATCATATTTCATAAGATACTTCCCGTTGACCCAGAATTCTGAAATTTTGCATAAAGCAAGATCTACAGCACAGGTATAAGAATAAATCTAAAAACAGTTGTGTTGTGTGTATGTAACAAAAAAAAAATATTGTGGTTCGAAAAAATCTTCGAGACTCTATTCGGAAACTGAACTATTTACATAGGTAAGATTGTACTGAACCCTCAGTGCGCGACTCCTACTCACACTTACTCAGTTTGTTTTGAAAGGTGGAATTACCTTTTTTGCTGAATTCTAGAATAGCTGAAAGCTGAAAAAGCCTTAACTAGTATCTACTATTTTCAGAAAAATAGTTTGTTTTGTGACTTCTACGATAATTTATTGTTTACTTAATATGATACCCTGATCCAATAAAAGGGAGTTTTGTTACAAAATGTCGCGACATCGTTCTGTGTTGTCGTGTCCAATGATTTGTGAGTAGAACGTAACGACAAGGGAGAATGGATGTACCTATATGTCGGGACGCATTAAATCTAAGTTTCTGGGCGAACAGTAGATATTTTTAGAATTTCAGATATATGATACTGTTATTTTTGACTGGCCTGTTGGTCTAGTAGTTAGTGGCTCTGACTGCTATGCTGGAGGTCGTGGGTTCGATTCCCACCCAGGACAAATGTTTGTATGATGAGCACAATCATTTGTTCTGTCTGGGTGTAATTTATTTATAATATGTATGTATTTAGAAATATTTAAGTACGTTTATCAGTTGTCTAGTACTCATAACACAAGCTCTGCTTAGCTTGGGACTAGACGGCGTTGTGTGATAGTTGTGTGAATATTATTATTATTAGTTTTGTCTTGAGAAGAACATAACTTACATAGGACGAAGTGATTTTTTCGTTTGCTAGATTAATTCTGACCAGCGCCTGTGGCTTCAACTGCGTAAAAGTATTTTTTTTTAGCTTATAATAATAATAATAATAATATGACATTTATTTCAGACAAAAGTCCATATATTGTTAGTAACACAAGAATTTTTTTAAAGCTATTGTTAGTACCTACATACAAAGACAATCACAAAGCTGCACCGCAAAGTAGCACTAGTTTATGCCAGGCCCTGGACGCGAGCACCCTCAGTGTGTAATCGCATCCAGTGCCGCCATATCGGCGAGTCCCAGCGACCGACGAACACGCTCAGAAGGCTGTTCGAGCTGGCCCGCATGCGCTCCATCACAGACGCACAACGCTTCCGCATGATGGCGTGAAAACCATCTACGCTTTTCTCCGCAAACATTGCTGAGGCGTTGCAGTAGCGCGGCAGCCCGAACAGTATCCTGAACGCGTTATTATATTGTACACGCAGAGCACTGTATGCACGCTGCGTGTACTTAGTTCACAGGCTGCAGGTGTAAAAAGATTGACAGAAGGCCCTAAACAATGTGAGTTTAACTTGTACAGTACACCTGTTACTCAGTTTTAAAGTAGCGTTTTACTGGTCAAATAACTTTTAAAATAGGTTTTAAAATTACAAATCTTTCGTCTTTATAATATTTTTAGTAGGTATAGGGTCAACTGGTTAGGCCAAGTCAAAGTCAAAAGTTAAAAGCATTTATTTCAAATAGACCATTTACAGGCACTTTGGAATAGTCAAATGTAGGTCAGTCCAAAAAAAAGTGAAGCTAAATTGCACGTTTGAAAGTGTAGATCTCTATGGAGAAGAACGTGCAAGAAACTCCATGGACACTCTTTTAAATTATATTGTGAGTTACATATAATCTTGGTTACAAATTTCTAATCATATTGCTAACTAAATCGTATGAAATAGAAACAGTTGCCTAAAAAGCACTGCTAATGAGACAGAAACTTTGCTTGTCAGTTTTGTATTTCTAGTTTTCGTAATACGTCTCCCTGTTTTTTTTTTTTATTGATATCCTCATTTAAGAAACTGCGAACAGTCATCAAAACAAAACATCATTCAGAAATTGCGTCAATAAAGATAATTTTTATCAGGATAATCCCGCTCACAAGATAATCTAAACCACTATCCGGTTTACATCATAATAACATTCTAACTATTGTCCGCCACACGGTGTCACCCACTGCCATCAGGCGCCTGATCTAACCGCATAGCAATTTATTCTGAATTCACATCACTACGTATTTTTGCTGCATTCTTTTCAAATTATCATCTAAATTAAATTAACAGTTAGATGATTTTGGTCTACCATGCTCGGAAAACGCATCAATAAACATCATCATCATTAACTCTATAATACAAGATAATCTAAACTATCTCCACCACACACCGCCATCAGGCGCCTGATCTAACCGCATAGCAATTTGCTCCGAATTCGCATTTCTACGTATTTTTGCTGCATTATATTTAAATTACCAGCTCTCTGGTTTCATGGCGATTTTATTTCGTAGCGTTGGTGCGGGGAATGAGAGAAACAAGGCAGCGGATGAAAATTTGGATATAGCACGCTTTGTACAGACGACTTTTTATTCAGATAACGTTGCGTCCCTTGATTGTTCTAGATTTTTCTTTTATTGTTCGCGTTATATTCGATGGTTATTCAACAGGTTGAAGCAAATAGTTAGCATTTATTGTAATGTAAAGTGCTGCTACCGTTTTATTTACAGTAAATAGGTAGGTATTGTTTGTGGTATTTAGGCACTATTAGGTGGTAGGATATTATGTACTTTATGGGTGTTTTTTTTAGATGGGAAAATCATCTAATGACAAATCTCGCTCTTGGGTGGAGCAGGAGATAGTGTCAGACTTTTACTGACTAAAAACACACTCCTATTCCTTCGTTGCCTTCGTCCCAGGGCTCCGGGTTTCGTTTTCACACTACTCATGGCCCCAGTAGGCTTCGACCCTGCTAGGCCCCTACGATTGGCTGACATCTCCCTGAGGCGTGCGTGTAACAATACGCGCCGTAGAGCACTTGGGCTCGGTCCGGACGGTTACCGGATGGTCGCACGGTGGGCTACCCATTGCTCGCCGGTGCAAGCCCGACGGTGGCCGGAAATCGGGATCGGAATCCCGGCAGCGTTTGGGTTTTTGAGTGATTAATCAGTAAGTCTTACACGCCCCTCGCTCCACCCTAGACCGGAAGAAGTCATACGATGATTTCCAACCTCAAAAAAAAAAATTGTGACATGTTTCGATATTAATGTTCTTAAAAGTAAGCGAAGATTGATGATAGCCAATTTCCCCTGTGATGTTTGTATAAATAATTATTGAATTACGTAGTCTTTTCTTAACATTTACACTTCATTTCAATGCTTTATTAAACTTTAGTACCTAAGTGTTTTTAACTAAAAAAAAAAGAAGTAAAAGGAAGTTAGTGATAGCATGACGAGAGACAGGGCAGAATGGCTAGAAAAACGTGTTGCGCCGACCCCAAATAAAACGGGACAACGGCAGGAAGATAATGATGACCTAATTTTTTTTAACTACCTGTGAATAAATGCTTTTAATACTCATAGCATTAAAACATTCAGTAAAATACTCCACCTGCGCCTACGTTACACAAGACAGCAGGCTTAGGTATATTCTAAAGTTCCTTTTTAGCATAAATGAAATGGCGAAATAATTTAGCAGTAATTTTATGGCAATGATATGTTTTGAGAAGACCAATCACATTAATATTATAAAAGCGAGAGTTTGTAAGTATGTTTATTTGTTACTTCTACACGTTGAATCTGTTGAAAAGATTTGGATGAAATATAACACATGAGTAGAAAATGTCCTGGAATAGCACATAGGATTCTTTTATCACAGGAGTATGTTCCCTTGAGATAATTTTTTACTTTCAAGCAAGCGAAGCCGCTGGCAGAAGGCCTAATACATCGGTAGGTAGCATGGGAGATCCTAGCATAAATATATGTTTATCGCTAGAGCAAAAATAAGGAAACTCAATAAATAGTAACCATCACCCTTCCCTTCCCCCCTTCATAGTCAACGTCATCTTCATAATTTTTAGATAAAATTCGTCCACTGCTGGGTCTCCTCAAGTGTGATCATAACAATCGGTCTCAGCCCCCCTAGCCAAGTTTCAACCGTTTCTGCCTCGAGTAGGCCACGCCTCCGATTCCTTTATTCTGACGTCATCTCTACGCTCAGTCACGTGGTCAGAACAAAGGAATAGGAGGCGTGGCCGACTCCAGGCGATCAACGAAAAGATGAATCGAAACGAAACGGTTGTAACTTGGCTAGGGGGGCAGGACCAGTTTGCGTTTCGCATCCATCGGATCCCTGTGACCCTCACCAGGTCGCCTATCCACCTACTGGGAGACCTTCCAACACTGCGTCTACCGGTACGCGGTCGCCACTCCTAATCCCTTCGGCCTCATCTACCATTTGGTCTGCGATCAATGTTGGCTGCCCACTGCAGCTCAAGTTTGGTCATTCTTCGGGCAATATCGGTAACTTTGGTTCTCTTGCGAGTATATTCTTTCCTGATTCTTACAGTAATCAATAAAATGTGGTTGAATTAAAAAAGAAACGCCATTGCTTACATCTTATAAAATCCTTTAATCCTATGATCATACTGAGAATGAAGAATCGCCTCTCATAATATTATTTATCTACACTATCACAACTTAAGAGGATAATAATTGGCTATATCGAGCTAATGCGGTGCTAAAACAATCTTCATTTTAATTTAACTAGCAACGCAATATCACACGGATGCAATCTAGCGATACATTAAAACCTCGATATTTGTGTGAATCAGGAATGAGGATATCCGCTGGAGAACCAAGGTTACCGACATAGCACGAAGAATTGCCAAACTTAAGTAGCAATGGGCAGGGCAAATTGCTCGCAGAATGGATGGCCGTTGGGGCCAAAAGGTTCTGGAATGGCGACTACGTACCGAAAGACGTAGCGTTGGAAGGCTTCATACAAGGTGGACCGATGCCTGGTAAGGGTTGCGGGAATCCGATGGATGCGAGACGCACAGGACCGTTCATTGTCGCGACACTTGGGGGAGGCCTATGTCCAACAGTGGACGTCTTTCTGCTGATGATTTGTGTACCGTAGGTATTCGAGAAAAAGTGAGTAAACTTCTAAACTAATCGGTGTTCCTAATTTTGTTTCTATATTATTTATTGGTCTTTTTCATTAGTTCCACTTCATCAAATGTTTCTTTTTGGCTGTACCTACTTGAGTTCTCGAAGAAATTACTAAAATTACTATATAATTGCCTATAATATTTCGAGGAATTCCGTCAATAACCAGATAAAATAATAATATTGATCCCATTATTTCAAAGTTCAGTTCTGAAATGAATCCAGGAGGAATAATTCCTCACATCAGCATTCGCATATACAATTAGGTAAAAAACGTTGCAAATCGGTCCATATACGACGAAGTTCTGAGATTAAAAACATAAAAAATAAAACACCGAATTGAGATACTCGTAAATGGTAGAAAAACCTTGCGGAATTACAAGCAAACATACAGACATGAAATGTTTTATATTTTACCTTTGTATAGAATTCAATGTTATGTTATGCAAGTAAATCTATTTTCTTGATAAGCTGTTTCCCTGCCATGGACAGGAGAATCTGACACGAACGACCCTCCCGTAACAGCTCTAAAAGGTTTCTAGTTCAGAAGTTTGAATAATATACCTAGCTGATGATTGTTTAGAAATAATCTAGGCGGTTAGATAGAGATACTACCAATATACGATTGTAGAGAATCAGATTCCTCACTAGGAATAACTTCTATATCGTCAGTGCGTTCACAAACATGTAAACTCCCAAGTAAGGACACCCAGACCCGGAATAACTATCTGTAGGCTACATATACAAATAATTGCTCCGTGTGAGAATCAAACCCATAACACCCAGCAGTCAATTGAAAATCAACCAACCCACTTGCGTAAACCAGGGTTATTTTTAATTCCTATTTAGTTGTTAACTAGAACCCAATATGTATAAAATATTGTTTTTTTTTTATTAATTTACTTCAGATTATTGTTTTATTAGTGGCGTATAAAGCGTTTGAAATTCAAAACAAAATCAAACTTGAATTATTGTGTGCTTAGTACTACTGACCTATATCTAAATTGTTAGTTTTGTACCATTTAATGTTAGTAAAATCTTTTACAGTGATATTTACGATAAAAAAAGTTTTTATATTTTTTATTGTACACCGCATAAAAAACACATTATACACAGTTATTAAAACAGGTGTACAACGGGCGGTCATATCGCACAGGACTATCTCTTAAAGTTAACCTTTTAGATGGACTAAACGAAAGGAGACAGATTTAGCACTCTGTGCACAGACACCAAAAATAATACTAATAGGACATAATAATACAAAATACATACATACAATACCAAATAAAATTGGGTCAGAAGAAGGAAAATCTGAGTGATAGATCCTCCTTCACCATTTTTAGGGTTCCGTACCTCAAAAGGAAAAACGGAACCCTTATAGGATCACTTTGTTGTCCGTCCGTCTGTCTGTCTGTCAAGACCCTTTATCTCGAGAACGCGTCAAGGTATCGAGTTGAAATAAAAACCATATACTCAAGTCTGCGTTCCCCCGAAGCTATGACAAAATCAAACTACGGCCGTTTATGTTGCAAAAAAACGTACCTATATTTCGACACTCTCAAGGGAATCAAAATTTATAGGGTATTTCCCGTTGTCCTATAATCCTGAAATTTGGCATGAAGCAAAGTCGCATAGCAAAAATATAAGGAAAAATCTGAAAACTGTAAATTTGTAGTAAAATAAGTAATAAAAAATGTTGATACTCGATTCGGAAAATTTTTTTAATATTGCAAACGTTGAGCACGCCTCACTTCTGTAGGTAAAGCATATAGTTGGTTGATATGCTAAGTTATCAAGTAACAAAATAAAATTGGCAGTCTACTGAGTAGTTAGGTATAACGGTAATTCTATTCTAATAGACTTCGGTTTCCGCACTTAGTCCATGATTGTCCATTGTATGTGGGTCATGGTGGCCATCATTCGGCACGTATAACGGTAATAACGAACTATAATTCAGTTTTAAGTACCAACCATAAATATTTCTAGACACATTGTAGTCTATTTACCAAAAAAAAATATCGTTCACAATATATCTAAAAAAAATGCCACGTAGTAACGAAAGGACAAACTATAATGGCCATACATTTTCTCCCCCAACACTCATACAGAAAACATACATTATGTATGAAACAATAAATCTATATAAAGTGCCTGTTAACTTAAATAAGGCAACTTGTAACACCTCACGGTTTTGGTACGAGGCGATTCGTTAGTATATATATACATACATATAATATCTATATCAGGAGAACGCATCGATCTTTGCAATTTATTCCTTATCTACATCTATAGCAACCTGCCCCTATTTCGCTTGGTATTTAGCACTAAATAAGAAAAATAGGTTTGTTTTTCATTTAAAGTTATATGAATGAATTAGGTACGTATATTATAAGGAAAAAATCATTAACGATATGATAGAAACTGCATCCAAATACTTTGCATGGTTTAAAAGAATAACGCAGTAATTCATACAGACAAAAAAACAACTGTTCTTTATTTTTATTAGCATAAGCATAAGCGGCCTTTTAATGTTCCCACTGCTGGGACTCAGGCCTCCTCTCTGGGAGAGGGAATGGGCTGTAATCCACCAAGTGGGCTCAGGGCGGGTTGGTGAATGTAACATTTTTTCGATTTTTTGGTTCTAGGACATGCCGGTTTCCTCATGATGTTTTCCTTCACCGTTTTGAGAGCAGTGGCGATGAAATCAATTACACAAAGTAATGCACCTGGCTGGGTTTGAACCCGCGACCTACAACTCGTAAGTCAGGGCCGTTACCACTCGGCTACCACTGCCCTCAATTATTGCGCTTATTTTTATTATTTTTTGATAAATTAAAAAACCAGACCGCAAAAAAACTCACTTTAAGCAGTCTGAAGCAGTTGGTGGTTTAATTAAATTTAGTTATTTAGTTTTTTTTTAATTTACTTCATTTAATAAGAGAGAGTTCTTTATTCTGATACCCTACATGGTTATGTCTCGAAAAAAGATAAATTTGACGAACAAATTCCGCTATTTTGTTTGTTTTTTTAAAACTCCGTTGTTTTTTTTTTAAAGTGTTGTTCCTAATGCACCTTTGAACAGCAGCGCTTAATGAGAATCGTATCTCTCCGCTATGGTCTTGAGGTTAGAGTTGGTACTGTCCTATAATCTGCAGAGTATAAGTTGCATTTTTTTTGACGATGGCGTGACTTTACATCCAAGCCATCGACGTATGCTTTTACAAACATGTCTACCTGATGCACTGCAGAAACGGGGCAGCTCCATATATCATCATGAATCCGTTATTATGCTGGAGTATATTGAGCTAACTACGGTTAGACCCGTAGTGCGCCGGTAGTCCTCTAAGTAGGTATAGTTGGTCCACATGCTGCACACGTGTAAACAATAACGTTAATGTTAAATGGGCATTTATAAATTACAAAGGTTCGGTAGATACACACTTATCTACTTAAGTTGAATGGTTAAAAGTTTCATGTTGCAGGAAGGAAAAAATGCTTACACGTGTAGACTGTTTACGTATTTTCCTTGTTATACGTTAATATTATATATGTAATATCAGTAATTATCTCTAAAAATGAGTTTGAAGGTACGTACTTTTCTCTAAACATTTCACAAATAAAATTTGTATGGGTATTTTATTGCACAACTCAACGGAACACAGGACAAACTTTTATATAAATAAGACAAACTATTTAAAAAAAAAATGATTATAATAGCATACAGCAGATAGCAAATTAAATTTAAAAAGAAACTATGTGAACACTGAAAGTTAGCGTACCATTCCGCGCGTGGCTCAAGGAGATGTCAGCAAACCGTAAGGCAGTGTCAAAGTCTGCTGGGGCCAAGGGTCTGCTTCTGAAAGGAAGAGTCGGCCCTGGTACGAAAGGCAACGAAGGAACAGGAGCGGGTTTTTAGTCAGTAAAAGTCTGACACTATCTCCCGCTCCGCTCAAGATCGGGGGATGTCATAAGATGATTTTCCCACCAAAAAAAACCCATAAATTTTAAGGAACCCCTCCCTTCCCCCCTCATTTGTAAATAAAAATTAGAGAAATGTTTGTCAGTCTATAATAGCCTGAAAACTTGACAACATTTGGCATTAAAGAAGGATTTGGCTCTGTCTTAGCTCCAAATTCTCAATTCAGCAACGGCCTTACACAGTTCTTTTCGAGTTTTTAATTTGTTAAATCCCAAGCAAAACTGATGCGGCTATTCAGAACATGGTTCCGTAGATGTGCGCAAACGGACAGGTATTAGGATTCCCTCGTTATTTATGTCGTGATTTAAACCAAGGGGATCCCGTAATTGATCCTCCCAAAAGTCTATTTTCTTTTAATTAAAACATTTGTGAATCGTAAAACGGTATAACCGTAGCAATTCTTTCCGCAGACGAGGTACTTTTATAAAAAATATGGAATCCTAGAATGTGGTCATAAACATTTTAAAGTGGAGGTAAAAAAGTTAGTGGTTATTCTCGTGGATAACGAGGTCGTGGAGGTATATGAGGCGAATTTAAATTGTTGTCATATTCTCTATATTATAAAAATGTAATCTACGTATTTTTCTTTCGTATTGTACAATACAAAAAAGTTTACTCTTGTCTGATTTTGAGTTAGTTGATTGTATACTCTTCAGTTGTTATTTTTGTCTATATAGGTTTCTCTGTACAAACTTTGGACCCCCGCTTCATCTCCTTAGGGAGTAAATTTTGGAAAATCCTTTCTTAGTGCTCGCCTACGTCATAAAAGGAAACCTTGTGCAAAATTTCACGCTCCTAATCCCAGTAGTTTCGGCTGTGCGTTGATATGTCAGTCAGTCAGTTTCTCCTTTTATATATATAGATAAAAATCAGTTTCTGTTTGGTACTCTAGCTAAAACTCAAATAGAGAAATACATAGAGCTGGCAAATTTTGTTTTTAAATTTGCTCGCTCCAATACCTATAGGAGTGGTAGAACGGTAAAAAAATTATAATAAAATATTGGGAAAATTCAAAATTTTGTGTAGGAATTGCCTTGTGTGAATTACTAATTTTAACTCGGGTGATGACGCGGGGGGCAGCTAGTATAGTATAAAACCAAAATTATTTTCCCTATCAGACTGTTTCTACGCTAATTCTTTCTAAGCCACGCCACAGATTTTGATACAGTTTTTACAAATAAAACTACCTACTCTTTCTCATTGTTTTAAACAAGAAAGATTTGTGTATATAATTGCACTTAAGTGAAGCCGGAGTGGGTCACTAGCTTCGTATATGTCGGTGTTGAGTGATAAAAACACCTAGAAAGGCGCACGTGTGCAACGTGACATCATCGTACCACTCTATGAGTCAGGCGAGGTGGGGGCGAGCTATTATAAGGCGGCGCACTAGTCGGCTGCCGCACACTTGGACCGAAGCAGTCACAGCGCCAACACCTCGAAATTGTGATACAGATCACACCTGAATCATAATTGTAATTTATTGTTAAATTTAATTTATTTATTTAATGAAGTAATTAGTTAATTTAGCCAGTTAATTATTTGAACGTGATTTTTATATAATAAATCAGTTATCAACTTTATATTGAAGTTTTCGTTACAATATGTCTGAAAATCAGTCAAGAAGGGACCCTGATGACCTCATGGGTTACCGCCCGCCTTCACCAATTCTACAGCAAGTTTCGGTCCCATCCGAAATCAGAAGTGGGATGGACCTCGGGGCTTCTTCAGCTCCATCTGCTCGCACAGAAGAAGGTACCAATACCTTTGGCACCAATCAAGCCTTGTCGGCATTGGCCGGTATCATTGAAAATTTAACACGACAGCAGCAAGCAAGTATGCAGGCTAATCGTGAGTTTTTAGCTGGACTGTTAACTCAAACTGCAGCACCAGCAAAACGTCCAAGACTCAGTGAAATTTATATCGCATCTTTTGACCCTGATGGTGATGTACCAATACGGGATTGGTGCGAGCACGTAGACAGGGCAAAGAATCACTGGCAAATGACCGATTATGAAGTATGTACAAAAATAGCTGGCTTACTGCAGGGTCGTGCTAAAACTCTTGGAGATACATGGTTAGTGAAGTCGCCAGTATGGTCAGACATGCGAGAAGCGTTAATACAAACTTTTGAACCAGAAGCACGATACTCAAACGATATAGTGAAGTTGCGAAGTTTTAAATTTGATATGGCACATCCTGCTGAATCCATTACCAGAGCTTGGAATATCTGGAAACGTGTCATAAATGGTGACAAGGACAAGGATGCTGTAGAAGCCGTAATTGGCTGCGTAGACAATGAGTTCCTTCGATTACGTCTGTTGTCCAGTAAATGTTCCTCAGTTCCTGAATTAATTTCGGTGGCATCTACAATTAAACAGCGAGAACCTCGACAGGGCGAACCACCTGCGAAACGACCAAGATTGAGAAACAATAGAGATGATACTATGCTTTGTTTTAAATGTGGGAAACCTGGACATATACAAGCAAATTGTGACAAAGGCAATAAGAAGACACGTTCGGGTGGACTTAAGCCGTTGTTGAATACAACTAATTCCAACGAGTCCTTGAACCGCACAGAACGCCCAAAGCCCAAGTGTAATTACTGTGACAAAATTGGTCATATTGAGTCGAACTGCTTCAAGAAAATGGCAGATGAAGCTGAGAAGGTTAATTTGGCCAGAGAACAAGAAGAAATATTAACACCGATGGCTGTTAATATTAATAGTCACAAATTTACGGCATTCTATGATAGTGGTGCAGCACGTTCCTTAGTAAGACGTTCCACAAGTCAAAGTATTCCTGGAAAACGTGAAGATTGTGCGTTAATGCTAAAAGGCATTGGTAGTGAAAGTATCCCAATCCTGTCCTGCCAAAAAGTCAACGTAACATGTGACATAAATGGCATTTTTGTGGAAGTTGCCTTTTACATTGTGGAAGACCACGAAACGCCCTGTGGTCTTTTGATAGGAGCCGAAATAGTGAAGGGTGCAGGTTTGAGTGTACTTATTACCGAGAAGGGCGCTACCGTGATGAGGCAGTCAACCATTTTAAATGTCGATACATCTATCGACCCCTTCATCGATTTGGACACTGATTTGACTAATGCAGATGAAATATGCGAATTGAAAAAGGTATTACTTAAATATAATGAGACATTTGCTACTGGCATTCCAAAAAAACATGTGACTACGGGAAGTTTGGAAATCCAGTTAAAAGATCCTACTAAAATAGTATCTAGAAGACCCTATCGAATGGCTCCAACTGAACGACAAAAATTAAAGGACATCATTAATGAGTTAATGGTTAACGGAATCGTTAGAGAAAGTACATCGGAATTTGCCAGCCCTGTGATACTCGTTAAGAAATAGAATGGGGACGATCGAATGTGCACCGACTATCGAGAGTTGAACAAAAACACTGTGTCCATTAAGTTTCCACTTCCAATCATTTCCGATCAGATTGACCGATTATCAGACGCCACCTATTTCATCAGTTTAGATATGACGCAGGGTTTTTACCAAATTCCAATTAAAGAAGAATCTGTGCCGAAAACTGCCTTTATTACACCTGATGGCCTGTACGAATACATGAGAATGCCATTTGGGCTCATGAACGCACCAGCTGTGTTTCAACGCGCAATAACAACTGCATTACGACCCCTATTAGATAATATCCTGGTGTATATGGATGATGTGTTGATAAAGTGTAAAACATTCACTGAAGGATTACAGATCTTGGACAAGGTTTTGGCAGCGTTAACCGAGGCCGGATTTACAGTAAATGGAAAGAAATGCTCTTTCTTCAAGATATCAATCGAGTATCTTGGAAATCTGATCACAAAAGGTACTGTTCGACCAAGCCCAAGGAAGGTTGAGGCTTTAGAAAAGTCTGCTGTACCCACAAACGTAAAACAGGTACGTCAATTTTGTGGCTTGGCTGGATACTTCAGACGTTTTATACCATCCTTCTCTGAACGTTTAATACCACTTTACAACTTAACAAAGAAGGACGCCAAATTTCAATGGACCGCAGAATGTGAAAGCGTCAGACTTGATATTATTCGTCGATTGACTTCAACACCAGTTCTAACTATTTTTCAAGAAGGACTTCCTATCGAACTCCACACAGACGCTAGTAGCTCTGGGTTGGGTGCCGTCCTCATTCAAATACAAGAAGGCCGGCAGCATGTGATTGCTTACATGAGTATGAGAACTACTGAACTTGAAAATCACTACCACTCATACGAGCTGGAAACGCTTGCCGTGGTAAGGGCGATAAAACACTTTAGACAATATCTTTACGGCAGATCTTTTATAATCGTAACCGACTGCAACGCCATAAAATCGTCATCAAGCAAACATGAACTCTTACCAAGGATCCATAGATGGTGGTCCTTTCTCCAAAATTATGACTTTAAGATAGAATATCGTCAAGGAAACCGAATGAAACATGCAGATTTCTTCAGCCGAAATCCTATAGCGTGCATTAACTTGGCGCAAAATGTTGACACATGGTTAAAAATTGAGCAAAGACGTGACGCAGAATTAGCCCAAATTATAAAGAAGTTGGAACAAAATGAAGAAATGAGTGAGTACCACATGAACAACCTTGTTTTGGAACACTGTCATGACGATAAAGAGCCTGGATGTAAAAAGTGGAAAAAAGTGGTTCCAAAATCATACCAATGGAGCATTATAAATGCCTATCATACTGCGCTAAAACATTTTGGATGGGAGAAGACTCTTAGTAAGATTCGAGAAAATTACATGTTTCCCGAAATGTCTACCACTGTAAGAAGATTCGTAGAAAATTGCGTTATATGCAAAACTAGTAAAGGTCCTTCCGGAGCCAAACAAGTTGAAATGTACCCCATAGAGAAAAAAACCGTTCCCTTCAATACCATCCACATAGATATGACTGGTCATCTTACCAGAAGGAACAACAAGCATGAATATGTTGTCGTTATTATTGACGCTTATACTAAGTTTGTGACCTTAACTTATGCAACTAATAAGACAGCCAACTCAATGTTGCAAGCACTGAAACGTGTTGTATTTCTATTTGGAGCTCCAAGACAAATCATAAGTGACCAGGATACCGCTTTTAAAGCCGAATTTGAAGAATTTTGTAAATGTTACAATATCCACCAGCACTTCATAGCTCCAGGGGTTAGCCGAGCTAACGGACAGGTAGAGCGGATGATGGCAGTTATTAAAAATGGATTAACAATCATTCGTAATTATGAAACTCAAGACTGGAAGAGAGGATTGGAAGCTCTTCAATTAGCAATCAATTGTACTAAAAACAAAACTACAAATGTTAGTCCGATTAAAGCTCTGACCGGCAGACAATGTGCCGTACCACCGGAATTAGTATCTTTGATTGACGAGGAAGAAGGAACTGTAAGTCGAAATCAACTCGACAGTTACATACAAAAGAAAATTGATACACGAGGAAAAGAAGACAAAGCAAGATTTGATCAAGGTAAAGCCAAAGTAAAAAGGTTTCAAAAGGACGACATAGTTCTATTCAAGACTAACCCTAGGTCTCAAATCGGACTTGACCTAAAATACCCGGATGCTTATGTTATTTGGAAAATATTGCCAAACGATCGTTACCAAGTTAAGAAAATAACAGGACGCGGACGGCCAAAGAAAGTAGCTCATGATCAACTACGGCTTGCACCTAAGCCAAATGAAAGTATCAATCAGGACTCCATGTCGGCGCAAGATGAACTAACTGCAATACCAGTCAATCAAGAACCGGCTGAGCTCTCCTAACGATTTGACTTAACTACAGGAGGAAAGAATACAGTAGTAAAGGTAATAGTCTTCATTACTCTAGAACTGTACAACAAGTATTGCATGACCTGTTTATAATATAAGTTGAGGACAGGGGCCTCCTTATTTTTGCGATATGTATTGAACGTAAGTTGAGGACAGGGGCCTCCTTACTTTGTAATATGTGTCAAACGTAAGTTGAGGACAGGGGCCTCCTTACTTTGTAATTTGTGTCAAACGTAAGTTGAGGACAGATGCCTCCTTACTTTGCCATATGTATCGAATGTAAGTTGAGGACAGGGGCCTCCTTACTTTGCGATATGTAGCGTAAGTTGAGGACAGGGGCCTCCTTACTTTTGCAATATGTAGCGTAAGTTGAGGACAGGGGCCTCCTTACTTTTATAATATGTAACATGAGTTGAGGACAAGGGTCTCCTTACTCTAGTAAAAAAAAAAAGAAAAAGAAAAAAAAAACATGTTTGGACAAGAGTTTAACGTTGGTTTAGGCAACTCACGCACTAGTTGAACCTTAATATACTGCGCATTTTTCTCTTTTTAAGGTCGAGGGCGACCTTTATGCAGAATGGCCGTGTCGGCGTTGAGTGATAAAAACACCTAGAAAGGCGCACGTGTGCAACGTGACATCATCGTACCACTCTATGAGTCAGGCGAGGTGGGGGCGAGCTATTATAAGGCGGCGCACTAGTCGGCTGCCGCACACGCCGCCTAGTGCCGCCTTACAAACCAACAACGAGGGGAGACGGCTCTTCGACGATGCGGAGGCCCATGGATACACAGTGTCCGGCCCTGAGACGCCAACTCACTACCCGGATAATCCGCTGCACATGCCCGACGTGCTGGACATTGTGGTCCATACAGGGCTGCACTGCCAGATCACGCAGCAGGTCATCGATGACGAGTTACAGTCCGACCACCATCCTGTACTCGTCGTCCTATCGGGGATGCCGACCCGACTGAAGCCACCTGCGCCACGTCGATCAACGGACTGGACGCTCTACGCTGAAAAGCTTGCGACCACTACACCAACTCGGCCCATCGATACCGCCGCGGACGTCGACGCTCTAGCAAACGACGTCACTGCTTGCGTACAACGCGCCTTAGAGGAGGCGACGGTAGAGTCGCAGCCGCAGGGGAGAGGGCTACAGCCGCCCCTACCGCCTAGAATCCAACGCCTGGTCGCCCAGAAGAGGCGCCTGCGCAAGCAGTGGCAGCAACTGCGCTGCCCCACCCTCAAGCTGCAGCTAAACCGACTAGCGGAGAAGGTAAAGGCCGAGTTGGAGGCTCTGGCCGCCGAGAGCTGGGAGGAACAAATTGACGCCGCAGCATGTGACTGGCAGGCGACACACAGACTGTGCCGCCAGCTCACGAATACCCCAGCTCCGGTGCGCCCCCTACAAGCAGCCGACGGGGCCCTCAGGTACGTAGCTGAGGACCGGTCGGAAATCTTTGCTGAGCACCTGGGGCGTCAGTTTAGCCCGAACCCGACTACTGAGCACGATCACGTCGCAGCAGTCGAGCAACACCTTAGGGACTACTTCGCGTCGCCGATAGCTTCCGATGAAGACCCCATATTTTTCTCGCCTGGCGCAGTTAGACGCGCCATCCTGCGCACGAAGCCTCGCAAGGCCCCCGGTGCTGACGGTATCACCAATACAGCGCTGCGCCACCTGCCGTACCGCACTGTTGCGGCCCTGGCGCGCCTGTTTACGGAGATACTGCGCACGGGGGTCTTCCCCACATCCTGGAAGGAAGGGCGCGTCATAATGCTGCCCAAGGCGGGGAAAAACCCGCTGAAGCCGGAGAGCTATCGGCCAATCACATTGCTGCCTTCAATCTCTAAGGTGTTCGAACAACTCCTGCTGCGACACCTCACCCCGCACATCCCTCCGCGACCGGAACAATTCGGGTTTCGGGCGGAGCACAGCACGACGCTCCAGTTGTCGAGGTTACTGCACCTCCTGTCATCAGCGATGAACAAGAAGGAGTACGGAGTGGCAGTATTCCTCGACATGGAAAAAGCTTTCGACCGTGTGTGGCACGAGGGGCTTGTTTACAAACTCGCCACCTCGCCCACGCCCCGTAGAGTCGTGAAAGTGGTCCAAGCTTTCCTGTCCAACAGGTGTTTCAGAGTGGTGGTCGACGGGGCGCTCTCCGCCCCCCGGCCCATCCGTGCGGGCGTACCGCAGGGTAGCTGCGTTTCGCCTGCGTGTTACTCGCGTTACACCGACGACATCCCGACCACAGAGGACGCCACGCTCGCGCTGTATGCCGACGACGCCGCGTACATTACCACCTCCATGAACGCGAAGTACGCGGCGGTGAAGATGCAGCGCGCGCTCGACTTGATTCCGGAGTGGCTCGCCAAATGGCGACTGTCGGTCAACGTGGGTAAGACGCAGGCCTTAATCACGGGATCATCGCCCCTCCCACCACGTCTGAAACTCAGCGGAGCCGAAGTCGATTGGACGCCCCGGGCCAAGTACCTGGGAGTGACCATCGACCGACGGCTCACCATGGGACCGCACGCTAGCAATGTCGTCGCGCAGGGTAGAGTCGTCCGCCACCGACTCAAGCCAGTGCTCTCGTCCCGCCTCCCGGCGCGCGTCAAACTGGGCATATACAAAGCGTATATTCGCCCAGTGTTGACGTACGCCGCCCCAGCTTGGTTCGCCCTCACTAGTGAGTCGAGCCGAGACAGACTCCGCGCGCAACAACATCTTGCGTTGCGTAGAGTCGTCGACGCTCCTCGCTATGTGAGGAACGACATCATCGAACGCGACCTCGGAATTGAGAGCCTGGATGAGTTTGTGCGACGCCTCGCGAAGGGGATGTTCGCGCGTGCCGACACCTCAGCTTGGCCCCACGTCAAGCACCTGGCGCCATGGCATGCGCGCCCCCCTGACGCGAGACGACTCCCCCGCGACCTGATTGCGGGCAGCGAGTCCCCCCCCCCACCCCCGGATTGACGCCTGAATAGGCCGCTCCAGTCTACACGCGGCCTATCCAAACAATAAGACTCTACATTCCTACTCGCACCCCGACAAACGTCGTGTGCTAAGTTAATATAGGCACGACGCGAGTCGACCACACACTCGCCACTATACACGCGCTGGACTCACGCACCGAATGAATAGCGCAAGCTAGCTATTCGGTGCACGTGCACTGAGCGATGTAACACAGTACAATGCCGCTCACACACACACATAAATCGTCCCTGCGGTCTGAACCGTAACCGGCTCGCTCTGGAAGCGGGTTAGACGGGGGTCACACTTCCTACTGTAGGTTCGTAACAAGCCGGCATACTCGTCGCAGGTCGTCTCCCGCCGGGCTTCCCCTAGGGGTCTCACCTGGCGGGGATTGACCGCCGGTATGTCGTGAAGAGTCGGCGCTGTGTGCAGCAGCGTCGTGACGCGCCTACAGTATACACATACAAACACATACACATAGAGCACACAGCTCTACAACCGCCGAGCCTAGTTAGGCACCAGAAGGACGGGTCCGTTGTCACGGGCCCCGGCTGGACTCTGCGGTCAGAGGGCGAAGCCCTGACACCGCCTGCCACGCCCCCCGACGGGGACGTAGCGAAAGCCACAGCGCTGCCGCACACTTGGACCGAAGCAGTCACAGCGCCAACACCTCGAAATTGTGATACAGATCACACCTGAATCATAATTGTAATTTATTGTTAAAGTTAATTCATTTATTTAATGAAGTAATTAGTTAATTTAGCCAGTTAATTATTTGAACGTGATTTTTATATAATAAATCAGTTATCAACTTTATATTGAAGTTTTCGTTACAATATGTCTGAAAATCAGTCAAGAAGGGACCCTGATGACCTCGTGGGTTACCGCCCGCCTTCACCAATTCTACAGCAAGTTTCGGTCCCATCCGAAATATACGAATTGTAGTCAAAGGTTTTTAATGGTATAGGTAGTTATTTTTGTTATGTTTAGCAATTTAGGAAATATATTATCGATGAATTTCAAATAAAAAAATAAAAAAAAAACTGGGCAAGTGCGAGTCGGACTCGCGCACTGAGGGATTCATACAAACTTACCTATAGTTTAAATAGTTCTATTCCCGAATCGAGTTTCAAAGATTTTTCCGAATCGAAAAAAAGTATATTTTTTGATGACGGAACTACACAGTTTTCAGATTTATTTGACTAGCGACCGGCCCCGGCCTCGCACGGGTGCAATGCTGATACTAAATATACTACAGAATCTCTTTATATACTACGTTCACAGCTTTTTTGTCATTAGACAACACAAACATGTTTTCTTTAGAGGTTACTCTTGAAAGAGCGACGTATAATTAGCCATGTGAAAAACACTGAGAAAGTGTTGAAAGTGCTGCCCTGTGATTTATTAATAATCATTTCAAAAGATATGCCTCCCGGCCGGTACCACCGCAACCGCTATGTCCTTGCATTTTAAATCTGTAATATGTTCTAATATATTCATTTAAATTACATGCAGTAAAAGGCCATATTGATCTATATCAAATGCACAAGTTATTTAAGGTACTTAATTGGATAAGGATTTATGCTGTATTGCTTAAAATCGCTTCGTAAATAAGTCATTATTTCTCGTAAAAAGTAAAGAATAAAAAATGGTTATTGTGAGTTATCACTGATAGATAGACATATGCCATCGCGGACTTTTTTGTAGACCTTTTTAAGCTGCTGTAGTACACTATTTTGATCTATCTCGTAGGGTTCAGCCAGCGTTTGCAATGTAAGCGCAAAAAAAATGTGTTTATTTACAAAATCGCATTAGCATTATTTTTATTATTATATTATGCATACAAACCTTCCTTCACTCTACCTACTGAAAAAAAACCGCATCAAAATCCGTTGTATAGTTTTAAACATGTAAGCATATATAGGGATATACAGACAGCGGGAAGCGAGTTTGTTTTATACTACGTAGTGATGATACATGAGCCATAAGACCTTACTTTATGCCAAATTTCAGGATTCTAAGCCAACGAAAAGTATCCTATAGGTTTTGATTTCCTAGCGAGTGTCAAAATATGTGCCTAAACAGAGCGTAGACGAAGTTTGATTTTTTAATACTGCTTGGGGAAGCAGATCGGAGTATTTGATGATGATGAAATCTAAAAACTCTAAAATATATCAACTTGTTATTTAATAACTTGAGTTAAATTTTGAAGTAATACAGTTGTAAAATTAACGATATCAACCTCTCTTCATTGTTCATCATAAATAACTCTATTTACGAAACATTTACTCCCTCACAAAGTATTTTAATTATTCCGAGGGTTAAATAAGCGCGAATTAAACTTTTTAATCAGCATTATACAAGAAATCTTGTTAATCCGAAATTATTTGTCTCAGGTTTAAGTACAAATTTAGGAATGGTGGAACCCCGTTTAATCAAAATCTCTGGAACAATAGAGTAATCAGAAATATAATATAATTTTCGTGTTCATTATAAGTCTATCGCGGAGGGCGGAATTGATCATGGCTCACTGCAAATGAAAAGATCCCAATCGTGCTCCATTACGAGGCTGATGACTAAGCGCCGAATACGCACGACTCTTACGTTTTTCGACCTCTTCTTATATATTTTGATTACACAAAGGTTTAAGGGGGTGGTGTCCTTAGGCGTCTAACGTATTTTGTAAATTAAAGACGAAAAAAATGCGTTGCGCAAAGTAATGCGCAGTAATTGTCTTTATACTGTTATATATATACTAGCTTTTACCAGCGGCTTCACTCACGTGAAAGTAGATTTCTCCATACAAACTTTAGAACCTCGTTTTATCCCCTTAAGGGATGAACTTTGAGAAATCCTCACTTAGTGCTCTCCTACGTCATAAAAGGAAATTTGGTGCAAAATTTCATACTCCTAGTCTCAGTAGTTTCGGCTGTATATGTTAGTTAGTCAGTTTTTCCTTTTTACAAGAAAATACAAAACACAAATAATCCAATAAATACCTAATTTTGGAAAAAGAATAACGTACCTTTAATATAAAGTTTATTTGAACTTATAATTCCAAGTCAATCCAAAGATCACTTTAATGCAACCCGTTTTAAAAAACGGCAATTTCATACTTTAACCCTTATTATATACTCGTAAAAGAAGAAACTGACTGACATATCAACGCACAGTCAAAACTACTGAGCTTAGGAACGTGAAATTCACAAGGTTTTCTTTTATGACGTAGGCGAGCACTAAAAAGGGCAAGGGCGCTTTACCGCTATCTCACCTGATGGAAAGCGACGATGCGGTTGACGATGCAGCGCGCTTACCTAGAAGTAACCTATTCACTCTTGACTTAAAGACTCCCGGGTAGTAGCCATCAGGAAATACAGATTCCGGCAAGGAATTCCACTCCTTAGCTGTACGTTGTTATATGTTCCCAAAACATTTTGTGCGAATAGGTTGGTAGTCAACCATGTACCGGTCAACTACGACCATTTAACCTTCGCACGTTTGCCAGTTCACAGCTCATATAGGATAACTTCTGTGGGATCATAAATACATGATCAGCTAATCTATAAAAATCAATTGCAGTTCATTAGTCTTGATAAAACCAATCAAAACTACTAACCTAAAACGGCTTGACAGATTTTAATGTTTTGCTTTGTTCGCCTTAATATAGGGAGAATTTAGAAAAAAACTATTTAAAAATTTGAAATTGATTGAAACGTTGGAAGTAATTTCACAGGGGCGGAGCCGCAAGCGGCAGCTAGTTGTATACAAAGGCGGGCAACAAAATTTTTGGTTGTATCATTATTTTTTTTTAACTTCGCATCACAAAACAACCAAACAAAAGAACCCCAACCTGAAGAACATACTCACAACGAGGATATCCACAACAAAGACCAAACATTTAATCACCCATTTTGATTTTAACGGAACATACCTTGGTATATTTATTCTATAATATGAAAACCCGGGCTGGTTTTACAAGTCTCACCGTAAAAAGGACGACGAAAGTTATGAGGGTAGGGGAAATTCTCGTAAATAGCAGTGAGGGAGAATGGGGATAAAGGAATAATATATCAATACGAATCTTTAATATTCGCGCGGCGGTCCCGTAAATCAAAACGAATGAAACCGAGTCATAAATCAGGGTGCGTTTTTGCCTATTTTTAACGTTTCAAATTGTTGTGTAGAATGCCAGGAACAAGCCACTGTTGTAATTAAAAAAGAACATCGTAGCTAACGTAGAACTTTTCAATTCAAACGCACTTTTCTAAGTTTATCTAGGATATTACTGACACTCCATGCCTCGGAAAGCACGTAAAGTCGTTGGTCCCGGTTATCATTCGTAGATCTTTAACAGTCTCCACAGGTAGTCAAACACCAGAAAGTCTGACTATCAGTCTTTCCAAGGGTTTCCTCAGTTACTGGGTTGTGGAGGTCTTATATAGTCAGTTGCTCCATGTAACCCCAAAACAGTTGGGAAAAGGTTAGGGAAATGATGATGATCGTGCTAACGTGGTTTGTTTTTGGAAGGAATGAATTTTGATTAGCACTATATTACTATTATACTATTACTAACAATTTTTAATCACAGTACCTAAAGGTAAAACTACCACGTATGCCGATCTGGGCGCGTCGGTCTCCATACATTTTATATGGCAACAACTAGACTTGCAGAGCTACATTTGATCCACGCCACGCGAGGAGAATGGTTTGCCGAAGCCGTGATATGATTCAAAAATTTGATGCAGGCTCGTCTAGGCGCGTTTACGACATTGTGACAGATGACAAGTCCAGGATTTATTTATCAATACGATATAGAAAAAAGCGTCAGTCGACAGTTTAGCTGTTCCAAAACGAACCAACGCCTACGAAAGTGAAGTGATCGAAAAGCGCAGGGAAAATTTTGATCGTTATTTTCTTCACTTTGACGGAGTATCTGATTTCAAATCCATTACGAGACCAAAGCACTATCAACGCCGAATAGTGCACCACAAAATGCCGGCCAGGAGTTTTGTCTGCAATGAGCAACAAGCGACCGAAAACCGGGCTCCGCGGGGTACTGCTTCACCATGACAACGCGCCTACGCACTCAGCGCTCAAAACGAGGAACTTCCTGGACACCACATCGGTCAGAGTCTTGGGGCACCCTTCTTACAGTCTTGATCTGGCACCGTATGACTTCTTTTTATTCCATAAAATAAAAAATCTGCTGAAAGGGATACAGTTTTCATCGCCGGAAAACACGCTAGCAGTGTTCGAGAAGGCCGTGGAAGAGGTGTCTGCGGCGGACTGGAAAAAATGTTTCGAAAATTGGTTCAGACTCATGAAACTTTGTATAAAAGCAGGTGGAGAGTTCTTGGAAAAGATTTAATAAAAATATTTTATCCATAGAAGTTAGTTTTTTAGTTTCTCAAAACTTTCTGAGTGTCCCATGTATGTACAAAGTTTCATAACCGTATCATGAAAAATCACAAAGTTATAAGCAGGCTACCTGGTTGTCCGCAATAATACATGGTCACCGTGCCATCAGCTGTGCGCTGGCGTCTAATGCCCACTATGACCTGCCGTGACCTGTGTTGTACTTAGTGTCAGTAGTGTCCAACCTTTTTTAAATATTTTTGGTAAAAAATATAACATGGTGTAAAAAATATTGGAATCGATACAGTTACTTATTCTGAACAAACTATATTCAGGTTTCGCATATACTAAAAATAATGTTGTATATGTTTATGAATAAACTGCTTGTGTAAATGAATGTGAGATGGAATCCACCTGTAAGCTATTTACATAAATCGGATTTTCGCAGCATTACTTACCCTGCGTACCTTGTAGAAACTGGAATGAAATTGGTAGATTTTAACGCATATTTCTACATAATAAATACTGTGTTATACTACCACTGGCTTATTTTAATGTTTACATTTTGAAATGTTTTATATTTGTTTGAATTATTTTCACATAACAGAAGTAACAAGAAGTATGTAACTTGGATTTTTGTAATAAACATTATCATTTCAAATAATGGCCGTGGGGCGAATTTGCTCGTTCTCTGTAGAGTCATTTTGGAATGTGCATTTTTTTTTATATAATCCAATGCTTGATTGCGATCCCACCTAATGGTAAGCAGAGATGCAATCATTGATGTAGATGCAGTAGAATGCTACTTCATCACTGAGTGACATAGGTATATATTTTCTTCTTTTACGTGGACAAAACCGCTGGCAGAAGCTAGTTTGAATTAGCAGCTAGACGCTAGCGCTAGTAGCATGCGGCTAGCTTTCAGTAGTTATTTTGTTTGCCTTTTTGGCCTCGCACAGGTCTTTTATTTTATCTTTAATATTGTTTTCCATTATTTTTAAGTTAAGTAATTCTAGATTAAGCAGTTACTTTTTATTTTATCGTTGTTTGTCCTGTGCGAGTCTCAAATAAATGTTTTCTTTCTTTTTCTTTGTTATAGGCGCGGGCTTGCGGACTGCGAGCAATAGGTAGCTCGCCATCCGACCATCCGGTATCCGTCCGGACCGAGCCCAAGTCGTCGACGGCGCGTATTGTTCCACGCACACCTCAAGGAGGTGTCAGCAAACCGTAGTGGCCCAGCAAGGTCGAAGCCTACCTACGGGGGCCACGGCTGGTGTGAAAGTGAAACCCGGGGCCCTGGGACGAAGGCAAAGAAGGAATAGGGCTTTAGTTTGAGTTTGCGAATGTATAAGCCTTATTAATTTAATCGATAACTAACATAGTCATTCCATGTGTAGATTTTCCAAACTACTGTAGTTAGCTCGGTTTGTATAAACATGTTGACAATATCATCTCTAATAGTCGTTACCGCGCGGCATATCTGCATATACCACAAATTTTTAATTAGTAAAAATACTTAAAGGGTTTATTAGAAAAGGTCTTGTTATTATTTAAAGAAGTCACAATAAATAATATTCATAAACAGCATAGTTATTAGCGTTTGTTTATATCCCAAAATGTCACTCAATTTATGGAAATATTGTTCAGGCTATTGATTATGATTGAATGAATGGCGATTAAAACGGAAAAACAATGCGTGTTATATTTTCTGGCAGCAATTGTTATAAATGATTCAATTATGAATTTACCAATTATCACAAATTTTCGAGGATAATTTTGGGATTTCGTTTTTTTTTTTAATTTTAACTACACCAATATGATCAGTAACGGGTACGAATAGAGCCCCATTTTTTTGTACTAATTAAAATATAGTGGTGTATTAAGTGAAAGTTCCTTAGTGTGTTTGAATTAAATAAGCAGGAAAGTGTTGTACACAAAATTATAAAAACAATGAAACCAGGACAGTTAATGTACACAGGCGAACTTAGCCCACAATTGGACTTTCTTACCGCAAAACTTAATGAGGTAGAAATTTTGCACACGAGGACAATTAGAAGAGCACAACAAAACTAAATAAATAAAGAAATATATGTACAGTACTCAATATATAAACATACTAGCTATATATAAGTACATATAAATGCAATAAACGAAAACCTATACATTCATATTTATTCGTCATAGTGACAAAGAATAGTAAGGACTATTCTTTTCCCTTAGATTTTCTGACAGAAACGTTAAAAATCGTTGATCAGTTGAGGCAATACATTGAAAAAAAAACTGCATCACGAAACCATGAACTGCCGAAACAAATGAGACTTCTCTGAAAATAACTCTTGCAACGAATTCATTAAACACGATCGTTACTCGTAAATGCAGTGTCACTGTGATTAAAATGTGAATGAGTCTCTCAATATTGCAGGGATTTCAATCAATGGCAGCTTGGCTTCGTCCGTCCATCCTCCACACACGCATTTAAATTCAAATGAGCTATTCAAGTCACTCACAAACCCGTTATTTCGTAGAATGCACCATTTGCTTAAAATTCCAATACAAAATACTACTAGAGGGAGCTCAGCCGCCATATCAGACCACTAGAAATGTGACTTTTATTCATGCCAGTTCGCGATCCGAGATATTTTAAATCGAATTCGACAGTCAATGATATTCAATCTTTGAAAATGTTTCATGAAGTGCTTTAGATTTGAGGATAGGTTTTGAGAAATTTTTAACCCTGTGGTAACCATAAAACTTAAAAATTGGTATCTACCTTTTACCTCGGTCAGAGATTAAGCATTGCCATACAACGTGGTAATGCCGCCAATCTTTTGGGCACACTTCCAGTCGACAGCGATGCGGTTGAATTTTTTGACGCCAGATTATAGATAGGAGTTATTGTGTATATATTATGTAATTTTATTTACTTCAGTGTTTTTATTTTTCTTGTTATATCTATGTTCAAAATAAAATATTTTCCTTTTTTATTGTTTTTTTTTTTTAATCTTAATGCAAAACAAAAATGCGCCATTGCGGCGTCACAGATGTCGCTAAGTGAAAGAATCTTAAAACCTCAGAAATATTGTTCCATAAATTCTCTACTATGTAGTGTTTCAACCGTTACATAGTCAGTGATATAAAAAACCGAGTTACCTACCTAAAAATAAAACAAACATAAATTATCATAATATATACATTATATAGTTGCATATATAATCATTGTTGGACTAAAACTCAGTATTCTACGTAAAACTCCCTCCTTAATTTAGCAGTTTTAATATACGTAAACTTATGCAAGCTGTATGCAATTTTCCTCAAACTTTGCACCTGTTAAGCTCTATAAAATTTGTTTAACAAAACACTCTTAGTTCGTGTGTGGGAAATTCACAATTAAGCCAGAATGTGGGTAAGTACTTTCTAAAAAGTTTTACATATTAAAGGTAGATCCATAATGCATTTTATTAGAACTAAACATGGTGAGGGTATGTTGATTAATTAATTTTACAACACCATTATAAACTTTACCAAAAGCAAAACGTTTTTGTGTTCCCAAAACGTTTCATTGTGCGGCCTCTGCCGGGGTTTGTGTTTCCTGATAGCTACAACCTGGGGGCCTTTAAGTTAAGAGCGAATAAGTTAATTCTTGCAAAGCGTGCTCCTACATCGACTACAAAGCGATATAATGGTCAAGTTCAAGCTTAGCAGTAAGTAATAAGATAAATAAAACATCTTTTTTTCTTGTAACTTTAGCTTACCTTTGCGTACCCATCTTTCGGACCAATTACTATTCAATCCAGGTCCTTTTCTGATCTACGATATTTCGCTCTACCTACATTCAACTAAATTGACCCACCTCCATCTATATTGAGATATGAAGGGCTTCATTGAGCGTAATGATATAGAATTATATCCCTAACAAGCAGCAAGTAATCATGTTTAGAAATGAAATAAAGGAATTGGTGAAATCGGCATTATTGCTATAAAATATTAGTCGAGTTATTACCGCGACCCAATTCGTCAATGTTCGCTTGTAGATCCTTCTCGTTACATTGGCGATACTTTATTTCGATTTCTCAATAAATTTGGTTCAATCACACTGAGAGCTCAGTTTATTTCTTGATGGCAGCCAAAGAATAAATTTCCACTTCGAATATTAGGGAAGTTTCATCAGGAACTTGTACAATAGTCCCCTCTCAAACTCGGCCCAAATGCCGTTATTCAAATTTTACTTTTGATAAGAAATTGAATAGATATCCGAATCACGAATTGTTGCTAACTTTAGTGATTATCATTATTTAATCTTGTTATTAGAACATTATTTTATTTTTGATTTCTTTACAATAAGTTGAACAAGTGTTACTCGTAACACACTTAGACACATGAATCCAACGATCCGTCTTTTTTTTGTAGGTGGGAAATTCATCCAATGACTTCCCCCGCTTTTGTGGGGAACGAGAGATAATGTCAGACTTTTACTGATTAAAAACCCACTACTGTTCCTTCGTTGCCTTTCGTACCAGGGCCAAATCTTCCTTTCAGAATCAGACTCTTGGCCCCAGTAGGCTTCGGCCCTGCTGGGCCCCTACGGTTTGCTGACATCTCCTTGAGGCACGCGTGGAACAGTACGCGCCGTCGACGAATTACGCTCGGTTTGGACGGTTGGACGGACGATCCGTCATGGAAAATTGTATTCATCATCTATATATAAAAAAGTGATCCCCTATTTCTCATGGTCACGCTGTAACTTAAGAACCACCAGTATACAGGGAAGGTTGTAGGGTAGGTAGGTAGCGTAGGGTAGAGTAGGGTAGAGTTGGGCAGAGTAGGGTAAAGTAGGGTAGAATAGGGTAGAGTAGAACAGAGTAGTCAGTTGACGGGAGCGAAGCCGCGGGTAAAAGCTAGTAGAACATAATAATCGTACATCCTAAAAGCCAATTCTGGACATACATATTTCCAGAATTGGCTACAGAATCAATATTAGCTGTTTTTTTAAATAGGTATGTATAGTTTTGATAAATCTTGATTGCCTCTTTAGTGAATTTGTGTGTGCGTGCGTAGATGCCATACCAATGCGCCACCAATGTAGTGCATTGATGCCCAAATTATTAACTTACAATTAGGATGATAATTTCTTCAAAAAATAGTACCTAAGTGCATTTGAGTAAAATGACAGTGCTTGAATCATGACTGTAACTTATTTTCTAGTTACATTTGTTAATGATTGAGCTTTCTTGAAGTAGGTAAGTCTTTAGTATCGACGCAGACATGCTAGGTTAATGGTTTTCTAACATTTACATTTTGAGGAGAATGCATTGTAATTACACAATTAATTCCGCCAAGTCCGTTCCATTATTGACCACTAGACGTACGGCGTTGAGTCACCAGTACATGGTGGACATCCCACTCATAATGTACAAAGCGTTTTGGGAGCACATTTAATTATGTATACCTATAGCCTAGGGATCTCTTAGTCAAGAGTGAATAGATTTCTTTTAAACACGCGTCAAAATGGCGAAGGAAAACAAAACATCGTAAAGAAACCGGCATGTCCTAGAACCAAAAATTCGAAGACATGTGACATTCTCCAACCCGCACTGGGCTCGCGTGGTGGATTACGGCACATTCTCTAGCCTAGAGAGAGGAGGCCTGAGTCCCAGCAGTGGGAACATTAAAAGGGTGATTATGCTAACCAAGCGTGCTCCATCGTTGGCCACATAATCTATTATCAGGTAAAATAGTGGTCAAATGCGACTCGCATCCATAGTAAAAAAATTCTTCGACAGCTCATAATCGTATGTTTATCTACACTAATGTTATAAAGAGTTAAAGTTTGTTTAAAAATTTATTTTTTATTATTGATAGGATCGCGCTTGACCACTATCTAACCTGATGGTAAGCGATGATGTGGCCGACGATGAAGCACGCTTGCTTAGAAGTAACCTATTCACTCTTGACTTAAAGAATTTGCAGGAGGTAATCTCTAAAAGTACTGATCCGAATGCGATTTTTTTTCCATCGATAGAAAGCTGCTTTATTTCGGAGTGATATAGGCTATATTTTATGTACGCAGGCGAAGCTGCGGGCAAAAGCTACTTCATAATATTTTCATTAAATCAACTCTACCAAAGATTAAAATAACTTTCAACAAGAAAACCAGTTTAACACTCCTTTGGGCTGGCTCCATCGAAACCAATCTCCAAGCTAATCTTCCGTAATAAAGTGCATCTTTATCTTTTACATTAAACTTTTTATTTCTTTTATCACCTACAATGGCGCCATCCCTAAAGTTTATTTTGAAAGCGTAAAAACTTAAAGCCTTTTTGGGTTATTGCTTTTTTTTTTCAAAGGGCCCGTCGCATTACCCCCTTGAGTATCGAAGACACATCTGTAAATTGAAATGGAAAAGGGTCAAAACTCGTAAGGGCAATAACTATAAGTTTTGTGATCGGTACTGGCACCTTCAAGTAACCTTGGCGATATTATTTTTATATCATACTATGTTATTTTTAGGTTTGTGTACGTTTTGAATTGTTATGAGGGTCTGAACATTGAGTTGGAATTGAGTGTCGGTAATTCATTAGAATTATTACCTAGTCCTTTTTTTCTTTTTTTGCTCTGGAAGTGGCGAGAGGGTGTGATATACCCTCTCGTTTCTGCAGAGTTTTAGCATTTTTTGAATTTTATGCGAATTACAGCATCTTAAATTGAAATAGGACAGAAGCAAAGAAGAAAGAGGATCTAAATAATAAATAATATGCCAATTATAAAATTATACAAATTTAACTTAGTCTTGGCACCATTTCTCTAGATTTATATTAAATTCAAAGTAAAGATTTCAAGCTTCAAACGCCAGTCACCCATTCCATTCCTCTTGGATGATTTTCTTGACGGAAAACTTCGGATCTTTAATAACCCTAATAAAACAATTATTTTTGTTAACAAGATATTCCCAAGAAATTATTTAGAATTAATTTTACGAGTTAAAATGGTAAGTGTTATTTTTGCCTATTATTTCTTTGTCATTTTACTTCTTTGGTAGGTATTTTGATATTCTAATCGAAATACTTAAAAAAATATTTTCATTTTTGTTTAATTGTGGAAATGCTCGCATGGAAGTTGTTAAATACTATCTCTCCTGATGGTAAGCGATGATGTGGTCGACGATGGAGCACGCTTGCCTAGTAACCTATTCACTCTTCACTTATAGACCCCTAGGTTGTAGCTCTAAGAAATCACAGAATCCGGCAAGGAATTTAATTTTGGTCTGGTTTTGATTTTAATTAATAGTCTGCCTGTAACATATATATGTGTATGGATATCCATACTAGCACAGATATAGGCATTTTTATAATAATAAATAAAAATAGAGTGGTATTATTGTGTATTAGTTTACTATTTTTAAGATTGTTATTTATGTATAGTGTCTATGGGCCTTAGTAGCCTGAAATAATGAGTTATTATTATTATTATTATATTATTGTGCTATACGCCTTTTGAACAATATATTAAATTTACATATAGGTTAACGTTAAGTTTTTTTTTTTTAATTTTGTTATTTATTTATTTTATTTTTATAGCTAGTAAGTAGTATAGATTGTAATAGAGTTTAGTGTTGTTTTAAATTTTAAGATAAATGTTAGCCGTAAGATGATGATTATCTTTTCAATTATTTTTGTGTGTTTGGGAACCACTATTGTATTGGGTTCAGCCTGTAAAGATAGTGTGTTTATTGAAATAAATGAATAATCAATAAAATCTTCAACATTGCATAATATGCACAGCCTACTTCACTTATACCTGGTTTAATTCTAAAACACGGTCAATTATCGTCAACCTTAAAAATACGTAACGTAATAATCCAATTTGGTAGCACATTAACAAAAAATCGGATTGCTCCGAACTGTATTGGATAAAATTGTTCCTCACGCTTGATTGCACATTCATTTGGTAATCAATATCCGTTCATCGAACTTAATTTACATTAACAAAACATATGCATGGTAATAAAAACATCAGGTGATTAAGCACGTGAATAATATGTTGACTTTTTGTTAATAAGTTACTTTAATTTTGTAGCTTTATTAAAAGTTAATTATTGGAGCTTGGGGACGATTTTAACGGTCAATTACCTTTTTGGCTGACAAAGGAGGTATGTACAGGTAAACAGATGGGCTTTATAGTTTCAAACTTATTAAATACTCAAAATAGGTATATCTGTACTTTAAAAATAAATAGATTACGTTTACACTATATAGAAACCCAACTATCAGTATTAGGCTCTTTGTCTTCTTGAGTGATGAGTGATCAGATCCAGCCAGAACCATTTCGCTCTGCCGTCCTATATTTTGTAAGGTTCCCTTCTGAAGGAACCTTAACAGTACGCACAAAAGTAAAGCCTCAAGCATCATATATTTCTTGTCATGGTTTAAAACAAGATAATGTTAAAAAAATTGTTTTTAATAAAATTTTCCGGCTATATTAGATTTATTGAAACGTACTTTATTTTTCGTGTTCTTCTCAACAAACTATTTTAATTGACACCCATATCACGGAGGTGCACAAAAAATAACTAGTACGCCATCTTTATATGTCCACCATATTGGATTTAGAATGACATTACTTAGCTAAGCATCCAAACTGAACGAATTTGTAAAAATTCACTTAACCGTTTAGCCCCTAAACGATTAAGCCGAAATTTTAGATTGTTGTAAAATTCATTTGCAAAACCTAAAACGTGACCTAAACAAACATACCCACACACAAACACTGAAGTTAAGTAAGAACTTGTATACAGCTTGCAAGCAGCTTGCAAGCTCAAGCTACTCTACACTATTCACTTGGAGTGGCAGGCGGTCGTCTCCGTCTGCGAAGCAGTAATGCTAGCAAAGGAGGCGGCCGATCGCGTGAGGCAACGGTCCTCACGCCCCAACCACCGCCGGGATTCAGATCCCGATTTCCGGCCACCGTAGGCGCGGGCTTGCGGATGGCAAGCAATGGGTAGCTCGCAGTCCGACCGTCCGGTAACCGTCCGGACCGAGCCCAAGTCGTCGACGGCGCGTACTGTTCCACGGACGCCTCAAGGAGATTTCAGCAAACCGTAGGGGCCCAACAGGGTTGAAGCCTACTGGGGCCAAGGGTCTGATTCTGAAAGGAAGACTCGGCCCTGATACGAAAGGCAACGAAGGAATAGGAGTGGGTTTTTAGTCAGTAAAAGTCTGACACTGTCTCGCGCTCCGCCCAAGGGCAGGGGATGTCATAAAATGATTTTCCCACCGCAAAAAAAAAAACACTATAGACTTCCAAGCTCCACTAAATATGCCGCTGACTGAATTGACATTCAATTGAATGACTGCAAGATGCTAACACATCTCATCGTCCTTACTGAAAATAATTAATCACTGATGACTCCAACCTATTAGCCAAAGGGACATTCAGGTACGAATGCATACTGTCTTTGACAGCATTGGTCACCTGATAAGTCTGAAAAGCCTTTGTCACCGATACCCTCACCGGCTTCATCACGTGTCAATACCAAGCCCGCTCGAAATGGAATACCGGAACGTTTGCTAAAAGAGTCCTGTCAAAACTGTTGTCGCAACAGAATCCGTCAGCTTCAGAAAGTTTGTAGTTTGTATAGTAAACTTTGTTTTGTAGTTGAAATTGTACGGTGTAGTGTCCTGTAGTCTTCAGTCCAATATGAGCAAAAATCAATTTCGTCCGTTCGCGGCTGAATGCGCCCTTTGTGTGACAGTGAAAGGTTATCGATGTTCGTTTTCACGGATCACTAGTGCCGAGCTAACTCGGAGGGGATGATATTGTTCTGTAACAAGGCTGGCTGTCTATTGCCTAATGGGAGACGAGAGTGAACCGTATTTGTGAATCATGTTTCTACTTCTGACATACGGACTTTCTGTGCGCAGTCAATTGATACAATTCAGTTCAAAATATTTATTACAAAAAGGTCTACATGGGTACTTACAAAACGTATAAAACTAATACACTGCTTAACAGGTCATTCCTATTGTGAAAAACGGCAAGAAACTGTTTTTCCTTGTAAAAAAAATATTTTTATAATATTCCTGTATTACTATATACGAGAAGATGGTGTACAACAATCAATAAAACACAATAAAAATGTGTGGATCGAAGTAGAAGATAATATTTCAGTCTGTGTAGTTTAATGTGTTCTTACATTCACATTTAAAAAAATAGCTATATAAAAATAAACTAGTCAACCATTGATTGTTTATCAAAAATAAGTCAATAATGTAGTTAAATAGTGGTCTAAATAACGTAAAAACATTGTGATAAAAAGATCAAGCACTTAATAGACGTTTGCACGATAACGTAGTTAATGAGCTATCAGCTCATACAACGCATGTCCACAGTATGCAGCTACACATGCCCATTCATGTCCATTGTACATTCTGTACCTGTGTGCAGAAATAAATATCGCCAAACAAGCGTGTATTCAACGTAGTCTTTAATCTTGTAATACGCTTCTTTGATACTTGTATACGTTTGATATGGGTATGCATCAAATACACGTCTGCTCAAATTATTACTTTATGTAAACATATTTTCGGTAGGTCAAGCGAGGGTGTTATGGAACCAAGTACTGCAGTGACAAATTTTTAAATTACAATTTTTTATATAAGTTGCTATTATAGGTTTTAGTTTTGATTTAGATTGCAGCAGGCTATCGCAAATATTTTTTTCCTCAATCACAATATGTGGCGGTAGCTTCTAAAGAAATCTCTTCAACTCTTAAAAAATTCGATATTTTAAATATTTCACAAATAACACAAATGAATAAGTTGTATTTAATAAACTTTTTTAACCTTAGCAGGTTGAAGGAAAAGCAAAGGTACCATAATTTTTTGAATTTAGAACACAGGGAATTATTAATTTGTTGGTAATAACAAATTATTGTGTAAATAATTATATTTATTTAAGATATTCAGTTCATAAACGTAATTTAAATTTTCATTAAATATTATAACCTTAAAAATGTGCGCCTCTTTGCTTTAAAAAAAAATCACCGTTGACCGTGACAAAATAAGAAAGAAAATTTGTTATTGTCATTTGTTTATTTTGTTGTTTTTTTTTTCGTAATGCGTACCTCTTTGATTATATACTTGGTGTACCTATTTTATTTATTTATAACTAACTTGTACCAGCGGCTTCTCCTTCATGAAATTAAAAAAAAACATATAACCTATGTTACTTTAGTGATAAAATAATATGCTACTGGTTTTTTTTTTTTTTTTTTTTAAGGTGGGAAAATCATCTAATGACAAATCCCGCTCTTGGGCGGAGCGAGAGATAGTGTCAGACTTTTACTGACTAAAAACCCACTCCTGTTCCTTCGTTGCCTTCGTCCCAGGGCCCCGGGTTTCGTTTTCACACTACCCATGGCCCCAGTAGGCTTCGACCCTGCTGGGCCCCTACGATTTGCTGACGTCACCCTGAGGCGCGCGTGGAACAATACGCGCCGTCGACGACTTGGGCTCGGTCCGGACAGTTACCGGACGGTCGGACGGCGAGCCACCCATTGCTCGCCGTCCGCAAGCCTGCGCCTACGGTGGCCGGATATCGGGATCGGAATCCCGGCGGCGGTTGGGGCGTAAGGACCGTTGCCGTTGCCTCACGCGATCGGCCGCCTCCTTTGCTAGCATTACTGCTTCGCAGAAGGAGGCGACCGCCTGCCACTCCTCCTCGCTCCGGACCATGGCCTGTATCAAGGCCCGGCGCGAGAGATCGCCGCCGCCGATCGCCCCCACGAGGACACGGCGTTGCTCTTCCCAAGCGGGACACACCTCCACCGTGTGCTCCACCGTGTCCTCCGGGCGGTCCACACAGTGGCGACACCCGGGCGTCGCTTCCGCACGAATTCGGTGCAGGAACTTCCCGAACTTCCCGTGTTCGGTGAGAACCTGCGTCATGCGGAAGGTGAGGACGCCGTGAGGTCTTTCCAACCACGCCTCAAAGAGGGGACTTATCGCCATAATTGTGGCGTGCCCAGCACTGGGTCGCGACAGTCGCTGTCGCCATTTTTCCATGAGAACCCGCCGGAACTCCGTCCGCCATGCTGCGACTTGTCGCGGCAGCGGAGTTTCGCCCCGGCGTTGCATCTCCATGCGGAGATCGTGCATGAGAGCAAGGACTGTTGCTTCCAGATCCCATGGTGGCTGGCAGGCAAGGAGGCTCGCCGCTTCGCGGGAAATCGTCCGGTAACCTCGCACCATCCGTATGGCCATGACCCTCTGGCATGCGTTCAGCCGGGCCGCCGGCTGCTTCCGCAGCGCCGGCGCCCATACCGGTGCGCCATAAAGGGCCATGGACCGAACGATTCCCGCGTAGAGCCTTCGGCAGGAGGCGTCTGGACCTCCCAGGTTAATATGCTACTGGTGGAAGAATTTTTGAAATAAGTCGAGTAGATTTTGAGTAAATTCATTAAAAAAAATATAAATCTTTTCCCTTTTTATTGTTATTAAAGAAGTATAGATTGATAAGTATGGCCTGGCATGAAACCCTTTAAGGGGTTCAAAATTCGTAGTTTTTAATCTCAATTACCCCATACTACGAATACTACGTCTTATTTACCTATAGTGTGAACTCTGAAAGAAGTTTCCTAAAGCTTTATTGCGGAATGAGCTTTCACAAAAAAGAAAGCCACGACCTCTATCCGTCGATGTGATAACATGGACCTCAAGAGTACGTGTTTAAAGTAGCACCGGAGAGGATTTCCTCTTTTTAAGTAAGTTTGCCTTTGAAAAGTGGTGGACAGAGGGGATTTTGGAAAGGTTCCACACATAATTTTGTATCTCAAAGTTATTGGTTTGTTTAAGCCTACGTACCCATTGGCTTGGCTTGCTACGTATGTACTCGCTATATAGGTTACGTAATATAATAAAAATAATAAGTAAGTAATAATGCCATTAGAATGTTAGTTATATGTTATGTAAATGTGAGAACACTGTGGACTCCGCGAATTCTTAGGTCACGACTCTACTATTGACCGGTCTACACCGTCCTTACATAATATCTACTTATACTGTAATATGGAAATATTGTAAGAACAACAATTTTTTTAAAAGACTAACCATGGAATTTCTTGCCGGTTCTTCTCCATAGGAAATGACCAATTTTGGAACCGTGCTTCCAGCTTCTGACGTTTTATAAATGCCCATGTGGCGTGGAATAAAAAACTTTTGACTTTTTTTGACTTTTATCAAGACCAAATAAGACGGGAAAAGGGCAGGCAGATGATGATGATGATGAAAATGTTATCAAGAAATCATTATGTTAATGTGAGCAGAATAATCAAGGCCCTCTGAATTTTCCAGGACAGGCAGCAAATTTTTCACATAACTATTTTACTTGCCAAAGTTACTTAAGTTGCGAATACCATTTTACTTTATCTAGCTATAAATAATCACACTAAGGCGAAAATTTGCATGTTTATGTGTATGTTTGCTAATCCTTCACTTCAAAATGGCAGAACTGATTAGAATGAAACTTAACACACGTGTAAACTATATTTTGAAATAGTACAAAGAACTTTTTATTCCGGGAGTATGATCCCTAGGGATAACTTTTTATCGTCACGCGGGCAAAGCCACTGTCACAAGCTAGTGTTACTATAACTTTACCCAACTTCTCGATATTCGTCCACAAATCATACACTTCTTACAATGGCAGCATAACGAATGGGGTTCACGAACTGCTACACAAAGGTTTCCTTACTGGACCTTTAAGCCGTCCCAATAGAGTAGAACACGTGTGCTCTATGACATTTAAGAGAATTATTGCCTCGTTTATTGCTCTTCATTACCTATGATACCAATGGGGCTAACGACACCCGACTTCTGATTTAAGAGGAATACTGTTACAGAAGCTAACCGCGAGTTTTATAATGCGTAAAAGTATATCAAATTCAAATTCAAAATATTTATTTCACATAAACATCCATATGTGTTAGTAGTAGTACAACTTAGTCTAATGATAGTATTAAATTAAATTATAATAATAAATAACCAATGAACCCATTGTACGAACAGTTCAATGGTTCACCAGTTCACATTTGTAAGAGGGGAGAGTCCCACCTGTCGGAAAATATATGATCCACTGTAGTAAACAGAATCAGAAAAATATAATATTTTTCTTCAGGATAAATGCTAGGTAGATAGTGTGTTGAAAACATAATATATCGAATTTAGTACTACAGATAAAACTCACCAATATGCCTCTAATACTTATTTTTATAGGTTAAAAACTGGACAAATATACATGCAATAATTCTGATTGTTTGTCGGATTATTCTACAAGCAACGTTTTGCCATTCATCATCATCATCATCATTTCAGCCGAAAGACGTCCACTGTTGGACATAGGCCTCCCTCAAGCGACAGCACAACGACCGATCCTGTGCGTGTCGCATCCACCGCATTCACACGACTCTTACCAGGTCGTCGGTCCACTTTGGGAGGCCTTCCAACGCTGCATTTTCCGGTACACAGTCGCCACTCTAGAACATTTCGGCCCCATCGACCATCCGTTCTACGAGCTATGAGCCCTGCTCACTGCCGCTTTAGTTTGGCGATTCTTCAGGCTATTTTGGCGACCTTGGTTCTTCGTCGGATATCTTCATTCCTGATGCGATCATGCAAGGAAACTCCGAGCATAGCCCTTTCCATTGCCCTTTGGGTGACTGTCAGCTTTTGATGAGGCCCATTGTAAGCGACCATGTTTCAGTGCCATATAATTATGTCATCACAGCAACATAAGTTTTGCCATTAAAGTGTTTAGATTTTATAATGAAAACTATACATTCTTAGTACAAGGATTGTGTCTTTGTGTATCTCTTTCTTTTGTATGTAGTCCGAAAGTGACCACGCTTTAGGCTCCGTATTCCTCTTAACGTAAGCATTTCCGATATTTCACCTGGATGACTTTAATAAAATATTTTTCCGGCTTCTGACCTCACGAGCTAACTCGTGCGAGCGTTCCATCCATGCTAACAAAGCCGATATTGTTCATTTAAGATTGATATTACAATGTCTGTTACAATATGTATCGAAATAAAACACGATATTAAAACATGCTCCGTGTACTCACAATATCTCGACAAAACCTTTATTTTGTCGAAATATTTTTGTTACCAAAGCAAGTTTACAGAATGTCTGTGGGGAAAATATTAAAGTAAATAATATAGCGATACTAGACAAATTTTTAAATTGAGCTTGAAATGAGAAATCCCGCGAGAAATTCCCTCGCTCCCTCTCGACAGTTAGGGCGGTGGTAAAGAGGTTACAACTAAGCAAATTGCATTCACCGTTGTGGAATTACCGTGCCAACTTTACACAAATATCTCGATGAGAATTTCTCACATGTCAAAGCTCCGCTGATAAAAACGGAACGGATTGTGTCTCGACCGCGCTCGCTTGAATTATAAAACGAAGAAGACTTTGGACTTTTCTCTTTCTGAGATTAGAGACTTGTTCTTGTGATAATGTGTCAAGTTTTTCTAGGTCTTCTTATTTTCATTTTTTCTTTCTTATCTTTGATAAAAATATACATTGTATCGTATTAGGAATTGCTGCCATATCATATGTAAACATTAAGACACCTACCCTCCCGTAAGTACTATCGATAGATTAGTTATACAGATGAAGATAGTACGGTTAGCACTGTGGTTAGTGGTTCTGACTGCTATGCCGGAGGTCGTGGGTCCGATTCCCACCCAGGACAAATATTTTTGTGATAAGCATGCTGCATGATCATTTGTTCTGTGTCTGGGTGTAATTTGTCTATATATGTATAAATTTAGAAATATATAAGTATGTTTATCAGTTGTCTAGTACCCATAACACAAGCTCTGCTGAGAAGCTTACTAGATGGCGTTGTGTGATAGTTGTGGAATACTATTATTATATCCTTTATTTCATTTATATAAACATATTAGTTACATTTTTAAATATTTCAAAAATAAAAAATAAAACATTTAAAAATATAAAAAACAGCATCCCACCGGTATCGGGAACAGGGTCCAAGCTACCGGCGGTCAGGGCTCCAGAGAAAGGAACCTCCTAACAATGCGAGCCGTGTCCAGGAGTACCGCTTTCTGAATCAAGCCCTTGATCCAGCCGCCTAACGCGAGCCTCCTAAGGTGTTGGTCGAGGCTCTTGGCTATTAAGCCATTGGCTGACACGACTATCGGTACAATGATCGCCGAGTCCACATCCCACATGTCGACAACCTCGCGAGCCAAGTCAATATACTTGATTTGTTTATCTTTCTCGGCTTTCACGAGGTTCTCGTCATGCGGAACAGATATGTCAACAATCATTGCACGCCTCTCGCTTCGGTCCACCACCACTATATCAGGCTTATTGGCTACAATAGTCCTGTCAGTGATGATGGACCGATCCCAGTACAAAGTGATATGACCATTATCAAGAACTGGGTCGGGCTCATACCTGTAGTACGGCACTTCCGATTCCACAAGAGAGTATTTCAAAGCAAGTTGCTGATGGATAATCCTGGCTACAAGGTTGTGTCTATGCAAGTACTCTCCGTTAGCTAGACGAGAACAACCAGAGATAATGTGACGAATTGATTCTCCCGGACGGTGACATGCCCGACAGATGTCAACCGTGCCGTCCTTCACAATAAATCTCCGGTAGTTATTCGTCATGATAACTTCGTCCATAATTGCACAGACAAAACCTTCGGTTTCCCCAAAGAGGTCGCCGAAACGCAGCCAGGCTACGGACGCCAGTTGGTCTACATCAGGCCCATGAAGGGCCCGGAAAAAGCGTCCGTGAAGTTCCTTGCTCTGCCATACTTCCCTGCGATCGTTAGTGTCAAGCACTACCGGTTTGCGCCAGTTCTCGTTAGCCAGGGAGAGCGGGGTGAGTCCCTTGTCCACTGACACTACATCTCGATGCATACCCACGTCGGTAGTTAAGAAATATTCCCTGAGACTGCATACCTCGCGGTTGTGTAGGGTCTTAGCGTTTAAAAATCCTCGACCTCCACACTTCCGCGGGATATACAGTCTCATCACCGACGATCGTGGGTGATGCATTCGATATGCAGTCAGCAGTGTGCGGACCCTCCTATCCAGGGCATCAAGTTCCGTTTGAGTCCATTTGAGTACGCCGAAAGAGTACATCAATACCGGCATGACCCAACCGTTGAAGGCGCGCACCTTTATATTATTATTATGATTGGCTGCTGTGCTGCGTATAGCGGGTTCGATTCCCGTACGAAAAAAATATTTTATGGTCTTTTTTTTTTCGGTGGGAAAACAAAACCCACTCCTGTTCCTTCGTTGCCTTCATCCCAGGGCCCCGGGTTTCGTTTTCACACTACCCATGGCCCCAGTAGGCTTCGAACCTGCATGGGCCCCTACGATTTGCTGACATCTCCCTGAGGCGCGCGTGGATTTTATAGTCTACAGATAGTTATTACGGGTCTGGATGTCCTGTGTAGGTGAGTTTAGATGTTTAACGATACTAGAGTAAATCCTAGTGTAGAAGCAACGCTTACAAACATGTCGTAACGCAGCCGCCAACCGCTCAATCATTGCGCCATTATCGTCATTGCCGTCGTACATGAATTATTAACTATTTTCCTACTGTATTTTATCATACTTCCTACTAATATTATAAGTGCACAACTAATTTTTAATTAGTACAAATACTTAAAGGGTTTATTAGAACAGGTATTGTTATTATTTTAGTCTCATTAAATATAATATATAAAAGCAAAATGCCATTCACGAAATCTCAGGAACTATAACACCTAAAAACTTAAAATTTGGCAGGACCTTATAGAGCGTAGACATCCGCTAAGAACGGATTTAACGAAACTCTACCCCTAAGGGGGTAAAACGGGGATTGGAAGTTTGTATGAAAGTCCTATGTTTTTGAAGAGACTTGAAATGTTGCACAAAGCTTTCTTTTATGTCGTTGGCGAGCACTAAAAAAGAATTTTCTAAAATTGGGGTGAATTTTGGAAAATTAAGGGGATGAAACGGAGGTCCAAAGTTCGTTCGAAGAAACTTACTTTAATGCGAGCGAAGCCGGTGGCAGAAGCTAGTAAATAATATTTATAAACAGCAAAGTTTTTAGCATTTGTTTATATAACAACATGTCACTCAATTTATAGAAATATTAAACAAGCAATTGAGAATGAAAAAATGATGATTAAAATGGAAAAACACTGCGCGTAGTATTTTTAGTAGCAATTGTTAAGAATGATTGAATCTATTATGAACAAGCTTCTGCCAGCGGTTTCGCCTGCTTGAAAGAAGGTTTTCATCATACAAACTTTGGACCTCCATTTCATCCCCTTAGGGTGTGAATTTTGAAAAATCCTCTCTTAGTGCTCGCCTACATCATAAAAGGAAACTTTGAGCAAAATTTCACGCTCCTAGTCCCAGTAGTTTAGGCTGTGCGTTGATATGTCAGTCAGTCAGTTTCTCTTTTTATATATATAGATATACCAATTATGACTAATTTTCATGGAAAATGTTGGGATTTCTTTTACTTTTGAGTACAAAAATATGACCAGTAACGGGTACGGATAAAGTAAATTTTTTTTGTACTAATTAAACAATAGGGGTGTATAAACGTCTGTCTATATATATTTTATTTTTGGTGTTGGAATTCATCACACGACTTTTCCCGTCCTAGTGCGAAGCGGGAAAGCGTGTCAGACTAAAATCTACTAGTATCTTTCAGTTGCTATTCGGTTTTTGATCGGCTTAGAATAGAATTCGGTGTACCTACAAATAGAGCTTGGCTGGGATTAAGATAAAGGTTGCTTTTCACCTAAGTTCCTGTGAAATAATTTTCGAATTTCACGCTGCACGCTAGCCTAGGTACCTAACGAAAAATGCAAGTACGCGTAGATAATATTTCTTACGCTAAAGTCCCTAGAGTCCGGTTTGAAGGTATCTTGTTTTTTTTTTTAATTTATTTATTATTAATACAAAAGAATACAGGACAGTCTAAGTTAAACACCAACCAAAAACCACGAAGGTTTAAACTTGTGCTATCATGAATCCATCTCGACATCGAAACTATACAAAATGAGTTTTTTTACATTTGTAATACCGTACAAATGTAAAAAAACTCATTTTGTCGATAACAATTTAAAATCTTTAGGTCCGCAAACAAGTAAAAAGCATTCTTATATAATACTTAAGTAATGTTGCTTAAGTTTGTTTAAGTTAAAATCTCGTTTTTGCTCACGACGGAACAGAGCATGTAGATAAAGATTGTGCGTCCTATTTTCCTCTATAACGGCTCGACCGATTCAGATGCAGTTTTCTGTAAAAAAACATTGTGTTTATTTGATGATGGTTAGTAAATAGTTGTTAGACTGTATATTTGTCAGGAGGCGCTGCAATAAACCATTCTGTAGACCGTTTGAACGATTACGATGCGGTTTTCTATTAAATGTTTATTTATATATTTAAACTTCACAAGGCATTCTCTATCAGTTGTTGACCTTTAGATTAAAATGGCTGAACTGTGGTAGACTTGCACAATAAATAAATACTAAATAATTATCTATACACATTATACACATAAAAGGAAGAACAGACTGACTGACATATTAACGCTCAGCCGAACTACTGGGGTTAAGAACGTGATATTTTACACACGGCTTCCTTTTATGACGTAGGCGAGCACTAAGAGAGGATTTACCAAAATTCACCCCCTAAGGTGATTAAACGGGAGATTAAAGTTTGTTTGGAGAAAACTACTTTTACGTGGGCGAAGCCACGGTTAATAGCTAGTTTTAAATATAATGAAATATCATAAAGATTATAGGTAAATACTTTGTTATGTTCTTACGAAAATGCTCAGAAGTTAATGAATTAGTATTTTTTAATATATAGCATAGCATAATCAGCCTTTTAATGTTCCCACTGCTGGGACTCAGGCCTCCTCTCTAGGAGAGGGAATGGGCCGTATTCCACCATGCGGGCCCAGTGCGGGTTGGTGAATGCCAAATGTCTTCGAATTTTTGGTTCTAGGACATGCCAGTTTCTTCAAAATGTTTTCCTTCACCGTTTTGAAAGCAGTGGTGATAAAATAAATTACAAAAAGTAATGTCGTCGTCATAAGTCGGGACCGTTACCACTCGGCCATCACTGCTATATATATGTGTGTTTTTCAATATATGTAACCACAATTGTTTGCCAATACACTTTATTTTTGTGGTTCTCCGCGTACAGTCGACATTATGAACGGAACTATTTTTATTATCCTACGACAAAAAACGCAGAAAGGCTTGATCTATTACGCAATGTTTATCGTCTGAAGTCGCCATGGAATCCAGGCTCGTTTCCGAATGTCTGACCGCATGCCAACACGTACGTGTGTAGATCATTTTCTTTGACGGTAATCTATCACCGCGATGACCGCGGTGGCGCCATCTTGACCAGAGATAAATAGAGGGAGCATAGACACAAACGACAGATGAGGTTTAGATGCCAGCGAGCTTAGATGGGGTGTGATTAAACATTTGAAATTAATTGTGCTTTTCCTTGTGAAACAGTTTTGTGAGTTATAAAGTTACACGTATCTAATAGGTACTTCTTATTTACTTCTTTGTAAAGTGTGGGCACAGTATTATGAATGGATAGAAAAGTTTTATCTGTGTGCAAGAGAAATGCACTAACTGCAAAAAGTTACTAGTTGCTGCCAGCGTCTTCACCCGCGTGATGGTAGAAAACCATCTCAAGAAAACATATCCCCGGTATAAAAAATATCCTATCCTTTATTTCATGGATGACATGGTCTATCAGCGTACTAAACTTCATCCAAATCTGTTCAGCCATTCAAGAGTAAATAAAGAAGTTAGAAACATACAGTTTGTGTATGTGTGTCTGAGTAGACACACATACACAAACTGTACACTTTAGCTTTATAATATTATTAGTGTGGTAACAAATATTGCCTATGTAATATTAATTTAAAGTATCATACATCTACGTGTCAGAATTTCGTAATTATTCAATGGATCAATAATTTCCAGCACCAAATACTCGTCCATATTAATTAGAATTTGTAATTTATACCAAACCTATCATAAAGACTAATCTATAAATTAATAGAACTACTAAAAACAGAAGCAATAATGAGCTCTAATCGAAAGCTCTGGATGTAATTAACGCGCCAATTGGATTACGATAGCATGTAATTTGTGATATATTGTATTTACATGATAAGTATGCAGAGCGCGTTAATTTTAGAACGTATTTTGATGGTTTGATTTTATTCAGGCTACCTATCTCCTTACCTCCTTCATATGTTAGGTTCTTTTACACTCTGTAGACAGAAATAGGAAGGATTGAGTGAGATATGAAAGAAAAGAGAGCTAGCGGCCTAAATGATATTTAGCCGATGCGTCTTATACAATATTTGCTGGGTTGCTGGCAAATACTTAGGCTAAAGGCTATTTATACAATGGGGTGACCATGAAAAAAATTATAGGGCACCACGACACGGACTGATGAGGTTCGAAAGAGCTGAGGCGTTATCTCCTTCATGTTAGGTTTTTTTACACTCTGCAGACAGAAATAGGAAGGATTGAGTGAGATATGAAAGAAAAGAGAGTTAGTAATAATATGACGGGTAACAGGATAGAATTGAATAAATAGGAACCTCATGGTGGTACTCCGTTTTCTTACCTTACTTACGATCATCGTTAACATATTGCCGGCTGAACGCAAATCAAAACTAATTCAGTAAAGACCTCTGAAAATCTGCTATTTTGCGTTGAAAAATAAAGAACATATATTTATATGAACCTTGCAAATTTAATCAAAATTATAAATGACGAATTGTCCTTCAAAAAAAATTTCAAGGTTTTTAAAAAACTACGTATTTCCTGAAACAAGTTTTGTGTATGTTTTGTGGTTTTGTGTTTTGTGGAACAAGTTGTGTGAGTTTTGTGTAAGTTATTCTTTTAGATCGTGCTCACGTTGACAATATATGGATCGGGAAAGGCCTTCTTAATGCATTTCTCTTGCACCCAGATCATTTTTATCCTTTCATAATACTGTGCCCACACCTTACAAAGCAGTAAATAAGAAGTACCTATTATATGATAATATGCAGAGTGCGTTAATTTTAAGACGTATTTTGATGCTTAAATAATAATAAGCAGTGGGTAATAAACGAAAATTGATACCTAGAATTCTGTAGAAAATAAATTTCATAATTTTTTATAAATCCGTAGGTCGGAAGTATTAATTTGTTAGGAGTACTGGGTACATATCTGTATTGGTTAGAGACCGGATATTATTTATTTATTTATTTTTATTTAGTACAGCAAAAAAGCCATTAATACTAAACTAAACTAATTTAATCCTTTCACTCTGTCTTCTCACAGAATCGCAAACTTTCTAATAATATTGTCTTCCATTCATCAGCAAACAAATCCAATCCAGGGTTGGTCTCCACGAGCGCGTTGAGCATCGTTAGCATACGCGGTATAGGGGAGGTGGATCGAGCTACAGTGCGACAAAATGGGACATTAAATAATTTTTGCTTTCTAGTGCGATTGTAATTATTCGGAATAAATAATTGACACAACTCTACATGTAAGTCGGACGCATTAGTATAACCATTAATAATTTTATAGGCTGTTGTAATTTGGTCAACAGCCCGCCTAACCTTTAATGAATTATAATTTAAGCATCCTAAAATAAACATAGTAGGATACATATATGGATAGTATCCAAATAATCGTTGGATAGTTGGTAGGTATTGAATGACCTTGAAAAACGCTTAATTGTTGTTTTGTACACACGTTTGTACGAATTCTTTTTAGTCGAAAATTTTGGTTTCTCCTAGAAAAATCCAGAAAAAGTATTTTGTTTTTTTTTTGGTGATTTACGTAAAAACGCGCAATTACGTAATAATAATACCCCGGGGCATCCGAGGGGTTAACTAGAATAGGTAAATGTTTCTTTTAGGGCTGAATACATGTATCGTACATGGAGCAACTTCCTATGAGACCTCCACAACCCATTGACTGGGCAACACAATACTCCTTGGATAGACTTTCTGGCGTCTGACTACCTGTAACGACTGGTCAAATATCTACAGGACCAACGGCTTTACGTGCTTTCCGATAGTTTCAGAATGGTTGAGTTGAGTGGGGCTAATGCACGCGTCATGCTTGTGAACGGGCGCCATCAGTTGAGACTGGTCATCTCTTAGCTGCCAGTGACTTAATTCAATTTCTATTTTTTTTTTATTAGTTTTTTTTATTGTAATTATTATTACTTATCTACATTGTGCTCACATATTAGAAGCGAAAGGGGCCGAAAGGTTCTAGAATGGCGACCGCGCACCGGAAGACGCAGCGTTGGAAGGCCTCCCACAAGGTGGACCGACGACCTGGTGAGGGTCGCGGGTGTACGGTGGATGCGAGAAGCACAGGATCGGTCATTGTGGCGACGCTTGGGGGAGGCCTATGTCCAACAGTGGACGTCTTTCGGCTGAAATGATGATGATGATGATGATGATTAGAAGCGACAAGAAATATGTAACCAAGATTTATGTAACTCATAATATAATTTAAAAGAGTGTCCATGGAGTTTCTTGCACGTTCTTCTCCATAGAGATCTACGCTTTGGAACGTGCAATTTAGCTTCACTTGTACTTTTTTTTGACTGACCGACATTTTGACAATTCAAAAGTGCCTGTAATTGGTCTAATTGAAATAAACGTTTCTGATTTCTGATTTCACGGGGTGTCAGTAATGTTCTAGAAAAACTTTATGGTACGTGGTGGAGGTGTGCCCCACTTGGGCAGAGCACCGCCCTGTCCTCGTGGGGGAGATCGGTGGCAACAATTCAATTCAATTCAATCTCTTTATTTTCAGACTAGTGTCCATATGGTGGTAGTAAAAATACTTTAAAAATAAACTTCAGGATAAATATTTGTACAAGCTTACTCTAAGCATATTGACGACGACTGACTAACTACTATTGACTGGGCAACGATCTCTGGCGAGGAGTGGCAGGTGATCGCCTCCTTCTGTGAAGCAGTAATGCTAGTAAAGGAGGAGGCCTCACGTGCAGGCATGAGGGAGCGGCCCTCAAGTCCCAGCCGCCGGGATCCCGATCCCGATTTCCGGCTTGGTCCGGTAACCGTCCGGACCGAGCCCAAGTCGTCGACGGCGCGTACTGTTCCACGCGCGCATCAAGGAGACGTCAGCAAACCGCAGAGGGCCCAGCAGGGTCGAACCTTACAGAATTAAAAATAAATAATATAAGTATAATAAAAACCTACCTACCGCTCCGCCCAAGAGCGGGATTTGTCATAAGATGATTTTCCCAACTAAAAAAAAAAACCTACCTAAATTATTTTTCTTTCTTTTTTTTCTTTCTTTACTGGGGCCAAGGGTCTGCTTCTAAAAGGAAGACTCGGCCCTGGTATGAAAGGCAACGAAGGAACAGGAGTGGGTTTTTAGCCAATAAAAGTCTCACACACCCTTTCGCTCCACCCAAGAGCGTGGGATGTCATTGAATTATTTTCCCACCGAAAAAAAGGTAAACTTTGAAAAATACACATGAATTAAAAAATTGACGTTGGTACTTGCCCGGTTTTGAACCCAATTGAAAAATCAGAATTAATCGTTTTTAAACTGATAGGACTTTTCTAAATCTCTTCACCACCCTAGGTTGACTGGTAGAGAATGCCTAAGGAATTAAGTCCGCCTTTGTACTTTTGTGTTGCATGAAGTTTTAATAAATAAATAAACTAAATATGTATATATCCTTCTGTATCGCTTGGATTTACTTGACCCCTCAATAAAGCTATCTTTGAGACATCAACACACCAGTACCTGTAAACTGTAGAGCACCTCAACCGTTTATTATTCCTTGCTAAAGTCAATTAAGTACGACCCAACAACAAGTTCCGGTCAACTTCAAGATAGAGGTTACTTTGAAGCAAAGGGGACGGGCAACACTTACCTACACTAACATAATTGGTATCTTTACGTTCAGCACTTAATTGCTTTTTGCGTCAATAATTTTATATAGCTAAGATCAAGGAAGATAGTTGATTTGTCAGTATTGAACATTTTCTTTTTACATTTCGATCTTTGGTAAACGGATGTTCAAAAGAACTAGATTGACATATAAACACAGTACAGCCATACGTACGTTGACCCACTCAACATATATCGCTTTTAACGGTGCGTTTGTGGTTCGCTCAATTCGATCAGCATTTTTTTCGTGTATAATATCGTATTTTTACCCGTGAGTGCTCGCGCAATGAGAGATTTCCCGCCTACAGAAAACAAACATTATTCAAGATCAAACGTAGCTTTAGGTAAACGAGTATCTGCCTTTCCATCCTTCACCTTGCTTTTATTTCAATATAATTAGTTGGTTGACGACCGCAATAGGAAAGGATTTCTACCTAAAGATCGCCTGCGGCAAAGTGCTCATCGCGTGAGCACTACATGGATAAAAACAACTTTATCTCATTCATTTCTTTATTTACTAGCTTCATCCAGCGGTTTCACCCGCAAGATAACAGAAAATATATAGCCTTTGCATTTTAGTGATAAAATAGCATTATAAAGGTGCAGTAATTTTTAAAATTAGTCCAACAGTTTTTGAGTTTATTAATTACAAATCTATTCCCTTTATTATGTGTCTTTAAATTAATATAGAGTATAATGTACACAAAAACACTTAAAAATGAAAATAACTAACACAACAAATATAGAACAATGCTAATTAGTAGACAGCAGATTACAATTGCTGTTTCAGGACTAAAGTGAGAAACAAAGATGTTTCAGGCTTATCTACCTAGCTACCTACCTATCTATATATAATGTAAGTACATTAATCAATTCACTCGGTTTATTGTGGTTCAGCTTCTCCCAATTTCCTTCGACATTGTACTGATAGATATATCTAAATCTAAATAATCAAATTCAGGAAATTTAGACCTATCAGTGTCTCAATTTCCTGAATTTAATTATTTAGATTCCTGAGGAAACATGGCGCATCATCAGTATGCCCATCTTTCTTTAGTGAGCTTAGTAATTTATGTTGAGACAATATTCCAACAACTCTACCTATAAATTCGGTCCACCCTTGAAATTTCTGCTCTCCTGTATTTTTTTTTCTTCCACAGTTTAGCATAAAGTAACTTAAGGGGAAGTCAAGCCTGACGATAAAGGCTGGCAGGTACATAAGGGGACGTCTGGACATGATTTAAGTGTTTAGTCGACTCAAGTGTACCTACTTGAAGAGGAAGGTCAGACTTATAAATTCCGCACATTTTAAGAAACAGCTGGTTTTATATTTTCTTTATTTTATTCCCGTAGGTTTCTTTTTTACTAACACACGTCTCGTTAGTTTTTAATTTAAATTGCAACATAAAGAGAAGCAACCCCGTAAAGGTTTTAGAATAATTCTTTGGAAAGGACGATGCTTCCGCGAAAAAAATATTTAATTAAAAGTACGCCTCGTTCTAAGTGCACGAAATTCTTTTTAGCGGTAGTGAAATGAGTGTTGAATTTTGAAAAATTGTTAGCGGTACCATGTTTTTTTCATAACTACGTAACTTTCCTTTGGGTTTTTTTAGGTGGGATATTATCCAATGACATCTCTCGCCCTTGGGCGGGGCGGGAGGGCGTGTAAGACTATTACTGAACCCACTCCTAATTCTTTCATTACCTTTCATACCAGGTCCGGGTTTCCCATTCAGAAACGAACCCATGGCTCCAGTAGGCTTCGACCCTGCTGGGCCCCTACGTTTTGCTGACAACTCCTTGAGGCTTCCTTTTGGGATAATCTGCCATCTTTCTCACTATTTAATCAAATTTGCAATAATGTAACTTTTCTTTCCGGCGTCAAATTCATAAGCGAGGCTACTTTGTAATACAGCTTTGTAGTAGAAATTGTGCACTTTTTTATTCGACTGTCTTCAAGTCAAAAGAAATTTGAAACACTATTTTAATATCAAGTTTGAAGATACTAGGAATACATTAAGGTGTTCTTCTAGAAACTGGGTTTTAAGGAGCGAAAATGAGTATTTCAATTTTTATTTAAATTAATATTTTATGGCGGAACGAACGAGACAGATTTTGCCAGAACTGGTAGAATTAAGCACGGGGCCGTGAAGATAGAAAGAGTAGAAGGAAGCGTTTACCCAGAAGTACGACAGAACAGGCTTACAAAACATTTAAAGACATTTAACACAGCACATTTTTAAATGGTAGGAAAAAAATATCTGGAACCACTGAAGCGGTTATAAAAACTGTTAGCGCTTAAACTTTCATCTATAAAATTATGTTACCTTGTCATTATGAGACTCCATATCATAATGCACGAATCATGTGGGATAGACCACGGGAGTGAATCTGCGGAAAATAGTTTGTTCTTTTTTTAACCAACGTTCACGGTGTGTTCACAAACTCACGTATACAAGACATCCAGACTTCGTACGCATCCAAGCCATAGAAATATTGTTCCTTATGCGACCGAACCCAAAACACGCAGCGCCGTCACCCAGTGCTTAACCACTGCGTCATTCGTGCCATTATATTTAATCCTATTTTTAATATTAAGTTCCTACATACTTATTTATTTTTACACTGTGTGTACCTATGCATGTGTGCCTAATAAATATGTTTTCTTTTCATTCTATTTACTGCCATTGCCGTTGTACATTCATCATTTTTATCCAACTTTATAATGTTGGATAAATATATTTTTTGTAAACTAATTAATAATAATATTCCACAACTGTCACACAACGTCGTCTAGTCCCAAGCTAAGCAGAGCTTGTGTTATGGGTACTAAACAACTGATAGACATACTTATATATTTCTAAATACATACATATATAGATAAAATACACCCAGACACAGAACAAGTGATCGTGCTCATCACACAAACATTTGTCCTGGGTGGTAACAAACCCACGACCTCCGGCATAGCAGTCAGGGTCACTAACCACTAGACCAACAGGCCAGTCAAAAATTAGTTATGCCCAGACGAGATAAATATTAGCATTATAATGCTCTAAAAACTTCTTGATAAATTACCGATCACAGTAAATAAAGGTAGGTACGTCTCATTAAGTGAATAATTTACTTGATGTTTACCAATCTCTCTTTACTCGTAAAACTGACTGAAAACCACAAACAAATAGGCGTAGTTTTGCCCAAAGTTTTCGTTTGTATACCATTATGTACTAACAAAGAGGAATGAAGTGTAACAATTTTAGTGAATTAAGCCCGGCCCTTTGCCGCGTCGCCTCCGCAGAACAAAAAGCAGGAGATCCTAAATACAAATGAGACCTATTATTCTTCAGAAAGCCTCTACATTTGTAAAAGGCTATATTTTTTACGAACTCAATAATTTACTTTTGTAGTTTTTGCTTAGAACAAGTTTTTGTGAAGCGTTAAGTTACAACTTAGACTGGCCTGTTGGTCTAGTGGTTAGTGCTCCTGACTGCTATGCCGGAGGTCGTGGGTTCGATTCCCACCCAGGACAAATGTTTGTGTGATGAGCACGATCGTTTGTTCTGTGTCTGGGTGTAATTTATCTATAATATGTATGTATTTAGATATATATATATATAAGTGTTTATCAGTTGTCTAGTACTCATAACACTAGCTCGTCTGCTTAGCTTGGGACTAGACTTTGTTGTGTGATAGTTGTGAAATATTATTAAAAAAAAAATGTTGTTAAAATTGAGACGGTCATAATATGTTTGTGGCTTTTTTTTCAGGGTTAGTGATCATCAACTAATTTCCCGCGCTCTAGGTGGAGCGAGACGGAATGGCAGATTTTTACTGACTAAAACCTACTTGTGTTTTATCAGTCCAACTCAGATGTTCCAGCGCCACGGTGACTGTTTCTCACTGAGCCACATCCCCATAACTATCCTTCATTTGGTTTTGGTTTTTTTGTAGAAGAAGAATCACAAAAAATAAGTCTACTGCTACTTAGCAAGTAGGGCACTTTGCTCGCAGACCAGATGGCCGATGGTGCTTCTAGAGTGGCGACCACGTACCGTAAGACGTAACGTCGGAAGGCCTCCCACAAGATAGACCGATGACGTTGTGAGGATTGCAGAAGTCTGACGGATGCAACACGGATAGGAGCAGTCGATATGGCAATGCTTAGAAGTGATCTATTTCCAAAAGTGTACATCTTTTGTCTAAATAATGATGACGAACAAATTTTTTGAAATAATTCAAATTCATTTTATATCATCGGCCGACGGCACTAACGATTAAAAAAATACCTTGAACACAGTAAAATAAACCTAGTTGTCTATAAAACAGAACTGATATTGCACGAAAAGTAAAAAAAAAAACCAGATTAACAGAAACAAACTTTCCAAAACGTATGAGCGTCCGTTTCAAGGGGATTTTGTTAATTAAAGGAAAATATCGCATACAACAGTTAAAATTCGGAATAAAACTGAATAGGTACTGATTACTGTACTGTACTGTGGACGACAATATTATTCATCTTTGATATATCCCGGCTTACATTATGCCACTTCTTTTTTTTTCAATATAAATTCTATCCAATTTTAAAAGCGTAGCTCCAGAAATTCTCGATTTATCATACTAGAGATCTACGTCAGTAGAACTGGGTTACTACCTACTGTATGAATAATAGTGCACTTTATGTGACAGAGAGGATTTTGCGAGAATTCCGTGTGAATGGCCCTTCCTTACCCCAGCTTTGTCCACCACAAGGCGTTCATCCCTACGGAAAGGATCCAAGGTTGTGTGCCCCTGACAAGGGTGTTAGTGTCACAAATTAATATTTGTACCTACATAAATTAATTTTAATGTTTCGTAATTTGTCAGCTAAGCAAACTGTTTGGAGAATATGATAAATAGGTCCACGTCGACAAATTCTGGGGGCTACAGTTTTATTGTTATTCAAAAATTAATCAGTTAAGGTTCAGTGACCTATTAGGTCATTGACTGTTTTCTAACGTTTAGAGGACTTATTAAATTTCAGATTATTTTTATTTGAATATTAATGTACACACACTCATGTATTAAAAAAAAAATCGTTTAAGTGCAAATCAGACAGGCGCACTGAGGGTTCCGCACACAAGCTATGTAGATAGTTCAATTGCAGAATCGAGTCTTGAAGCTTTTACCGAATGGTAAAAAGTAATTATTTTGTGACGTAACTACAATTTTTTTTTTAAATTATGCTTCTTGTGAAGTTTCAGGATTCTAGATCAACGGAATGTACCTAAGGGTACTTTCCTTGTGAATATCAAAAAATGCGCCATAAACAGAGATACATAGATGAGCTTATTTTTAGATTGCGTAGACTAAGAAGTTTGATTTTTTTTACTGCTGCAAAGGGTATCAGACTTGAGTATTCGATATTAATTTTAGCTTCATACCTCCACGCAATTCTGAGTAAAAGCTTCTTGATAGAGGAACAGACAGACAAAGTAATCCTATAAGGGTGAATCCTTAAAGAATCACTTTTTTAAACGGATTTTTTTCCGACTTAGGTACGCTAAAAGAGACAAGATGTAAGAAACAGAAAATATTATAAATAAAAAAGTGATACTTATTTCTAAAGAAAACTCTACCAGCATATCTGTAACAGAAGAATTAAACTACCCATTTTTAAGAAATAACCAGTTAATCTATTCAAACATAGAATGCACTATTCATGTTTGAATAGCATACACTGTACCTACTTCAGTAAGTTTGGGAGGTTCCTGCATCAGATTCAAGTGGAAGTGCTTTTCTTCCGCCTGAATCCCATTCCCGGGTATCACCACTATGTGGATAGTCCGAAGGACACGGTAGAGCATACGGTGGAAGATGTGCTCCACAAAGGCGGAGCACCACTGTGTCCTCCTGAAGGCAATCGGCGGTAACGATATAGCTCGCGCGCCTATGGAGCAAAGAGGAACGGCAGGCAGTCGCCTCCTTCTGCGAAGCAGTAACGCTAGCGAAGGAGGAGGCCGCACGCATGAGGGAACGATCGTCCTCACTCCCCATCCGCTGAGATCCCGACCCCGACTACCAGCCACGGAAGACGTGGGCTTGCGGACACCGAGCAATGGGCAGCTCGCCATCCGGCAGTCCGGTAATCGTCCAGACCAAACCCCAGTCGTTGACAGTGTGTAGTGATTCACGCGCTCTTCAAAGAGATGTCAGCAAACCGTAGGGGCCCAGCAGGGCCGATGCCCGCTAGCTAGGACCGCGGGGAATTTCTGAAACAGAAACCCGTAGTCCTAGAACGCAAAGGGCAACTGAGGGACACAGATGTGGTTTTAGTAAAACTCTGACACGCCCTCCCACTCCACCCAGCCCGGGTGAAGTAATTGGATAATTTCGCACCGCAAAAAAAAAAAATTGTACATACTTACTAGTGTATCAGTATCTAATTAAGTTATGATTCCATTTGTATAATCTTATTATTATTTATTTATTATATTATTTATTCCTGTTCCTTGAATAAACCTAATTACAAATAAGTGTACAATGGGTGGTTTTATCGCACAGGGCAATTTCAAAATCAAATTTCAATTTCAATTTTTTTTTATCTTAATAACTTGAAATTAAACAACAATTCCAAACCTATGCAAATACACGCGTCAATAAATCAAAACGAAAACAGCACCAGTTATAAATCTGGAACGCGCTCAGATTTCCACTTAAACTAGCATTTTAATCCTTATCTATACCACGTAAACCTGGAACGCGATCCATTTTCCTAGATCCGCAAGCCGTAGTGAAAATACAGAGTTGCTGATGATTCGGACACAATATATTCGGACATAGTGCTCGAATTAACACATTTCATTTTCAAGATTTTTTCACTGACGATTCGGACTCCACCAAATTTATCGAAGCTGTTTAGTACAGTCAGATAAAAAAAGTCGAAAGTATATAAAGAAATTTATTACCCGAAATTGCCGCCTTAAATCAAGCCTAAAAATGTTTTGATAACGGTTTTTTCCCCGTATATTATATTTTAAACCTATTTATCTGACAAAATAGATTTTTAAACAGTGTGTCCGAATCGTCAGTGAAAAAATATTATAGTACAAAATAAAACCCGACTAACGCAAAAAAAAATGACGCTGAAAAAGTATGAAACAAGATTTTCAGGATGCTGAAATAAACAAGGTAACTGGAAATACAAGAACAGAACCAAAATAAAAGCCGCAGTCCCACGTTATTAAAGTGTTTCTGAAATTCGGACACTGTCCGAATCGTCAACACTCGAAATACAAGCCTCGGCATATCGATTTCACTCTCAATTCCACACATATTCGGCCCATTGCACCTTTTGAAGTGCTATAAAAATAATCTTCTTTGTGCAGTGGTCTATGTGAGGTTGAAAACGGGCAAATGATAACAAAAGCGCTGGAACACAACAGAGCTTGTTATTTCAATCTGTGAAACTGATACATTTATTGGACATCATACATTTTAATTGAAGTTTGCTGAAAATACATTGATAAATGTGCGGTAAGATTTATTTATGATAGCCTGCTATTAGCTGGCTCGTTATTCAGTCAGTCATTTGTTAGACTAATAATTACATATTCACTATTTCAATTAGGCAACTGTAACTATGATTTATAGCATCTCTTTAGCTGCTGCCAGCGGCTTGCCTACGTGAAAATAGAAAATTGTTCAAGGGCAAATAAATACTCTTGGGATAATAAAAAGTATTCTATCTGCTATTCCAGGTTGTGTTCTACGCGTTCACCAAATTTCATCCGAATCCGTTCAGCCGTTCTAGTGTGAAGAAGTAACAAACACATACACACTTACTAACTTTCGCCTTTATAATGGCCGAGGGGTTGCGAGCGGCGGGGAGAGCGCTCCCCATCGTCATCTCGGACGGACGTAATTTTTTCGATCCTCCGTGGCTCTGACGTCGACGCCATTTTATTATTTTTATACGAAGTTGTTATTGTGTTTGTATAGGTATATGTATTCTAGCATGTACGTAACATTGTAAACACCCAAATAATGATTAAAGTTTTTGAGAAGAGACGATAAACTGGCGCCATGTAATTATGGAAGTTTCAGATATTGTTGCAATGCTTACAGACTGATTGGCCTTTTGGTATTTACGTAAATATAGACACAAAATAATATAAAAAACTTTGATTCACTCTAGGAATTAATCCTGTATTGTGGTAGAGTTTACAAGTATGTTAAGTCACAGACAAGGCTCGGAACAATTATCTGTAAGCCGCAAAAATATTTGTCCCGTGCGGAAGTCGAGCTGTCGAACCCGCGACACGCAGTGCAGCAGCCAATAGTTCAACTGCTGTGTCAACCGTGCCTACAAAGACAAAGTAGTTTTTTTATATGGGAAATCATCTAATGATATCTCCCGCCCTTGTGCGGTTCGAGAGGGCGTGTGAGACTTTTACTGACTAAAACCCACTCGTTTGTTCCTTCTTTGCCTTGCGTTCCAGGGTACCGGGGTTCATTTTCACTTGACCCATGGCCCCAGTAGGCTTCGACTTTGCTGGGCCCCTACAATTTGCTGACAAATTACCAACAGTCCTAACCGCCTGCCAAAAAATAATAGGCAAAGCTTAAATAAAAACACCTCCAGCTCTATTGCCGACTTCAAACCAGCAGGGTCATAATATTAGCTGCGTATACCATGTTATGCTAAAAACAACAGACACTTACTAATCACTACTCTAAAATTACCCCGTCATAATTTACCCTACTTGGACTCCCACGTGTCACAGAATTATCACCTCTAAGCTCTCTATACAGCCGGAGCAATTAATAAAGAAACCGTAGCACTGCTTGTTAGCATGCAAATGCCGCAATCCTCGGAAGATTCTGCGGCAATATTCAAGTCGTTAGTGTTTGTGCGGCCCACTACACAAGTGCAAAAAGGGGTTTGCCGCTTCGCCAATGTAAATGACAATTTAATAACAGCAAAGCTCTTCGCAACGTAAATTACGAAAGCTTTTATGAGATTTGAACTACTTTTTTAATATCCTTTTCATTAAGAACGCGTTTAATTTGTCCCTGTTTTATGGGATTACGGTTTTAACTTGTAACTAGGTGGATTGCGGGTAGAAACAAATTTGTGATGAATAGACGAAACCGCTAGTTTTCCGCGTGTTTAATATTGAATAGGCAAATAAGTGTGGGAGTAGGTACCCTATTTTCGTAATCTCTTGTGAACAGCGGTTCCCAGAAAAGAGATAACTCTAATTGGTTTTCGACGAATTTCTCACTAATTCGTCTTGTATTATGTTTCTTTAATAAAATATATTGCGACATTTTTTTTCGTATAAAATTATACTCCATTTGTTTAGATAGTTAACTAAACGTAAACAATCTTAATATGTCTTTTTATTAAAAAAAAAATCATATAGAAGACACACAAAGTTTTTATTTTATTTTTTATTTCTTTGTTTATTTTCTACACACTATAGTCTACATCTCTTCTAATCTCTCCTTTCGCAGGTCTGCTGGAAGAAATTTCTTTTTGAAATAAGCAGTACCTTTGTACAAACTTTTTATTAAGATACCTATCTTCTTCTGTATATTTGTGTGTACATGAATTATAAAATAAGTAAATTTAGATAATTACCAAACATCGGTATAGGTAAATAATAAATTGTAAACATTTTTTGATAAAATTTTTAGACAACTTTTAGATAAAAGACATGTCAAGATTGTTTACATTTAGCTTTATGCCAAATTTCAGGATTCCTGGAAATTTCTGGTTCCCTTTGAATTTTGATACCTTTGAGAGAGTCGAAATATACGTTTTTTTGCTATATAAACGTATCTTATTTTTCGTTAAGTTAGAAGTTTGATTTTTTCACAGCTTCAAGGAACCGCAGACCTGAGCATACGTTTTGAATTTCAACTCGATACTTCCACGCGTTCTTGAGATAAAGGGTCTTAACAGACTGACAGACAGACAAACGGACAACAAAGTGATCCTATGAGCGCTCCGTTTTTTCTTTTTGAGGTATGGAACCCTAAAAATACGAGCACTAACATATATTATAGGCTGCTGCCTGCGACTTCACCCGCGTTATCGTAGAAAATTATTCTAAGGGAATTTACTGGTGGAATAAAAAGTGTTGTATGCTATTTCAAGACACGATCTACCTTTGTGCCATATTTTATCCTAATTCCGTTCAGCCGTTCAAGCGTAAAGGAATGAACAAACATGCAAACATACAAACTTTTGCCTTTATATTATTAAGTGTCATTCAATTCGTTTAGCCGTTATAGCGACATTGATTAATAAACTTTCAAACATACACACATTCACTATTATTTATAATAATTAGTTTATTTTTTTCCCACCACAATATTACCGCAATTACAAAACTAAGACGATGACAATAATTGGGTTCATAATGTGGGAGACTGATGCCTAACGTAGGCTTTTGGCCTGTATTTCAGGTCACCAGGTCTTCCCCTATTTTAATGGATGTAATTACTATATTGCATCTTCATAAATCTCTCTCAGACATGTTCTATACAAGTTTTATAAATATTGTGCTTTGTTGTTCGTGTGTGTTTTGTGTATGTATGCATGTGTGTGTGTTTGTGTCCATGTGTATGTATGTTTGTTCATTTGCGTGGTACCACTACTCCGGGATATAAAATATTTCTTCTGTCTCAGTATAATTGAGCTGTTAAAGCCAATTCTAATAATACTCGTAAATGGTAAAATTTTGGTCCAAAACATTTAAGTACTGAAAGTTTATTCAGTGCTTCCGCTTTTTTAGCTTTTAACACAAAGGACTGTAAAGAGATGATTTAAAGAGCACATCTCAGGGAGGCCCAATTCTTCGCTTCATTTCCCTCCCACTCGATTCACGTTAAAAAGAGTGATTTGCGTCGTCTAGTCAATTTGTTCCTTTTTCAAAAGAAACATTGTTCCAATGATGGACACTGAAAATATTGGGTTGAAATCTTTGTATTCATTTTGAATTGAATAGACTTAAATATATTTTATACTTGATGGTGCTCGCAATTTCATCGGCGTCAAACTCATAAACAATACAATGCTGTTTAGTCATTATTGCAAGATTTTTTTTACGCAAAACCCTTTTTTTTCTTAAATAAGAGTCAAGTTACTTCATCTAATCAGTGAAAATTCCGTCAAAATCGGATGAAAATAGATGGAATAAACATACAAAAAAATAAAAATTACATTTTTGTTATGGCTAGGTATCTATTAAACTTTCATATTCATTTAGTAGAAAAATGTTATTTTGATATTACAACGGACACTTCAATTTCATTTATACATACACACGCATACGTATTAAATATTTTACACAGACACAATATAAGTGCAACAAACACTACCTAAATAAAAACCGGGCAAGTGCGAGTCGGACTCGCGCACGGAGGGTTCCGTACAAACTTATCTATGAAAACCGTTCAATTACCGAATTGAGATACGAAGATTTTTTTGTGACGTAACTACAAATTTAGAGTTTTCAGATTTTTTTTCTATACTTCTGCTACGAGACCTTGCTTTATGCCAAATTTCAGGATTCTAAGTCAACGGGAAGTAGGCTGTGAATTTTGATTCCATAGACAGTATCGAACTATACGTATTTTGAGACTAAACCGGCAGTTTTTTTTTGTTAATTCTGTTCTGTGTCAAATTTGATTTTTCCACAGCTTCATCATTTGTTGTCTTTGCTGTTAATACTGTTTGTTTCCCGATTATAATAAAATGAAATGAAACGAAACGAAATTAAATTAAATAAAAATATCCAGGTCACCGACATAGCCCGAAGAATCGCCAAACTTAAGTGGCAGTGGGTAGGGCATAGTGCTCGCAGAACAGATGTTCAATGTGGACGAAAGGTTTTGGAGTGGCGACCACGTACCGGAAGACGCAGCGTTGGAACGCCTCCCACAAGGTAGACCGAACATCTAGCGGTAATCAGATGGATGCGAGACGCACAGCACCGATCGTTATGATACTTAGGGGAGTTCTATGTCCAACATTGGACGTCTTTCGGCTGAAATGACGATGAATATATTATCTGAAATTTCTAGCTTCATTTTGCAGTTGATCTAAACTCTATACTTGAATATTCTTGTTACAAGAAAATTGAGGGCAAACCCTTAGGCTGTTGTTATTCTATTTAGTTTTGATCAAATTTATCTTTACTCAAAAGGTTCTCAGGCAACTTTGCTTTGCTTAATTTCATAATGGTTATATTTATATAGCAACTTCATGCTGTTCATTTTGTGTTCTTAAAAATAAATTCAATTTTAACTAAGTGTGCTGGCGCAATAAAGGCAAATAAAATAATTTTAATGGTGGTTGAATGATATTTTATATTTCTAGCTGCTGCCTGCGGCTTCGTCTGAATGAAAGTACCTAGAAACTTGTCCCAAAGGAACACACTTCCGATATAAAAAGTATTCTATATACTATTCCAGAGCATGGTCGACTTGTGTGCCAAATTTCATTTAACATCCGTTCCGCCGTTCGAGCGTGAAGAAGTAATAATAATAATCTTTATTTACATAAGATGTTTTTACAATTTTATTGAAGTCCCTGACTCCTGCGCTAGGTGATTAACCTGAGTTACAGAAGCCAGTGCCCTCTCCCGGGAGTTATACAATTTGTTCTTTCCTATGCAATTGAAACATGAAAAATAATAAAAAAAGAAAACAATAATTTAAATTAATACTAAAATAAAAACAAAAAGTTGTCATTATGCCTGTTACGGTGAGTGAGTGTGTGTCGTGAGTGAATGTGTGTGGTGAGTGAGAGAGTAACAAACATACACATACCCACCCACCGTATCTCCTACAGAATTACAAACTTAAACGTTTATAATATTATTGTGGTAATGTGACGTGTGATTAACTGGCTGTCCTTACGGTTTCACCCGCGTATTTGATTACCGCTTCTATTAGTCATAGTGTGATGTTACGAGGATATAGCCCATAATAGCCTTCTTCGATAAATGGACTATCCAACACCAAAATAATTTTGCATTTTGCATCAGTAGCCCCTGTGATTAGTATGTTTAACCAAACAAACAAACTCTTTCAACACTAAAATAGAAGCAATATATCTAAATCATTAAGCAACATGTTATTTCAGCTGCAGTCAAGTCAATACTGACAGAATTGTCAAACAGTAATAACCTGGGAGTCTTTAAGTCAATAGTGAATAGGTTACTTCTAGGTAAGCGTACTCCATCGTCAACCATATCGTCGTTTACCATCAGGTAGATAAGATACGGGCCAAAGACGAGCCTAACAATATCATTATCATCTTTCTACCCTTATGCCGTGTTATTTGGTGCCGGTGCAACACATTTTTATTTTATATTCGGTCATATCACTTCTCCCACAATCCATCCATTTTTTCTTTGGCCTCCCACTCCATCTGTTCACATGTATAGTCATAACTCATTAAGTATAATGTACAAAAAAATGAAGAATTTATACATAGTCTAAATTTCAGATGAATATGTCCCCCAAATATGGTACTTACTTCTAAGTATTCCAACGGAAAGATAAACTCGAACCGGAAATCTGGTCCCATTAAAAACCTCCCAACAAAAACGTAATAAAACATTATATTCCTGCCTTATTTACTCAGAATAACCTTGAATACAGGACCGTTGAGTTATTAGACTAGACGTGAAATAAATGAGATCACATTACGGAATCCTATTGTGTATAATGTCGTGATCGTTCCATGCCGGTAGTTGTCAGCGGAGCACGATATTAGCGAGAATGGCTCTACTAATGTGTATATTTATGTAGATATCATTCCATATAGGTGGCCATATTAGGAATGTAATCATTCATTTATGGCCCTTTGAAAAGAACTGGGGATATGTTATGGGTTGTATTTCACTGTTTCTACTAAATACGCCTTTAATATGCTTTTGTTCTAACTAAAATAAAACTAATTGTTGATAAAACAAAAAACTGTGGTTTAAAAAAAATAACCATAAAGGGAATGACGGGGTCGGTATCCGCTTGCTTCGCTCGCTCACAAGACCCCGCCATCTTCGAGTCAGAGTTCCCTTATTCCCTTTATAATTGTAAAGTTCGTAATATATACAGAGTGTTTGGTGCATCGTGTGCCAAATTGAAATGGTCGACGGGAGGGGTCATCTGCTATCATTTCATACCCCTAAAAACTTCTCATGCCCTGTGGATTTTTTTAATCGACTTTTTATTGTTTTATAAAAATAAGACCCAAATTTTTCATAAGTCGTAGACTCTGAATTTTAATTTAATTTAAATTTATTTTGTATTAGAGTACTTTTAAATTTAAAATTAGCGACAATAGCTATCTAGTATTTTTTTAAATTGATTTGCAAAGTGTTGGACTTAAATTAAAGCTATTCATGTTTTAGTTATTTACATGGCTATAAAAAAAACCCAAAGCGACCGGAGTCTTCCAAATTCCACAAAAATTCTCTAATTTATCCTCTTGCTAGTGATGTGCCACATGCCATAAAAATCTCTTTATAACCTTGTGAATTCGTTAGAATTGTGAATCGAGTCACATAAGACTAATATTCAAAATAATGTTTTAAAAAATATTTTTGCTTAAATTATACCTGAAAAACCTATTAAAAATGTTATCTCACTCTTATCAGGTAAAATCTGTCTCGTATCTCTCTTTTCGTGGGTTATAGTAGAAATAAAAAAAAAACCAGTAACAGTATAGGCGAGCACAGTTTTACATTATTGTGAACAGAACGTTTGACATAAACCCTGGACAATTTTTGTTGTGTTTGCAAAAGGTTTGTTATACTGAGAATCAAATACCGGATTAAGATCAAATTAAGCGTGTGTGGTTGGTATTGATTTATGAGATATATCCAGAACAAAGCAGAAGATCTTTGCAGAAGCATAATCACAGCGTTAATGTTTCCCAACTGTCTATTTGTATCATTAGTTTGAATATGTTTATTTGGATTATTCATTTGAGTACATCATAACTATATAAATAATCTTTATTGTATATTAGAAAATATCCGAGGTATTAAGTCCGCCTATGTACTTTTATGTACTTGACTGCGCTCCCACTTATTGGTAAGCAGTGATGCAATCGTTAATGGTGAGGCGCACTAGTTTCTATTCAATAAAATTATTCCTTTCAAAAAATTATTCAGGAGCAAAGCCAAAGCATCTTACATGTATGTGCAGCACTTATAAGCAAATACGGGTCCCCCAAAAGTTAGGAGTAGGGTCTCAGAAATTGCAAAGCTTGCGTGAAAAGAACTGTGAAAGTGAAAGAAATATGAAGAGTGCGGGTAGTCGTAAATATTAGCGTTCGATTTGACGATCTGAATAGCTGACTGAGGATACTTAGCTCAGGCTGTTTTAAGGGTCACGGGGTCTGTCCCTGGTGCGATAAAATTGCTGAAATATATTAGTTTCAGGTAGTAAAACGGTTGAGTTTATTGATGATGACGCATAAAATGGTCAAGGGTGCAGTAGTCATATTATTAGAAAGCTGGTATGAAAATGATGAATTTGTGTGAATTTGGACAAAAAAAATGCCAATAAAGAAAATCTGCGCCCAAGGAAAGTTTACTCATTGTAAGTGTACGTGGGCATACAAACTGACTAAACCCTATCTTTGCGCTCCTTCAGTTGCAGTTCTTTGTGATCTCGCAGAGGCCTAGAGAAATACTGGTGTGACGGTAGGACAGTAAAAGTTGAAACAAAAAACAGGTTCTGTAATTCAACTCTTGTCTTATGAAAAAGGCTCAAGCTTCTAACACAAAGGAACACTTTAAATGTCGATGAACAAAGTCGTGTTAATAAAGTAAGTAGGTGTATTTTTAAATCAGAGGATCTACAACACTGACAGGAAATCACTATCCGGTCGAGAAGACACAAGTAGGCAATTATGTCACCTATTTCTATCCACCTACGATTACTTAGATATCTGGGATATTCTCGAAAACATGATTGTAAAAGAACATGCGTGAAACAACATATCCTTTATTAACTATAGGTTCGTAAATGAAAGTCTTTGAAATGATAAATCTAATCTATACTACGAGTAATCTATTTATATAAAAGGAGAAACTGACTGACTGACATATCAACGCCAAAACTACTGGGACTAGGAATATGAAATTTTATAAAAAGTTTCCTTTCATGACGTAGGCGAGCACTAAGAGGATTTTCCAAAATACACACTCTAATGGGATGAAACGGGGGTCCAAAGTTTGTACGAAAAAACCTACTTTTACGCGAGCGACGCCGCGGGCAGTAGCTAGTATATTAATAAATAGGTTCCTCTGGAAGATGTTAGAGCTCCTGTGTAAGAAAGAGATGGAGCTATAAAGTAGATAGCACTGTAGGTGCCAGTTAAATTTGGAATAAAGTACTTACATTGACCTTTTCCTAACAAATCTGCGTAGGTACCCGGAAAATAAACAATTATCTGTTTTTCATTACAAAAAGATGTAAAAGATTTCGATAGATGTCGATTCAAGACAAGTTTTATAATAATATTTTTATTGACACTTCAAGGCACTGTTATCAGTGTAGCTCTGACTCTTGTACTAAGATTTCCTGTATCACAAGAAGAACCAGACTTCTCAATATACAGGGTACATAACAGAGAAGTACAATAGATAAAGTCAAAGGGCAATTACAGGATTACAGAATTAGCAAAAGGAGTACTTTTTTATTAAAAATTAAAAAAAAAAAAAAACTAGAAGAAAGAAGGTACTCCATGTGCTCCATGTGTATCCATGGCATGTTTACGTGAGGGTAGTGTGTATGTGTGTGTGTGTGCGTGGATATGTGCATAAAGATGAGTAGTGTATGTGCGTTAGGGATAAGTATGCGTGTGGGTTGAGAAGTGTACTAGTCATTCTGTCATTTAATGTTGTCGAGTAAGTTTTCTGTTTCATTGTAGTCATAATTGTCAAGCCAGTGCATTATTGTCTGTTTGAATTGAAAGTTGCTTAGGTATTAAAGTTGTAGTTGATTGGACCCTTTGTCTTGACAGATTTTGTTATATAACCGAGGAGCTATAATAGTAGTATTTTCTGGCAAAGTTGCTCTTAGTCCGTTCGACAGGTTACGTTTTTATTTTCGTTTTCGAAATTAAGAATGTCTACAAATGTAGGAGGGTCAGTGTATTTTATTCTTTTATTATCTAGTTCCTGCCTTATTTCTTTCTTACACCGGAATTATGAGGACTTTAAGACGTCATTGGATGTAGAGCAGTGGTGGCCGAGAGGTAACGGCCCCGATTTACAAGTTGTAGGTCACGGTTTCCAAACCAGTCAGGCGCACTACTTTGTGTAATTTATAACATCACCACTGCTCTTAAAACGGTAAAGGAAAACATCGTGACGAAACTGGCATGTCCTAGAACCAAAAAAATCAAAGACATGCGACATTCACCAACTCGCATTATTTGCAACATTAAAAGGCTGATAATGCTTATGCTTATAAGACGTTATAACACAGTAAATCATTGATTGTGTGCCAATGTGGCATCCTGGGGTTAAGATGATAAAAAACAAGTCGGTTCTCTTAAAGATAAAGGTTAGTGAACACATTCGTAATAAATTGGTAGAATCATCACAGTATTTATAGCATCCGTTTTTTTACAATAACATTCATTCTTTCTATTTTTGTATCTGAATACACTTGGGTATTTTTATATGTCCTTATGCACCTCAGGACTCCATGGTCCTGAAACTTTGGAAGGCGTACAAGGAGCCGAAGCCGGTCCGAAGCGAGGAGGAGTGGCAGGCGGTCGCCTCCTTCTGCGAAGCAGTAATGCTTGCAAAGGAGGCGGCCGATCGCGTGAGGCAGCGGTTCTCACGCCCCAACCGCCGCCGGGATTCCGATCCCGATTTCCGGCCACCGTAGGCGCGGGCTTGCGGACGGCGAGCAATGGGTGGCTTGCCGTCCGACCGTCCGGTAACCGTCCGGACCAAGCCCAAGTCAACGGCGCGTGCTGTTCCACGCGAGCCTCAAGGAGATGTCAGCAACTGTAGGGGCCCAGCAGGGTCGAAAACCTACTGGGGCCAAGGGTCTGATTCTGAAAGGAAGACTCGGCCCTGGTACGAAAGGCAACGAAGGAACAGGAGTGGGTTTTTAGTCAGTAAAAGTCTGACACTATCTCCCGCCCCGCCCAAGAGCGGGGGATGTCATAAGATGATTTTCCCACCGAAAAAAAAAAAAAAAACTTGCAGAGGTCTAACACACTTTTCTTGAAATGAGGCACTATGTATCGTATCGTACTTATTTATTTTCTGTTTTTCTTTCTATTATGTTTCACCTGCCATGTTATGTTTCTGCACCATCATAAAGTCGACTGATAGATAATGCATAAGGCATTAAGTCAGCCTTTGTATTATAAACTTTTAATAAATTAATAAAGTTGAATAGAAAGTTAAACTATAACTTTTTTTTTCAAGGTGGGCAGTCATCCAATAACTTCTCCCACCCTAGGGCGGAGCGTGAGGGCGTGTCAGACTTTTACTGACTAAAACTACATCTATGGTCCTTCTTTGCCTAACGTTCCAGGATCCCAGGTTTCCCTTATGGAAGTCAACCCATGGCAGTAGGCTTCGGCCTTGCTGGGCCCCTGCGGTTTTGCTAACATCTCTTTGAGGTGCGCGTGGAATCCTACGCGCCGTTGACGACTCGGGCACAGTCCGGACGATTACCGTACGGCCGGATGGCGAGCTACCCATTGCTCGACGACCACAAACCCACGCCTACGAAGTTAAACTGTCACTGAGTCCTGGTAAATGTTACTATTATTCCGAAAATTAAAACATAATTTCTGTGGGATGGGAGCAACGTTAATTATGAAGTTGATTATACATTCAGGCCTTAATAGGCAATTCTGAGTATCGTATTAAATTCTAGGAGTTAATTTTATTTAGTCCAGATTTCTGTCTCAAGGCTAATAAAACTGGGAAAAGGTCTATTGCTTGTTATATTATTTAAAACTAGCTGGCCGCCTTGGCTTCGCCTGGATGCATTTTTTTCTTCTCGTATCTTAATTTTTTTTTCCAACAAACCCTGTCAAAAGAACAGATCGCATAAGGAACAGTATACTTCGTTCCAAAACACAAATCGCAGACGTAGGTAACTCAGCCGCCAAACTAAAATGGAACTGGGCCGGTCACATCTGCCGCATGTCGCAACAAAACTGGGCGAAGGCAACCACTGACTGGATTCCGAATAGCAGGAGCCGGCGACGCGGTAGGTCCAGAAGGAGATGGCGTGACGATTTAGACTCTTACCTTAAGAAGTGGCTAAGGATAGAAAGGAATGGAATAACGGAAGGGAGGCCTTTGTCCTGCAGTGGGACACAACGGGCTCATAATAATAATAAATAATAAACCCTGTCCTGATAATAACGAACAACAAAAAAAATGCCAAATCAATGCAGCTATAAATGTGTAGAATTGAGAATTACTTTGTATTTACCAATATGGATAGGTATCATATTATATCTGAGCGGTTAAATATGTCATGTTGCTTTTTTTCATATTTTGCGCAAGTGACTTCTTACTATGGGAAGCCTAAAATCTTATCATGGTGTGTAATGGCTACTGTGTTTAGTACCATCCATGTTTGTTTCAGATTTATATTAAAAGCAAAGCTTAAAAATAACATTTTTTATTTAAATACCTTAAATATATACCTACTAAAAAGAACCTTAATAACCACAACAATGTTTTTTTTCTTCGCCCTTTTTGGGCAGGCTAAGGTCTTAGACCATATCGTCTCATCAATATCCAAAATCCAAAAGTAAGACCATAGCATTGACAGGCGTTGGAGATTGACGTTTACTTATTTTACGTTTTTAACATCTATACAATTATACTAAAACGGAGGCGTATTATTTAATTATTTGAAAAAGTATCGATTTCCACGAAATCAATTGCATTCTTAGGATACATTATAATGTCATGATGACAGCGTTTGTAAAGTTAGTGTCGTATTAAGAAATATTTTAGAACTTATTTCTTATTACAGTTACAGAACTGTAACAGTTTACAAAGCTTGTTTAAAACTAAAAAACAGAAATCTATTTATTTTCTACATTTGGCCAATGCTATCATTAGCATTGGTTTAAATTTATATGGGTTAATTAAACAAAATAGACGATTTTTTTGGTACATATTTCATTCGTGGAACGCTCAAGCCCAGCAACGGGTTTCTCCTTTACTGTTTACACTCTCTATTTAAAATATGTAAGTACTGAGGTATAGTTAAAGCCTTTCTACCTTTAAATACGAGGGTAGTCTTCCTGTCTCCCATGATTGAATTGTTTCCACGCTTCAGTGATTTCTTGGGATCGAGATCAGATGATAGCCTGAGATTTGTGCAAAATAAATTATTATCTGGTTCAATGACTGGAAGTTTGATTTTACAGTGAATTACGCTTGATTTAATTTATGCTAAATCATGCTGAGATTATGTAACAAAAAATTTTGGAGAAAATAGTTTTGAGTTATATTTTCACTATAATTATCATAAACCTACCCCACGTTAGTTAGTATTCAGTAACAGCACACAAATCTGAATGTTATAGAACAAATACAAGCTGCCTCGATAAACGTTATTCTGCCTTATAATTAAAGAATAAAATGGGGGTGTGAGTCGGAGGGATCAAAATAGTCTAATACCTATTAAAATGTTTATTATTATAATTATGTGGGTTATTATAACCCTTTGACGCTTTTAATGGAGCGTGGTATTATTATTATTCATGGGCCTATCAAATATTTACAAAAAAAAAATTGGCAAGTTATTTTGGAGGAGTTTAAACAAACGTTGTGACACGAGATTTTAATACATTAGTTTTTGTCAGTAAAAATGATCAATTTATGTAAAACGAACAAAAATCTTGAATAATTCATCGTAGGTATTTTTTTGTCAGTTTTATATACCAAGTTTTAGCGAAGTGTAAGAGGTTATATCTAGTTATAACTTGATAATTTTATTACCTATTGTCGATTTTTAACTCGGTATTAAACATAATTGTAATATAGGAATGAGGAAACCTCGTGATGTTTACCTTCATATGCTCTTGTTTGTCACGACTATCGCATTTCTATTAGATTGTAACCACAGGGCTGATTGTAATTAATATTGCTAAGTGTTGATCAATAGCAATATATCAATACTACCTTCTGCAAGCGACTTCACCCGCGGTAAAGTAGATTTTTCTATATAAACTTTGGAAAACCCCGATTCACCCTGTTTTGGGATGAATTTTGAAAAATTATTTCTTACTCTTTGTTTCGATCATATAATGAACCTCTGTTTTTTTTTATTTTTGACGGTTTCGCGCTTGACCGTTATCTCACCTGATGAAAAGCGACGATGCTTACTTAAAAGCAACATATTTACTCTAGACTTAAAGATTCCCGGGTTGTAGCCATCAGGAAACACAGATTCCGGCAAGAAATTCCACTCCTTAGCAGTTTATGGCGCACCGGTATGGGCGCCGGCGCTGCCGAAGCATCCGGCGGCCCGGCTGAACGCATGCCAGAGGGTCATGGCCATACGGATGGTGCGAGGATACCGGACGATTTCTCTCCCATCGTATTCTGGTATGCTCAGGAGCAAGGAGGAATGGAAGGCGGTCACCTTTTGGGCAGTTGACTTTACCCAATCTAGAATTGAGAGGGGGAGGGCGTGTCAGACTTATTGCCTAAAACCAGACCAATGTTCCTTCAGTTACCCTTTACGTCCCAGGACCACAGATAACCCTTTCAGAAGTCGACCCAATGGCCCTAGTATGTTTCGGCCCTGTTGGGCCAGTTTTACTGACATCTCTTGAAGGCGTGCAAGAAAAACCTATACCCTGCATATATTATAGCTGCCCCCCTAGCCAAGTTACAACCGTTTCGTGTCGAATTCCGTTCTCCAATCGGTAACACCTCGGCGTCAGCAATTGTAGAAAACGATAAGTTGGTAGCCATGTCTGCGCCTGAGTCGGCCGCTCGTTTTACAATAAAAAAGAATATTGTATCCTGTTTGTGTCAACAATGTAGCGTTGAACTTTGTAGAAACGATAACATTTCATTCTATCATTTTGAACAATGTGAACTTGGCTACGAATTTTTTATTTGTTTGTTCTGACCACGTGTCTTAACGTTGAGATGATGTCATTCCCATACATTTGATTAGTCTTCGACTAGCGTTAACGATTGCAGATTATCAACTTGGCTAGGGATGCTGACCCCCTAACCAAGCTACGAGCGTTTCGTTCGCGTCGAACGCCTCGAGTAGGCCACGCCTCCGATTCCTTTGCTCTGACGTCATCTCAGTCACGAGGTCAGAACAAAGGAATCGGAGGCGTGGCCTAATTGAGGCGATCGACGCAAACAAAACGATCGTCACTTGGCTAGGGGGGGGTGGTAACCTTGAGGAACGAGTATCTAATATTGTAAGCTCTAAGTTTAAACATAGTTAGAAACTAATTTCGGACTTAGCCAAAATATTAACTAGAGTAAATACCATGACTTAGTATTGGCAATAGAATGGCAAAATAGCTTCTGCCAAATCCAGACTTAAGATTAAATCTAAAATTATAATACTGAATGAACTTATTAATATGTTAATTGGTTTTCTCACGAGTCTGATTTTCTGGTGTTTCCAAGCTTTACTTAGAAATTCCATGCCGATTTCTTTACTTGATTCTATCGTTTTATTAAAATAATCTTTTCAAATAAGTATACGTTGAGGGTTGTGGATGGTTTGAATGATTTACCTTGGTCCTCGAAAAGGGAAATTGAAGGAACACTGTGAGTTTAGTAAATAAAAAAGTGACACCCCCTCTCGCGTCATCCAAAGAAATCAATTCAATGTAAAAAAAAAAATGTAAAACATGTTATACACGAACATAATTTTTCCTTCTATTAAAAATCCTATAAAAGCAATATCAATTGGTCCGATTATTATAACCAGTTTATGTAGGAATAAAAATGTTATGAGTTTTCACTGTACGTATTTTGAAGAAGGAATAATCCGAGCACTATATTCTTTGAACAGCGGAGTTATTAAAATGGCGGCCCGCCAGCTATTATATGTTTTATTTTAATATCACATATATCATCCCCAGGAACTGTCTGTAAAATAATATGCCTGCAACCGATTTTACGTATAGTAGATTTATTGTGATGACAATTATTTTCTAAGAGACACTATGACGTCTTTAATTATGTCCCTGAAGATAAGGTAGACAAGTACCTTTTTAACCGACTTAAAAAACGGGAGGAGGTTATCAATTCTATTTTTTTTAAGTTTGTTATCTTTTTTGTTTTCGGTGGAAAAATCATCTAATGATATCCCCCGCGCTTGGCCGGAGCGGGAGATAGTGACAGACTTTTACTGACTAAAAACCCACTCCTGTTCCTTAGTTGTCATTCTTACCAGGGCCGAGTCTTCCTTTCAGAATCAGACCCTAGGACCCTGCTGGGCCCTTACAGTTGCTGACATCTTGATGCGCGCGTGGAACAGTACGTCGACTTGGGCTCGGTCCGGACGGTTACCAGACGATCGGACGACGAGCTTAAGTTTGTTACCTCAGAACTCCGTATTCTCGCTATATTATTTTTGTTCAATTAGGTACTATTTTACATAATTAAAACTTACTTACAAAATAAAAATAAAAGCCCTAAAGTACTAAAAAAGCAATCTAAAGTCATCATCATCATCATTTCAGCCGAAAGACATCCACTGCTGGACATAGGCCTCCCCCAAGTGTCGCCACAATGAACGGTCCTGTGCGTCTCGCATCCATCGGACTCCCGCAACCGTTACCAAATCATCGGTCCACCTTGTAGGAGGCCTTCCAACGCTACGTCTTCCGGTACGTGGCCGCCATCCAGAACCTTTCGGCCCCAACGGCCATCGGTTCTGCGAGCAATGTGCCCTGCCCATTGCCACTTTAGTTTGGCGATTCTTCGTGCTATGTCGGTAACCTTGGTTCTCTTACGGCGACGAAAAACTCCTCCTCATCGCTGTCGACTGGTAATGTACCGAAAAGACTGGCGGCATTGCCACGCTGAATGGCAATGCTTATCCTTTGTGCGAAGTAGGTAAAAGCCAGCCCTTGGGTCACGCGAAGTGTCAACAAGGCGTTTTGAAAGTTCTACATTTTAAGTTAAGCATAAATATTTTGTTTAATTAATTATTAAAAGCTTGGTTTTATTAGAGATTAGTTAACATTTATTATATTTAACTGTTGTTTGTCCTTTGTCACAAATAAAATATTAGAACAATAATATTCCACAATAAATAGAAATTCTGTAATTGCTATTCTTAAATGTCACTCATTCAATTTAACTCCCATTAACACTGTCATTTAAAAAGGTCGTACACTAGCGTCGATAAAAAGGAAACAAATGCACGTCATAAGCGACCTACACCATTGTACTACGCCATTAACAACAGGGGTGTCACGAATGCCAAACTTCGACATTTAGCTACTACGATATGAAATAAGTTAGGCTAGTTATTCGTTCACAATATCGTTCAACTTGCTCCTAGTAAGCGTTCAACATCACAGACTTAATTATTGTGTAGATCATAAATTAGTTTGTAACTGAAAAATAAAGTGGAGGTAGTTACAGCTCCATGCTGGGCACGCCATAATCATGGCAGTAAGTCCCCTCTGAGGAGTGGCTGGCGAGACCTCACGGCATCCTCATCTTCCGCATGACGCAGGTTCTCACCCAAAATAGTCAGTTCGGGAAGTTCCTGCATAGGATTCATGCGGAAGTAACGGCCGGGTGCCACCACTGTGTGGACTGACCGGAGGTCACGGTCGAGCACACGGTGAAGGTGTGCCCCGTTTGTGCAGAGCACCGCCGTGTCCTCGTGGGGGAGATCGACGGCATCGATCTCTCGCACCATACTTTGTTACAGGCCATGGTCCGAAGCGGGAGGGAGTGGCAGGCGGTAGCCTCCTTCTGCGAAGCAGTAATGCTAGTAAAGGAGGAGGCCGCACGAGCACGCGCGATGGAGCGGCCCCCACGCCCCAGCCACCGGGATCCCAATCCCGGTTTCCGGCCACCGTAGGCACGGGCTTGCAGACGGTGAGCAATGGGTAGTTCGTCCGACTGTTCAGTAACCGTCCGGACCGAGCCCAAGTCGTCGACGACGCGTACTGTTCCACGCGTGCCTCAAGGAGATGTCGAAGCTAAGGGTCTGCTTCTGAAAGGAAGACTCGGCCCTGGTATGAAAAGCAACGAAGGAACAGGAGTGGGTTTTTAGTCAGTAAAAGTCTGACATGCCCTCACGCTCCGCCCAAGAGCCGGGGATGTCATTGGATGATTTTCCCATCCACAAAAAAAAATTCATGCTGAATTTTAACAGTTTTAATTTAATTTAATTTATTTAAATCAAGTTAAATTTCAAGTTATACCATAATTAATCAGCCTTTTAATGTTCCCACTGCTGGGACTCAGGCCTCCTCTCTCTAGGAAAGTTCAATTTAATTTAATTCAATTAACTTTAATTTAATTCAGTTCAATTCAATTACATTCTATTTACAGCAGCTATTTAGTTAACTTACCTTTTTATTTTAAATAAATGTTAAAATCATGGTATTCCTTTTATTTAACATGTTATTTTTGTAGAAAAAAATCACACTTAACATTTTAACTTAAAGGCGAAAGTTTGTGCGTGTGTATGTTTTTTACTTCTTTACGCTCGAACAATGAACGGATTTCAATGAAATTGGACACGGGTAGACCATGGCTAAGAATTGTATACATATAGGATATGTTATCCCGGGATTATGTTCCCTTGGGACATTTTTCTACTATCACACTTGTACTATTACTTATTATGTGCTATCACGCGGGCAAATCTGCTAGTAATATAAAGGTGAAAGTTGGTGTCTATGTTTGTTACTTCTTCACGCTCAAACAGCTAAAGGGATTTGGATGAAATTTGGCGCACGGATAGATCATGTCTTGAAATAGTAAATTGAATAAGTTTACCTAGGGAGTATGTTCCCTTGGGTTAATTTTCTACAATCACGCGGGCGAAGCCGCTTGCAGCAGCTAGTAGTATTAATTTTATTTATTTATTTTTAAAGAAAGCTTACAGGCTAATAACAATTATATTTTTTTACATAAGTAATGAAAATTGCTAATAACAAGCTTCCACATATATATATATATCTAGCTACAGATTGCGTTGACATATTTTAAAGGGGAAAGTTGTTGCGAATGTTTGTTAAATTTGGCTCAGAAGGTAGACCATATGCTGGAAAAGCACATGGCACTGGCTAGTGTCATTATAACAGCAACCATTAATTACAACGTAAAGCAAATGAAGTGAAAATATTATCGCAAAAAGACTACCTCTAAATAAAACAAATGTTATTTTAAAATAATGTAACCTATGTGTCTTCTCATTTTTAAAACCATAAATCTCCCCAAACTCCAGCACAACTTACATTAAAACCTGTATAAGCATTTATGCCACCAATAACTGCAAGTTACAGCTTCCATCTTCGAATCCCCGAAGTTTCTTATCGATGTAATCAATGGTGGATTGTTGAAAACGACGGTACTTAAGGGTGAATATTCCAAGTCTGCGATGTACCACTTCAATTTCCCTTAACTATGCATCGTTTTATCACATTACGTATTCACGACTCCCTTGGGAACACAGTCTGTAAATGGTCAGCACCATACGCAGAGATTAACTACGAAACAGTTGCAGACTGGTCACTAGTCTAGTCATATTATTGTACTTCATGCTGCTAGCGGCTTCACTTACGCGAAAGTAGAAAGTGGTCCCGACAAGCAATACTTCTGAAATATTTATTTTATTTTAATATGTACAGTGACAGACTACAGACTAAGACAGTCAGCACAGTTAAAAATAACATACAGTACATAAATCTGAAGTCCAATTACTGCTGTACTACAGCACTCAAAGTTTAATATGCTTCAGGAACAGAAAAAACACTGTAAAGGTGAAGTATTATGGAGAAGTTAATAAAGTACACTAATGTAATTACATTTTATATAAACAATTTTTAAATTCGTTAATATAAAGTATCTTATGTACTACTACTATAGGATATGCTTTATCCGTGTGCAATATTTTCTTTTTTTTCAAATCCGGTTAGCCGTTCGAGCGTGGAGAAGTAACAAACAGTGCATGTTTGTTACTTCTCCACGCACCTTGTATATTAGTAGTGTGTTTGAAAAACGATTAATTATCTACTATTAATCACGCTAATATTATAAAGGCAAAAGTTTGTATATATGTATTTATGTGTATGAGTAAAAGTTTGTTACTCCTATAAGATTTTTATCCTGTGAGAATTATTTCGGTTTTTCAGTTTAGTTATTTCCATAATAAAACGAATCTTTCTCTTGTAGGTTTTTTTTTCATCGAGAAAACCGTGCGGTATTCATGCACCATCCAGATGGCAATGACCCTCTGGTATGCGTTCACCTTGATCACCGGTTGCTTTCGCAGCGATGGCACCCATACTGGCGCCCCGTAAAGGGCCAATCTTTCTTTTACAGTAGGAAGTAAGATTTGTAAGCCCTATCAGTTTTGTAAAATCTAATTTTTGTATTTCCTACGGATAGTTAGTAAGGGTCTGATTGTCTTTTGTATGCCAGTTTAAATGTTTGTAAACGCACTTTAGATATTATTTCTCTATACAGAAATAATATCTAAAGTGAGGCAAAAAAACTTTTGTGTCTGTTTTTCTTTTCCTTTAGTATGCAAGGTTTGTAAGCCCTGACAACTTCTGTACTTCACATACTTCACGATATAACAACATTGTGCACAATTTTACTCCCCTCTCAAAGAAAGCTTCAGAGATAATATCGTAAAAAGACCATATTATTTACAACACATAAATTTACCTAAATAACCGTAGTAACTGTCACTTGCTACGTTATTATCATTCGTATATATAGGTATACATAGACGTGCACAATGTCCCATCTCATATTAGAATACTCATAATCTTTGTTCTTACAGTAAATAGTTGCATTTTAGTGTTCGCATTTAGTCCACAGTAATGCTATTTCTGCATAGTGAGGTAAGCAAAATGTGCATATGTTAGGTGTTGTGTTGAGTCCCCAGATAATTGCGCATTTCGCAGAGATCAGAAAACAATTTGATTTCACTGCAGTTGAAACAATGTTGTTGTTATCTGAAAACGGCAAATGTGATACTGGGAACGCTTGCAGATTGCTTTGAACGGAAAACGTTGCGTTGGTATGGTAAAAGTTATTTTCTAAAGTGGTAGGATTTTAGTTTACATGTGAACTTTGTGAACTCCTGTCATGAAGATGTTACTGACACTGGAAATGTGTCAACAATGTGTGTATGAGTGTGTCTGTGTGTATAAGTTCTGCCTACGTCCAGTCTATCTTTAGTTATAAGGCTTGCTTAGCATGCAAAGGCAGGCGAAGTCATCGATCCCGGCTATCACACCAATATCATAAAGGCGTGCGAGTATGTATAGTTGTTACGGACGGAACGGATTTGGATGAAATTTGGCACACGGAAAGATCATACCCCAGCACATAAGATACTTTTTACACCGTGAGTCCCTTGGAACAGTTTTCTATCTGCATGAGCGCAAAACCACTGGTAACAGCTAGTCGAAAGGTAAAGTTATTTTTAGGACTTTAACAATCGCTACAGATAGTCTGAAGCCAGGAAATCTTACACCAGTGGTACCAAGGGGATCGCACTACCCAGTTACTGGGTTGTGGGAACTCAGATAGATAGTTGCCCCTGCTATTCATTCTGCAACTAGTTAGACTGAAATTCGATCCCATCTTGAAAGAGATACCTTGGTCCTGGAACGCAAAGGTCAACTGTAAGACACAGGTTGGTTTTAGTAATTTAAATTTGACACGGCTCTTCGCTCTACCCTGGAGCGTGAAGTCATTAGATGATTTCCAAACTTAACAAAAAAAACTTAGGCTAGGCAAATGATTGAGGTTCTGATCTTTTTAAGTGCAGTGCAGTGGTGTTTTAACATGACGGACTTCACCAACTTAGATAATATAGAATAGAATAGAGTAAGCAGAATCAGCCTTTTAATGTTCCCACTGCTGGGACTCAGGCCTCTCTAGGTCCTCTCTAGGAGAGGGAATGGCCGTATTCCACCACGCGGGCCCTGTGCGGGTTGGTGAATGTCACATGTCTTCGAATTTTTTTGGTTCTAGGACATGCCGGTTTCCTCACAATGTTTTCCTTCACTTTTTTGAGAGCAGTGGTGATGAAATATATTACAAAAAGTAATGCGCTTGGCTGGGTTTGAACCCGTAACCTATAACTCGTAAGTCGAGGCCGTTACCACTCGGCCACCATTGCTCTTAAAAGAATAGAAAATACTTATATTCGGGACAGACACAGCAGAGCATATAAAATAACTTAATCAGCCTTACATATATTGTTACCACTGCTGGGACTCAAGCCTCCTCTCTAGAAGAGAATATGTATGGGCCATAATTCACCACGCGGACCCAGTGCGGATTGGTAGATGTCACGTGTCTTAGAATTTTTGGTTCTAGGACATGCCGGTTTCCTCACCGTTTTGAGAGCATTGATGACTTGCATGTAGAAATTACTCGTCTTTCAGTTACAAAAAGGTTAGAAATATAAGACTTACTTACTTACCAGTCTCTTCTGCCAGATTTACTGATCTTTGCGCCCTTTATACGTAATAGATATCACTGGTACTTTGTTCAACATGTTTCGGGTTTGTACTGTGTCACTAATACGGCCTAAATATTTATAGGCTCACTTAGTCATAATCTAGGATCATTTTAATATTGTAATTTGATTTAGGGTTTTATGCAGTTATTTCAAAATAGATTTTAAACAGTAAGCCACAAAGAGAAACTAACTGCCATATCGACGCACAGCCGAAACTACTGGGAAAAGGAAGGCAAAATTTTACACGAAGCTTCCTTTTATGACACAGGTAACCACTAAGAAGTGGTTTTTGGAAATTTAGCCTTTACGAGTATTTTTTTTCGGTGGGAAAATTATCTAATGACATCCCGCGCTCTGGGGCGGAGCGCGAGACAGTGTCAGACTTTTACTGTTTACAAACCCAATCCTGTTCCTTCGTTGCCTTTCGTACCAGGGCCGAGTCTTCCTTTCAGAAGCAGACCGTTTGCCCCGTAGGCTTCGCTTTGCTGACATCTCCTTAAGGCGCGCGTGGAACAGTACGCGCCGTCGACGACTTCGGCTCGGTCCGGACGGTTACGAAAAGGGGGAATTTCGTTTGTATGCAAAATATCATTGAGTTTACCAAGTTTAACTTATCTAGTAGACCAAGTGTATAATAACGGTTGTCATTATTTGATTTTAAAAATTATTTCCAATAGAACAATTTAGGGGGTTTTAAAGTTTATTTGGAGGATTCTTCTTTCTTGCGTTAATAAACCTGAAACTTGGCACATATGATAAAGATTGTCATGATTGACGGCACCGTTGACGCAGTGGTTAAGCGATTGGCTGGTGGGCTGTGGGTCGCGGGTTAGATTCCTGCTCGAAACAAATATTTGTATGGCCTATAGATAGGTGTTGCGGATCTGGGTGGCTTGTGATCATGACTGTATCTTGGGTAAGATACAGAAGTCATTCCTAATGTATGGGACAAAGTTTAAAAATAAAAGATAAATTAAATTGATTTTTAGTTTTTTGAAACTGCTCCAAAATAGAGGTTTAAGGAGTGTGATTTTACGAAAACATTCTCGCGAACGAAGTCGGTGGCTGCATCTAGTGATATAATAACTGAGCGCTGAAGCAACGACCGATTATAACACCGAATCCTTTTGATTGCGGGAGTTACCAAATGAATAGTTACCTCGTTATCTCAGGCTACCCTTTGAAGCGTACAGCTGATACCTGAGATCTATTATGACGTTATAACTTTCAAAGAACATCTGAGTCCCTTACAGCGAACTCATAAGGCTACCTGATCTCGAACATTTAGCCGTCAGCAGGAGGAAACGATCCGTTGACGTTATGTAGGGACGAAGTTGAATACTCAATATGCTATTTAGGTAAAAGGGTTTATCGATGATGGGAAATTCGATAATACCATCACGCAGCTTTGCGGGTTATATTGATAATAGAAAATGGGAGTAAACACGTTGATATTCAGCATGAGTACCGGTATTCATGTGGGTTGGTTCGTATTGTGAAATCCATCAATTTTCATAATAACTCGGCGACTTATAACTCGATGTACGAAGGATAACGTAATTTTATTGACGTGGGCACAGATCGATTAGAACGCCTTACTGATTCCTGCTATAGCAATATTGTACCTAATCTTTGTGGCTTACAGAATTATTAGATCGTGGTTATTGTCATTAATGAGGTTTTTGGTAAGTATAAAATGGTTCGATGAATTCGAAATTTGAATGGAATATTGCCAGTTCCCTAATCAATTTTGTGACATTGACATCATGTTTTATTGTTTGAAATTCACAAACAATGAATTTCATGTTTCGAAAATTAAAATAGGTAAGTCATTTATTATGCTGTTAAAACAAGTTTTCGCTTTTTGGTTTAGATTATAAAACTAAACTGTAAAAGTGGGTCTACGCTAGAGGAGCCAAGCACGAGCGGAGCATGAACCGCGCACAAATTCGTGTCTCTTTGGGGCATTTCGTTTGTGCTCACGGTGTTAAGTGTGCGCGAGCAGAGTGACTTGGCGTGTGCTCAGCTCGAGCTCGGCTCTCTAGCGTTGACTCACCATAACCATAGTAACCTCAGATTTATTTACGTTTGTTTTTGCATTATACAAGCAGCAGGTTTTTATCTTGACTGGAAGGTCAAAATAAATTTAAATAAACCAGCACCGATATAATGTCAATGTCATAATTCAAAACACTCCAATTAGCTGAAAATAAAATTAAGCAAATGTATAGACAAAGGCGAAGATGGAGGGAATGACCACCACGGACTCACCTGAGGACTAACGTTGATTCCTATCAAAAAGTCTGACCCGTTATGACAGAGAACGGGCGTGATTGGGAAAAGAAGTGAAAGGTCCCATTTGTTTATTTATGAGTAATAACAGGTCGATTAGGTAGAAAAAAATAAATCAATCTTAAAGAAATGTTTTTATAATTATTTTAAATAAATCGTATCATATTTCACACACAGAGAGCAGTGGTGGCCTAGTGTTAACGGCCCCGACTTACGAGTTTTAGGTCGCGGGTTCCAACCCAGCCAGGCGCATTACTTTGTGTAATTTATTTCATCAACACTGCTCTCAAAACAGTGAAGGAAAACATCGTGAGGAAACCGGCATGTCCTAGAACCAAAAATTCAAAGACATGTGACATCCACCAACCCGCACTGGGCCCGCGTGGTGGATTACGGCCCATTCCCTCTCCTAGAGAGGAGGCCTGAGTCCCAACAGTGGGAACATTAAAAGGCCGACTATGCTATGCTATGCTATATTTCACACTAATATTGTAGGAACCGCACTCAGATACGTACCTAGGCTTCGGTTCCCGGGATATGTTCTCGAAGAAATCAAACTAAGTATATGTAGTAGTAATAATTTATATTTTCTAGCTTGAAATACAACCATAAATCACTTTACTTCTAAAATAAAAAACAACTCTTTCATCTATTAAATTAAAAAGCTACTTCTTACCTATTCTACTCGTAAATATGCAAACCTAGCAAGTCCAACAGCTATTAAGGACAATAACCCCTGAGACCTCCTTCGATATCACAACATTATAAAGATGAAAGTTTGTATGTTTGATTGTTCCTTGCTATGCTCGAACAGCTGAATGGATTAGGTCGCTAATATCCTAGATTAACTCATAGGCTATAATTTATAAAGGGAGGAAGTACTTAATACATACGCGTGAAGTCGCTGGTGACAGTTAATAACTAATATATTACCTACTCATATAAGCTTGAAACTCGACTATCGTCATAATGAAACACATAGGTATTTATACCAGTTTACAATTATCCCTCCAATCACATTAGCTTCCCACGCCATCACAATAGTTACCTAGATTAGGTGTAAACCAACGTCAAGCAATCCAGTCCGTGCAGCATCATAATCAATTATGTTGAACGGCCATCGATTTATAGCCTGAGATTAGATCACACTGAATAATATTAATGCACAATATGCTGGGTGCTTCCTCTTGATGAGTTTAATGGGAACAAATTTGGATACAGAAAGTAATTTCTTCTTTTTAGGGTTCCGTACCTCAAAAGGAAAAAATGGAACCCTTATAGGACCACTTTGTTGTCCGTTTGTCTTTCTCTCTGTCTGTCAAGACCCTTTATCTCGGGAATGCATAGAGGTTTCAAGTTACAATTCAAACCCAATACTCAAGTCTGCCGTCCCTTGAAGCTGTGAAAAATTAAAACTTCTAGATTAATGAAAAAAAAAAGATACGCCCGTTTCTGTCGCAAAAAACGTGTAATTCGACTCTCACGGGAATCGAAATTCATAGGGTACTTCCCGTTGACCTAGAGTCCTGAAATTTGGCATGAAGTAAGGTCTTATAACACAAATATAGAAAAGAAATCTGAAAACTGTTTTGTAGTTACGTAACAAAAAAACTTTTTTTGCGATTCGAAAAAATCTTCGTAGCTTAATTCAGGAATGGTCTGTTTTTTTTATGTATAGGCTCGCATTTGACCACTAACTCACCTGATGGTAAGTGATGATGTGGCCAACGATGGAGCACGCTTGCCTAAAAGTAACCTATTCACTTTTGATTTAAAGATGGGTAGGTTAGTCTTGTTTGTAGCTATCAGGAAACCCAGACTCCGGTAGGGAACTTTTTGGGCCCAGTAGATGGCTACGTTAACTGCAGCATCGGTGGCATTCATTAAGTCCTCCAAAATGCAGGTGTATCGGCACTTGGGGCACTTCATTGTATGGCTCATGTTCTGAATAGGGGCTCCATACTTACATTGAGTATCCGATTGGTCTATAAAACCCGTTTATTAACCACTATGATCAAGTCGAACTGAAAGAAAAACTATTAAAAGTCATATCGATCTAATATAATAATAATATTTATTTAAAAGACTGAATTAGTCCAATGGTTAGCAACAACTTAACAACTAAAGGATTAGTAATATCTGACAACCGTAACCGTAAGCACATTGCTTGCAGAACAGATGGTCGATGAGGACCGGAAGGCACAACGTTGGAAGGCCTCTCTCAAGGTAGACTGACGACCTGGTGAGCGCGGCGGGAATCGGATGGATGCGAGACGCACAGAACCCGTCGTTGTGGCGACACTTGGGTGATGTCCAGTAGTGGAGGTCTTTCGGCTGAAATGATGATGGTAATGTATTAGATATGACATAGTTTTCAGAAAACTAGTGTTAATACTTTTACATTGACGTACTACCACCCCAAATGAACATTGTAATTGTATGTTTATTATTCGAGCGTTATTGGTTTGGGTGTATTTACTGACACTACCACTTCAGTCCAGAAATATCTTGGAATGATCTTAATTGAAGAGAACTTTAGAACACGTAGTCATATAAAATTAGTGTGACATATTGATAGAAGTGTGCTTTTTTAGGGTGGAAATTTTTTAAACCATATTTTCCAGCTCTGGGTTGAGCTAGAAGAAGTTTGATACTTTTATAGACTTTTAGTCAGTAAAAGTCCTCCACTACTCTTGTTTCTTCGATTGCCCTTCGCGTTCCACAGCCGTGGTGGCTCTTTCGAACTGTCCAGTAGTGCGCTAGCTAGTGAGTTTTTCAACATAAGAGGGAACTTATTATTTCCAGATTGCTTACTGTAGCAGTGTCCTTTTACGCACAAGATAAAGAGTGTGGCCAAGTAAAATACTAAAGCAGGTACTTAATTATATATTAGGTCTCTACTCACAAAACGGGTTACTTTGAACTGTGATATCTTCTTTTATTTGGAATTATAATTTATTATTATTTCTTTACTGTCAGGCAACTAAGGCCCATAGATAAAATACATTATACTACAATCTTATAAACAAAATAAACTAATACATATTAAAAGTATCACTAACAATTAACTATAATTAATCACGTAACATCGGCGTCACAGTATAAATACCTTTACAGTGTCAGCGTCGTGTTTCGCTGCGTGGTGTCGCGTAGCCTTCCTTGGAAACGTCGATACACGACACTTTTCGGCCAAAAGTCCTCACTCAAAAAGGTCTGTAGATGGTGGGTTGGAACTCGTATCACGAACGACTAGAATTTGGTATCACAGCGCGAATCCAGCCTTTCGACTCTCAGAGTCCAGTTGCTCTTTAATTGAAATAAAATTTATATTAAAAGTATGTTATTCCTTTTCTGTAATAAGTTATTATTCTTTTTATTTTGCGATTCCCAACCATGCGTTATGTTCTACGCACACCTCAAAGAGATGTCAGGAACACAGAAGGGGCCCAGCATGGTCGATGTCCACTAGGATTGCGGAAAGGAAACGTTTAAAATGGTTACCGTGGCTCCGGATCGTAAAGCGCAACTGATGGACAAACGTAGGGTTTTAGTCAGTAAAAGCCTGACACGCACTCCCGCTCCACCTTAGAGCAGGAAAAAGCATTTCATGATTTCCCACCTTAAAAGGGAAACACAAGTATTAAAAAAAAGGGTGCGAACAAGAGTCAAATTAAATAAAAGCTAATAAAAATAAATGCTAATGCTTAAACACGAATCAGCGGTTCTAGAATAGTTTGTTCAAAATACTTTATTAAATAAAAAAAAATGGTTAAGCATTTGCTTCCGTTAACAAAATTAACTTGGCAATATTGCTCAATTAAAATTAAGATAATTGTAAGTAAATTGTTCATTTATTATGATGAAACTTAACAACTTAATCAGATTAATTCATTTCCCGCTATATCAGGAAATATTTTGATGACTACATCACCATTTGTTTACATTTATTTTAAAGAACAAAGCAGCGTTGCCGTATCTCGGAGTGTTGTTACAGGCATATGGAACATTTCAGCTTTGTTCTCTGAAATGTCAACACCCCTGCAATGCTTCTGGTAATGCAGATGTTGACAGTTTATCGATTCTACGTACCAGAAAATACGACAAGCTTACTGACAAAGTTAATTTTTTATACCAAAAAAATTAATATAATTTATAAAAAGAAAAAAAAGAAGGATTTAAAAAAAATACAAAAAGAATGTGATTTCGGCCAGGATCGAACTGGCGGCCTTCTGCGTGTAAAGCAGATGTGATAACCACTACACCACGAAACCCCTACACAAGTGTTCAATATTATATAGTCCAGTTCTGTTCGAAATAAAAAAATGTAGTGACTGACTTCTTAAAGGTCGCCTAAAAAATTTGAAATTACCAAAGGGTAGGACTATTTGGTCAGATTGTACTTACGAGTTGTAGGTCACGGGTTCAAACCCAGCCAGGGTACTTTGTGTACCTAATTTATTTCATCACCACTGCTCTCAAAACGGTGAAGGAAATTTCATGAGGCATGTCCTATAACCAAAAATTCGATGACATGTGACATTCACCAATCTGCACTGGGCCCGCGTGGTGGATTACGGCCCATTACCTCTCCTAGATAGTGGAGGCCTGAGTTCCAGCAGTGGAACATTAAAAGGCTGATTCATCATCATCATCATCATTTCAGCCGAAAGACGTCCACTGTTGAACATAGGCCTTCCCAAGTGTCGCCACAATGAACGGTCTTGTGCGTCTCGCATTCATCGGATTCCTGCAACCCTTTTCAGTCCACCTTGTACGGCTTATACCTTGTTGCGATACGTGGTCGCCATTCCAGAACCTTTCGGCCCTTAGTTCTTCTGCTGAATTCGTCATTCCTGATTCGAAACTCTTTCCATTGCCCTTTGGGTGACTTTAAGTCTTCTGATGAGGCCCATTGTAAGCGACTACGTTTTGGAGCCATATGTCATCACTGGCAACATGCACTGGTCATAGACTTTCGTCTAGAGACACTGTGGTATATTGGACGAAAATATACCGCGCAGCTTCCCGAAGGCTGCCCAGCCGAGTCTGGATTCAACGATTGATCTCTTTCTGATAATACCAATATTATTGATATAAATTAATACCTATAATACTTTATCTCTTTGATCTTATTGAATGTGTCGCACGGAATGTTAGTGCAATGCTTTGAAGATAATAATCTCCGAGACATTAACGTGAGAATCGACGGGTAAATGCACTAAGTGACAAAAAGTGAATTGTTGTGGTTAAGAACGATTTCAGTTTGAATATTCATTCATCCGGGAATGTTAACATAGCCTACACTTTCAAAAATATATTTATGCAAATTTTTTAAACTTGTTTTTTTTTTTATAAATCTTTCTCACAATTCACAATTAAAAACACATAATAGTAGTGTTTGTAGATTTCGTCCGTAAAGAAAATAAACAAAACTGCTGATGCTGCGTAACTTGTTGTTTATTATTTTTACTTTTTTACAATTTCTAATTTTATAACTATATAATTACTCCATTCTGTCATTCACGTTCGAAAAATCGCCATATATTCTCTGTCTCTTTCATACCCTTCCGTTTCTCGCTCTCACACTTTTATACTTACTTCATGTTTTTAGGGTTCCGTACTTCAAAAGGAAAAAAACGAAACCCTTATAGGATCACTTCATTGTTCGTCCGTCTGTCTAGCTGTCTGTCAAGACCGTTTATCTTGGGAACTCGTGGATGTTTCGAGTTGAAATTAAAACTATATATGTAGGTCTGCTGTCCTTAGAAGCTGTGAAAAAATCAAACTTCTAAGTTAACAAAAAAAAGATATTTATGTCGCAAAAAACGTAAATTTCGACACTCAAGGGAAAATGTAAATGTCCCGAAATTCTAAAGTACTTCCCGTTGACCTGAAATTTTGCATAAAGCAAGGTCTTATAACACAAGTATAGGTATAAATCTGAAAACTGAAAATTTGTTGTTACATCTCAATTTATTTTTGCGATTTGGAATAAACTTCGAGACTACAATCAGGAATTGAACTCTTTATATATAAATTGAGTCAAACGACACGCAGATCTTTTGGAAATTGCTGTAACCGTGCATAAACGAGGCAAATATAATAAAAGCTTGTAAAAAGCAAGAGTTAAGCAATATACTGGCAAAGAGGGTGACCCTTGAACTGGACATGCATTCAAAAGAACAAACGGGTAGACTTTTATTGGGATCTGCTGTTCAAATCTCTTCAAGTACCCTTTGTTGTTCAGCAAGCGATTCAATTGATGTGCCCAGAGAAAGTTCTAACAAAGTATTCGTAGATGTTATAGGTATATATCAAAATAATATATTGGTGTGATGTTGTAATAATTTTACATTATTTTATTTTGTAATCAAATTGTTTTTTTTTTGGTTTATTTTCAAAGGCTAATGCAAACTATTGGCATGATTTACTTCTTTCATTTCGCCAGAAATAAAACCTACGTTATATGTTACAGTCCAGAAAAAGACCCAGGTCTTTATCATGGGTATGTATATGTTACCGTTAGAATACATTATTGAAAAAACGTTTTTTCGTGCCTCGGACAATCGTATAAACTAAAATTACACAATTCTGCTGTGATCATATGAAGAGTTCTGTTCCATATCTTCGAAGTTCATGACGTAACCGAACGCAGATACGTACAAAACCATTGCTAGTATATTTTTGTCAGGCTTTACCAATTTTAGTCATATTATAATGAAATGGAAATATAATACGTAATATTTTGAGGTTTCCTTTGATAAAACAGATTAAATTGGTTATTACTGTTATATAGTAGTATACTAGTAAAAAAAATAATTGATGAACGAATCGAAAAGATACGAGTTAGTGTTGTGATAGTGATTGATACTATTTACTGCGTACTCACCATAAAAGCCGAAACTAAAACTATATTTAACAATGGGAAATTTAATTGAATATACTTGATATTGTGTGACTTCGTTTGGTTACGGTTGGTAGAAATTATTATTATTATTTATTTATTCATTTACTTATTTATTTATTTAATGCTTTATTCACACAAAAAGTACAGAGGCGGACTTAATGCCTAAAAAAATTGCTTAATTCGTTTTGCTATTGATTTATCATACAGTCCTTTAAAATATGGCCTAAGTTTCACTTTTAGGAAAAGGAAAAAAACATGCAAGCAATATATGGGTTTATTTTTAGATTAATTTAAGTGTAATTTTGATTGAAATTAAATTGAGGTTTAATTTAAATTTAATCAATAAAAAAAAGTTACGTATACAACCACAATCTAGTTGCCCAATTCTGCCCCACTTGGGCGGAACAACGCCGTTTCCTCGCGGAGGTGATCGGCGACGGCGACCTCGCATCTGGTCTTTGTTCAGGTGGCATGGTATTTCTCAAATAAATGTTTTCTTTCTTTTCATTTATGGCCCAAAGTGAGAGGGAATGAGAAGCGGTCGATTCTTTCTAGAAAGCAGTAATGTGAGGGAATGACGAGCACTGGGTAGCTCGCCGTCCGGCCGCCCATGATCCTAGAACGCAAAAGGCTATTAAAAGACACAGTTGGGCTTTAATCAGTAAAATTCTAATCGGCCCGCCCATCATTCTACCCTAGAGCGGGCGAAGATATTTGATTTTACAACTAACGAAAAAATACGTTTTTAAAACCAAATAATATGTTATGATAAAATAAAAATGTTGAGTTCAGACTTCAGTGCCACCTAGTGAGAACATGGCCACATTCGGGCCCGTGCCTTTGACCTTAAACTTATAATTCCACAAGCTTCTGCCAGCGGCTTCGCTCGCGTCAAAGTAGAAAATACTAAATTATTTATAGTATATTCGAAACTTGAATATAGTTTGTTCAGAATCAGTAAATGAATCGATTTCAATAATTTTTACACCACGTTAAATTTTTTCCCAAATATATTCAAAAAAAGTTCACAAGTTGGACACCACCAACACTAAGTACTCGTACAACACAGGTCATGGTACAGCTGGATGAGGGAGCAAAATAACCCCTCAGTCACCTGGATGGCCCGGTGGCCATGTATTTGTGCGGACAACCAGGTGACATAACAAGCTAATAACTTTGTGATTTTTCACAGTTATGAAATATTGTATAAAGATTCATTACATAAAAATAATATAATATAATAATATAATATAATATTCCACAACTATCACACAACGCCGTCAAGTCCCAAGCTAAGCAGAGCTTGTGTTATGGGTACTAGACAACTGATAAACATACTTATATATTTCTAAATACATACATTTATAGATAAATTACACCCAGACACAGAACAAATGATCGTGTTCATCACACAAACATTTGTCCTGGGTGGGAATCGAACCCACGACCTCCGGCATAGCAGTCAGGGCCACTAACCACTAGACCAACAGGCCAGTCAAACAAAAAATACTAGACACGTGTTTCGGGTTTCACATAAACTAAACTAATGTATATAGTCAACGTCACTCAGTGAACTACTTAAAAAATACTTGCTGATCTTTAAAATCGTTCCAGTGGCTTCAGTGGTTAGTATAATCAGCCTTTAATGTTCCCACTGCTGGGACTCAGGACTCCTCTCTAGGAGAGGGAATGGGCCGTTATCCACCACACGGGCCCAGTGCGGGTTGGTGAATCACATGTCTTTGAATTTTTGTTTCTAGGATATGCCGCTTTCCTCACGATGTTTTCCTTCACCGTTTTGAGAGCAGTGGTGATGAAATAAATTACACAAATTAATGCGTCTGACTGGTTTTGAACCCGCGACCTACAACTCGTAAGTCGGGGCCGTTACCACTCGACCACCACTGCTCTCTCTTAGTGTTTAGTAGAGTGGTTAGTATAATACTAACAAAAAAAAAAACCTTTTTTTTTATTTATAATATATTAGTACAGAGGTAAATCCGATGCTATCACAGCTCAAAGTAATTCGTTTTGTAATACAGCAATACAAAAACCAATAGGTTCAATCCTGTGACAACCACTTTACACAGTAATATTTGTTCTGTAAAATAAATATTCTAGCTTCTATGTAATAACGGCTCAGTTGTTCTGAATAGCTTCCAAACTTTTTTCAGCTTTTCATAACGTTTTCAAAACAACGTTGTTCACGACCAAGTTGAACAGTTTTATTTAATGTTACAAAATGTAAAAAAATCCTTTCATAAAACGACTCTATTTATAACGTCAAAATAATTAAACGCTGCTTTGAGAAAAACTTACAATAGAATAGATTTTTTCGTAGAACAAAATTAATTACAGCTCTTTTATAACATCGCTTGTTCTGCCCTGCTCCAAGTGTCGCCACAATGACAAACCCTGTGTGTCTCGCATCCATCGGATTTCCAAGACTCACCAGATTATCGGTACACATGGGATGCCTTCCAAAGCTGCCACTCCAGAACTTTCAATAACAATCCCGTCGATCATCTGTTCTGCGAGCTATGTGCCCTGTCCACTATGACTTAAGTTTTAAACTAGCAATAATACTTAGCATAGCATAGTCAGCCTTTTTTTTTAATGTGGGAAATCATCCAAATGACTTCTCGCGCTCTGGGTGGAGCGGGAGGGCGTGTCAGACTTTTACTGACTAAAACTACACCTGTATCCTTCAATTACCCTTTGCGTTCTAGGACTACGGGTTTCCCTTTTAGAAATTCTCCGCGGTCCTAGCTAGCGAGCATCGGCCCTGTTGGGCCCCTACGGTTTGCTGATCTCTTTGAGGAGCGCGAGGATCACTACGCAATGTCGACGACTGGGCTCGGTCCGGTTAGTTACCGAACAGCCGGACGACGAGCTACCCAGTGCTCAACGTCTGCAAGCCCGCGTCTACCGTGGCTGGTAGTCGGGGTCGGAATTACGGCGGCTAGGGCGTGAGGACCTTCGTTCCCTCACGCGTGCAGCCTCCTCCTTCGCTAGCATTACTGCTTCGCAGAAGGAGGCGACTGCCTGCCATTCCTCCTCACTCCGGACCATAGCCTGAACCAGGGCCCGACGCGAAAGGTCGCTGCCACCAATTGCCTCCACGAGGACACGGCGGTGCTCCGCCCAAGCGGGGCACACCTCCACCGTATAGCATAGTCAGCCTTATAATGTTCCCACTGCTGGGACTCAGGCCTCCTCTCTAGGAGAGGGAATGGGCCGTAATCCACCACGCGGGCCCAGTGCGGGTGTCTTCGAATTTTTAGTTCTAGGACATGCCGGTGCCCTCACGATGTTTTCCTTCACTGTTTTGAGAGCAGTGGTGATGAAATAAATTAAACAAAGTAATGCGCCTGGCTGGGTTTGAACCCTCAGCCTACAACTCGTAAGCCGTTACCACTCGGCCACCACTACTCCTAATTACTTAGGCAATGATTATATTATGTGTACAGGCGCTTTGCAAAGAGTGTACCTACTCATAGTGCCATATCAAAAAATCTATGCAAACACATCACTCAGACAAAAATGACATCGAAACAAGAGGTTACCTCAAAACTTCTCAGAATAGATAATAATCTGCTCTACATTAAAATATTACCTAAATTAAAGTCTTTGAAAGTTTAATATAATAATTAAGGTCAAATTAGGCAAGCCAACAACTCCTGCGCAAGACTATGTCATTGTAACTATAATTTATTCAAAATTTGACACTACATTGTTAACAAGAACTGTAATTTTTACGTCTAATATATTAAATATGAGATTCTTATCTCCTTCCGTAATGATATAATAATGTTATTTGATCTAAATCAGGGTTGGATTGTGAGTCGAACTCAATAATCATGATTAATGAAGTCCTACCCAGTAATCAGTCATATGGGAGGAAATAAGTACTTCTCGTCAGTCGGACGCAGAAGGTTATATTTATATGATTGTACGGTCGCCGGAAAACGACTTTATCTATACTTAGAACTCTAATCCACGACGGTCTCACCGATTAAAATTTTAAAATCGTGATAATGTTCGTAAACTTCACACTGAGCTATGCTTGCTGGTATTTTTTGTCAGTTTCGTAACATAGGTACTTAAATATTTTTTTTTCCATACGCGGAAAATCTATTACTTAATAAATAATCGCAATGTATTTAATCTTTCCTGTAAAGCGAAATATTTTGGGCTACAGTTTTATTCGGTGGTGACCTAGAATAGAATAGAGTAAAACTTTTTTGTACACCAAAATAGTAACAAAAACTTACAAACTAACTTAATGTATGGGTACAATGGCGGTCTTATCCTGTAGGTCAATAGGTGAGGGCATCGATAAATATAATGTAAATATCGACGTCAAAACTAACTTGTAAACTGCGTAAAAAAGCATAAATTTAAAAGTAGCTTTATGGACCAAATTAATGAACGTGCTAGTAAAATGATGGTTACAATCACATCAACAAACACTGTGATTCAGTCACCTGTTTCATTGTAAAAATTAGCAGTCAATTTTTTACATTTATTTTCATCCGCATTACCGCACAAAACTGCAATGCGATGCAAAGCGATGCGGCATCGCAGGAATCTGCGATGCAAATTGCTGTGACGCGATTTCGTGCGGCAAAGCAGTGGTTCAGGTGACGATACAATGTACGATGCGAATCAATTCGCAAGTTCAAAGTTCAAGTTCAAATGTTGCATCGTATTTTCGTGTTTGGACCCTAAACTTAGCAATAACGACATTATTTAATGTAACCAGAACAAAACAACATTTTCCGAAGCTTTGAAACTAGAAGCATTTGTTCCATAATACCAAGCTAAAGTTGTGTTGAACTGTTTTCTGCAATCTATACGGAGAACTATGACCTCATTGGGTTGGTTCACGTTCCGTTTAGCCTCACATTTATCTCACCAGTGTTTGTATGACTTAACCGACTTCAAAAAAGGAGGTTCTATGTTCGGCTGAATGTATATTTTTTTAATGTACGAGTATGTTCACCGATTTCTCGGTCAATTGTGGACCGATCTTAAAAATTATTATACTTCCGAGTTAGTCTCATAGAAATATTGTAATGATCTGATGGTGAACTTTGAAGATATGGAACAGAACTCCTCATAGGATAAACAAATAAATAATGAAGAGACAAAACTTTATAGAAACACAGACCTCCGAAATTAAAGTTATTTTGTACTTTTTTTCTGAGTTTTTTTTTACAGCGATGTGGGTTGTACTTCTTTTTGTAAAAAGTTCATTATACAAGTATATTTTGGTACCTACTAGTTTCGAATTAAAAGCCAAATAATATAAACAGTAATAGAATTATTATTTATTAGAAATATACTTGTGGCATTGCAGAAGCTTTTAAAAATCCAGCAAAATAGACTACAAATTTTCATGGGAAATTATCTCTTTAAGCGCATCTATTTTTTACATTCATCAACTTACACCAACCTGTTTTTCTTTCTTTTTCTTTTCTTTCTTTCTTTTATTACGTGTTGCCCTTTGCGTTCCAAGGCCACGGCAGCTTTTTTTATTATTGATAGGCTCACGTTTGACCACTATCACACCTGATGGTAAGCGATGATGTGGGCGACAATGGAGTACGCTTATCTAGAAGTAACTTATTCACTCTTGACTTAAAGGCCCCTAGGTTGTAACTGTCAGGAAACACAGACTCCGGCAGGGAATTCCACTCCTTAGCTGTACGCATTATGAATGTGTTCCCAAACGCTTTGTACGTATGGGTGGGATGTCCACCATGTACCGATGGCGCAACGCCGTACATATAGTGGTCCGATGATGGAACGGACTTCATCATCATCATCATTTCAGCCGAAAGACGTCCACTGCTGGACATAGGCCTCCCCCAAGTGTCGCCACAATGAACGGTCCTGTGCATCTCGCATCCATCGGACTCCCGCAACCGTTACCAAGTCATCGGTCCACCTTGTAGGAGGCCTTCCAACGCTACGTCTTCCGGTAAGTGGCTGCCATTCTTGGAACGGACTTGGTGGAATTAAATTGTGCAATTCCAACGCACACTCCCCGAAATTTAATGGACAGAAAACCGACAGGCCAGCAACTCGGCGTCGATGCTCAAGGCTTTGGAGTTTTGAATCGACAAGCTCTTTCGAACAATCTCATAACCCTGGCAGACTTCGACCCTATCAGGCCACATCAGTGTTGCTGACAGCTCTTTGAGGCACGCGTAGGACACAACGACCGCTGGTCCTAGCAGCTAACAGCTAGCTACCAATTACTCGTCGATCACACTAATATTATTTGTGTGTATTTTTGTCATGTCATCACGCTCGAACGACTGTACTGAGTTTTGATGAGACTTAATACACGGATAGACTATGTCTTGGAATAGCACATAGGACTTTTTATCCCGGAAGTGTGTTCTCTAGGGTCAAAAATCAAACTTTTGAGTTAATGAAAAAAAAGATAAAAGATGGCCGTTTATGTCGCAAAAAACGTGTATTTCGACACTGTCAAGGGAATCAAAATTTATAGGGTACTTCCTGTTGACTTGAAATTTGGCACGAAATAAGGTCTCATAGCAAAAGTATAAGAAAAAATCTGCAAACTGTAAATTTGTAGTTACGTCACAGAAAAAACTTTTTTTGCGATTTGGAAAAATCTTCGCTTTTAATCTCAATTCGGAAATTGAACTGTTTTCATAGAAAAGTTGGTACGGAACCATCAATGCGCGAGTCCGACTCGCACTTGCCTGATGTTTTTTTATATACTCACTGAAATACCGGCTATTGTTCAAAATCGTTCCTTAAATTGATTTTAGAGTCAAACACAATAAGTGCAGTCAGTTGTAGCAATAATAGACTTTCCTAATCAATTCTGACTGATAATAATTATAATTACGCAACTAATAAATTTAAAGCGCACACGCACAACTCATACATTACAATTGTTAATAATAAAATCATTAATTATTCTTAGTAAGGCTGTGTGTTCACTTGATATTGACAACACGACGAATTGCCTGAAATTGATATGACATTATCAGTGATTTTCAACTTCCTCCGATTTAGTTCGAAATTATTTGCTTATGAATTGAAAATGCATTACTAACTATGAACGTCAATATTCATAAATATCTTAACGTAAACGTCAATATGTATAGGTTTTTTTTTAGGTAGGAAAGTCATCTAATGACAAATCTCGCTCTTGGGCGGAGCGTGAGATAGTGTCAGACTTTTACTTACTAAAAACCCACTCCTGCTCCTTCGTTGCCTTCGTCTCAGGGCCCCGGGTTTAGTATTCACACTACCCATGGCCCCGTATAAGTAACACTAAAACTGAATCAGCGGCATCTGGTGACAATCAGGGTACAAGTATTTATTCCAAATAATTAACATTAGCAAACGTGAATGTTAACATAATCGAATACGTTAAAAGTCTCGCACTGGGCCCTCTGGCCTACTTTGTAATGAAAATAAAGTACAGCAAAGCCTGCATCTTAGTGTCCCCGGACTAATGAGCATTATAGGCTGATTAAAAATTTTGTGCTACACATTACAATACACAGAAAAGGTACAGAAAATAATTGAAAAGAAACAGAATACAGAATAATAGTAAAAAAAAGTGTTGACATCTTGGTCATCAAGTCCAGAATAGAATGTACTTTATTTTACTCAAAAATAGTAACAAAACTTAAATCTTAGGGTGCAATCACTACAACGGCGAGCAATAGTTATCGACGGCGCTTAATGTTCAACACGCTCCTCAATAAGATGTCAGCAAACCTAGTTACGACCGTTTCGTTTCGATTCTCTTGCGTCAAATGCCTCGAGTAGGCCACGCCTCCGATTCCTTTGTTTTGACACGTGACATCGTTGAGATGACGTCAGAACAAAGGAATTGCACGTGTAACACGCTCGATTTGTACGTAGAACGGCGTCGCGTGGCATCGCTTGGCGTGTAGCTCTACAAGGCTAGTTTCCATATACAATGTATGGAGACCGACGCGTCCAGACGTGTGTGTGCGTGTGTGGCACACGTGCACGCTGTGTAGTTCTAGCTTTAAGGTTGTAGCATTAAGGTAGAACCTTAATACAACCATAGTACCTTAACACAAACAACACAACCTAACACAAACACACCTTAACACAAAAAAACACAACCATGGCAGGTACTCATGAACCTAGAACGCAAAAGGTAAGAAGGAAAATAGGTGTGGTTTTAGTCAGTAAAAGTCTAACACGCCTTCTCCACCCTAAACCGGGGAAAGTCATTAGATGATTTTCCACCTCAAAATAGGATACGGTCTTAGCGTTTATCAATTAATTTAACATTATTACTTATTTATTTATTATTATTTCGGTGGCTTAATGTATAATCGTCTTAATATCTTACACGCAACGCCAATAATTACTAAAATCATTAAATTATAACAATTGTAAACGTCAGAATTCGTCACGGTTACAAAATGGCGCGCCTACGTCTATATTATTAAAATTTATTGATTGATACCGATTTTTATTGGCATATATGATTTATGATTGCTTTTGTGAAATGTTTCTATTATTATATTCAATAAGTTTCACAATAACAAATAATGTTGATTGCTTTATTCGAATAATGACCAAAAGTACTGATAGGTAATATTTATGACAGTGGTTGAGGAGATCGTGGAGTATGTACCGTTGCAGTCTGCGACGGTATCGTAATCTTTATTCTTTATTGTAATGAAATACTTTTACTATAACTGATATTTTTGCCTTACTGGACTTCAATATTATTACATCCAACTACAACGGTTCCGTCCGGATTGAAAAAACTAGACATTTCTTTGTTCTACTCAATTTTTAAACCTATTCTAGAACAACAAAATCCTTAGAAATATATTTTACATGCCAGTTTGTTAAACTACCTCAAGCGATCTCCTTTCGATATCACAGTACTTGCGCGTGAAAACAAACTGGACTTTGAGAGTCGTGCAGTTGGAGTCGCGCCATAATACCAATTTTAAGTCGTTTGTGGTGCTATTAGGTACTGACTCATCACTTAGAGTAACGAAAAGCCGTCAGCTTTGAAGTCAATGAGGATGAGAGACAAAATGGTTTATATCCTCTAAATAACAGTTTGAACTTTAATTTCATGGGGTGTAACAATAGAAGATGGAAAAAGTAGCGTTGGAATGGTTCCTTGGGTCGCGGGAATTTGTTGGATATCAAACGCACAGGATTGGGCGTTGTGGAGGCACTTGGGGAGGGAAGATCTATGTCCAGCTGTGGATGTATTTCGGCTGACAAGATAATGATGAACAATGGAAGGTCTTATAAAGGTATATAATTATACTCATATATATGCACGCCAATTTTAAAGAACGGTCGCCTTTCGTCGCCAGTTTTAAAGAACGGTCGCCTTTCGTCGCCAGTTTTAAAGAACGGTCGCCTTTCGTCGCCAGTTTTAAAGAACGGTCGCCTTTCGTCGCCAGTTTTAAAGGACGATCGCCTTTCGTCGCCAGTTCGAAAATAGGCAACGGTAGTCAAACCTCGTAGGTATGCGTGTCACTTCGGGAACGTTTGAAAGACTAACCGCGGCCCTGGAACCCAAAAAGTAACTAAAGAACACAAGAGTGTTTTAGTCAGCGAAAGTTTGACACGCCCTCTCGCCCCACAAAGCTTAAAAAAAGGGTATACGCGGATGCTGTAGAGGGAAGAGAAAATACGAAACAGCAACAAAAGTTTGATCCGTGTTAAAAAGTCCAAATATCAACAAGCTTCACATCCAAACAGGCCAGTCCGAATTTTCACTACGCCCAATACAGCGCAGCCATGCGTTCCTAGTAACATAGTGTTCGCGAGTTCAACAAACAAAATAAAGTCGGAAAGTGGAGCTCACCTATGCGCAACGAAATAAAAGCGAACTAACGAAATTCTGGGTATAATACTATTATTTGCAGATAAAAACATTCATGTAGTACTGATTCTCGGAAACCGTTGTGTGTATATTCTCATCAAATATAGTGAATGGAAATGTTTTATGAGGATTTTTAGAACACTACCGTTTTTTTTTTAAGCTATATCTATTAATTGAATTACAATTGAAACACTATTATAAATGGGAAGTATCAGCAACATAAAATAGGGCACGAGAAACAGGAATACGATAACAATAGAATTCATGTTGTATTACAATACTAGCTTTTGCCAGCTTTGCCCGCATGAAAATCAAAAACATATATACTCCCGGGGCAAGAAGTATCCTGTTCCAGAACACAGTGTACTCGTGTGTAAAATTTCATCCATCCAGTACCTAATAAACATACACATAATATTCCACTACTTATATATGTCGTGGCCATATCACAGAAATTGATCACTTCATGATATGGCTAAATAGAATGAAGAAGAAAGAAAGAAAGAAAAACTTTTTATTTGGCGGAACAAGGCGCAAATTTAGAACTTACAGATTGTAAGCATATTATATGTAAATAATATAAATAAAACTGCTCAGATCATATAAACGTTAACGTTTGATGATACGTCGATCCTCGTTTGGCATTATCATTATTGTAAGATTTTTATGATAGTAAAAAGTCTAAAGAAAGTAGGCCAAACGAGGATTGAAATATCGTCGTATCGTTTAAACTTTAACGTTTAAAATGATTTGGCCATATCATGAAGTGATCAATTTCTATTATCTGGCCACGACATAACGCCATTTAGGCTAAAACTAAGCAGAGCTTGTGCTATGAGTACTAGACAACTGATAAAAACTGATAAAATATTACATAATATACTGTTGGTCTAGTGTTTAATGGCCCTGATTACTATGCCGGAGGTCGTGGGTTCGATTCCCACCCAGGACAAATGTTTATTGATGAGCAGGATCATTTGTTCTGTGTTTGGGTGTAATTTATCTATAGTATTTATGTATTTAAAAATATTTATGTATGTTTCACAGTTGTCTAGTACTCATAGCACAAGCTCTGCTTAGTCTGGCACTAGATGGCGTTGTGTGATAGTTGTGGAATGTTATTATTATTAAATTACACTCAGATATAGAAAAAAATTATCGTGCTCATCAAGCAAATATTTGTCTTGGGTGGGAATCGAATCCACGACCTCTGGCTTAGCAGTCAGGGCCACTAGCGACCAATTAGAAAAGTATACTAGCTTAAATTCTGACGTTTTATACGTGCCCATGTAGACCCACAGAACAGCCTATGTGAAATAAAAACAATATGGAATTTTGTTGTGTTTTTGAATTTTAATGACAATCATACCCGGCGTGTGTGCTACGCTAAAAAAAGAAATAGGTAAATGTGTATGTCTGGGAAAAACAGGATGTTTAGATTTTTTGATGATTGATGTCTAAAACCATTTTCGCCTTTAGGTTTGGGACACATCGCTTGGGTAGTTTTAAAGTCTACAACGGTCATTGCTGGACATAGGTAGGAACAGCGTTTTACATTATATACATATATGTCTACGTTACATTAACTTATGTTATAGAAACGACAGCTATAAAACGCAATGGATTGTAAAACTAAAATCGGAAAATCGTGTTCATTTTATCGAAGCTAACATCGAAAGAATAACTGTATTGTTTCAGTACTGTTTGGACTCTGAATACGGTAAACTTATGTTCCACTTCTGTAACAACTTCGCTAACAAAAACATCCCAAGTTTGTCTATTAAGAGCATGATGAAGAGAACTGAAGGAACATTTGTTTTATTAATCCCTGACCGTTCACGTAACTTGTGCAGGAATTCTGCTTCAATTACTTTTTTTCGTCCTTCGGCTGTAAGATGTTTGGCTGAAACTTTTTTTAGAATTATGAAGGGAATCGTGTTTTTAAATTGATATTTTAAAGGAAATATTATAGAGTTGCTAAATAAGTTGAGTTTTAATCCGAAAAAATGCGTAATCATAACAGCATGGGCGAAGAGACTAAATCACAAAATTGGTACCTAATAAAATTAAATATCATTTCATGTCGTGACAATTACTGTCCGTTCCAGGTTGCCTGGACTTGATCTCAAAATGAAATAAAACTACGCATTAAATGTGTTTTCAAGTCTTTATTTTTATATTTCATATTGTAAAATAAATTAAATACCTACATAATATTCGCTTTCGGACGTAGCTCTAAGAAGCGCCAAACTTAGATGGCGGGGAATAGGGTACATTGCTCACAAAACCAAGTCAATGGGGTCATATGCTTCTGAAGTGATGACCACTTACCCGAAAACGCAGTATTGGATGCAAGGCCTCCCACAAGGTGTACCTACCGACGACCTGGTGAGGGTTGTGGGAATCTAATAGATGTGAATCACCCAAGACCGGAAAAATGAAATGATGTTGAATATGATTAAATAAAGAAAATAAGTAAGAAGAAACGAAAGGTAACTTAGGAAACTGCACAAGTAGTTCCTTCCCGTACAAGTAGGTAGGCTCATACTATACAGATACCGCGCAATATGAAATTCCTTGCGACGCATTATTCTAAGTAAATTATGGTGCTAACGGCAAATACTAAAATTGTTCAAATATCACGCGTTGCTGGCTTGCGGTCTAAGATGATAAGCTGAGGTTCATTTATTGCACAATTTTGTGTTGAACTATGAAATTGCCCGCTGTTATGGAGTTTTAAGGATAATGTGGTTTTTGAGAATTGGCAATAGCTGAGACTGAAATGCGGAATAAATTAGTTTTTCAAAAAGCACAACTATTCTCTTCAACGCATGCATTATGCTATCAGAATGTGACACCTGATGGAACGAACTTGATGATGCTGAAGCCTTCGAGAACAAAGATAAATATATACTTTCACTATTCACAGGAAGGGTTGATATCTGATAACGATGCATTGTGAGGTATTTATTTATTTAATGACCAATATTTAATTACTATACATACATACATCTACATTACATTCATCACACTTATCAGGTACAATACTAATTACTACAGGCCTTATACACATGACAATCAAGGTGTACATAGCGCTCACTACAAATATATATTGCTTATCTTTAAATATTTCATTTAACTTGTAACATAAACTTACTATATAATAAGTATACAATCAAATGAATAAGTTAAGCAAGTTGAGATAAAAACACTACATTGAATGACATAAATTGAAACAAAATTTAGAGCTTTAAAAATAAACAAAATTGAAAATATTACAAATAAATTCAACTCAATTGAAAATATTTAAATAAATTCAACATTTACTGCGTGAAAATCACTGACTCAATGAGTAGTAGCAAAAGTAAAACAGTTCATAAAGTTTTTAGATATCTTGTGGTATGTGTTGTGCCATAGTGTGGTGTGAATTGGTGTGGTATAACCAGTGGTCATGTAGTGTGATGTGGTGTGGTTTTGACGTTACAACAGCCCTATATGGTTGATCTGATCATTTATTTTTGGGGTATCCAAGAAACAGTACCTTTCGTCAGCCCCATATAAAAACCCATAGTTTCGTCGCCCATATAGTTTTTTTACGTCTAATGGCGTCATCAAGTTTCATGGCCCGATCGTTATTTACAGGCACACTCACGAATCTCTTGCTCTTGATGTTGCAAAACCTCTGCCACTGTCGTGGGTACACGTTGAACGTGATATAATTGTTTTGTGAATCCGTGCTGGCAGTGTTCGTGAATTGTAGGACAGTGTACTTTGGTTTGTTGCATATGTTTGATAGAGACGTGGTAAATAAAGGTGCCGGATGTGTGCTTTTACTTTCGATTGTTACTTATGCATATATACTTTTGTATTTACATTGAGGTAATTGTTGCTTTTATCGCAAGTGATAGCATCAAACTGCATATAAAAATAGTTGTACTTGTTATTTTTTTTCAAACAAGTATAGTAATGAATTTTCTTTATTGTACACCAAAATAGTTAAACAAATTCGACTGGCCTGTTGGTCTAGTGGTTAGTGGCCCTGACTGCTATGCCGGAGGTCGTGGGTTCGATTCCCACCCAGGACAAATGTTTGTGTGATGAGCACGTATTATTTGTTCTGTGTCTGGGTGTAATTTATCTATATATGTATGTATATAGAAATATATAAGTATGTTTATCAGCTGTCTAGTACCCATAACGCAAGCTCTGCTTAGCTTGGGACTAGACGGCCTTGTGTGATAGTTGTGGAATATTATATATATTATTATTATATATAAATCTTTTATATGAACTTTGGAACTACGAGTACAAAGGTGTTTTATCGCTGATATCGTTATCTACTGGACAATCTTTGGACACATAAAAATAATTAAATATAAAAAATCAGGTTTATTTTTAGGCTTCCGTAACCTCAAAAGGAAAAATGGAACCCTTATAGGATCACTTTGTTGTCCGTCCGTCTGTCTGTCTGTCTGTCTATCTGTCTGTCAGAAACCTTTATCTCAGAAACGCGAGGAGGTATCGAGTTCGAATTAAAACATATACTTAGGTTAAAAACTTAAAACTTCTAAGTTAACGAAAAAAAAGATACGGCCGTTTATGTTGCAAAAAACGTACATTCCGACACTCTCAAAGGAATTTAAATTCATAGGGTACTTCCCGCTGACCCAGAATCCTGAAATTTAGCATAAAGCAAGATCTTATAGTATAGATATAGGAATAAATCTAAAACAGAAAATTTGTTGAAACGGCACAAAAAAAAATGGTGATTCGGAAAAATCTTCGGGAATTGAACTATTTATTTTTCGAGTAAGTTTGTATGGAACCCTCAGTGCGTGAATCCGACTCGCACTTGTTTTATTTTCAAACAGAAAGATTATTTGCAGTGGTTTCAATATTATTTAAAGGATGTCGAAAGAAACCTTGATTCTAATTTTGAACGATTTATAATCTTTAACTTTTTTTTTGCGTTGGGAAATCAACAAATAGCTTCTCCCACTCTCTGTGGAGGGAGAGAGAATGACAGACTTTTACTGACTTTGCGTTCCAGAGCCACGGTAACTCTTTCGATTACTCCTGTAGCCCAGGCAGATATCAGCCCTTGCAGGCCCCGTCACTAATACTGACAGCTCTTTTATGTGCACATAGAACACTACGCGTTACTACGCGTCGCAGACCCGTGCGTAGTCCTTCCCCCCTAGCCAAGTTACGATCGTTTCGTTTGCGTCGAACGCCTCAAGTAGGCCAAGCCTCCGATTCTTTTGTTCTGATGTCATCTCAACGCTCAGAACGTGGTCAGAACAAAGGAATCGGAGGCGTGGCCTACTCGAGGCGTTTGACGCAAACGAAACGATCGTAACTTGGCTAGGGGGGCAGATCAGACAACAAGCTACGTTTATCGAGCCTTTGATGCTACGGCTAGCCGCAGCATCAAAGCAATATTAATTTACTTAAACCTATACATATATATTTACAGCACACAAACTGCCAAGTTTTGACCCTATTAATGTTGTCCCTATTCCAAAATTCCGCCAAAGAAAGTCTTGTTGAATATTATTTCAGAAATGTGTAAAAGTTTGAGTCTAGAAACTCTGCTACTATTGCATCATGGCTGTTTCAGTTGAGGACTAAGTTTGTAATTAGAAGCACGTTTTAAGAAACCAACGTACCTAGCTATTTATCTAGCTATGTGACTTTCTTGTCGCTTTTGTCTGATATAGTTCTTTTTTATCATCATCATCATGTTCCTGCCCTTGTCCCGTGTGTTTGTAACCGTAATTGTCTAGATCTACTGATCTGACTACGAAAATTTTTTTACTGGTAGATTACGAGAGGGCGTGTCAGACTTTTGCTAGCTGATAACCTACTCCTGTTCCTTCTTCGCCATTGTTCCAGGACCCCGGGGATCTCTTTCACATCACCCATGGCCCCAATAGGCTTCAACCCTGCTGGACTAGATACAAACACACGTTTTACCTAAACATTAAAGTTTAATTATTTTTTAATGATACATTGATAAATAATGCTAATTTTGCAAATAGGTGATAAATGCTTTACATGCACGCGTTTTGCTTTAGGTTATAATGCTTTTACACGTAAATTTTTGGGCAAGTCATAATCATGGTGGTAATCCCCTTTTTGAGGAGCGGCTGGAAAGACGTCACGGCGTCCTCACGTTCCGCTTGACGCAGCTCCTCATCAGACATGGTAAGTTCGAGAGGTTACTGCACCTCATTTGTACGGATGAAATGCTCAGGTGCTACTATTGTGCGAACCGCCCAGAGGACACGGTGGAAGTCCCGCTTGGGCAGAGCACAACCGTGTCCTCGTGGGGTCGATCGGTGGCAGCGACCTCTCACGCTGGGCCTAGGTAGGAAGCCACTGAAGAAACTTAGGTGTGGTTTTTTCTGTAAAAGTCTGACACTCCATCCCGCTCCACCAGAGCGGGAGAAGTCATTGAGTGATTTCCTTCTCATAAAAATAGCCTACCAAAAACATACTTAGATTTCATTAAATAATACATAACTGACGTTACAAACGCCGGTTTACGGTGTACCTACCTATACTTAAAGAACACGAGCCCCATTTACCAACCAATTTAAGTATAAACCTTAACAATAACAAAAATATTAACAGTAAGTCAAATTGGTATAAATTATACAATTTACTTACTTATGATAATAGAAAATTCGTTGCCTTCATTTATTTTGGAAACAACAATGTTATTTTTAGTTGAAATATTCAACTTCGCATTAATTTAGTACAAATTAATTGACGTTTAGATGTTGTTGAAAAGCTCTATGGGGCCTGTAAAGTTTATTAAATACATGGGTTTAGAAATTCCCCTTGGGGATAGTATCAATATGCCTTACAGCGATTTACAGGTGAGATACAATCCCACGTGTAGTCTTGGGAATTGGATGCCTAATCCCCCACCGAGGTTAAGTTAAAAAAGCGTACGTGGTTGTATTCGCGTTAGATGGCGCTATACTTACGCTTAACTAGAGATATAATTAAGTGATTGTACTGTTTTATATATCGCGATAAATTCATTATTTAGGCTGGATGTTGCAATTTCTAACCCATCCCTTTCCTGTACTTGCCTGTCAGACTTGTGAGCGAGAGAGAAATAAGTCTACCCACGTAGTCGTGTATCGAAGGACATTTCTGTGTGTTTCAATTCAATGTCGTCGAAATGACTGACCTGCAGGCCTTGCCAAGTTACAACCGTTTCGTTTCGATTCTCTTGCGTCGAACGCCTCGAGTCGGTCACCCCTCCGATTCCTTTGTTCTGACATCATCTCAACGCTCAGTCGCGTGGTCGTGTCGCGTCCGAATTAGAACTGTTTCACGTTTGGCAAAAAAAAATAACAAGTTCAATACTTGTTATTTTTTTTCTTCTTTCCTTGTAATATTCTCTTAGTGTTCATTATCAAAAGAACTATAAATTCTACTAAAATAAAGTAATAACTGATTGTAAACAAACTCATCTATTATTAACCAATTGTAAACTATACCCAAATTTTCCTACAATCTAAATAAAACATTACAACATAACATAATTATATAATTAGCATTATAATATTTTATTCCTACTGCTGGGACTTAGACCTGCTCTCTGAGGTAATATGCCGTAATTCACAAATGCTCAGTGCATGTTGGCGGATGTTACCTACATGCGCTCGATTTTATTTTTTTACTCTAAAACACGTCATTTACCTTCTTGATGTTTTTCCACACAAAGTAATGCACCTTGACTCACTTACGTTTAAGTCAGGGCCGTTCGTAATAAAAAAACCAAATGACAATAAACCTACTAAAAACAACAAACAATTTCGCTTTCATTTACTGTTTAATCTATTCTGTGGCGTAGCACGCGGATGTTTGATCGTGTAACATACGCGCCACTGAGCGTACACAGCCTTGTCACTTCGCATTACTATTACTAAAACTATCGTGTATTTTGTTCACTATTCATTGTTACTACTCAGTTTACTGCGGATTAACATGTTTGATTATGTGATTTAAATTGTTTACGTGGGATTAAACGTGAATAAGGTATGGGTTTGTGGTTTTGAGAAACGTCTTTTTGTTGCGAACTGAGCCTCTTAATATTCTAGCCTATTGTATCTTTTTTTTTTTTTGAAAAAAAGATAAAAAAAAACCACAAACTAGGAATAACTTCTGTACCGTGAGTGCGTCGACAAACTTGTAAACTCACATAATTATACAAGACACCTAAACCCGGAACATCCAACATTTGTTTAAATTTATATCCATACTTCCATACTAATATTATAAATGTGAAAGTAACTCTGTCTGTATGTTACGCTTTCACGATTAAACTAATGAACCGATTTTGATGACATTTAGTACGAAGGAAGTTTGAACTCCAAGGATGGACATATGCTTGTTTTCATCCGTCTTCGACTTCTAATACGCGTCCGCAATAACCAACATTCACGCTCACGAAATCGCTGATAAAAACTAGTATTATATACCTGTGAAAATGAGTAATCATTCAAAATGAGTAATCATTAAAAAAGCAGTGCAGAGAGAGCAGTGATGGCCGAGTGATAACGGCCCCGACTTACTAGTTGTAGGTCGCGGGTTCAAACTCAGCCAGGCGCATTACTTTGTGTAATTTATTTCATCACCACTGCTCCTCAAAACGGTAAAGAAAAACATCGTGAGGAAACCAGCATGTCTTAGAACCAAAAAATTCGAAGACATGTGACATTCATCAACGCGCACTGGGCCCGCGTGGTGGATTACGGCCCATTCCCTCTCCTAGAGAGGAGGCTTGAGTCAGTGGGCGGAGGAAGTGGGAACATTAAAAAGGCTGATTATGCCTATGCTATGCTAATCATTAAAAATGCCTACCTAAACTTTACCTGCCTAAATTTTCACACAAACAAGGATCCATAAATTTCCATTCCCCATAAATTCACCATAACTCAGATCAATACTCAACATGGGATATCCATAAAATATGATCCGTCATTTAACCCCATTACTACGTTTTATATTCCCAGCACAAATGTCAACGTATCAAGCTGATATTTTTCGAGCTTTTAAAAAATTTGCCCTGACCACTATTTTTTGCGCCAATGCATTTTTAAAAGGCTTTGACTCGGGACTTTTTAACCAATCCAATCACTATATTCGAAATCGTATTCCGTGTTATTTTTATTGTGTTTCATGTTATAAATTTTTAGTTAATCGTGTAAATCCTGTGATGATAAAATAAACTGTGGAATTTTTCAGTATTAAACCGGTTAAAAATCTGAAAGTTCTCAATATACCTAATTAAGATTGTATGTCTCCAAGCTGCCCATAGTACCTAATCACCCACCACGACCGGTCTTGAGCTTCACGCTTCACCTCGCTTCAGTCAATCCGATGGCCGTAATTTCTGCCAGCACGATACATCGTCAGTTTTGTCGAGGATGGCCACGCTTCCGTTTTGTTTGCAATCTCACTAGAAAGTAAGCAGTACTAGTGTAATAGTACTAAAGTAATCTGACTACGAAAATTTTTTTACTGATAGGTTACTTACTACATTACTGGTTTTTTTTTTGGGTGGGAAATAATTTAATGACATCCCCCACTGTTGGGCGAACCGAGAGGGCGTGTCAGACTTTTACTAGCTAATAACCTACTCCTGTTCCTTCTTCGCCATTGTTCCAGGACCCCGGAGATCTCTTTCACATCACCCATGGCTCCAGTAGGCTTCAACCCTGCTGGACTAGATACAAACACACGTTTTATCTTAACATTAAAGTTTAATTATTTTTTAATGATACATTGATAAATGATGCTAATTTTGCAAATTGGTGATAAATGCTTTACATGCACGCGTTTTGACCCTACGGTTGCTGACATCTCTTTGAGGCACGCGTGGAACACTACGCGCCGTCGACGGCTTGGGCTCGGTCCGGACAGTTACCGGACGGTCGGACGGCAAGCTACCCATTGTTCGCCGTCCGCAAGCCCGCCCCTACGGTGGCCGGAAATCAGGATCGGTATCCCGGCGGCAACTGGGGCGTGAGGACCGTTGCCCCGCCTACGGTGGTACTACATTACTGCTATGTGCCAAGTTACTTTATATGCCGAAAACATGTTGTTATTTTTTTACTCCGGAAAATATTTATTTATTTATTTTAAACTGTATGCACTAATGAAACATTGTACAAAGGCGGTCTAAAATACACGAAATACACGGTTTCCGTGAGATGAGCCAAGTGAGTTATGACAGGACAATTATATTATAACAAAGATAGTCGAGAAAAAAACTTAATTATCTAAAACAAAAATAGGAAATAGTAACAAAGAACGACAGTTTGCACAATGCAAATTAAATTAAAATCGAATTGATACAGGCTTTTTTAATTGCCACTTAAAATCGCAGTATCATTGTTTTCATAGTTAAACGCAGTTAATTAACCGATAAAAAAAAATCTTTTTTATTATGAATGAAAAAAGCTGACATTTTCAAAAAAGTTGATATAATTTATTTTATTTTAATCATAAGTGACTTGTTTCTTACTTTGTAGTTGTTTTTCGCAGTTGGGTTTTCTCACACTGTCAGTTTATTTTCTACATTTTAGTGAGTACTTACACCCGTATATATAAAGAAGTAATTACTTAAGGTTAGAATTCTTAATTATACAATCTCATTCTACAGTGGAATAACACACGTTACTTACGTAAAAAAAAATGCTTACTTGAGTATTTTCTCAAGTAAGTAACGTGTGTCACTCGACGCTAGGTGGTTAATGTTGTTGTTGGTTGGCAGTTTTAACTTTAAGCAATTTCTCAAACTATAAATCGTTACTTAAGTAGTTATTTTACACTTTTCTTGTTTATAAATATGGGTGTTAATACTTTTGAAATTGTCTCGTCGAGCCTTTTATTATGATACCCTACATAATTTAAAAGACAAAAAAAAAACACACTAAAAATTTAAGTGTCGCCAAATATTCGATGCTACATTTTTTTTTTATTTGTTATAATTTTGATGTACCCAGTACCATTTTTATACTTACAACAAAGACAAATCTAACGACACCTCTCAAGCTTAAATGCAACAAGCCGTTTAGGTTCAAGAGCTTACCAACGAAATACACCTAATACATACATACACGCGAAAAACAAAACCATTCTTCTAACACAGTCGGTTAAAAAAAAACACAGACAAAAAGTTTTCCACCAAGTGTTCCGGTAACCTATATTGGGCGCTTAATTATTACTTTGTTCTAATTAAAAATGTGACAAAAAGCGTTCAATCATGTGAGATAACATCGCGGTGTCAGCAGTGAAGTTTTGACATGCTTAGCTACTGATCCCTATCGGTTGATGGGCAAGATAATTTGTAGGACTGGAGTTATTTTAATAGGTAACTGAGCCAAAGAATAATAATTATACTATAAAAAAATCTAATATATAAAATTCTCGTGTCACAGTTTTCGTTGCCATACTCCTCCGAAACGGCTTGACCGATTTTGATGAAATTTTTTGTGCTTATCCGGTATCTATGAGAATCGGCCAACATCTATTTTTCATCCTCCTAAATGTTAGGGGTAGTCCACCCCTAAATTTTTTTTTTATTTTTTAGACAAAATTTTTAATTTCTATTATTTATATGGCAAAACAACGTTTGCCGGGTCAGCTAGTTATATATATATAAATGAATAGCTGTTCGTTAATCAAGCTAAAACTCAAAAACGGCTGGACCGATTTGGTTAATTTCTGTCTTGAAATAATTGAGATAGTCCAGGGAAAGTTTAAACGGTGAGAAAATGGGAAAAATCACGAAAAATAAAATTCGGATACTTCGCCATCTCTAACAAAAATGTCATTATAAAATTAATTATGCTGTTCTGGTAATGCCAGTAGATGGCGTTATCCTTACTATTAGGCGGTACGAAGTTCGCCAGGTCAGCTAGTATATTACAGATTTGAGATAAGTTCGATAACATTTATTTTGATACTGGCGGTTCCCAGCATTTTTAATTGCGTTAAAGTAGAAAATTGACTCCTACCCCTATAGCCAAGTTACAATCGTTTCGTTCGCGTCGAACGGCTCGGGTAAGTCACGCCTATGATTTCTTTGTTCTGACGTCATCTCAACGCTCATTTACGTGGTCAGAACAAAGGAATCGGAGGCGTGGCCTACTCGAGGCGTTCGACGCAAACGAAACGATCGTAACTTGGCTAGGGGGGCTAGGTTAAAATGAGAGGTATGCCCTGTTCCAGGACATAAATCTACCCGTATTTCATCCAAATCCGTTCAGCCGTTCGAGTGTAAAGAAGTAACAAACAAACACCCACACTGCCAAACTTTCACTTTTTTTAATAGATATTAGTGTGCTCTTCTATCTAGCGATCTTAGCCTCCTTTGCATCAATCAGCCTTGTTATTGTTAAAGAAACACATAGTGATAAAAAAATGGATGTAACTATGAATAACTTTTCAGAAGTATTTTTTCTTTTAAATATTGGTTCCGTGAGGGGAAAGGAAGGAAGGGGAATCAAACCAGTGACATGTCCGTCCAACCGTGCCATCATCATCGCGGTGACTCTTTCAAATAATCCCACCAGCCTGGATTTATTCCGATAGACTATAGAGGATGATGTCAAATACTTTCATAAAACCTTGAATGAAAATGAAAACCAGGCTAGCTTTTTAAAGAAAATAACATTGTGCCGACAAAGCCTATTCAATTTAAAAGCTGAGCTGTATTTTAAGTACGGCTAACCTACTTGTTTCGTGTTTTGCAAGTAGCAAGCCGGTCTCGTCTGTGAAAAAGTAAAAAAAAAAGAATAGGTAAACTTATCTGTGACCCAAATAGGTTGAGGTTTTAAAACACGCTTCACATTTTCTTGGGAATCCTGGATTTGTTTCGCTTAATAAAGTCGTTGGGTAAAAATGTGTTGTGGACTTTAGTTATTAAGATATTTTTTGTTCTACGAGGTGTTTATTTATTTTGTTACTAATACCTATTTTGCACATCAAAAACATAAATCGTAACTAAATACTTGTATTTATACTAAACCTAATTAAGTGCTTACTATATTCAAAAACACGTGTAAATCTGCCCAGTAGAATCTGCCTGGCAGCATCGCCACATTAAATGGCAATGTTAATTCTTTGAGCAAAGAATGACCCAGCCTTCTGGTCACGGAGTGTAGATTAGTCGCCTTGAATAGGAGACGCGCACTTGGACCCCATGAACCAAGCACTTTGACTCCAAATACCTCCGTATTTCCTCCAGCTAATATTTCTGCTAATTGAATCTCAACAGCCACAGCGGCTGATACAATGTAAGTTTGTTTCTTCTTTTTATTGCGAACATGGCGGATAAAAGCTAAGGGGTTTCCGTATTGTTATTTACTATCACCATCATCATCATCATTTTAGCCTAAAAATGTCCACAGTTGGACATTGCCTCCTCCAAGTGTCGTCACAAAGAACGGTCCTGTGCATCTCGCATCCAACGCAAACTTACGACTCTTAGAAGGTCATCAATTCACCTTGTCGGAGGTCTTCCAACAGTGCACCTTCTGGCCCGCGGTCACCGCGCCAGAACCTTTTGGCCCCATCGACCATCTGTTTTACGAGCAATGCCCACTGCCATTTATGTTTGGTAGTTCTTCGGGTTATGTCAGTGATCTTGGTTCTCCTGCATCTTTATTTCTATTATTTACTAGCATAATCAGCCTAATAATCTCCACATTGGTGGAACGCAAGCCTCCTCTCTAGGATAGGGAATGGGCCGTAATCCACCACACGGGCCCAGTACGGGTTGGTGAATGTTTCTTTTTTCTTTTTATTCTTGATAGGTTCGCGCGGCGCTTTACCGCTATCTCACCTGGTGGAAAGCAAGGATGCAGTCGACGATAGAGCGCGCTTACCTAGAAATATTCTATTCACTCTTGACTTAAAGATTCCCGGGTTGTAGCCATCAGGAAACACAGATTCCGGCAAGGAATTCCACTCCTTAGCTGTACGCACAATGAATGTGTTCCCAAAACGTTTAACGTTATGTCACAAGTCTTCGAATTTTTGATTCTAGGACATGCCGGTTTCCTCACGATGTTTTTCTTCACCATTTTGAGAGATATTTATTGTACTTAACGATAAATGTAAAGAACAAGAAGCGGTAAAATAAATTATAAATTTAACTTCACACGCGAGGTCAAATTATATTTTACCCCGTCATCACTTCGGGTTTATCATATCCTGATCATAATCAAATTTTCTAAGGTTTGACACCCAATCTAACCAGCGATCACAAATCAAAATCTATATATACTTATTGATCGACATTAAAGATCGGTTCTTGAATTGTGTATTTAGAGTTAGGAACATGTCCAATACTTTGATACTAAAATTCGACAGGTTATCAGTCTAGAGTTTGACTAATAAATTCAGGACTCGCTCCGGTTTTGCACGGACGTAAATTAAAAGTATACATAGGAGCTTTCCTCGTTTATTGTTTTTTTTTTTATTATTGATATAAACCAGTGCTTGACTGCGATCCCACCTGATGAGTGATGCAATCATTGATGATGAGGCGCACTAGTTTATTAAGAGCCTATTCACTCTAGCCTTGAAGAAACCTAAATTATAGTTGGATGCACCAGGCAAATTGTTCCAGTCCTTCGATGTACGCGGTATAAACGACGAAGCGAAACGCTTAGTCCGGACCGTTGAAGTTTCAACAACGTAAGGGTGGATACTCGCTGTCTCTTCTATAAGTGAAAATCGTGTCAAAATCTGTTGGATAATTTAAGACGAATTAGTGGATAAATACCATCACCATATCAGCCGAAAGACGTCCACTGTTGAACATAGACCTCGCCCAAGCGTTGCCTCCACGAACGGTTCTATGCGTCTCGCATCCATCGGATTCCCGTTATCCTCACTAGATCATCGGCTCACTTTTTGAGGACTTTCTAACGCTGCGTCTTCCACTTCGTCAGTCGCAACTCCAAAACCTATCGGCCCTATTGACTATCTGTTCTACGAGCAATATGCCTGCTGCGGATAAATATACAGAGACAGAAAATTAATTTGACCTATAGGTACTATTAGACATTTTAACGTATACTAGAATAAACCTGGTTTTTGACTTGAAAGTTGGTACCTATTTCTTACCGGCCCGTATAAATTCAATAAAAAACTAAAGCTGTTAACAACTGACAACTAATTAAACTGCAAAGCATTTTAAATTATGATTTATGCTAATAGTCTTTAATTTTCAATAATGTTATGACATATTACTATCTGAATAAGACATTAATCACTTTCAATATTAATTTAAACGCGACCAATTAAAATGACATAGTCTTTAACATTTTATGTCCGCATAACATTACAGTAACTTGTTAATGAAAATATGTTTTATGATTATGTAACATTTATAAGATATATTAGAAAATAATGTATGATCATAACTAAGTAGAAACATAAATTATGTTACATGTTTTTGGATACTTTTGGTTGACAATAATGACAATTATATCGTTAGAATTTATCAACTCAGATTACTTCTAGGCAAGCGTGGTCCAATGTCGACCACATCATCGCTTACCATCAGCTGAGACAGTGGCCAAGCAAGGTAGAGCTTATTATTAATAATAATAAAAATTATAACCTGCATAGCCTTCTTCCCATTAGATTGGAGTCGACTTCCAGTCACTCACTACTCACTGTTCTTACATATTATCTATTAATACTGTAATATGGAAATATTGTAAGACCGACCACTTTTTTAAAAGAGTAACCATGGAGTTTCTTGCCGGTTCGTTTCCATGGGAAACGTCCATTTTGGAGCCGTGCACTAGCTTCTGACGTTTTTTAAATGCCCATGTAGGCCTATGTGAAATAAAACCATTTTGAATTTTGAAGTCTATCCAGATGCAACTAGATACCTGTATTTTACATAAAACAACTGCATAACTGATCTCTACAGTTCAGTATCTGAATAATAAGAAATTATTGCTGTAAAATTTTGTGGTTTTTGATTACTCGTTATTACTGTTAAAGATCTATAAAACCTTTATTTTTGAGGTGAAAATCAAAATCATCAAATAACTGCTCCTACTCTGGGTGAAGCGAGAAGGTACGTCACCTGTGTTCCTACCCTCGAAGGCCGATTGTACATACGTCTGTACAACTTGAATGACCTTGAAAAACGCTTAATTGTCGTTTTGTACACACGTTTGAACCAATTTTTTTAGGTGAAAATTTTGTTTTCTGTATCTTTGTTTTTCCTAGAAAAATCCAGAAAAAGATTTTTTTTTTTTTGTGATTTACGTAAAAACGAGCAATTACGTAATAATAAACCCCCGGGCGCCAGAGGGGTTAATTGCCCTTTGCGTTCCAGCGTAACTCTTTCGAACAACCACGCAGACCACAACAGACAGCCTGAAACGACGGCTTAACATGATTTCTAAGGCATGGAGAAGGCTCGGTACGTAATGTATGGTCTCCCATCAAAGGCAAGCGTCCTTAACCTCAAATATCAAAGAGCCACAAACATTTTCACCTCTGATGACAAAAGACACTAAAAACTATATCGTTTGAATAACGGAGGTACATTATCTAGAAGTTTCACCGGCATCAGTATTGGTATTTCAAAGTTTTTACGATCGTTACGTGACGTCTATTTAAATTATCTATTATGTAACGCTAGGATAATGAGACATAACAAAAACAAAGGTTGTCAGGAAAGGCAATAATTAATATGGCAGAGAAAAATCTGTTAGTGTAGAAGTTTCGAATGTTATGACGTATGTACGAACTGATGATTTTCGACCAAAAATGTCCAGTGTGGGACATAGGCATCAACCAAGTTCTACTCGGATTCAGCGCATACCCGGTCGTCACATGTATAATTAGAATGGTCACCATCCTCAAGTTTCAAAAATCGCTCTTATTGTTACACTGGTTTTATATGGGAAGTGTTGACCATACCACCTCCAGCAACAGCTGCAGAGGCTTCTTCAAGTTTTGTGTAGTGAATCGAACTGTGGATCTTCTTTATTGTACACCATAAAAAGTTACAATATTTATGGCTAACAGAGTTCATGTACATAGGCGAACTTTACTCCAAATTGAGTTTTCTTCTAAAAAACCGTTGAGTGGATAGATAGAGATCACAATAGAGGGTAGGATCTAGTGCACAATTTTAAAATTAATTTGGTCTCGTCGTTTCTACCGCGTACATGGAACAATTTTCGTGCTGCGGTCTTCTCGTCCGAATATATTTAGGTGTCTTCAAGGCTAGAGTGAATAGGCTCTTAGTAAACTAGTGCGATTCACCATCAATGAATGCATCAGAAGGACAGAAGAAACGCCCGGGTGTCACCATTGTGTGGAGCATGCGATAGAGTTGTGCTCCACTTGGACAGAGCACCGCTGTGTCCTCGTGGGGGCGATCGGCGGCAACGATCACTCGTGCCGGGCCTTGGTATAGGCCATGGTCCGGAGCGAGGAGGAATGACAGACGGTCGCCTCCTTCTACAAAGCGCACGGTAGCGAAGGAAGCGGCCCTCACGCCCCAGCCAGCCCGATTTCCAGCCACCGTAGGCGCGGTAAAAGTCTGAAATACCCTCATATTCCGTTAAAGAGCGGGAGAAGTCATTGGATTATTTCCCACCTAAAAAAAACAGTTCACTTTAATATGAATAATTTGACATAAAAAATATCTTGTAACAACTATAAATATGTATCGTTCAATCATACACACAGTGCATTTATTATTGTTGGTTTTCAAGTTCAATTTCGTATTTCAATTTCAGAAATGGTGGGTAGTAACGATTTATACGTTTTAGGTAGAAAAGTCGCACACATATAACAAATCAGGACAACCCTGGACTGAAACTAGTTAAATCTGAGTTATGTAATCTTAAATCAACAGTTTATCGATCATATTCACGCGACATTATACGTTAATGGTTTGATTAGCATAAAATATTATTTTAATTAGCAAAAAGTTAATTTATTTCTGATTTATTGATAACAATTATTATGGCCACAAAAAGTTTCATATAAATTTGTCGTAGGTATTAAGTACCAACGCAACTCCTTTGTTGTTACTATGGGGTATTGAAGACCCTATTAGGTTTAGGTACAATTACATAAAACATGTTAAATATAATCTAACTATTTATACTAAACCTAAAGGCATCGAAGAACTCCTCCGCATCGCTGTCTGACTGGCAGCATTGCCACATTAAATGGCACTGCTAATTCATCGGGCTAAGAACGAGCCAGTTCTCTGGTTATGCAAAATGTGCATCAGTCAGCGAAAGTGTTCTTGAAAAAGAGACACGCATTTTGACCTCATGATCCAATCGTATCAACTCCAAACGGTTCACAAGTGTAAATACCAATAAAGTTACTTATCATATCTGTCGTGGCCAGCTCATAGAAATTGATCACTTCGTTATATGGCCAACTAAAACTGGCCAGATCGTATAAACGTTAACATTTGATGACATGTCAATCCTCGTTTGGCCATTCAATGATGTAGGATATCAATGATAATAAAAGGTCCAAAGAAAATAGGCCAAACGAAGATTGAAATATCATCAAACTTTAACGTTTAAAACGATCTGGCCAGTTTTACTTTGACCATATCATGAAGTGATCAATTTCTATGATCTGGTCACGACATATACACCACTTGAGGTCAATCAGCAGCCGCGGTATAATTTATTAATCCTTTAATATAACCGCTTACGTCGGTCGGTTAATAATATATCCAAAAAACAATCTTGCGTTTATTTCGCCAGCTTGTTAGCTCTTCTGTCACCTATGGGGATTTAATAGTTAAAAGCAGTTGCAAACACACGACCCAGGCGAATAGGTCTCTAAAACACTCATCGGCCCAATCCGACGTGGGTGGTTAAAGATTAAAGATATAATAACTAAAAATAAAAACTTCCATAAGTTTATTTCCTTTTAAATTTTTTTTATTTAGTGGTGAAATAGTTTCATTGTTTGGTAAATTTATTTGTATGGTCAAACGTAACGCTTGTTATTAAAAGAGTGATAAATATATGTCAAGTGGATGAATGGAGAGGGAGAGAGATGCTAACGATAAGATGGATGGATTGTGTGAAAAGTAATATGAAAGAAAAAGAGTCAATCATAGCGTGACCACTGACAGGACTGAATCAAATAAAGAAACGTGTTACGCAGATCTTAAGTAACGTGGGACAAGGGCAGAAAGATAATGATAACATAATTATGTTTGTAATAGTTAATATACAATGATACTACAGTTAATATAAACAGATAGAAATCAACATTATCATTGAGTGTGTTATTTTTTGTTTCTGATAAATTGCGTTTCCCATTGGATAGGCTGAAGTAAAGTCGTGGTTTTGAAATCTAAAAAGAAATATGACTGAAATAAATTAATCTACAATAGAAAAATAGAGTTAAAGACTGCCTGGAGTCCATTGCCAGTTATAAGTTTCAATGTTTTTATTTTATTGTCCATTTTTTTCTTTTTTAAGTGTTAATTCAATGCAAATATTATGCTTTTAATTTGTGTGGTGTTTTTCTTTTTTAAGGTGGGAAAATCATCTAATGACAAATCCCGCTCTTGGGTGGAGCGAGAGATAGTGTCAGACTTTTACTGACTAAAAACCCACTCCTGTTCCCTCTTTGCCTTCATCCCGGGGCCCCCGGCTTCACTTTCACACTACCCGTGGCCCCAGTAGGCTTCGACCCTGCTTGGCCCCTACGGTTTCGCTGACATCTCCTTGAGGCGCGCGTGGAACACTACACGCCGTCAACAACTTGAGCTCGGTCCGGACGGTTACCGGACGATCGAACGGCGAGCCACCCATTGCTCGCCGTCCGCAAGCCCGCGCCTACGGTGGCCGGAAATCGGGATCGGAAACCCGGCGGCGGTTGGGGCGTAACGACCGTTGCGGTTGCCTCACGCAATCGGCCGCCTCCTTTGCTAGCATTACTGCTTCGCAGAAGGAGGCGACCGCCTGCCACTCCTCCTCACTCCGGACCATGGCCTGTACCAATGCCCGGCGCGAGAGATCACTGCCGCCGATCACCCCCACGAGGAAACGGCGTTGCTCTGCCCAAACGGGGGACACCTCCACCGTGTGCTCCACCGTGTCCTCCGGGCGTTCCACACAGTGGCGACACCCGGGCGTGTCTTCCGCACGAATTCGGTGCAGGAACCTCCCGAACTTACCATGTCCGGTGAGGACCTGCGTCATGCGGTAGGTAAGGATACCATGTGGTCTTTCCAGCCATTCCTGAAAGAGGGGACTTACCGCCATAATTTTGGCGTGTCCAAATTTATGTGGTGTACACCGTTGATATAATTTTGCGATTAATAATAAAAAAATACTTTAACGAAAAAAATATTTGAATGTAATTTGAATGAACATATACTTGAGTGAATAAGTTTTGTTAATGTTAAAGTACAAAAAAACCTTAAACCGATTTAATTAATCCATGAACAATATTGTTATGGTTCACGGTTTAATCAAATAAATAAAAAAAAAACTAAACGAGTGCGAGTCGTACTCGCGCAATGAGGGTTCCTTACAAACATACCTATGTAAACAGTTCAATTCCTGAATGGAGATTCGAAGATTTTTCCGAATCGCAAAAAAAATATTTTTTGTGACGTAACAACAAATTTACCGATTTCAGATTTATTCCTATATCTGTACTATAATATAAAACCTTGTTTAATGCCAAATTTCAGGATTCTGCTGTTCATAATATTGATCAAGATAATGCATATTAAGAATTATCTTGACCAATATGTCATAGTGCATTATGTTAATCTTTGGACCTTATACCAAGTCATTCGTGAAGCGTAAGAACATGACGCAAACGAGTATTAGAGCATGTAAACATTAAGTAATTTAATATAAACTGTAAGCCACACATACTTTAACAACAGTCAATTATTCCTTTATATTTAAAAATATATACATAACACTTAATCAACCTCATAATGTTCCCACTGCTGGAACTCAGGCCTCCTCTGTAGGAGAGGGAATGTGCAGTAATCCACCACGCCAGTGCGGGTTCGTGGATGTCATATGTCTTCGAATTTTTTGTTCTAATACATGCCGGTTTCCTCACGATGTTTTTCTTCACCGATTTGAGAACAGTGGTGATAAAATAAATTATACAAAGTAATGCAATTGGCTGGGTTTGAACCCACGACCTACAACCAGGTCACGTGAAGTATCAACAAGGCTTTTCAATCCGGAACAAACAGACAGCTGTACCAAAATTTAAAAAAGTGCACTTTTGTTATAGGTGTCGAACCTTACTATTATACATTTTGTGAAAAAAAAAACTGGGCAAGTGTGAGCCAGACTCGCGCACTGAGGGTTCCGTACAAACTTATCTATGTAAATAGTTTAATTCCCGAATGGAGTCTGGCAAATTTTTCTGAATCACAAAAAAAAATTTTTTTTGACGTAAAAATAAATTTACAGTTTTCAAATTTATTCCTATACCTGTGCTCTAAGACCTTGCTTTATGCCAAATTTCTGGATTCTGGGTCAACAGGAAGCCCCATATGAATTTTGATTCCCTTGAGAGTGTCGAAATATACGTTTTTTGCAACATAAACAGCCGTATCTTTTTTTTTTTCGTTAACTTAGTAATTCGATTTTTTCAGAGCTTCAAGGGACCGCAGACTTTAATATATGATTTTCATTTCAACTCGATACCTCCATTAATTTCCGAGATAAAGGGTCTTGACAAACAGAGAGACAGACATACAGATGGACAACAAAGGGATCCTCTAAGGGTCGCGTTTCTTCCTTTTGAGGTATGGAACCCTGAAAAAATATAGATATATTTTGAAATTACAAACAGACACTCCGATTTTGATGATGTAGGTGCATATATTTATAGAAGACAGATAATCATTTCAAAAGCACATCAACGAAACGAACGAACGAACGATGTTCTTAATAACATCGACCCGTAAGGTACATTTAGTTATGTCATATATGTACTTATAATTATATGAAACTGTGGGTTGCATTGTCTGTCTGTCAATGACGTATGTATATCAGATCTAACAGGAACCGACACGGCTATTGTACGTCTCACTGACAGCTCCAAATGACGTACGTAACGCTCGGGAATTGGCTTTGATTTATCGATAACTAGTAGCTTTATGTGCTTAGCGCTGGCTTCCCGATCCTGCTTATACCTACTTTCAATAATCTGATTACGAGGGAGATGATTATCTCTTGAGCTATTGGAAACTGGATGTATTTCAACGAAAGGCAATGCTTTGCTACTTATCAATCCAGTTAGTTGTTTAACTAAATATATCGTGTTTTTTATTCATTGTTCTTAAAACAAGAGTTACTTCAGAAATTACGGTAAGACTTTTCCCGGGAGTGTCAGACTTTTACTGACTAAAATCACACCTTTATCCTTCAGTTGCGCTTTGCGTTCGAACACAGGTTTCTTCACTTTGCAAGCTTATTTCAAATGATGGCTTCCAATGTGGAGCGCCCATTGTGGAAGCCGAACTGGCTGTCCGCAAGATTCGGCCCCACCCATCACTGCCGAGCGACGAGCCGGTCTGCTATGAGTCTTTCAAAGTGCGTACCTACATCTTCAAGCAGTATGATGGGTGATAGGCGGATGGAGAGTTAGCAAGACACCTAAGTCCGGTAAAATTATCTGTAGGACATATTTACTAATATAATATATTCCATGCGGGAATCGACGATACTTGCATCAGTTTACAATAACCTATAAACTGAATATAATTAACCAGAGCACCTTTTTTTGCGATGATAAAATTATTAAATAGCTCCTTCGGCTTTGGATGGTGCGAGAGGGAGTGTTAGACTAAAACCCACCTATGTTCCTTCAGTTGCTTTTTGCGTTCCAGGGTCACGGTAACTTTTTCGAACTATCTTGCCGCCCTCTAGATCACTTAGTCATCGAACTAATGCTAACTTTGCCAATAATCGTACAAATATTCACTTAATTTATCTCACCTTCTAGGCGCCATAGACATCAAATCCATGTTTATTCATACATTCTAATCTAAATAGCTGCAACTTTATAAAAAAAAAACCTTCAATGAAAATTCTAAGGCAAAATAAGCCATTTGACGCCCATTTTGAATACAAACAAACCCTTTTAGAGTGAGCTATGTTGTTATAAGCGTTAAGGTAATATCAAGAGATTTACCTGAATACCTAATGGTGACTCCAGGTCATGGTTACTATAAACTACTATAGATTTACTAATAAAATGTGTGGAACGTAGTAAAAGATTCCTTAGGTACTTATCAGTCGGTGTCGGCGTAAACATTACTTAATTTAGCCGCTAGTCAGCTCAGGCATTATATAATTGACAATGTTTCTGATTCACATTAGCAGTGTGGTGTTTTATTTAATTAAAAGATAAATATTTATTGCCTTATTTGCTGTTATGTTTGTCTCGTTTTGTGTTGAATTATAGATCTTCTTTTTTAAATTATTATCTATTATTTATTGAATGTTGGACTGTGAAAAAGACGGATGAAAGACGATTGCGCGTAGCAGAGATGAAAATGTTAAGATGGATGTGTGGTGAGACGAGAATGGATAAAGTGAGGAATGGATATATTAGAGGAAGTTTGAAAGTGGCGTCAGTAACTGAATAGTTTAAAGGGAATCGTTTGTCTTGGTATGGTCATGTGAAGAGGAGGGATGACACGCATGTTACTAAAAGACTTATGAGTTTACATGCGGATGGGTGGAGTGGGAGAGGGAGACCAAAGAAAAGATGGATGGATTGTGTGAAGAGTGATATGAAAGAAAAGGAAGTTAGTGATAGCATGACGAGTGACAGGTCAGAATGGAAGAAGAAAACGTGTTGCGCCGACCCCAAATAACACGGGACAAGGGCAGGAAGATGATGATGAGTTATTAATAGGCTCGTGACCATGTCGTGGACCACTAACTTATCTGATGGTAAATAATGATGTGTTCGACGGTTTTTATAAGGTGCAAATTGTGTAATGACTTTTTCTGCTCTAGGGGATAAATATTTTTCAAATCTCTTCTCTTTTTCTGTCAAATCCATCCAAAGGTTGTCTGTAAAAAATCGCTTTTAGAGGTAAGATCGCCTATTGTTGCACGCCAAAAATTTTAAACTCTTACTGTATTTTTTTAGGCCTCCTAGGTAACGGTTGCGGGAGTCCGATGGATGTGAGACGCACTGGACCGTTCATTGTGGCGACACTTGGGGGAGGCCTATGTCCAGCAGTGGACGTCTTTTGGCTGAAATGATGATGACTGTATTTTTTTTATGGTGTAAAATATATGTCATCTAATGACATGTCCCGCCCTTAGGTAGGGCGGGAGAGCGTGTCACACTTTTAGTGACTAAAACCTAGTCCTGTTCCTTCTTCGCTTTTGTTCCAGAGCCACGGGGTTATCTTTCGCACAACCCATGGCCCCAGTAGGCTTCGACCCTGCTGGGCATCTAACAGACACGCGCGATAAACACTACGCGCCGTCGACGACTTGGGCTCGGCCCGGATGGTTACCAATTGCTCGCCGTCCGCAAACCCGCACCCACGTTGGCTGGAAATCGGGATCGAGATCCCGGTGGCTGGGGCGTGAGGACCGTTCCCTCGTGCGTGTGGCCGCCTCCTTTGCTAGCATACCTGCTTCGCAGAAGCAGGCGACCGCCTGCCACTCCTCCTCGCTTTGGACCATGGCCTGTACCAAGACCCGGCGCGAAAGATCGTTGCCGTCGATCGCCCCCACAAGGACTCGGTGGTGCTCTCCCGAAGCGGGGCACATCTCTACCGTATGCTCCACCGTATCCTCCGGACGTATCAAAATTTGTTTACGATATGTAAACTTTTGACTAAGTTTGCTTCTAGTCCCAATTAATCATCAGGAAATCGATTCTATATGAGTCAAAATACTAAGAGAGTAGATTAATAAAAAAGATCTATGTTTATATCGCGTACATCAAGGACTGGAACAATTTACTTGCTGCAGTCTTCCAATCCAATTATAGTTTAGGTGAATTCAAGGCTTAGAATAAATAGGTTCTTAATAAACTAGTGAGCTTACTATCAATTATTGCATCACTGCTTATAATCGGTTGGGTTATACAATCACTTATTTATACCAATTTAAAATAAATGAGTGTCTTTTTCCGGTATCATAGCGATTGATTCGATTAGAACCCCAATTTGGGTAGAACGAGAGGTTATGTCAGATTTTTACTGACTTACAAAACCACCTGTGTTGCTTCAGTTACCTTTTGCGTTTAAAAGCCGTAGCAACTCTTTTGAATGATCTTGAATAGAATATAGGTCTCAAGTTAAAATCGTGATGGATTTAAGAAGGTACATTACCAAATTATACCGTCAATTGGCATTCCACTCGAAATTAATTTTGAATATTTTCCACTATTATCACTAACAATTAAATTATTGAAAAATGATGTGGGCGTCAATAATAATGTATGATCTACCAACTATCTTACCTTGACTGGTCGACACGAAAACATTGTGGTACCGCGAACCCGCCTGGGGCAGGAAACCAAGCTATTGTTAATAACCCAATCAATTCTAAAATTAATATCAAACGTAAGTAACCATTTATCAAAACATACATTCAATATTTAAAGCCTGGTTCAATAATTATGCTGTACGTTTATTTCTTAATGAAGTTTGGAACTTTTCGTTGCAATGATCATTAATCAATGTGAATGATTTGTCTTTAAAAGGGGCCCTTCCACACTCGTCTATCGTCAACGTAGGTATGGTTTAAATACTTGTTGTTTCATCCTACTCAATCCAACAAAATGTTATTGATGAAAAGGTAACGCGAAAAAAGAGATAACTCCTGAAAACTCTCTCTTTTAATAAACTTATTTTTTTTTGTAAAAAATAATAATTTAGGATTTTGTGCAATGTTTCTTTGTATATAATATTTTTATTTTTAAGTATATTATGACGGCTTAAAATTCACGCAAAATCGTACATTTTTAGATATTTTTACTGGATCAGTTTTACAGAAATTTACGTTTTTGATTTCAATAGAAACCTAAATAACATCTGTGTTTTCAAAATAACTGGAGAAAGATACAACAACGTCATAATCACGTATGAGTGGTTGTATGGAAATTGTATCTCGAGTTGGTCGCTCTGAAGTCAATAAGACTGTAGTAATGTTCATTGCGTTGAGGTTACAATCGTTTAGCGGTGAAGCCGTTAATAGGCTGCCTGCACTAACATCTTAGTGCTCGTAAAAGTGATGATTGTTACTAACACCGACAACTACCGTAATCCGTACTCTAGAGACTTCTTGTATCCGCTAAATTTTATTTATTGTTTATAGCCCAATCCGGTTTTAACACCACCTGCTCGATAATGCTCTTTTATATGTCATGCAACCTTCATCTAACGACGATGGATGTTTCCTAGGGAATAATGAAATTTGAATTCGGAAAGTCAAAAATCATTATTTAAAAAAAAAACCGGGCAAGTGCGAGTCGGACTCGCGCACTGAGGGTTTCGTACAAACTTATCTATGATAACAGTTCACAGCTTCAAGGGACCGGAGACCTGAGTATTATGGTTTATTTATTCAGTGTTATTTAGGCATCGAGTCTACCTTTCAACCTTTCAGCTAAAATATTGTATTGCAAAATATCGAAAAATGCAATGAAAAAACTGAAAGCTGGAGGGGCTGAGGACTGACATGCTGGATGGTTAGTATGAATTTGCGAAAATAAAATGGATTTCTGGGAACGAAGATGTTCTTCCATCTATGTTTTTTTTACGTACACCTACATTGACATTGACAGACTGGTTCGTTTGCATCGTTACCAGAAGTACTACTTGTATAAACATTAAATCCCCGGTAGTTCCTTTATTAGTTCCATAAGAGGAACGACTAACCGTTTTTCATCACGGCAGTTCCTTCTAAACTGCATCAAAAGAACTAAAGGAATTACAGAGACTACCAAGCTCCAGTTAAGATCAAATTAGAGGATCAAACGATCCTCGAACACTACTATTGTCATAGATTCCGAGGAATTATTCTATTTATGGCAATGCTTAATCTCTGACCGAGGGAATAGGCAGCCCTTGGGTCACGCGAAGTGTCAACTAAGCGTTTGGATAGTTCTTTAAAAAGCGTATGAGCACTCGGACCCCACTGCCCAAGAGTTTCCACCCCAAATGGCTCAAAAATATAACTGCAAACGAGGTTTTTATATTTCCGCCGCTTGAGGTTCTCCGCAGCACCAGTTAATTCCGGGTAAGTTTTTCTGTATTTACGGTAGTTCCTTTATTAGTTCCTTAAGAGGAACGACTAACGCTTTTTCGTCAAGACAGTTCCTTCAAAAGAACTAAAGGAATTACAGAGGCTACCAAGCTCCAGTTAAGATCAAACGATCCTCGAACACCACTACTGTCATAGATTTTGAGAAATTAATCCGGATGCAACTAATGAACTCGTATATTGTGATGACAATTTTGTTATAACAACCGAATCCTTATACATGAAGTAACTTTTTAACTCTTGTTAAATTAGACATTGAAATTCATTTATATTACACTTAAAAGGGCTCTTCCCGTTCCGTCTGTCGTCAACGTGAGAATGTAAGAAAAGCTTAGTGTTTCATCTCACGCAATGTTTGATAAAAATACAACGCAAATGATAGTGTCTGAATGCTCAAATGACATTCGGTTACTTTCGTCGCTCACTCAAATATTTCACAAAACGTGTTCCAAGAAATGTTTTTTAAAAAAAACTTTCAGTTTATTAAAAAAAAAACACTATCTCGGTTTAATGTGCAAGGTTTACATAGATATATAATATATATTTACGTTTTTAATTTATGAGCACATTATGCAGGGTCAAAGTTTTTACTGCATTAGTATTACACAAAATTGTTTTATTTCTAATAGTAGATAATAACCACAAGACATCTATTTTTCCAAAATATCTAGAGAAACTCATACGTCAGGACCATTACTACTAGGACAGTTCTCCTCAATATGAGTTTACTATAAGGAACCATGACCTTGAACTTGAGGAATCACACGGCAGACGCTGATTCAGAATTTCGTGACAACGCACACAACCTAACTTGAGTTTTTATGATCGAATTGACATCAATACTTTTGGTAAATACTTTAGAAAACAATCAATATTTTACTGGTAATTGTGCTCGTTAGGTAGCCGTTAAATATTGTTTTTTTTTATTATTATTATTGAGGGAGTATTAATTTAACGCAATAAAATTGATTTCATTTTGATCAGTTTTAGTAGTTAGGTTATAAAATCTTAAAACTAACTGCGGTTTTTCATTGGCACTTTTGCTAAGCTCAACCATTTGGAAAAGCCGTCAGTCGCGGTTTTTTTACTTTTTTTTTTGTTCATTTTTTGTGCCGTGTAAATATATTTTCTTCCTTCTTTTTTAATTAAAAGCATTCATTCTTCAACACAGTTAATTACAAAACCACATCTTTTTAAATTCACCTAACGGTAACTCATAAAATACATACCTTACTTAAAGGAGCCTATTTACACATATCAACACCAGAATTTTTACGACATACCAACTACATATTTGTCTTTTCCATACACGCCATATTAAATAGCTACTCCGATCACTTAGGCTAAGTTTACACCATATGCAAATCCGCTACGAATGCAGTCAGTGTGCATTTGACATGAAGGACTGAGTTATGTCTATAATACCATTAAGTTCTATGCTATGTCGGCAAGTGTTTTGCCATATATTAGGGCACAGATGCATTGCCACGTAAATTATGTTGATCGGTGACCCGTATGCTGCTTGCACCTAATATATTGGGAGACATAAGTCAATTGCAGAGCGTCTGCTGTATTTGATTTTATATTGAATAGGTTGGGTATATTGGAGTTCATTGGTGTTAAATGTATACTGTTTGTATTAGCATAATAGACCTTATATGTTCCCACTGCTAGGACTCAGGTCTCCTCCCTGTTAGAAGGAATAGGCTGTACTCTACCACGCGGGCCCAGTGCGGGTTGGTGGATGTCACTTGTCTTCGAATTTTTGTTTACAGGACATGCCGGTTTTTAGCACATTGCTCGTAGGACAGATGGTCGGTAAGGCTGTAAGGTGTGGCGACCGCGAGCCAGAAGACCTAGCTTTGGAATGCCTTCCACAGGATGAATCGATCGATGATCTAGTGAAAGACGCGGGAATTCGATGGATGCGAAACGCACAGAACTGGCCGTTGTGGCGATACTCTCTCAGCTGAAATGATGATGATGAAGTTTTAAATTAGAAGTAAGATTGGAACTTGAAAAGATCAAGGATACTTACCTACCATACTCGTGAGTAGTGCAACCATTGCCAGAATTTACTAACAAAAATAAAGTTTTTTTTTTTTAATGTATTTCAAGTCGTAACAGGCCTGAGACCAACGAACGTTAGTCTCCACGGCCTCCACCAATAATTATACTGAATATAGTAACAAACATAATTTAAACTGGGTTAAGACAGCAGATCATTACGTATTGGTAGATAATTTATCACGGTTAATGAAAAAAACTCTTAATGTGTTTTTACAAGCGCAATCAACATGGAAGTTATACAGATCATTTGTCAAATCTGTTCAATATTTTCACAACAGGATATGGCTATAATGACTACCTACTTGAATAAATCCATACTAATACTAATTTCGATTTTTGAGCAGTGGTGGCCGAGTGGTAACAGCCCCGACTTACGAGTTGTAGGTCGCGGGTTCAAACCCAGCCAGGTGCATTACTTTGTGTTATTTATTTCATCATCACTGCTCTCAAAACGGTAAAGAAATACATCGTGAGAAAATCGGCATGTCCTAGAACCAAAAAGTCAAAGACATGCGACATTCATCTACCCGCACTGGGCCCGCGTGGTGGATTACGGCCCATTCCCTCTCTTAGAAAGGAGGCCTGAGTCCCAACAGTGGGAATATTATAAGGCCAACTATGCTATGCTATGCTAATACTAATTTTAAAAATGAAAGTAACTTTGTTTGTTTCACTTTCACGATTATATTACTGAAGCAATTTTATTGAAATTGATTTAGTGTTATGCGGAACTGAATGTAAAGTCAAACCATCAAACCTCCGTTGAAAAGGGAGGATCCTCCGACCAGACGAGTGTTTTGTTTGGTCCCGGCAACTGCCCGATTGATGATTTTGGGCTGTTGTATATAGGGTGACTGGCAATTAGTGTACGATACATAAACACGTGATTATGCTCATGATAACAAACAATTTTTATTATGGGAGCAAAGCCGAAATCGCGAAAAAAATATCAGCTGTTCAGTACATCAGGCAAACATAAATGTACTGAACAGCAGATTTTTTTTTCGCGATAACAGGCACATAGTAAAAGTTGTTGGTTATCATGAACACAATCACGTGTTTAAGTATCGTACACTAATTACCAGTCACCCTATATGTTCAAATCAAACGAAAAACTGTAATTACGCGATGCACAATTTCGAAGTTTTTAGTTCCTGTGTGACGCCATAGATTTCGTTACATTGGTATGTAGTAAACTGAACTCCAAGAAAGTAACGAAAGAACATAGGTTGGAAGGATGGTCCTAGTACCCATCGCTGCGGAACACCGCACGACAACTCTTACCGTTTCCACTCTCCCTGATGACCAGGGTAAATAATGTACCTGCCCGATAGGTAGGCCTCAATCACACAACAGAGGTAGTCGGGCACCTGGTGAAACTGGAGTGCCCTCCTTATGCTACTCCAGTGCAGAGAATTAAAGGCGTTGGCGATGTCCAAAGACACCACCATGACACACCTGCCCTGGAATGTTAGCAAAGGAGGAGGCCGCTCGTGCACGCGCGAGATAGCGGCCCTCACGCCCCAGCCGCCGGGATCCTGATCCCGATTTCCCAACGTATCTTTTGGCTTCAACTTCAACTCTGAAGTTTAACTCAAAAGATACGTGACGACACGCGATACGTGCGATTTCATCCCAGTGAATGTCGATTATTATGGACCTGAGTCCACAATAATCGACATACACGTGACATTAAATCAACGAGCAACTGAAAGACACACGTACGGTTTTAGTAAGTAAAAGTCTGACTCCCACTGCACCCTAAAGCGAGAAAAGTCTTTAGATAATTTCCTACCTCAAAATAAGCAAATCTAAATCAAAATCAAAAATATTTTTGTTTCACATAGGCCTACATGGGCACTTATAAAACGTCAGAAGCTAGTGCACGGTTCCAAATTGGTCATTTCCTATGGAGAAGAACCGGCAAGAAACTCCATGGTAACTTTTTTATAAGAAGTGGTTGTTTACAATTTTTTCATATACCAGTATTAATAGATATTATGTAAGAACAGTGTAGACCACTCATTATTGTAACCAAAAGCACAATAAATATGCAAACAATATTAAAAAAAAAAGTGAGTCGTAATAGGTAGTAATATTTAATAAGAATTCGTGGAGTTACTAACGAATTTAAGGTAGTTGAAGTCTTATTTGGACTTCAACTACCTTAAATTGCTTTGGCAATATTTAAAAAATATTGCTAAAGCAATGTGTTAAAAAATAATGTATATATTAAATAAAGATGGAGCAATTAATAGATAAAAGCCATCAATAAGATGTGCTTATACAATTTTCTGTACTTAACAAGCAAAGCATTCCAAACTGAGATGCAACCCACAATGCAAAACAAAGTTCTGTTCATTGAAAGCGATTAACATTGCTTCAATAATTTATATGCCAATTTATATTCGTGAGACAATACCAAGTTCCCACATCGAAATCACATAATACTTATTCATTATAACACAACAAACATGAACTTATAATATTTGCCTACACGATACATATAATCATTTGAAACATAGGTAGAGCTACAATAACTGCCAGTAACATATGATTAGTACATACTTCAACAATTTGAAATGCCTTACGGAAGCAAACTATAGGAAATAAACAAACATGCTTAATTATACAGGCTATTGTTCTATTGTTTTCTTAGTTGAACCCATGTAAAGGCACTTATGACATTCCCTTTGAATATGTCAGTCAAGATTTTTTTGGCTGAATAATTTGCATGCGGAGATTGTAATCTAGACAAAAAGAATTGGATCACGTTCGATTTTAATTGTATCAATAGCTTGTTAATGCCGTGATTAGTAAAGCTTTTAATAAGGAGGAAGTTAATATAAGTACCCGATCACAAAAAAAATATTTTAGTGATTTCAAGTTTCATTATGAAAGTGGTTTGTCGTGGCCCTGGAACGCAAAAGGGAACTAAAAGAACAGGTAGGATTTAATCAGTAAAAATCTTACATTCCTTCTTGCTCTACCCTAAAGCGGGAGAAGTCACGGGATAATTACCCACCTAAAAAAACCATCCGTAGCAAAAAACGGCAAAAACATGTTTGTTGTATGGAAAAAAATATTTTACTTTTATTAGTATTTTTCTGTTATAGCGGCAACAGAAATACATCATCCGTGAAAATTTTAACTGTCTAGCTGTCAAGGTTCATGAGATACAGCCTGGTGACAGACAGATGGACAGCGGAATGATAGTAATAGGGTCCCGTTTTTACCCTTTGGGTGCGGATCTTTAAAAAAAATATTTTACTCCTGGCAAGTTATACTGAGTATGAGCTGTATGATTGTTCAAAATGGTAGCCGTAGCCCTGGAACGCATAGAGCAACTGAAGGAACACAGGTGAGATTAGGCAGTAAAAGTCTTGTACTCCCCTTCACTCCTCTCAGAGTGGTAGAAATAATTTGATGATATCCCGCTGATAAAAAAGCAAAGTTACACCGTTAAAAAAAATATCGCATGGGAGCAAAGCCCAAAAATTATTACTTGAATCGATTCTAATTTACTTAAAAATTGTTATTTGTAACTGATACTTTAACCGAATAGGCAAAGTAATAGTTATACTATAGGCGTACCGACCTCAACAAAAAAAATCTATACAAATCATATCTGATTTTTTTTTTTATAAATCTACCTCAATGTTTTTGTGATCATATTTCCAAACCGTCTGTCCAATTTCACGTCTTCAAAACAACCTAATTAGCTACAAACACAGCCATAATAAATGAACCATAAAAGGCAATATCCTTTTATACATTCTATACTAAATATAAATCAGTATTAAAACTCCAATACTTAAACTAAGTTGCATATTAAACGAGCCAATTTGGAATATGCACGAACAATCGAACTAACGATCTGTGCTAACATTTAAGCTCACAAAATATGGGAAAAGATGGCAATTGTAAATGCCATCGATAGATAACATAAAGGTTGAATCTAATGCTATATAATAATCATCTATTACATTGTATCAGGTGTTACAGTAAAGGATGTAATTGGCACGGAATGTAAGAGTGTTGTGCATAGTAATTTATTTATTTACTCGTTGTCACACAAGTGTAGAAGTTTGTGTGTATATGTGTCTGTTTATTACTCCTTAACGCTCAAAAGGCTAAACGTATTTGGATAAAAATTCGCACATGGCTTGACGATCTTCCAGCACACTTTTTAACCGACTTTAAAAACAAGGACAAGGACTCTATGTTCTGCTGAATGTATTTTTTTTTAATTAAAATTAAAATCCGAGTTGGCCTCATAGAAATATTGTTGTGATCTGATAATAAACTTCGAAGATATGGAACGTAACTCCTCATAATTTCAGCAGAACTGTCGTAACAAGTAAAATTGCATTGTTTATACGTGTAGTCTATGACTGACTGGAAGAAGAGGGAGAGAGGATATATCGAACTGATCTAATGATGAAGCCGAAAGGAAGGCACTGGAATTCTGTAATAAATTAATGTAACCTAATCGTGTTTGGAATTATTAGAATACACTCTGGCTGTAAGCTGCCATTGAGCTAATATGATGATTGAAGGTAAGCACAAAACGTATACCAGCAGTGGCTTACTATAAAACTTGCAAACTATTTTAGCGTGGCTGAGGGGTTGTGGTACCACAATTAAAAAGTGTAAAATAAAAAACTTTTTTACAATATAATGCAACTGACTTCAATGTAAAAATAACTGGGCCATTGCAAGTCCGACTCGCGCACTGAGGGTTCCGTACAAACTTACCTATGAAAACAGTTCAATTCCCGAGCGAGTCTTGAAGATTTCTAGAATAAATAAAATTTCTTTATTCTAGAATTGAGTCACAAAGATTTTTTTGAATCGCAAAAAAAGTTTCTTTTGTGGTGACCTAACTTTACAGTTAACAAATTTACAGTTTTCAGATTTTTTCTATATTTTTGCTATGAGGCCTTGCTTTATGCCAAATTCAGGATTCTAGGTCAACAAGAAGTATCCTATGAATTTTGATTCCTGTGAGAGTGTCGAAATATACCTACGTTTTTTGTGACATAAGAACTGTGTTTATACTTTACACAGGTTATTCTGAAGTCGTAAAAGGAACACACGTGGTTTATAGTCAGTGTGATCGTTGTGCCTGCCGAAAAGCAGAGAATAGGCATAGAGGTCCCCATAGGAAACATAGGAAATAAATCCTGATTCTTGTCTAGTGACTACGCATCATAAACTGACGAAAATCAACTAAAATTCTACAAGAATAATTCATTCATCGATAGAGATTATCAAAACATAAACAATAACTAAAATTCCTCATCAAAATAGTCTCCAAAACCAGGTCGTCACAATTATCCGGTTACTACAATATATTGGTGAGTTATTAGCGCACGCGCTTGCCACGGCCTTAGGTTCACGGCTGAGTACTCATTAATCCGAGGTCCTACGCCCGTGGGCGGTAGCTTAACTGCCACAAATTATGTAAAACTCATCACCGAAGATTACTCCAACATTAGATAATAACTATCATAGCGTAATGAGATAATAATCAGCGCTTGATCGACGATGTCTCGCGTTTTAATAATGATTCCTTCAATTTTGTGCTCAAAATTGATCTTTTAATGAACTCATAATTGGTTATGATTAATTTTGTTGTTAGGTGGTGTATGGTATGTAAAGTTGATATATGTAATCGGACTGTGTTAAATAAACGCACAGTATTGTTTGCAAACTAATGTCTGCCAACGGCTTTGCCCGTGAAAATGTATCCTGTATTTAATTCCAGGATATGTTCTATCCATGTGATAAACGTGAAAGTCGTCGATGGCGCGTAGTGTTCCACGCACGCCTTAAGGAGATGTCAGCAACCATAGGGGCACCGCCATGGGCGATGCGTAAGAGATCCCCGGGGCCCTGGAACAATGGAAAAGAAGGAACAGGAGTGGGTTTTGATCAGTAAAAGACTGACATGCCCTCTCGCTCTGCCCTAGAGCACGAGAAGTCATTGAATAATATCCCACTTAAAAAAAAATCCAATTGAAATACAGACCACGCAGAAGATATATATACAAAATGAGAAACTGATGACATATCAAGGTCCAGTCAAAAGTACTGGGACTAGAATCTATGTTTTGCTCAAGGTTTCCTTTTATGACGTAGGCAAACACAAAGAGTGGATTTTCCAAAATTCAAAGGGGGATGAAACGGGGCTTCAAAATTTGTATGGAGGAACCTACTTTCACGCGATCGAAGCCGCTGGCAGAAGCTAGTGTCGTCATCATCATTTCAACCAAAAGATGTCCACTGTTGGATATAGGCCTCCCCCAAGTGTCGCCATAATGACCGATCCTGTGCGTCTCGCATCCATCAGATTCCCGCAACCCTCACAAGGCCATCGGTCCATCTTGTGGGAGGCCTTCAAACGCTGCGTCTTCCGTTACGTGTTCGCTATTCCAGAACCTTTCGTCCCCATCGACCATCTGTTCTGCGAGCAATGTACCCTGCCTATTGCCACTTAAGTTTGGCGATTCTTTGAGCTATGGTTGTTCCTTGGTTCCCCTGGGGATATCTTTGAAGCTAGTGTAGGTATAAAATAATATGATAAGCAATAGTCCACACTCACTGTGCCAAATGAGCTGAAACTTATGGAACAAGACTTTTGAATGGCATTGGAATGAAATGCAGACAGAAACCAGTCGGTTTTTCTTTCTTTCTTTCTTTCTTTCTTTCTTTCTTTCGGTAGGTAATGCTACTAATTTTCCACTCCTTTGAAAAGTATGAGTGAAGGTAGGAACTACAGGATCTTTATTATTATTTGAAATAAAACTTTTATCTTGATTGACTATTTTTACTGCATTTCAATATTATCACATCGTATCACTTTACAACGATCGCGTCCGGACTGACAAAACTAGACATTATTTTGTTCTATTCAATTTTCAAATCTATTCTAGAACATACAAAATCCTTACATACATTTAACATGCCAGTTCGTTAACTTAAACTCATGCGATCTCTTTCGATACCACAGTACATTATCTGTATAAGATTTTTTTCTGCGGTGGCCCTGGAATGCAGAAGGCAATGCGGTAGCCCTGGAACGCAAAGGGCAACTGAAGTTATTGTGTTTTAAGAATACTCTCTCTTAAGTCAACCTGTGAGGTTATCGTCAAAGCCAGGACTTTTATAACTTAAAACTAAATTAAAAATTAAGCTTCTAAGTGCGCGCTAATGATATCCCTTGTGCGGTATGGACCTTGGTTTACAGTTTCGCTGGGGGAGGACAGCTGAGGCAACTGAAGGAATACAGGAACTCCGGCTAGAGTGTGAGGAAAACTTGAAACAAACTCTTGAACAAAAAAATTAAATAAAAAAACTTTAAAAATTAATTAGTTTGCTTTTAACTGAGTAAATATAATTCAACTGGTGACTTCAATTGTGGCTACTGTAACCTATGAGCTCAGTCTTTAGTTCGAGATCAAATATTTCAGTGTTAAACAAAAGAAATTACCAACATTCCTGTAAACAATTAGGCGCGTTCGACAAAGCGTTCTCGTTCACGAAATACTTGTTATTTAACTAGAAAAGATAAATAGAAGAAATTAACTATTTAGTTTCAAGGAATTGTTTCCCCAACAATTACGTAAGGATGTTAGTATGTGGGTAAGGCTTTTGTTTTGTTAGCGAACGCTATTCATTAGGCTGAAGCCTGGGCCTCAACAGAGCACTTAAAGTCACCCAACGGGTATTGAAAAGGAGTTTTTTACGTGATCGCATCAGGAACGAAGATATCTCCTGAAAACAGTGGGACATCATCAATGACTTAATTCTCCCGCTCTGGGTGGAGCGAAAGGGCGTATTAGATTTTTACTGACTAAAACCCACCTTGCTTCAGTTGCCCTTCGCGTTCCATGGCCCTCATTAGAATGCCCCCGCGGCCCTAGCAAGCGGCCTTAGTGGGCCCCGTCTATTTTGCTGATATCTCTTTCTCCTTCCAATTCCTCAATTCCTCTTTGTCTAGGATGACCACTGTTGAAGTATGCCCCGCGATCATGGTCAGATCTCACATTTGCCGTGGTCGACCTCGATGGCGTCGACATCCCTCAGGCATCCATTGAGTGACAATCCTCGCCCACCTTTCCGTGTGTATTCATCCGACGTGGCCAGGCCACTCCCACTGCTGCTTAGCTGTTTTTAAAGTTCTGTACCTCAAAAGGAAAAAAACGGAACCCTTATAGGATCACTTTGTTGTCCGTCCGTCTGTCCGTCTGTCTGTCTGTCCGTATGTATGTCTGTTGTCAAGACTCTTTATTTTGATGTATCAAGTTGAAATTAAAACTATATACTTACGTTGGCGATCCCTTGAAGCTGTGAAAAAATCAAACTTCTAAGTTAACGGAAAAAAAGGATAAAGCCGTTTATGGCGCAAAAAAAACGTATATTTTGATACTCATGAAAACCAAAATTCTAGAGTACTTCCCGTTGACTTAGAATCCTGAAATTTTGCATAAAGCAAGGTCTTATAACACAAGTATAGCAATAAATCTGAAAACAGAAAATTTGTTGTTATGTCATTTTTTTTGCGATTTGGAAAAATCTTCGAGACTCCAACCAGGAACTGACCTCTTTACATATGTAAGTTTGTACAGAACCCTCAGGGCGCGAGTCCGCTTCGCACTTACCTAGTTTTTTTTCCGACTTATGCCTACCCTAGCCGACTTATTTTTCAAATTGGCGATGCCTGTTTTGAAGCTCAAGCTTTTGGAAGTACTGAGGCCTTAGTAAACCAAAGCAGTAATAAACATCTACCAGTGTGGCTTCGACTTATTGTTTAGAAATCGGATCGGTATAGAACTTTACTAATTGTTACCGAATACGAAAAGTTAATTAATTTTCGCCTGATTCTGGAACGCGTCTAACTTTGTTATAAGTGTATTCTAAGAATTAATTTCATACCTAACATGTCTTAATTTAATTTTAAATTATTTGTGTTTGTAAGTTTGAAGTTTCTTCGGCAGCGTGGTTTTAAAGAAAAATAAAAGGCTTCATTTCGAAGTTTGATCGGTATGATTAATTTACTGTTGCAAGTTTGTTATGAGAAATAATATTCATTCAAAACTGTTATTCAATTTTAAACAAAAGATAAAGTAATACTAGGCTTTCATTTCTTTGTTAAAACAAACCAAAGTCATATTATTAATTAATAATATCACTAAATAAATAAAATTTCAATGGAAATTTCTTTATTTATTTTAAAGTTCCCCACGACGTTTTCCTTCACCAAATGATGTCCTAGAACCAAAAATTTGAAGACATGTGACATCCATCAACCCGCACTGGGCTCGCGTGATGGTTTACGGCCCATTCCCTCTCCTAGAGAGGAGGCCTCAGTCCCAGCAGTGGGAACATTATTAGGCCGACTATTCTATGCTATTTTATAGTTGCTAAACAAGACTGTAGACCTAACTCTAGTAGAGTTTAAAATGTATATTTTGTAACTACTATAAATTACAACCACTGTTGTCCTCTAAACATCAACAAAAAATATTTTCTTGTTTCATACTTTTCAAACCGTGATTTTTTTTTCTTTGTTCTGAGACTAATTCTTAAGACATCTGGATTGCCTCCCTCGTCTTCCGCTTTAAAACACGCACATCATACCACAACAATGATTATCTCATCCCACAATCTTCACACCCAGTATTCGCACATTCACACTGAATAAATTATAAACCAGTAGCAATTAAATCAACCCTAAATATAAACCACGCCTACAGACCATTGTCATTTAGTCAACACAATGGCCAGCCTTGGGTAAGAACTGTCATTTTACGCATTTTTAAGACTTCATCTTCCTGGACACGATGACATGGCAATTCTAATTAAATATTATGAATGCGAATGTGAGTGTTTTTGTTTGTTACGTTTTTACGCTGTTTTAAATTTGATGTATTTTGACATAAAGATAGATTGGACTTAGAAAAAGTTTGTAGGATACTTTTCGTCTTAGTAGTATGTTTTCATTGGATATTTTCAAACTATCGTGCGAGTGAAGCCGCTGGCAAAAGCTAGTATAGATTAGAATGTTCATAGAAGTATCTGTCACCACCACATTGATTGCCACATCACGGTTCACACCTCCACAAAAGACGTAGGAGGAAGTAGTATTGTTTTGTATTGTCTAATTGAGTTTGGGTGTGACTCTTTGTATGTAAAGTCTACAGCAAAGGCTCCCAAACATTTTTGTCCCGTGGCCCCATGGTTATTTATTTCTGTTTTGGTTGACCTCCGCTGTTCTTTAGAACAGAACATAAAAAATGCTTTTATTTCTAGCCCTAAAGCAAGGATCAGTAAAGATAAACAACGTCCATAAAATATTAGTAACTTAAAAAAAAAAAAACTGGACAAGTGCGAGTCAGACTCACGTACTGAGGGTTACATACATACTTACTTATGTAAATAGTTATTAAACTATTTATCCCGAATCGAGTCTCGAAGACTTTTCTGTAGAGCAAAAAAGTAGATATTTTTTTCAGCGATTATGAAAGTATGCGCCTTAACAGTTCAAAAACGGACTTATCTTTAGATTGTGTAGACTTAAACGTTCGATTTTTTTACTACTGCTTGAAGTAGCAGACTTTAATATTTGATATTAATGCCAGCTCCATACCACCATGCGTTCCTGAGACAAAGGGTCTTGACAAACGGACAGCTGCGCAACAAAGTGATTCTATAATGGTTCCGTTTTCAAAAACGGAACCCGTTTATTCCTATGATACCAATAGGGGTGAGTCCACAATTGGTATAACTTGACTAAAGTATTTCATGAAGCATAAATAAAGTACGAGTAGTAAACAGAATCCAGTCTCAAGTACCTCCACTTACATCACATGTATCTGCCGTTTAATTTTTTAAGAAACCTTACATCAGGTGTACGACTGTGTTGACAGAACTCTGGGGGCCCAGGTGGAAAACTTTGGGAATGACTGGTCTAGTCCCCTTCGTGAATGTAAACAAAAGATGCTATGGAAGTTTTTATGGTTGTTTTACTCTGAACCCCTTTTTCTTAAATATATATGACTGCGAATATTATTTTATTATACCTAAAGTAAAAGGGGTGAAGTTAAATGAATCGAAACTACTTTTATGGATTGTTTTACGTTACATTTCACTTTTTTTGTTCCAGATTCATTCCATTTGCAATCTTAATAATCGAAAAAGTTTTGGAGCAATAAATCAATTTTATAGCAAGAAAATCAGTTTCGAAACTAAAATAAAACTCTATTAAATCAAACGGGACTATTTATCTATAGTTTGATTAGAAAGATTTAGAGGATATCAAACTTAATTCAGAATGAATTCGCAAATTTATTGCACAGACAGATCAATTTCAATCTAACTATTATTTGGTATTGGTTTTATTTAACATCAAATATATAGGTATGTGGATTGTGACGATTAGAGCTCCTTAATGACAAAACAAATCAAAGAAAAACTAATATCAATAATTAATTGTTATTTATTCAATGTAAAATAAAAATTAATAATCAGTGCAAATTAAAAGAAAATTAATGATAACAATAATTAATGTAAATTGGAATTGTCAAGGAATATTAAATGGCTAAACAAATAAATAAATGAAAAATATAGGTATGTACATACATCGATAAATTTAATATAAACTGACTATTTATACTAAACTAAACTTATTGCAAAGGTAGGGCGAGACTGGATAGCCCTAGGTAAAGATAGAAAATTATTGAAGAAGAAGAAGGAAGCCTTTATCCATTCAGAGATTCATATCCCAGAAAAATACTCAGCAAACTTTATTAACCAAAATTATCTATCTATAATATGTATTTATTTAGAAATATATAATAATTATAAATTAATAAATTTATTTGGAGCAACATAAGTTTACAGATTACAGAAAAACGAAGATATCGACAAAAGTAAAATAATGTAGCGAAGAATATAGGTGTGTTTATCAGTTGTCTAGTACCTACTCATAACACAAGCTCTGCTTAGCTTGGGACTAGACGGCGTTATGTGATAGTTGTGGAATACAAAAAAAAACTGTATTTTTATTAATAAGTTAAATGTACTAACACGAGTAGCAGACATTAAAATAGTAATTATTTGTGTTATCGAATGCTAACATTGCCTACTTACAATAATTTAAAAGTAATGGACCCAATGGATGCCTGCAATGGTGGCCGAGTGGAAATGGGCCCGAATTACAAGTTATACGTCGAGGGTAAAAATCCAGAAAGTCGTTTTACTTTCAGAGATAACACCCCCCAGGCAGGCGCTTTACTTTGTATAATGTAGATATTTCATCACCACTGGCAGCTCTCAAAAACCGTGTAGAAAAATATAGAAACAAAACTGGCATATCATTGACCCAAACTTTCGAAGACACGTGACGTCCACGTGTGAGGTCCACGTGGTGGATTACAGCCTATCACCCTAGAGGAGGCCTCAGTCCCTGGCTGTGGGATGCTAACGAAGGACGAGGCAACACGCATGAGGGAACGAAGGTTCTGACGCTTCAGCCGCCGTAATTCCGACCTCAACTAACTTAATCAGACCGAGCTCTCAAAGAGATATCAGCAAACCGTAGGACCACGAGGAAATTCTGAAAAGGAAACCCGTAGTCCTAGAACGCAAAGGGTAATTGAAGGACACAGGTGGGGTTTTAGCCAGTAACAGTCTGACACGCCCTAGTACTCGTAGATCTAGAAGAAGAAGAAGTAGTTCCTTTTTATTTTATTGTTATTTGTATTGTGCGAGTCTCTAATAAATGTTTTCTTTCTATTTTCTTTCTTTTTTTTTTAGAAAATCAGTATACTCGTAGATTAAAACTAATACTTAGTCCATACCTAGGTCATTAAAGTACATACATCCTTAGTAAAAACCAAAGTATAAGACTCGGGATTACTCTATGAAACCCCATGGGGAATTTGGGTTTATATATAATAAGAAACCTTACTAGTGATTGTAGACAGCGTCAATACCCTATTGATTTTGCTTCTCATCCTATTCAAGCGTAATCTTTTGATCACATCTCTTGATGTCCCTTACAAGTGAGGGGTTCGTCCTCACATTGTAAACTGCAAGGGGGAAAACTTTCCCTGAACCGATAGACCTAAGTAATAACATTATTGGTAATCTCTCTATCTACGCATATAAGTAAGATTGAAATATCTGCTTCTCAAAATATTATTATTTACTAATTTAATACGAAATTATATTTGATATATATAGGTATTAAATGGATTAATACCGGCCTATAAGAAAAACGCAATTTATAAACAAAAAATCTGTATTTTTGTTCCAACTGGGCTTCAAAATAGTTTCACCGAATTCGACTGGACTTTCACTAATAGATGGCTGGTTTTATAATAATTAACGTAGACCACATTTAATTTGCACTTCTGACGTCTGGCTCCCAAACTAAATCGGACTGGGGCTGCCCTCGGGCGGCTCCTGGCCAAGCTTGGGGGTCCAGATGCCTCCTGCCGGAGGTTCTACGCGGGAATCGTTCGGTCGATGGCCCTTTATGGTGCACCGATATGGGCGCCGGCGCTGCGGAAGCAGCCGGCGGCCCGGCTGAACGCATGCCAGAGGGTCATGGCCATACGGATGGTGCGAGGATACCGGACGATCTCCCGTGAAGCGGCGAGCCTCCTTGCCTGTCAGCCACCATGGGATCTGGAAGCAACAGGCCTTGCTCTCATGCACGATCTGCGCATGGAGATGCAACACTGGGGCGAAACTCCGCTGCCGCGACAAGTCGCAGCATAGCGGATGGAGCTCCGGCGGGTTCTCATGGAGAAATGGCGACAGCGACTGTTGCGACCCAGTGCTGGGCACGCCACAATTAGTCCCCTCTTTGAGGCGTGGATGGAAAGGCCTCACGGCGTCCTCACCTTCTGAATGACGCAGATTCTCACCAAACACGGGAAGTTCGGGAAGTTCCTGCACCAAATTCATGCGGAAGCGTCGCCCGGGTGTCGCCACTGTGTGGACCGCCCGGAGGATACGGTGGAGCACACGGTGGAGGTGTGCCCCACACCTCCGTACAAAAATAGAATGATCTAAACAATTAGATTATTCTATTTTAGGATATTTAACTCAACAAAGTGTTAGTTAGTTTTAGTTTAGTTAGTAGAGTTTTAATTGATCGAAAAGCTTTTTGAACCACTTTTATTAAAAACATACAATTTTGGAACAATATAAATGTATCGGTCTCACTCTTTTGCAAGAACACAGTTTTCTTTAACGGCCGTGTGGCCATGTTGGACTCCTATTTCCAATCAATCAGCTTTGAAGCATTATAACTACACCGTTCACAAAGATATAATAAAATACTTATCACTAAAAAAATACATGCATATTCCATATTACATTAAATTAATAAATATAATTTATCGTTCCAGTGTTACTAAACGCATCTTAATACTAAACTAAACTTTAATTTTTTAAATTAACATCAATTTGAACCGTGGCCTCCAAACTAAGCATTGACTTTATATTCGCGTCGAAAGTTGTGTTAACTTATATTTCTCTCTCTTATATTCATTTTTTCACAAATTAAATGCCAGTACCAAAGTCGTTGTAATTAGATGTATCATAATGTACCAAACAATTTTGCGCTTCCAACTCGCGGCAGGAGAAACATCATGTGATTTTAGCCACCAGGGATTTCTTTGAGAACTGAGCTCTACCATTTAAAGACGCTACATCAAATGTCCTTTGGTTCTCTCATTCAATGGAATCCAGTGGTCCTCATCACTTTGAAATCAATAACAAGACAAATCAACAAGGGAATAAGAGCTTGCAGACCTGGGCGTCAAGTCTGCTATTACAATAGTGTCAGAATGGTCTATCATTGATTTCATAATTGTTGATTTTGACAAGTTTGGTAATCTATATAAATAAAAGGAGAAACTGACTGACTGACATATCAACGTACAGCCGAAACTATTGGGACGAGGATCATGAAAATTTTCACAAGGTTTCCTTTTATGACGTAGGTGAGCACTAAGAAGCGGTTTTCGGAAAATCAACCTTTAAAGGGGTGAAACGAGGGTCTAAAGTTTGTATGAAGAAGCCTATTTTCACGCGGGCGGAGCTGCGGGCACAAGCTAGTCTACTAATATAATGGCGTCATTATGACTTTCCAATGGTCAAACACTGACACTCCATTGAAAGAAGTGGCATAGAATGGTAATCTCGTATATATTGACAAATGAATGTCTGATGTATGAGGTAATCTGCTAAAATTTTGACAGAGCCTTTGATCAGAGACCTATCATTAGAACGTCATTGTGCAGTCATTGCTTTTAATAAGCTCGATATTGTCATTCTACCACAACTCTATTACGAGACCATTGACCGATCAATGATCAATCATTATGAATTAGCAGATTACGAACTTTTAGCAAAATGACAATGGGATCGTGTTGGAATGACAAATTTATAAAATCTAGCAGACTTGGGCCCTTCGGGCCTTATCATAACCAGTTAAAATGCGAGCGAGAAAGGCGGATGGAGCTATACACCCTAAATAGCTTCATCCCTTTAATAGTGCAGTTTAGATCTTAAAATTGATCGCGCTAAAAGCTAGGGGTAAAGTCTCTGCTCATGATTGTTAAAAAATATTCATATACACACATACATTCATAGTTTTTATGTACTGTGCATGGTTAACAACAGTGACGTGATAGAATTTTAACTCTTAAGAGCGTCCAACTCGAGGTGCATTTTCATACAACCGCTCTTACGTCATTATAATGTTATTACACATATTTCTCCAGATATTTTGGATATGCAGGTATCTTGTGGATATTATCTAGACTTCTGTGGAAATCCAATAATATATATAATAATTTGTGTACCTCTGAAAATCTGTTATTTTACGTAAACTTTGGCCCGCGATAATGTACTCATGTCATCCATACAAGCCTTGCATATTTGATCGAGATTCTGAATAACTGCAATTTTTTTACAAAATCTTTTAATGGTTTTTAATAATGTTTCCTGGAACAAGTTTTTTATTTTTATTTTATTTATTAGGGACAAAAAAACAGTTACATATTAAGGAGATACAAAGGAATGATTAGATAAATAGGTAAACATATAACCCACATGGTCCACGGATTAATCAAATAAGTATATGAAAAACCTGATTTTAAGAATCAATTTTGTCTTTAATAAGTTATTTAGTCAATTAATATTCATTTTTATTTTTGTGAAATAATCGAGTAAATCACGGAATTACCGAAAGCTAACAGAGTTTTCAGGCTTTATTCCTCTTTTTTCACGTTGCCTCTTCGTCAAACATCGCTTCGGATTGCGTTAGATGAAGCAAACAAGCTTTTAAACCATACTTGATGTTGACGATAGGTGAGTGGAAAAGGACCCTCTTAAGCGGTTTACCATTTTTTTTATAGTTTTTGTAGCCCTATGTGTTTTTAATACCTAATTATTTTTCATATCTCGCTAACATTAATAAATGTAAATTATACAAAAGCTTGTTAATTCACCATAGTTATAGACTAAAATGTAACCATCTGATGTAAACTAATCGTGATTTTCCCGCGCGACCGGAGTCACGAACTTACTGTTACTTCGTTAACAAAGGCCTTGTACATAGGTTTGTTTATATGATGTAATAAAATGTTTCAAAAAGATTATTCGATTAACTTAGCGTGGTATTGTTAATGCTGTGATTTAACAAAGGATTTTATGACTTACAAGCGTTTTAACGCTGAATAGTTAATGTTTCCTTGAAGACAATAGGTTTTGTCTGATGTAGAATTATGATATCGCACTTTTAGTTGATTTTATTGATTTATTAAGTGACAAACATCTGGCTTTTCCGGTGAAGTATTACCTCATTATCGCGAAGCTTATGAGGATAAACAAATATAATAATTGCAGTATCTCAAAGATTAACTAGTTAAAAAAAAAAATAGATTTATTGAATTAGATTTTCTAAGTTTTACTAAAATATAGAGCTTTCTTTTTAAATAAATCGCAATTCAGGAACTTAAATATGAGTTTCTTTAGGCAAATTATTTTCAATATTACGACCGGTTGTCAAAAAAATAACTTCATCATTCGTGCGTTCTTCTTCGTCACACCATAACACTAATTTTAAAGCTAGAACTACATTAGACCGACGCACATGTAGACCACGCTTGTTTTGTACGTAGAACAACGTCACGTAGAGTGGATCTAGTGTAACTCTACAAGTCTAGTTGCCATATAAAATGTATGGAAACCGACGCGACCAGATCGACGTACGTGGCATAAGTGTGCGCAGTGTACCTTAAGCATTTTGTAGTGCAGGTACTCATCACTTGGAAACCTTTCTCATAGGATAATTTTGATATCGACTTCACAGCCGTCACTTCGTGTGCAATAGTTTGTTTTATACTCGTAATAATAAATAAATTAGTTGTAACATGTTATTAATATGTATTAGTTTATTAATTTAGGATTATTCTGTGAAAATAAAGAATGTTATTATTTTAATTTCAGCTGAAAGATTTCTGCTGTTGGACATAGGCTCAAGTGTCACCATATTGACTGGTTCTGTGTGTCTCTTCTCAAGATGTCTTAAACTCGTAAAAACTTATATTATATAAAAAATACTTATACGTAACAGTAAGAGATCAAGTATTCTAAAAACTTACGGGTACTTAAGGGCCTGTGCACACCACGTTTTTTAATATACTGTTTACGTTTTTTGTAATACTTTTAATGATACAGACGCGATACGCACACGAATCAGACGCAGCCTGTAGACCTTTAATATTAGGTCTTTACCTATGAAATTGGAGATTTGTATGATAATTTTAAAATATAAAAATTTTGGTAATTTTTTTATTTCAGCTAATCAAAGTACTGGCCCAAATTATCTATACAATTTTGCCATTTTGATGGCAGTTTGTTTATCCCTTTACTGTAGAAGTCTGCCGGACGGGAGGCGATGAAGTCAGCGAAAGCGTTTTGTACTGCATCTTTTTTCCCACTTAAAAAATTGTCTAAATTTTGAAAAAAGTAGAAATCTGTTGGGGCAAAGTCCGGTGAGTACGGTGGGTGACGGAGAGCTTCCAGCTGTAACTCTTGTAGCTTTGCGATGGTCTGTAGTGAAGTGTGAGCTCGCGCGTTGTCGTGGAGAAGCAATGGGGAAGAGCGATTGACTAGTCTTGCTTGTTGAATTGCGAGCTTCTCCATCATTGTTTGCAATTCTTGGCAATAGACATCTGTCGTCACTGTTGTGCCATTCGGTAAGAAGCTGTGATGTACAAGTCCGGAACTGGTCCACCAGACAGTCACCATCATCTCCATATGAGTAATCTTTTTTTTAGCGCACTTATTAGGTGCTGTACTCGGGTCCACCCACTGAGACGAACGCTAACGGTTGTCGTACAGGATCCACTTTTCATCGCAGGTAACAATTCGATTAAGAATTCCCTCGTTTCTATGCCGATTCATTAGTGCTATGCATGCTTCGACACGTAAATCTCGCTGTCGGTCGCTTAGTTCGTGTGGCACCCACTTATCTAGCTTTTTTATCTTTCCGATTTGACGCAAGTGTTTCAATGTTGTTTTGACACTAACTCCAAGGCCCGCAGCAAGCTCAGCCGTAGATTGAGATGGATCCGGTTCCACTATCGCTTTCAATTCGTCGTTGTCGACAATAGTTACCGGCCGACCGCGTGGCTCGTTCTTCAACTCAAAATTTCCAGATTTAAAACGATTGAACCAATAATGGACTGTGTTTATGCAAGCAGTGTTATGCCCGTAGACGTCGTTAATGTTTCGTGTTGTTTGCGCAGCGGTATTTCCACGTAGGAACTCATATTCGAAAATTGTACGAATTTTCAGTTTATACATAGCGCCAAAAACTACCACAATGTCACAAAAACAAAAAACTATCTAAAAAAAAATGACTGAAATTAAAATTAAATTAACACGTCTTTCGAATAAAATTTATTTGAATTTCGAATTGCGCGCCAATCCACAGATAATTAATTCTGAAAATGCTTGTTATAGAATCTCCAATTACATAGGTAAAGACCTATTAGGATAAAAGCGCGCCGTCGACGCGCGTTTCTAAAACGCGCGTCAACGGCGCAAAAAACGTGGTGTGCACAGGGCCCTTAGTTACAAGACTCATCTCAGTAGCAAGTTTCGCTATAAACTCTATATTGTTCAAAAGTTTATAAGTAGATGAACAGTAAACAATCTGCCATACTTAAGTAGTTCTTTATTAGTAATCTTTTGAAAGCTTATTTTCTCTGAGTTTCATATAACAAGTATAATTAAGATATTAGTAAGTATAGCAAAAGAAGATAAGTATAAGTAATAATGTTTTACACGAAAAATCGCCAAACTTAAGTGGCAATGGGCAGGGCACATTGCTCGCAGAACAGATGGCCGTTAGGGCCGAGAGGTTCTGGAGTGGCGACCGCGTACCGGAAGACGCAGTGTTGGAAGGCTCCCTACAAGGTAGACCGATGATCTGGTGAAGGTTGCAGGAATCCGATGGATGCGAGACGCACAGGACCGTTCATTGTGGTGACATTTGGGGGAGGCCTATGTCCAGCAGTGGACGTCTATCGGCTGAAATGATGATAATGATGAATAATGTTATAATTAACAAGCTGTACTGACACGACTATTTGCGAGCATACAGGGTGTAAGAGACAGGTTTCTGCAAACTTTAAGGACTTGCTCAGTAGACGAAACTGAACAACCTTTCAAAGATTTTTTTTTCAGAATTTTGTATGGAGAGGCCGATGTGATTTTTCGTTAGAGTTTGCGGAAACCAGCCCCCTTAGCCAAGTTACAACAGTTTCGTGTCGAATTCCGTTCTCCAATAGTTAACGCCTCAGAGTCTGCAATTGTAGCAAACGATAAGTTGGTAGCCATGTTGACGCGCCTGAGTCGGCCTCTCGTTCTACAATGTCGGTCTACAATAACAAAGGGTGTAGCGTTGAACATTGTAGAAACGATAACAATTTATTCTATCATTTTGAACGATTTGAACTCAGCTACGAATTTTCTATTCGTTTGTTCTGACCACGTGACTTAACGTTGAGATGATGTCATTCCCATACATTTGATTAGTTTTCGACTAGTGTTAAATATTGCAGATTTATCAGCTTGACTACGGTTGCTGTCTTCTACACTCTGTTTACATTTTTTAAAGTATAATAAAATCTTTTTTTAGGTGCTGATTGCTGAGCATAAAATAAAGAAGAACTGAGAAGACAATGGGAAATCAAATACTAGGATGACTAATAGAAAAATATTGAAGAAAACATGTTGCGTGCATCTCCAAATAAATCGTAATAAATGAACGATGATAACGTTTAGCACTAATGAAGGGACGATTAAAAAGTTTATTTTTTTATTGGGAAATCAACTAATAATTACCACGTAGTTGTTTAGCATTTTTTCTGACTTGGGGCCTAAGTCTGCTATTTTTATAAATTTATCATTCCAACTCGATCCCATTGTCATTTTGCCGAAAGTTCGTAATCTGCTAATTCATAATGATCGATCATTAATCGGTCAGTGGTCTGATACTAGAGTTGTGGTAGAATGACAATGTCGAGCTTATTAACCTTTCGTATGCCGTAATTACAAACACTAGATCTGCGTTCCAGCATTTTAATGGTAGGTCACTGATCAAAGGAACTGTCAAAATTTTAGCAGATTACCCGTATATTACCACATAAGTCAGACATTTATTTGTCAATATATATATGAGATTACCATTCTATGCCACTTCTTTTAGTGGAGTGTCAGTGGTTGACCATTGGAAAGTCATAATAACGCCATTATATTAGTAGATTACCAAACTTGTCAAAATCAATCATTATGAACTCAATGATAGACCATTCTGACATTATTGTAATAGCAGACTTCAGGCCCTAGACCTATTTGGTGCAGGCGCGAGACACACTATGTTAGATTTTTTTTTAATCTAGACTGTTTACATGTTGTTTCTACATTGTGTTTATCTGTGTGTGCCAAATAAAATGTTTTTATTTTTCTTTCTTTTTTCCGGTCTGAGTGGAAGGGAGTTTTACTTTCTAAAACTCAACCTTGTTTCTTCTATTGCCCTTTGTGTTCTTGGGTCGCAGTGGCTCTTTCAAAAAATCTGCGTGATTTTTCGCCTTAGCACGTGTGAAATAGTGACCGTGGCGGCTTTTAGTCACTAAAAGTCTCATTCAACCCTGGAGCGTGATGGAGATGCAACGCCGTGGTGAAACTTCGCTGCCGCGACAAGTCACGGCATGGCGGAAAGAGTTCCGGCGGGATCTCATGGTGGAATGGCGACAGCGACTATCGCAACCCAGTGCTGGGCACGCCGTAATTATGGCGGTAAGTGATTTTTATGGTGATTTTTTTTTCAATCATATTATGATTGAAAAAAAAATCATTTTTGTTTAAAGATATGTTTTTAATTAAACCTTCAGAATGCAAGGATTTCCGGATATCAAATTAGTGCTCCCAATCCTAGCAATTATAATCAAATTAATTCGACTAAATCGATTTCAATTATATTCGTTTCAGATTACTTCAAAGTTAATCTTCGTTGCTAACGGTGGATTTTAAATCCATATCGAACGGATCGATAATCGAGATCAAATATATCGATAAACTGATTTGGCGCACCGATCATTGTAAACCTACATTCTTTATGTGTATTCAAAATAAATGTCTGCCCACTATGAATAAGATTTAAATAATCTAATTGTAATCTATATCTAGTGATTGTATTTCGATTTATTTGTCATAGATAGGTTGCTTACTGGATACGGCTTAGTTAAAAACTTAAAGTTTCACTGTAGAAATATACAGACATTAATTAAATGCAGTGACAAAGTTGATTTGATTTCAAGTTCGAGTGCTGAGCGTGGTCCTAAATTAATCCCTAGTCGAAGTTATTTCTTCGGATAAAGTTCAGAATCTATTTTAATTATTCGAATTGATTCCTAATGGATATTGTGATGTAATTTTTGTGTACTTTTGTATCTCAAATGTCTGCACACTTGAACAATATGTGGAGTCATTGAAACAGGCGCGATCTCGGTAAAATGGAGCTGGCGATGTTTCCGAGAAGATTGACTAGACACATTTACTGCCAAATACTACAAAAACATTAGACTTTACATTCATTTTCTAATGGTAAACAAATTAACCATTGCTTACATAGACTTAGTATCCAGGCCAAAAACATTAACGAAAAAAAAAGAATTTAAAAATCTCGAGCACATTTTAACTAACACATCTAGCCGCTCTATATTCTTATCTACACAATTATAATGAAAGTACTGTAGGCATCAGGGTTAAGGTGAGGCGTCAGCCTTGAGCTTGACTCGTGACTGTCAAGCCGACTGGACCCGCCACGACGCGTTACTGTGCCCTGCGCGAGCGCAACTGACCTAATCAAAAATCATTCAGTTTTAATTGACAATCGGATTTTTTTGCTTGACTGTTTATTTGGTGTAGGAATGTTAATGTCAGGTTATGTATGGTATTATGTAACAAACAATAGGTAATATCAATCTGAAGGTCATTCTTTGTTAAAGGTTGTCCTACAGATACAGAAAAACGCTTGCAAATGTGCTCGGCTGTTAAGAACCAGATGAAAGAACCTATTTATGTGACAAAAATCTTCAATATAATGTTTTTGGAAATTTCATTACTTAGGTACCATCAGGCGAAAAATAGGTCAAACGCGAGACTATAAAAAAATACAGTATATGCTTAGAGTTACTTTATGAAGGTGTGGTTACTAATAGCATAATATAGCATAGTTGGCCTTATAATGTTCCCACTGCTGGGACTCAGGCCGCCTCTGTAGGAGAGGGTATGGGCCGTAATCCACCACGTGAACCCAGTGCGGGTTGGTGGATGTAACATGTCTTCAAATTTTTGGTTCTAGGACAAACCGGTTTCCGCACCATGTTTTCCTTCACCGTTTTAAGAGCAGTGGTGATGAAATAAATCACACAAAGTATTGCGCCTGGCTGGGTTTGAACCGGTGACCTACAAGTCGGGGCCGTTACCACTCGGCCACCACAGTTCTGAGCTCTGTGGTTACTAATACAAAATCGTAATCGTTCGGATAAGGTCAACCGATTCGAGCCGACCTTATTAGAACGTGCGTTACATAGCCGAAAGTGACTCCAGTGTTATTCCACCCCAAGGGTTTGCGGACGACGAGCAATGGGTAGCTCGACGTCCAGCCGTCCGGTAACCGTCTGGAGCGAGCCCAAGTCGTCAATGGCACGTATGTTCCACGCAAACCTCAAAGAAATGTCAGTAAAATCGTAAGGGATTTTCCGAAAGGTAACCCGTGGTCCTAGCACGCAAGGACAAAGAAAAAACATAATAGGTGTGGTTTTAATAAGCTAAAAGTCTGACACGCCCTCTCGCTCCTCTCTAGATCGAGAGAAGTCATTGGATGATTCCCCACCTAAAAAAGAAAAGCCCGAATCAGCGTTACATAGCCGAGCGTGATGCTCCAGTGTCATTCGATAACCACAAAATAAAGTGTTTAGCGCGCCGAAAGAAGTTTTTACTTCAAAATGATATTTGATCAAAGAGTGTTTTTTTTAAATAAGACATTTTTTTTTTACTATAGACGAATACGCTCATAAAACAATAAATTCCTTAGTTATACAAAGTAAAGCAAATAACAAAAGAAAAAAAAAACTTTATCGTGTTTTTGAAGTCTGACATTTTACAAAGTCGTTGTTAGTAAAACAGACTGTCACACTGATTTACGATTACAGACTTTCTTTAACAATAAAATCTAGAATGACATTAAAACTTTTTGTGTTTAGATTTATAATTTAGATAAAACTTTATCTAACTGAAACTGTAAGCTTTTTAAAGCACCTTTTGTTTTCATCTCAACAATTTCAAAGCGGTCGTTTTCAGGTTGATGTAAAAGAAACAAGGCAAGTGCGAGTCGGACTCTCGCACTGAGGATTCCGCACAAACTTACCTATGAAATTCTTTCAAAATGCTAAATTTCAGGAATCTGGGTCATCGGTAAATACCCTATGAATTTTGATTTCTTTGAGAGTGTTGAAATATACGTTTTTTGCGATATAAACGGCCGTATCATTTTTTTCCGTCAGCTTCAACGGACTGCAGACTTGAGAATACGGTTTTAATTTTAACTTGTTGCATCTACGCGTTTCTGAGATAAAAGGTCTTGACAGACCGACAGACAGACGGACGGACAACAAAGTGATCCAGTATGGATCACGTTTTTTTCCTTTTGAGGTACGGAACCCTAAAATCAATTGAAATAATTTATTTGTAATTTTTTTTATTATTGATTGGCTCGTGCTTTACTATTATCACACCAGATGGTAAGCGATGATGTGGAACACGCTTGCCTAGAAGAAACCTATTCACTCTTGACTTTTGATCTCACTCATATATAATAATAATATATAATTTTTTTTCCGGATTTTGTGTCCTGCTAGCTACAACTTAGGAGTCTTTACGTCAAGAGTGGATAGGTTATTTCCAGGCAAGCGTGCTTCACCATCGCTTACTATCATGTTAAATAGTGGTCAAGCGCGAGCCTATCACACTAATATTAAAAAGGGGGAAGTTTATTTATATGTGTGCATGTTTGCTACTCCTTCGGGATAGTGTCCCTCATTAAATCGGTGACACACTGCAACGTAAATGAAAACTTCCAAGCCGCCAAACACAGAGCTGCATGGCGTCGTATCACGAGAGAGGCGGTGGTGCAGGACTCGACTGAGACATGACCACGATCACTCTGTCAAGAATAGAATAGAATAAACTTTATTGTACACCAAAATAGTAACAAAACTTTTACACAGGTAACTTAAATCTATGGGTACAAAGGCGGTCTTATCGCTGACAGCGATATCTACCAGACAACCTTAGGTAGGACTGTAAGAACTCGAAATAGAAAAAGGGGGTAGTCTGTGGTGTACTGCAAATTAATAAAGTAAATATTAGATGAAAATTATATACTAGACTATACATAGATATAATGTAGCTATTATATATGTATATATTATAAGTTACACAATTTTATACAAAGAGATGGAAAAAAGAAAAGAACAATAAGGTGGGGTTAGTGACGGAAGAACTGAATTTAGGTAGAAGCAGGATTGCAATTAAAATGAAAGGAAGTCAGCTTTGACTAGATTTTTGAAAGAAGCTAGTAACTGGGCTTGCCTAATTGGCATCGGCAATGCGTTCCACAATCGCACCGCCGATGTCCCAGAACAGCACATAGCATACTTGTTATCCTGGTAGTACTTTCCCTTGGGATAATTTTCTACTATCGTGTAGACGAAGCTACTGATAGGATAGTAACAAAAAACCGGCCAAGTGCGAAATGGACTCGGGCATGAAGAATTCCGTACCGTCCGTAGTAAAAAAAAAGGCAAAAAAGTCACGTTTGTTGTATGGGTCTCTTAAATATTTATTTTATTCTGTTATTTTTTGTATGTGTTATTATAGCAGCAACAGAAAATATCATATATATATATAAATCTGTGAAAATTTCAAATAACTATCACGGTTCATGAAATACAACCTGGTGACAGACGGACAGACAGACGGACAGACAGACGGACGGACAGCAAAGTCTTAGTAAAAGGTTTCAATTTTACCCTTTGGGTACAGAACCCTAAAAAGAAAAAAAATCAAGTGGACAAATCATACACGTTACATCAGTTATCTAGTAATTCAGTCTCACTTTTAAATGAAAACTGTGAAAATTGGACACAGTTTTTTGGTGACAATTTTTGTTTAACGTCGCTATCCACACAAAACAGGAAACTGTGATTAAACCAACTTGTGGTTGGTAGCAGGGAAAATGTTTACAACGGGGATTTCCTTAAGTTGACGGTCCCTTACCAGGGGTACACACCGAAGTAAAGCAAAAAGCATAATGTTGCGTCTCATTACGAATTACTAATCACTGTTCCAGTTTCTTCTATTGCCACTGTTATTAAGTTCACAAGTCCTATAAAGTATTACTTTCATCTCTTATTCGTCCTACGTTTACTCTTGGGATTGAAATTCGAAACTTCCTAAGTGGATCTTAAAATTTCAAGTTTATTTCATTTCATTACAATTTTTAGAGGACCGGCCTCCCTCGCCTTGCGCCTTTTATTTTTGGTAAACTAATTATAAATGTTCCTATCTCATTGCTAAAGGCTTAAGGCTTAAAATGAAGGGCTACTTGACATTTTCCCATTCCGAATTACAATTCCTTAGCTAACAATGGAAAAGGTGAATTGGATTATCACGTTTACCTCGTAACTAAATACATGTTTGTTCAAAATTTTAGATCGACCAGTTTTAACGTAAATAAATTGCACGAAATATCGGGACAAGTAGGTTGTTACCGAAGTACTGAGTCACGCCGCAAGAGACGGTATAATAATTCAGACTTATAAAAGAGTTTTCCTGCAAAGAACACGTGCAAAGAACGTTCCTAGCATCCCGGGAAAACGGGAGTGCACTTCAACGGGAAATTTCTCACATTTCTAACCTAAACGGGAGACGCTCAAGACGGTCTCGAGATTATATCCACACATCTGGCCCTTTTATTAAACGACTTTAAAAAGAAAACACGGCCGCGTCTACAAAGCTAGTGGAAAACGTCTTTGTGTATTCACCGTTGCGTAACGTTCGCGATATGATGGTGCGAAAAACTACTGTGAAACGGAATGTAAAAGAAATGTTTACGTTAGTGAGAAATCTAAAATGAGACTAAGCATTAGTGTCTGTTCTCTTAAAATTTGTATAGAGACAGCTATTTAGTTCGCCTTGAATTATTGAAAAAAAACTTTTTTATTGACTAGCTTAGAAAACCTGTTTCGTCTACTAAATATATCTTCAAAATAAATAACCATTGGGTTTGAACCCGCTACCTACAACTCGTAAGTCGGAGCTGTTTGCAGTAGGCCACCACTGCTCTCTACTGTACTTACATAATATTATTAAAATTTCTTGTTCTAGTTTTTTTTTTTTTTTTTTTTTCCGGTGGGAAAATCATCTTATGACATCTCCGGCTCTTGGGCGGGGCGGGAGATAGTGTCAGACTTTTACTGACTAAAAACCCACTCCTGTTCCTTCGTTGCCTTTCGTACCAGGGCCGAGTCTTCCTTTCAGAATCAGACCCTTGGCCCCAGTAGGCTTCGACCCTGCTGGGCCCCTACAGTTGCTGACATCTCCTTGAGGCGCGCGTGGAACAGCACGCGCCGTTGACGACTTGGGCTTGGTCCGGACGGTTACCGGACGGTCGGACGGCAAGCCACCCATTGCTCGCCGTCCGCAAGCCCGCGCCTACGGTGGCCGGAAATCGGGATCGGAATCCCGGCGGCGGTTGGGGCGTGAGGACCGCTGCCTCACGCGATCGGCCGCCTCCTTTGCAAGCATTACTGCTTCGCAGAAGGAGGCGACCGCCTGCCACTCCTCCTCGCCCCGGACCATGGCCTGTACCAAGGCCCGGCGCGAGAGATCGCCCCCGCCAATTACCCCCACGAGGACACGGCGTTGCTCTGCCCAAGCGGGGCACACCTCCACCGTATGCTCCACCGTGTCCTCCGGGCGGTCCACACAGTGGCGACACCCGGGCGTCGCTTCCGCACGAATCCGGTGCAGGAACTTCCCGAACTTACCGTGTCCGGTGAGGACCTGCGTCATGCGGAAGGTAATGACGCCGTGTTGCCTTTCCAGCCACTCCTCAAAGAAGGGACTTACCGCCATAATTACGGCGTGCCCAGCACTGGGTTGCGATAGTCGCTGTCGCCATTCCGCCATGAGATCCCGCCGGAACTCTTTCCGCCATGCCGTGATTTGTCGCGGCAGCGGAGTTTCACCACGGCGTTGCATCTCCACGCGCATTCTTGTTCTAGTTGAGTTCTAGTTAATTAAAAATCCTTAAACGGTAATGGAAAGTTTTTCTTTAAATAAATAATTAGCTACATAAAACAACCGTGCTAGCTTTTTTTTTCATGTCAACCGCTCTTCAAACCCGAGCATAAGAATCTATTTAAAGTCAAGTTATTTAAATATATGCAGTGATTAACAAAGCCAGCTAGTTTTCTTATGTGAAGCCCTTATTACTCGCATGTTGTTAATTTATACGAAAGTGGTATTCATCGCTTTTTGCTGAATTAATTAAATTCCATTACAAAACAAATCTACTTAAAAATTACTTTGTATGACTCAGTGAGGTTTGTATTAAATATTTAAGTTGCATGATTTTTTTGCTTTTTTTGGGTATCAAATGGATAAAACGGAAACCTTATAGGATCACTTTGTTGTCCGTCCGTCTGTCTGTCTGTCAGTCTGTCTGTCAAGACTATTTATCTCGGGTACGCGTAGAGGTATCGAGCTAAAATTAAAACCATATACTTAAGTCTGCAGTGTCTTGAATCTGTAAAAAAAATCAGATTTCTAAGTTAACTGAAAAAAAGATACGGTCGTTTATGTCGCAAAAACATATATTTCGACACTCTCGAGGGAATCAAAATAGGGTACTTCCCGTTGACCCAGAATCCTGAAATTTGGCATAAAGCAAGGCATAGATATGAAAATAAATCTGAAAACAGTAATTATTACTTCACAACAAAAAAAAAAAATGCGATTCGGAAAAATCTTCAAGATACCATTTGGGAATTGAACTTTTTACTTTTGTAAAATTTTACGGAATCCTCAGGGCGCGAGTCCGACTCACACTTGCCCAGTTTTTTAAGTTGTATGTTGATTAAAATATGATTTGTTACCGTACCACATATCCCTAAAGAAGAAAGTATACTTACTGTATAGTGACTGTAATAATATTTAACGTTTTTAATTCGCTCAGGTGGCCGTCCATTTTCTTTTCATCTTTTACATTTTCTGCTGGAAATTATATAATTTTTTACCTTTTCATAACATTATTTCTATAAGCATTGCAAGGTGAAAACATTGTATATTATGTTTCCCAGGGTAGGATTTCCTTCCGTTCCACAGGCTTATAAAAGTTGTATGTACGTGAAACATTAAGCAAACGCAAGTCAGCTTTAAGTCTTGAGCCTCAATGCACACGCGAACTTTTTACTTCTTTAAGTAAAAAGTAAATGCACTACGCACATTGTTGGGCTGCATAAATTATTCGGATTGCTTGTAGTTTTTTCTTGAATTTTTTATGCAATGACGGGTGTACATGCTATGGTTTACATGCTAATAATTATGCTGGATACAGTTGTGCTATTATACTTCATAAATCATGCTAGTTTTACTTTATTCAAAGGTAGGGTAATACGTGAGGTTTTAATTAGTAAAAGTCTGACACACCCTTGCGCTCCACCCTCGAGCAGGAAAACTTACTAAATGATTTCCCACATCAAAAAAGGTAAGTGTCCCAATACGCCTATTTTTATGGTTCCGTATATCAAAATCAAAAGGAAAAAACGAAACCCTTGTAGGATCACTTTGTTGTCCGTCTGTTGGTCTGTCAGTCTGTAGGTCAATACCCTTTATCTCGGGAACGCACAAATGTATCGAGTTGAAATTAAAACTATATACTCAAATCTTCCATCCCTTGAAGCTGCGAAAAAATCGAACTTCTAAGTTAACGCAAAAAAAAAGATACAGCCGTTTATGTCTCATAAAACGTATACTTCGACACTCTCAAGGGAATCAAAATTCATAGAATACTTCCCGTGGACCCAGAATCCTGAAATTTACCATAAAGCAAGGTCCTATAGCACAGGTATAGGAATAAATCTGAAAACAGAAATATTTGTTGTGTCGTCACAATTTTTTTTTTGCGATTCTAAAAAATCTTTGGGACTCCATTCGGGAATTGAACTATTTACATAAGTAAGTTTGTACGGAACCTCAGTGCGCGAGTCTGGCTCGAACTTAACCAGTTTTTTTTTTTTGGATTTCAGACAAACTTTAATTTATAATAATAATAATAATAATAATAATAATAATTCATTTATTTCTGAGCATACGGTACATACAAGATATTAATATTAAAATGTTTCACGTACACTACCATTGCCGGTGTAGAAATTTTTAAAAAAATTATATTTAAGATAGTTTTTTTATATAATATCAAGACCAGTACAATTTTGTTATATTAAATTATTAGCATGGAATGAAATGTCAAAATGATCACACAATTATACTTATCACTAATGTCAAGTACTTAAAAACAAACAAAAAAGAAAAATAAAGTCAGTAGGTAAAATTATCATAAAAAAAAAATTAAATGTCAGTTTAAATAATGTCAAAAAAGAAATACAATGTCAAAAATTATTAGGTAGAATGTCAAAATAATAATAATACCAAAATACTAATAACCCACATTATTAATTACTGTCATTTCTTCAAACATTTATTATCTTTATTAATGTCAAAAACTATGATTTAAAAATTCGCTAACCGAATAAAAGCACATGTCCAAAAGCCAGGCAAACATTTCACGTTTAAATTTGTCAATTGGTAGCATTCTGAATCCAGGTGGTAATTTATTATAAATTTTAATTGTCATACAACTGGCATTTCTACTATAGAGATGCAATCTCTGAGGAGGAACTAACAGTTTCCCAGCATTTTTTTTATTTAATCTTTCTGAGACTTGTTTATTCAATGAAAATAAATGAGGGTATTTTTTTACAAACAAACAAATCTCAAAAATATACAGACACGGTAGTGGGAGAATTTTTAATTCTTTAAATAATGGCTTGCAATGATCTAAATATTCTGCTCCACTCATGGCTCGGATACACTTTTTTTGTACTTTGAACGCTCTTTCCACGTCCACTGAATTGCCCCATATGACTAGGCCGTAACGCAGTACTGACGAAACATACCCATGATAAGCATTTAGGACTGTTTTTTTACTGGACACTAGTCTTAACTTGCGAAGAGCATATACAAACTTGTCAAGCTTACTGCATACTCTGTCTACATGTTCCTTCCAATTCAGTTTGTTGTCAATTACAATACCCAAAAATAAAGCAGATGGTTCTGGTTGCAAAATTGTATTGTCATGTCGAATTGTTGTTGGTGTAGCTGACAAGTTGCATGTTTGAAATTGTACTACTTTAGTTTTATCAATATTTACATGTAGATTATTCTCCTCTAGCCATTTTATTACATTAATTAGTTCAATATTAGTATCAATTTCTATGTCAGTTTGGTTGGAACATTTTATCGTCAAAGTGGTGTCGTCAGCAAATTGGATACATTCACATTTTAAGCATTTGATGAGGTCATTTATGTATAATACGAATAGTGGCGGACCCAGTATGCTTCCCTGTGGATGGTGTATTTTAAGGAGGAGGTTGATGTAAAAGGTAACGAAAAAGCGAAATTATTTGCAATCAGTATACATTGCGTGTGATTGATACCATAAACAATTTTAACAAAAAAATATGGATTTGTATGGATCAATAAATCACGCAGTTAATATTGACAGCAAAATGATATCGAGAATAAATCGCAACTACATTCCAGTTTATACTGCAAACAATATTAAATTCCTTCACACATTTTATATAAAATTCTTTACGAAAATCTAAATATAAAACTCTCTCAATTGCATTCGCACAGTAATACAGAACACATTAAAATAAAATGAACTTTTATGACCTCCTATGTCGGCCATAATCGTTCGTCGAATGCTTGTAAATCTCCTCAATGATCACGTATAGGGCCATTTCGAAGGCTATTAATGTACTTTGTAACCTCTGCGAGTTGTTAACAATTGATTGAAAACTATGAGACGCAGAATTTGTAGTACCTAGCTTCTATGTTTTATGGGCTCCTGGTACAATGATGTGTTCCGGCAGAGACAAAGTGGTCTTAATGTATGGTCATTTAATTCATGATGCTAATGCATTATGTCTATTGTGTGATTGTTTTAACATTCTTTAGTAACAGTTAATTGTTAACCAAGAGGATATTAGTGTAATTAAGGTTTGACTTTGCAAATTATTCAATGAATTCTCTCGAATTCTGAGGACACATCGGTAAAAACAGTGTTGAAAAAAAAAAATTTTTTTAGACAAAACAATCCATAAAAGTTGTTAGTAACAAGAAATTAACTTATAACTAATGTTAGTAATATTCCAGTAATTATAAAGTTAGAGAAACCATCTAACCCTGCACAGTAGGCTCACCGGTCTCGCAACATAGCATAGCATAGCATAGTCGGCCTTATAATGTTCCCACTGCTGGGACTGAGACCTCCACTCTAGGAGAGGGAATGGGCCGTAATCCACCACGCGGGCACAGTGCGGGTTGGTCTCGCAACATATGGAGTGTTAAACAATAAATAAATGTCACAACAATAAAATTAATGACTACACAATACTTGAAAGTTAGTAAAATGTAACAAGGCTAATCTTCACAGGAAGACTGACTACTCCTGATGCACTGAATGTTTCTAAAACAATTTTACAACACCGCTAAAATAGAACTTTGATCCTTCAAGATATATCAACACAAAAACAGACATAGCAAACAACACTTAAAATTAAATGTCTTCACGACAAAGTATCAAAAGATTCCAGCGAATGCCTTACAACCATGTAATATCGATGCCACATCGTTAGCGGGTCCACAAATTGGCATTAATCTGAGTGCAATAATTGGACAGAATGCTTCAGTGTCACTGAATTGTTCACATTCCAGCGGATACAATATGTTAGAGTAATCACGACGTTAAGCCCCGATACACTGGCCCGGATTGTCTTGTCTATGTGATTGTGATTCGGATTGAAAAGCGATACGGTGATTATAGATCTTTTTTCCTTGTTTTCGTTTGTTTTTGTCGTCTATCTTGTGCTGTCCGTCTTCAGATTGATTATTGGTAGGACTAGTGAAGGTGCTACCTATATGTTTTGTTCGTCTTACTAATAAATATTTTGAGAAGGTATTTCTTGTTTGTGTGTAATATGTTCTGCAGTGGGCCGGAAGACGCAGCATTAGAAAGCGTTCCACGAGGTAGACCGTTGACCTAGTGAAGGTGGCTTTGAGGGAGGCTTATGTCTAACAGTGGACAGCTTTCGGCTGAAATGATAATGACGATGATGTGACAATGACCTGATATTAAAAAAACTTCCCCTGATACTAACTCCCCGGACACTACACTATAGTTATGTGCCATTTTTTAAACCGCAAAATATTACGGTTCCTGTGGCATTTTTCCGGACTATTTTATACAGTAACTAGATATGTATTGTATTAATTTTATTATCAACTAGCTTCTGTTAGCAGCTTCGTCCGCGTGAAAGTATGTTTCATCCTTAGGGGGCGAATTTTGGAAAATCCTCTCTTAATGCTCGCCTACGTCATAAAAGGAAACCGTGGAAAGCAAAATTTCACGCTCCTAGTCCCAGTAGTTTCAGCTGTGCGTTGATATGTCAGTCAGTCAGTTGCTCCTTTTATATTATATAGATAAATAGTGAAAGACCTTTCTACACTCCAAATAGACTATGATTGATTCCTTTCAAAAAGCAAACACACACGATTCAAGATAGTTTTATCTAATAACACAGCTATTGCGATAATCTTGATATAAAATCGTGGGTAATAAATAACTAACTCGTTACCAATAACCACAACACTCCATAAAATTCGTTCCAATCAATACAATCCTACTTAATTGTAAAAACCTGATATCTTTATCATCACTTCTTCCATTCGATCGCTGCACAACAAAGCAATGAAGTTTAAAATATCTGCGTCGTGTAACGTAGCACGTATTAGTTTAATTAAAAAATCTGGACAAGTGCGAGTTGGGCTCGCGCACCGAGGGTTCCGTACAAACTTGAAAGGTAAATTGCGGTTTACGATTTATGACGTATTAAAAAAAAAACTACTTACTAGATCTCGTTCAATTGGTTTGAACGAGATCTAGTAAGAAGTTTTTTTTTTTCGGTGGAAGTTTGCATGGTAATGTACATCATATATTTTTTTTTAATTTTATTATTCTTTTATTTTACCACTTTGGAAGTGTTCTATATACGCAAACTATTCAGTTAAGAAAAAAATGATATTAAAAACCTGAATATCATTTTTAAAAACCTATCCATAGATACCCCACACGGATGGGTTTGATGCAAAAAATTTTTTGAGTTTCACTTCTAAGTAAGGGGAACTCTCAAAATGTATTGTTGTTTTTTTTTCATTTTTGTATGAAAATCTTAATGCGGTTCACAGAATACATCTACTTACCAAGTTTTACCAGTATAGTTCTTATAGTTTCGGAAAAAAGTGGCTGTGACATACGGACGGACAGAGAGACATACATGACGAATCCATAAGGGATCCGTTTTTTACCATTTGGCTATGGAACCCTAAAAATGAATTCAGAGCGATGGAGCTATACAGGAAGAATAGTACTATAATATCTCCTTTTTGCAGCATATTCATAATGACGACGACGTAGATAAATAATAATTATTTTGCAAATAGGTTATTAAAAACACGTCAATTTTTTCTTCAATCTAAACTATATGAACCGGTGTTTCCTAGCTGACTACCCTAAGAAGAAACATCGAAAAAAATACTCGGGGGTCAATCTCTTTTAAAGTCCATACAGCAAACGTAATGGTCAAATCATATGAGATCCATGCAGATTAAAGTCTGAGATGATCTTTTGAAGAAAGAACCACACAGTTCTGATTGGACCTGTCCAGTCTGACGAACAATATTAGTTGTACGTTATGACATAACATAATTATGTTTATAATGTTTCCACTGCTGGGACTCAGGTCTCCACTACCGTAATCCACCACGTGGACCCAGTACGATAGAACATGCCGGTTTCTTCACGATGTTTTCCTTCACCATTTGAGAAAGAAGTAATTAAATAAATTGCACAAAGTAATGCACTGGGTTGCTTGGAACCCGCGACCCATAAGTCGGTGCCGTTACCACTAGACTACCACTGCTGTTTTATGTACGTTATAATAACAATATTTTTTTCACATTCTATAATGTTTCTATTTTTAATGATTTTAAGAAATATTAAAAAATATTGAAAATAAATAAGAATGATTAATAAACGGAATAGTTATGATATTTATTTCCATTCTGCACGAGTTCTGCACTCATGATGGTATAATAGTAATTATTAATATTTATTATGTTAGTGGCTATAAAATTCCAATTCCATTATTCCAATCACAATTATAAAAATATAAAATTAAATCAATCAGGTCGGGAAAAATTAAATTTAAATTCAATAACAATAAACAAAAATCACATAATCATGCGTAAAGAAGTTAAGTAGGTACTTTTTTTTTAAAGCTGATATTTGTAACGGTTTGACATATATTTTGATGAAAATAATTTAAGAATTATTATAGTGTATAAAAACTAACATAGGTACGAGTATCTACATATTTGATAAATTGTTCATTATTCAAGCAGCTCGTTCGTGGAATGCATTACTCATAGAAGTGACGCGAGTTCAAACACTACCAATGTTAATTTTTTTTTTTTAACATAAGTAGTGTTTGAACTCGCGCACTGGGCAAGTGCGAGTCGGACTCACCCTGAGGGTTCCGCACAAACTTACCTATGTAAAGAGTTCAATTCCTGATTGGGGGTTCGAAGATTTTTCAAAATCGAAAAAAAAAATTGTGACGTAACAACAAATTTTCTGTTTTCAGACTTATTCCTATATTTGTGCTATAAGACCTTGCTTTATGCAAAATTTCAGGATTCTGGGTCAACGAGAAGTACTCTAGAATTTTGGTGACATTTTTTTGCAACATAAACGACCATATCTTTTTTCCGTTAACTTAGAAGTTTGATTTTTTAAACTTAAATACCAGTTTTTAATTCCAACTCGATACGTTCACGCGTTCCCGAGATAAAGGGTCTCCGTTTATTCCTTTTGAGGTACGAAACCTTAAAAATTATGAAGAACCTTTCCCAACTATATTTGATATTTTATTTTGTATTTTTATGTCTAATTAATATTATGTATGATGTTCAAGATATCTGCAGGAGAACCAAGAATACCGATATTGCCCGAAAAATCGCCAAACTTAAATGCCAGTGGGCAGGCAACATTGCTCACAGAACAGGTGGTCGATGGGAACGAAAGGTTCTAGAGAGGTAATCAAGTACCAGACGCAGCGTTGGAAAGCTTCCCACAAGGTCGACGAAGACCTGGTGAGGGTCGCGGGAATCCAATGGATGCGAGACGCATAGGACCGGTGCTTATGGCGACGATTGGGGGAGGTCTAACTCCAACAGTGGACGTCTTTAGGCTGAAATTATGAGGATGATGTTGGTACACTAAAATTCCCTAACTAATCTCCTTTCATTCAATCCATGAACTGAGGTCGTAGTCTTTACATAGTTCGTGGTAAGCAGTTTACTTTAACCTCGCAAAACCATAGCCAAATATATTAGTCATACTCTGCAATAGCTCCAACTGGGGATTGTCCTTGGGTGTACTTATGAAGCATGTACGGGGATAATCCTCGGTTTGTGTCATATTTCTTTTAAATGTCTGACGGGGCCTCTGCAAGTTGATTTTGGCCTCTGGCAAGCCTTTCAAATGTCCAGGAACCAGATGTGTGACTAAAAATTTAATAAATCACACTAAAAGATTGTGTGAAGTTTGTTAGTTCTTGATAGAAAGGCTGAATAGATTCGAATGACTGACTAGGGCCATGACGGGTTAAAATGACATAACTACGAGCGAGAAAGAGGTTAAAGGGATGTTGATATATTTCGACACTCTCAAGGAAATCAAAATTCATAGGGTATGTTCCGTTGACCTAGAATCCTGAAATTTGGCAGGAAGCAAGGTCTCATAGCACAAGTATAGGTAAAAATCTCAAAACTGTAAATTTGTAATAACGTAACAAAAAAAAATAACAATTCGGAAAAATCTTTACCTCAATTCAGGAATAGAACTTTTTCATAGGTAAGTTTGTACGAAACCCTCAGTGCGGGAGTCCGACTCGCACTTACCCAGTTTTTTTTTCTCTTACAAGCACTAACTCCTATGCTCCCTAACCACTAGTTAATTGCCATGTCAAATACAACAGCACAAATAGTGTTACTAGTCGAGTTAACGACGTGATTGCGAAAAAAAAAACTCAAGCGCACATTGTTGAGGAAAGTAGCATGTTAATGGTCGCCACAATATCGGTAAATAAGGTTTGTTACGATAATGCATTCGATTAGTAGGGTCGTTAGTGTACCTACTATGTGTAGCTTTTATGAGGTCGGTGCTACTTTTTTTCTCAACCAAGTTTCGCTTGTTAATTTTTTCAGGCTGTGTACAGTCAAGGGTCATAAGTGTAGTTGCACACTTTTTTTTTGCGGATGATAACCTAAGCTGCTCGTCACCCCCGAGCCCACACCTACGGCACAAAATTGATAGGTACAGAAGTCAATCTACATACAAGGCGCGCACGAGCAACGCACACATAGACACCGCTAATGGACACGATATCTCGGCTCAATTCAGCTCAATTCGAGCTCGAGTGCTATCCGTTTAAGACACGTGTCTGTGATCTTTTTTGTGGAAAAATGGACTAACAAAAAAACCCTATTCTAACTGTTCACTAGATGTTTGTTTAAATTCAACATTAAACAGTGAATTGACGTTTTTTAGGCTACCAGTTGTTTCGGAGAGGTAAGCGTAGATATTTGCTTGTATTTTGATGCTTTGTTTTAACGTAACACAGAACAGGCCCCGCGCCAAGAAAGTAAAGATGATTTTGTGGCCATGTAATATTTTTTTAAATCAGATTTAGGTAGGCATTTATCACCCCGCCCGGTCGCACTCGAACAGTTGGGCGCCACGCGCTTATCCTAACTCTATCGCCGAGCGTAGGTATGAAAAGTGAAGTACATACATGAGATTGACTTCTATACCTATCTATATTGTGCCTACGGTGGCTGGAAATCGGGGTTGGAGTCCCGGCGGCAGGGGCGTGAAGAAGTCTCTTCTCTTAAGCGTACGGCGCCTGCGATTCCTCTTCGCTCTGGACCATGGCCTACACTAGGGCCCGGTGCGAGGGAGTAGAAGCAGTGCTAAAGTATCTAAGATTTCTTTGTGAAAGAGGGTCAATAGTTCATTAATGATTTAATTTTGACAGACCTGTTGGTCTAGTGATTAGTGGCCCTGAATGCTATACCGGAGGTCGTGAGTTCGATTCCCACCCAAGACAAATGTTTGTGTGATGATCACGATCATTTGTCTGGGTGTAATTTATCTATAAATATGTATGTATTTAGAAATATATAAGTATGTTTATCAGTTGTCTAGTAATCATAGCACAAGTTCAGTTAGTAAACTAAGTAGAGTTGGTGCTATGATTAATTAATTGATCCTAAGGGATAAGATGGCGTTGTATGAAAGTTGTGGAAAAAAATTGTAAACTAGTTGTGGACCACTGAACTTCAAATAAAAAAAAATAATGACGTTTTAACATTGGTAGAGTGTAATAACACTTTTGACTCCTGTCTGTACATGGATGTGCCTGCATTATCAGCTTTTAGGTAGGTACTCAATAGAGTATTATACTCATTTTTGAAAAGTATCTCAATAAGATTCTGTAGTGCTAAAATACCACTAAAAATCCACTAAATTTTTATTCAGTCGCTAAGTACCCCAAAAATGCGTAATTTGACGAAAATTCAGAATGCAGTGGACACCATATTTACTCTATGGTCGTAACGTCAGTGTAGGCTGTGTAAACAAATGCGCTGTTATTCACTCAGTTTGGCCGATCAGTTGACGGTTGACAGCTGTCACTTTAGTTTACACAGCCGAATGACGTAATAACATGGTGGATACTATTTCATGGTGATAAAGAACAGATAAAAGAACTGAAAACTTTGAATTGAGTTTTAAAATTTATTTTGTGGTTTTATGAACCAAAACTAATACTTACCGACTACTGTTTGCCTAAGCTATCTTAATAATATATTTTTAGATTTTTTGTCATATACAGTAAAATACCCTATTAGGTTCTAACCATGTCGTCGATACGAAAACACACAAAATTATTTGGGACATTAGAGAGTAGTTTAGATTCAGAATGCACATAATAACAAGCTCGAATCGAAAACAAAAAAATCGAAGATATTTGATATCCAATTGTCCACTAACTTGCACTGGGTCTGTGGGGTGGATTATGGTCCATTATCTCTTATAGAGAACAGGCCTGAATCCCAACAGTGTGAATCTTGGTTCAGAATAAAGTACCTCCAAAGGGGCCCCTATCCAACTGTGGCTTACAATAGGATGTAAGCAAAGGATTGAGTAGCATATTATAATACAACCATGTGTCGGAAACACTGCCCGCGGTGGGTCTAGTGACATTTCGAAGTAATTAATGATGGCGCTCTACATCCATTTAAGTAGATGTTTATCGCTGACACACAATCTAAGGATAGACAATTTAATGCAAGCGAATTCATTAAAATCCTACTACGCTATCAATTCTTGCAAACAGCTTGTTACAATTATCCGTAGGCAGTTTAGAGTCGTTGAAACCGTTTCGCAATCGATTTACTATTATAGACGCTAATTCGGAAGTACTTATAAACGAGACCGGCCTAAAATATGCAAAATATTCACCAACAACACGTGGACTCGAAATGGTTTCGTACAGAGCAATAAATCGTTGCGATTAATTACCTAGGGTAGGGCAAACACAGAAAGTTATCTCAACGATCAGTGTCAAATATTGCCTATAAGATATTTTAGTTCATAAGCTGGGACTATGTTCGAAACAAGTAACACGCCTAAATTAATAAATTAAAACTCAATGCAGTTATTGAGACGACTGATTTAGGTTTGTTGATACTTGGCCCAGTGGTTAAGGCACACCCGTTGTGGATTCGAAACCTGGCAAGTATCAATATGAATTTTTCAATTTATTTATAATGTACTTTTTTTAGTTCATCTAACATATTAATAAAAATATTACACAACTACCACACTACGTCGTCTAGTCCCAAGCTAAGCACAACTTGTGTTTTAAGTATTGAACAACCGATAAACATACTTACATATTTCTAAATACATACATATTATAGATAAATTACACCCAGACAAAAAACAAATAATCATGTTCATCACACAAACAGTTGCCTGGGTGGGAATCGAACCCACGACCTCCGGCATAGCAGTCAAGGCCACTTACCACTAGACCAACAGGCCAGTCTAAATATTACTAACAGCCCGTGCCTCGGAAAGCATGTAAAGCCGTTGGTCCCGGTTGTTATTCGTAGATCTTTGACATTTGTTACAGTTAGTCAGACTCCAGAAAGTCTGACCATCAGTCTATCCAAGAAGTATTGTGTTTCCTAGTAACTGAGTTGTGGAGGTCAGATAGGCTGCCTATGCCATGAATGGAGCTACTGCTTTACGTAAAGCAAGGGTATTTGCCGCACCCGGTTAGATTGGAAGCCGAACCTCACTACGCGTTCTCTTGGCAACCTCACTCTCGGACTCCACGAGACAGGCTCGACCTAGTGTGGAGTTCAACAGTAATTTTTGTTTCCTTTGTGTACTTTTAATATAATATGCATTTGTAAATCTAGGCATAAGTAGTACGTAAAGGAAATGTAAAGCACGTGTTTTCTGGCAAATAAATCATATTATTATTACCCTAAAGCTAGTTACAAATCTATCTAAAAGATATTGGTACAGTTAAAGTATTGACTATTTGCAAGCATTTGAGCTCCCACATAATCCCTTGGACTTTTGCAAGGATTGAAGTTGGCAGTTAAGTGCTTAAGCGCTGTAGTGATCCTATTTGATTCAGTGTGCTTTGTCGGTGATATACAAAGTTAGGGAATGGTAGATTTACCATACAACTTAACCACGAGAATTAAGCTAAAGTCAAAACATCGTGAGGAAACCGGCATGTCCTAGAACCAAAAATTCGAAGATATTTGTGACATCCACCAACCCGCACTGGGCCCTCGTGGTGGATTACGGCCCATTCCCTCTCCTTGAGAGTAGGCCTGAGCCCCAACAGTGGGAACATTATAAGGCCGACTATGCTATGCCATCAGAAACTAAATTCACATTGAGTTCTTTTGTTATATATATGCACTTTGAGTGCTGCGCTGATAGATCATTCATCTGGCTTAGATATAACATGTAGAAATTGGAATTTTGAAGTCCTAAGCGAAGTGACGAACTACCTATAGAGATATTGTCTTTAAGTCCCCGGAACGGTCAATTGCGAATGACGATGTTAACGTGAATGACTATTTTCGGACGAATGAAACATCGATTGAAGACGCGTCATTCGCGCAAACTTCAGTTGTTGTTGAACTCAAAAGCCGTAAAGTCGTGTTGGTTTAGGTAAATGAAAAGGGTTTCAAACACAGACATGGTGTTTTTAATCACTTTTGCTGTTTTTATTTAAAAAAAGCCAGATTTTGACACTAGGAATGGTACAAACTGAGATATCTGCACCACCCTAAATTCGACTAGTTGAAAATGCCTAAAGCATTAAGTCCGCCTATAAACAGTGTCTTTAATAGTGCGTAAAGTTTTAATAAATAAATAAATATTAATTTACTCTTGAACATTTATAATTTATTAAAGACAACAAAACGATTCTCATTTGCCGTCAATGTCTTTCAAAACACAGCGCGAAAATTTACCTTCAATCAAAATTTTCATCATTTGCTATCATTGCCGTAGTACTATTAACAATCGCTTTATTCTTTTAAAGTAAACGATCAATTTATGTCACAATTAGTGCAATTCACGTAAATATTGTCGTTTGCAAATAACCGTTTCGGGAACTCTTTTTACAGACCAACGTCAGACTGATTACTACCAAGACGTGATGACAATATACTCTTGAATAAAATTAGAATAACTAAGCTACTCCTGATTACAGAGGCAATAATGCTTGTTTCAACCAACCGCGTGACCGGATAACATAACAAAAATAACGATATCAATATAATTAGCAAATTGAAAAACAAAAAGCACCTCATAACCACAGAGCAATGAAAAAAACACAGAGGTGGCTTACAATTGATCACTAATAACACGTTCGTTTGACACGCGACAGTAGCACGCAACGCTAAATGTATTAAAATCATAACTCAACTGTGCAATAAGTCAACGGTCAGTTTCCCTCATAATCCCTCTGACTTTAATAAGCGCGTTAATTTATTCATGTGGGACTCGGTTGCCATGTGCGCCATTTTCAATCCATCATCATAAAATTTGCTGACCGTTGGCCATTTCGTAATATCTGTCATTAATACGTTTTGCGGGTGAAACTCTTCTGTGGGGTGTTTTTTTAAGGTTGGATATCATCTAGTGACTTCTCTCGCTCTAGGGAGGAGTGGAAGAGCGTGGTTCACTTTTACAAATTAAAACCACATCTATGTTGCTTCACTTACCCTTTTCGTTCTAGGACCACAGGTAACCTTTTTAGAAGTTGTCTCATGGCCCTAATAGGCTTCGGCTCACTCAGCAAGGCCGAAGCCAAAACGATTTTGTTGATATCTCTTTGAGGCCCACGTGGAAAACTATCGACACACGTCGACGACTCGGGGCTCGGTCCGGATAGTTAGCAGATGGCCGGAGACGGCGTGCTACCCGATGCTCGTCTTCGTCTTTGGTTCAGGAAAAGAATGGAATTCCATATTTTACCTAAATAAATAACGTAATCTCGCCCTCTGATGGCTTAATTTGTACTGTATCAAAATTATGTATTGTAAAACCTATTGACTTGTTATGTGTTTTAGAAAAAAAAAAAACAAAATGCCATGGCCATTTTTCTGTTTGTTTTATTAAAAAGAAAAAACCGATACCGGTGCCGATATTGCCAACCTTTACAGTTGTCAAAGCTTCATACCTTACAATCTTCCAATCAATCGCCAACGATATCGTGAAATGGATCGCGGGACGAAAAAACTGACCGTTCCAATTGCATGGATGTAATACGTGTAGATAGGGGATAGGTAGGTACAATTTACATGACATCGTGTTTTTTTTTATTTTAGATGGGAAATTATCCAATGACTTCTCCGTTCTGGGGCGGATCGGAAGAGCGTGTCAGACTTTTACTGACTAAAACCTAGGAGTCGGTTTTAGTCAGTAAAAGTCTGACACGTGCTCATTCCTTGCCTACGTTCCAGGATCCCGGGGTACTATTTCACAAAACCCATGGCCCTAGTAGGCTTCGACTCTGCTGGGCTCCTACGATTTTGCTGACATCTCGTTGAGGCGCGCGTGTAACACTCGACTCGAGTTCCATCTGCTCTCTCAGCTACCCATTGCTCGCCGTCCACAATCCCACGACACGAGATCAGGTTACGTTTCAAACACGTGTAAACTTTATAGTTTGCTATGTCCATAAATGTGGAGAAATACAGACCTACTCAAACATAAAGCTGAAACTTATGACCATACATAACATCTGCCAAATCTTCGATCGCACATATAACATGTAATACACAACTACAGCCTGTAGGTAAATAATTTGTAGGGATGTAGCAAACAAAGCGAGCAAACCCCAAAGATATATAACGGCGTCAAATGTTTCACACCATCTTGACATTAAATACCTGAAAGACATATACCTACCTGCTGTTAAACGTTTACCCGCCTACCCTCAAATGAAATAATTGAATATCATATGTAACGCGACACAATAAACAGACATTTCATCGTGCGGTAACCACGCGAACATGGGAACATTTCTTTGGCGGATCATCCCTTATTCCTCAGCCGAAATAATTAATTAGAACAATTCCCGCTCTGAAATCCTTTTTGTTGCAAAAGGCTGAATTAACTGATTATCATCCGAACGTTGGTGAAAATTAATTTATTATGTGAAGCCGCAAAGTAAGGATACCGGATTAAAAATTAATTACAGTTCCAAACTAAGCTTTTGGGGACGAAGCGGGAGTGAAAAAGTTTATCGAGTTTTTCATAAGCGATGAATCCGTCCAATGAGATTATGTTAGATTTGTTTAAAATAACATTGCGCTGTTTGCGAATACATTTGCAGATTACTCGGAGATACTTAAATTGATGATAAAAGCTTTTTCGATTTCGCATTTTCAATTTTTTTTTATTAACCTACTTTAATACTTTGTCGACGTAGTTTTTTTATTTCACGGCACGTTTGACGCAGTGGTTGAGCGATTCGAGTTAGATTCCTAGCATAAGCATAATCAGCCTTTTAACTTTCCCACTGCTGGGACTCAAGCCTCCTCTCTAGGAGAGGGAATGGGCTGTAATCCACCCCGCGGGCCCAGTACGGGTTGGTGAATGTCACAAGTCTTCGAATTTTTTGAGTCTAGGACATGCCGGTTTCCTCACGATGTTTTCCTTTACCATTTTGAGAGAAGTGGTGTTGAAATAAAGTATATAAAATAATGCGCCTGGCTGGGTTACAACTCGTAAGTCGAGGCCGTTACCACTCGGCCACCACATTTCGATTCCTGCATGGAACAAAATAATATTTGTATGGCCTACAGATAATAATAATAATATTTGTAGTTATTCCGAGTCTTGTGCATTGTACATGTGAGTTCATATGTTTGTAAACCAAAACGCGTTAATTAAAAAAAAAGAATCAACTTGAATGTTCGTTCAACAAAACACCGTCTATGTTGTGTTAACTATTAATTTCAAGACGTTAGAATCGTGTATGTATATACTTAAACACAGCCTTGAATATACCAAACATGACACTTACCCTTGAATTTCTTCCTTACAAGCTACACGTTTAGCTCGTAAGATATATTACGGTAGGTACCGATAGTTTTCAAACCCGAGGTTTTCTTGGTAATTCCCTCGCGTGCTCGTGTTCATACCTAACGACATGACAGCAACTGGGGTCGACTATTAATTATAACTGTCTTACTTTATACTAAGCCTTAAGCCTGGTTTTCACGAGCCCAGTAGCTGCCGGTCAGTTAAGGACAATTACAGTCTGACAGCTGCTGGGTCCGTGAAAACAGACTTGAGCCAGTACTGACCGGTCAGTTCGGTCAGCTACTTAAATTTTTTTTGTATCTACTGTCCATTGACCTTCTCCACTCCCCACAAGGACTGCTACTGGGTTGTCACTCGCTCCATATGAACGCCACTTTGCAGTGGCCGATCAGTGCCGAAGGACAGTAGACCTGTGTTCAGACTGATTTTTGTCCATAATATATTTTTTTCTTCTGACTTTTGAGAATTTCCATCAAATATTCACCAAGGACTAATAGAGTTATATTTCTGCCAATAGTCACATATTTTTTCGAATTATAACTATATATATATATATATAATTCTTAATAGTTTCACGCTTGACCGCTATCTCACCTGATGGAAAGCGACGATGCGGTCGACGATGGAGCGCGCTTACCTAGAAGTAACCTATTCACTCTTGACTTAAAGATTCCCGGGCTGTAGCCATCAGGAAACACAGATTCCGGCAAGGAATTGCACTCCTTAGCTGTACGCACAATGAACGTGTTTCCAAAACGTTTTGATCAGCTATTTTGCTGGCCTTATGAAAACGCAATGAGTCAGACACCGGGCCAGAAGTAGTAACACAGTAGCAGATCCAGCAGCGAGAACAAGTCGGGAAAGTGACAGTACTGTAGAGCCAGCAGAATGTACAGTTGTTGACTACTGGGTGGTCAGAAACTGGGCCAGTGAAAACCAGGCTTTAGGATGGTTACAGACGAACAGCGATGATGTTGAAAATTCACAATGTCGTGCAACGCTGTCATTGACAGAGTCGATTGATACGCAAGTCAACTTCTGCCGTCACTATGACGCTGGCAATATTTCGCTTATCTGTAAGCATCTTTATATTAGGTACTTTAGACGAAATTGACGCGACACAGATAACAATAGTTCCTGAATTAAATGGCACCGTTTTTTTTACCGTTACCAAAGGTCGGCAACTTTGTTGATGTGGTCATGTCGTAGTTAGTTTTAGTTTAAGAAAGAGCTCAATGTTGGCTATGTATTTAATGAAGTTTGGCTTATGGATGAATAATTTCTGAAAGAAAAAGACACGTTGTATTGGTTACCAGTTTTTTTTTTGTATATAATATAGACTACTGCTTGACTTCGATTTCACCTGATAGAGGAGTGATGTAATCGTTGATGGTGAGACGCATAAGTTTATTGGGAGCCTATTCACTCTAGCCTTGAAGACACCGAAATTATAATCGGACGAGAACACAAATTGTTCAACCACTTTTCTTCAAAACGGGGTGAATAAACTATTATTGCCAGTGTTGGAGCTTTAGATAAACCTGAGACGAGTTCAAGTTCTTTGTAATTTTCAAAGTAAATCCAAGATAATAATAAATAATAAGAGGGTGCTGAATCTAAGAAGATAAAATCGTAATCGCTTCTGTGTAAGACATTTTTTTTACTGAATTGTGGAAGTTTCTATAACGATCAAATGGTTGCAGTTATTATTCAATGACGTGTGAAATTAAACCATTATTTTATAGCTAGCGGATAAAGCAAATCTTTTGGCATGAATTTGCGTTCTACTTTATTTTTAGGACGTTCTTCTATTCTGTTGATAATATCGATCAATACAAAGACGTGTGTAGAGGCCATCAATATATATGTATTACGCACATTTATGTCGATGGTAGAGGCATATTTCATCTGCTCCGTAACTTAAACTTAAAAAAAAAATTGAAAAATATTAGTATTCAATTTAAAGCTTTTGAAATATATATGTACAGGTATATATATACATACTAATAATCCCAAAATAAAATCAGTCAAGTGCAAGTCGGACTAGACCAACAAGGGTCCCTTAACCTACAAAAAAAAACTATTTTCATAGTTAAGGGACCCTAACTATGAAAATAGTTTTTTTTTGTAGGTTGGAAAGCCAGCCAATGACATCCCCACTCTAGGGCGGAGCGCGAGGGCGTGCCAGAATTTTACTGGCTCGCCCTCGCGCGAACCCACTCCTAACAAAACCCACTCCTGTTCCGTCTTTACCTTCGTCCCAGAGCCGAGTTTTCCTTTCAGAAACAAACCCTGGGGCCAAGGGTTTGTAGGCTTCGACCCTGCTGGGCCCCTACAGTTTACTGACATCTCCTTTCTCCGCAAGCCCGTGCCTATGGTGGCAGGAAACAGGGATGGAGATCCCGTTGACTGGGGCGTGAGGGTCGATAATTCGCGTTTGCACTTGCGGCCTCCTCCTTTGCTAGCATTACTGCTTCGCAGAAGGAGGCGACCGCCTGCCACTCCTCCTCGGTTCAGACCATGGGCTGTACCAAGGCCCGGTGCGAAAGATCGTTGCCGCCGATCTCCCCTACGAGGACACGGCGGTTCACTGCCCAAGCGGAGTACACCTCTACCGTGTGCTCCACCGTCTCCTCCAGGTGGTCCGCACAGTGGTGACACCCGGGCGTAACTTCCGCATGGATCTGATGCAGGAACTTCCTGAACTGACTATGTTCGGTGAGAACCTGCGTCATGCGGAAGGTGAGAACGCCGTGCGGTCTTTCCAGTCACTCTTCAAAGACTTACCGCCATAATTATGCGGTGGCGTGCCCAATGTAAATAGTTAGATTCCAGAATCGAGTTTAGTAGATTTTCTGACTTTTCCCTTAACTTGTGCTTGGTGGCTTTGCAAATTAGTAATTTCTATTTGACGACACAATTGGCACAGTAGTTAGTATTTTTTTTTCGGATGGGAAAATCATCTAATGACATTCACCGCTCATAAGTAGAGCACGAGGGTGTGTCAGACTTTTACTGACTAAAAACCCACTCTTGTTCCTTTTTTGCCTTTCATACCAGGGTCGAGTCATCCTTTCAGAAGTAGACCCTTGGCCCCAGTAGTCTTCGACCCTGCTGGGCCTTTACGATTTTCTGACATCTCTTTTAGGCGCGCGTGGAACAGTACGCGCTGTCGACGACTTTTGCTGGGTCCGGACGGTTACCGGACGATCGGACGGTGAGCTACCCATTGCTCGCCGTCCGACAGTAGTTACTATTGGTTCACTACACTTCATTAACTGAACTTTTCGATATTTTGCATTACAATATTTGAGCTGAAAGGTAGCGGCACGATTAATGTAGTGGTTCAGTCATTGGCTTTTGCACTAAGTATCGCGGGTTAGAATGCCACATGAAAAAAATATATTTGTATGAGATACAAATAGCTATTCCGGGTCTGGGTGTGATATGATTTTAATACTTTGTGAATGCACCCACGGATACAAGAGTCATTCCTAGTGCAGGGCAATGTTTTAAAAAAATTAAAGGTAGCATAGTGTCTACATATAAATAGCTAGGCAAAGGTTACAATAATTTGAGATAAATACTCGTGTCTACATCGCCAGAGCAAGCATTGTTTTTTTTTTACAATTGAGAGATAACAATACTGGCATACCAACTTGATATAAAAATTATATTTTTTATCGACTGAATATTAATGTTACTTGATATTGTAGAGGAAGTCACGTTTATTTAATGTTATTATGTAGTATGTGATCTGACATTTGATATAGATTGACAACTAAATTATTAATGTTATTTATATATAAGCTTATTTGTTAGACAGATATACTCTTTATTGTACACCATAAAATATTACAGTAGCAGCTTAGAATAATAAGGTGCTTTTCTTATCATCTCCTCACATGTTTTAGGTATATAATGTACTAGCTTCATCCAGCAGTTTTTCCCGTGTGACAATAGAAAATTATTCCCAAGAAAAATAATCTCAGGATAAAAACTACCCTATATTCTATTTCAGGACATAGTCTATACGTGTACCAAGTTTCATTGAAAACCGTTTAGCCGTTCCAGCGCAATGGAGTAACAAACAAGAGTAACAAACACAGATACACACAAACTTTCGCTCTTATAATATTTGTGTGATACCGTATCATGCTTTAATCTAGTTTATAATTTTCTTTATGTTCTGCTTTGCTTGTTTAGCGACGAGTTTCGTGTTTCATTTATTGCGCAATGAACACATTATGAGAGTCATCATCATCTTCCTGCCCTTATCCCGTGCTATTTGGGGTTGGCGCAACACGTTTTTTTCTTCTGCTTCTGCCCTGTCACTCGTAATACTATCACTAACTTCCTTTTCTTTCATATCACTCTTCACACAATCCATCCATCTTTTCTTTGGTCTCCCTCAACCTCTCCATCCATCCACATGTAAACTCATAACTCTTTTAGTAACATGCGTTGTGAGCACATTATGAGAGTATAACAAAGTATTTATGTTTTTGCCACCAATATTCCTATTAACGTGGCCACCTACCGGGCCCAAATAATTTAAGCAGTTATTTATTTATTTAAACGTTATGTACATAGGCAGACTTAATACAATAAGGTACTCCAGTCTACCTTTTTTTTTTGGGTGATCAGACCCTTGGCCCCAGTAGGCTACGACCCTGCTAGGCCCCTACAGTTGCTGACATCTCCTTGAGGCGCGCGTGGAACAGCACGCGCCGTCGACGACTTGGGCTCGGTCCAGACGGTTACCGGACGGTTGGACGGCGAGCCACCTATTGCTCGCCGTCCGCAAGCCTGCGCCTACGATGGCCGGAAATCGGGAACGCAATCCCGGCGGCGGTTGGGGCGTGAGGACCGTTGCCTCACGCGATCGGCCGCCTCCTTTGCTAGCATTACTGCTTCGCAGAAGAAGGCGACCGCCTGCCACTCCTCCTCGCTCCGGACCATCGCCTGTACCAAGGATCGGTGCGAGAGATCGCCGCCGCCGATCGCCCCCACGAGGACACGGCGTTGCTCTGCCCAAGCGGGACACACCTCCACCGTGTCCTCCGGGTAGTCCACACAATGGTGACACCCAGTCGTTTCTTCCGCACGAATCCGGTGCAAGAACCTCCCGAACTTACCATATCCGATGAGGACCTGCGTCATGCGGAAGGTAAGGACGCCGTGATGCCTTTCCAGGCACTCCTCAAAGAGGGGACTTACCGCCATAATTATGGCGTGCCCAGCACTGAGTTGCGATAGTCGCTGTTGCCATTCCGCCATGAGACCCCGCCGGAGCTCTGTCCGCCATGCCGCGACTTGTCGCGGTAGCGGAGTTTCGCCCCGACGTTGCATCTCCACGCGCACATCGTGCATGCTTGCAAGGCCTGTTGCCTCCAGATCCCATGGTGGATGGCCAGCAAGGAGATTCCAGTCTACCTTTGGGTTAAAAAGACTACATTGCGGTAGGTGCTCTTATTAAATAAATAATATATATTAAAAGAACACAATAACAATTAAATCGTAAATCGTCGCGGGCGGTCGCGCCCCGCGCCTGTTTTGTTAACACATTAACCTTTAAAAATACCGTAATTAGAGACACAATAGAAAGACAATGAGAGAGCGGCGTTCGCTTGGGGTTTAATGAATTAAAGATCTCCATCGACACGACTACATGCACACCGTTAAAGTTGAACTAGTGACACTGCGCAGGTAATAATCCGGTTTCCGCAACGGGGACCACCGCACACGATACACGCGTGACGTCACGCGACGGGTACTCGGCGGGCTACCACTTAACGCAGCAACTGGCCCTGAGTTGCTTATAATAAGAAAATACATAAGTACCTTTATATAATTATCGACTCGTCAAGAAAAAAAAGAAGAGCTATTCTATGCAACTTTTTGCGTTGAGCCTGAGAAATCATCAAATAACTATCATTCTGGGTGGAGCGAGAGGATGTGTCAAACTTTTACTGACTAAAACCCACACGTGTTCCTTCAGTTTCTGAAAATCCCAAGATTTTTATAATTTGTTTTTATTTTTAAAACACCCAAGCCTAACGTTTTGTTCAATATGATTCTGTCGGTATATTCTATTATTTATTTCAAGTAACCTACATGTCTTCCTTTTACAAACAAAATAGAATGTTCTTAGCCAGAAGTATAAATTCATAATCTCTAAATCTTCACATGATGTACCAGGCGGACAGTAGTTCCGGACGGTCAGCAACAATGGCCAGTGGAGACTACAGTTCCGGCAGCTACGGAAATGGCCTGGCCAGTACAGTCGACACGACAGACACTTAACCTCACGACAAATGTAAGGAAGAGGCTGCGATGCAAATGTAAGTATTTATTTACGGGATTTTGATAAGATTGATAATAGAAATGGTGGGAAAATTGTGTGGAAAGGATAGGTCGAGGATGCAAGGGCTCTTTCTGAAGTTGTGTCTGCAAAGAAGAGCCAGTGCTACCATTCTTTTAATAGGTGACGTAAAAAAGGATTCAAGTAGAATAGAAAAGAAAAGAATAGAATAGAGTAAACTTTGTTGTACATCAAAAAAGTAACAAAACTTTTACTTGACTGGTAGAGAATGCCTTGTTGCATTATTTCCGCTTATGTACCACAACTATACATGAAATTTAAATAAATAAATAAAACAAACTTAAATCTATGGGTACAATCTGCGGTCTTGACGCTGAAAGCGATATCTACCAGACAACCTTAGGATGGATTGTAAGAACTTAAAATAAAAAGGGGGTAGGTTGCGGTGTACTATTAGTAATGAAATAGATACATAGATAAAACATTTATTCATTGCAACACAAAACATACACCAAAGCATAACTAAATTATACAAAACTAGGGACTTACACAAAAAACAAACCATGAAAATGATCATAAATAACAAAATAGTAACAATAATTTTCACGTGTGTGACGGCAATAAATAAAAATACAAAAAAAAACTTCAAATCAAATCTCAAATCTTTATTGCAATCCATTATGTACATGTCAGGTGATAAATATTAAAAAATTGAAACAATTATGGACCCTGTCGGGCACAGCAACAAAAAAGAAATGCAACTCAACAACAAAAAAGAATAACTAGTCAACTCAGAATAGTGTTGATCTATTACATACAGACAAACAGAAACGTCTGTATGCAATATAAAAGAATTTATAGCTGATCAAGTTCAGTCATCATCAGTAAGGCCTTATTTGGGTTAGGAAATCATTAAATAGGTAATTCTTGTTCCTCCTATCAAAAGCTCTGAGTGGAGCGAGAAGCGAAGCGTAAGACTTTTACTAACTAAAACCAACCTGTGTTTCTTCAGTTACCTTTTGTAATCCAGGGTTACGATAACTTACGTACAATCCCACAGCCTTAGTAATCAGGCCTAGAAAGTTGAATGGATTGGTCTAAAATTTCCACACTTGATGGACAAATTACAACTTGATGTACAACGTTACGGAGGACGTCCAAGGCGTAGTACAATAGAAATTTAAAAATTAAAATGCTAGTCCGGTTTGGACTAGCATTTTAATTTTTAAATTACCTATTATAATTATGTTAGTTTTTTTTTCTTCAAAGTGGTTTGTTATTAGGTTATTATTATTTTATTAAATATATTTTTTTAGTTTGTAAGTTTCTATTGTACAACGCCTTGGACGTCCTCCGTAACGTTGTACAAGCGCTTGTAAATAAATAAATATTGGATACTTTTTAACTTGGTAGATCGTTTCAGTGGGACCAAGCTATTTTCACCAAATACTGCAGTCACAGATAAGTTCCAAATTCTCTACAATAATTTTCATTTCACAAAACTGAATATCATAACATCTGAGCTATTCTATAAATAAGCACATTAAAACGTTCATCAAATCAAATGTAATACCAGGAATATAACGGAAATATCTTTGATCTATTTTAAAGTTTAATATTCAGCGCAAAAGCGACCACAGAAAGCGCTTTGCTGATGGATCTGGCTTTTAGCGATACTCATACAATTCTTGCCTTTGCATGGAAGCCCGGCTTTCATAGCCTCTTTGTTTACCGATGTGGATGTAAAGCATGCAATCAATGGTTTCTAAAAATGTACTTTTTGTGTGCACGGGGTGTTTGTAGTATCAACATTATTGAAATCTGACCTTTTCAGTTAAAAAATCGATTTTATATTGTAGTTATAGTAAGTTTTTTTTTGTACTTGATACATTTTAAATGTCATTAGTACCCCAAAATTAATAGCTTGTTGTTAGGAAAATGATTATCAAGCAACATGCTGTATTATAATGTTTCAAGAATTGCTTATTTTATAGATATTGAATAATTGTAATTAATATTTTTACCAATTTTAGATGGACGTCAGCTGGTGACAACAATACATGATCAAATTAAATTACTAAGCATAATCTGCAGAAGAGACGTAATAAGTAACTATCTATAACTGTCTAACAGGATATCATCGGATAATTTTCCCAACTACAAAAAAAAAAAACTAATAATTAACGGTAAAAAACCATTTAAAATTAGAAGGAAATAACAACATTAGTAGCGGCTGTTGGTCCCGTCAACAGTAGTTAAGTTAAGAGTTAAAATTTATAGTATAAGAAAGTTTTAAGAAGACTTTTTTCACTTTACAGATTTCAAAAACTACATAATTAAATTAATTATTAATAGACCTTGTTTGGTTAAAACGTCTTAATCAAAAATTACATCAGAGATAAATGAATTTGACCATAATCATAATCCAATCAATGTGTGTGTTTAAATATCGCTAACGGATTGACAAAGTACTTCCATTTCTTTGGAATAACCATATAGGTACAAGGTAGAAAGGAATACATAAATATCCCACCCACGTTCTTAAATTTCTAAATATGACACGCATTATTATGGCATCTCGATTAATAGGAAGACTGAGTGTGTCACCTTAGAACTATCTGAGCCCAAGTCGTCTACGGCGCGTACTGTTCCACGCGCGCCTCAAGGAGATGTCAGCAAACCGTAGGGGCCCAGCAGGGTTAAAGCCTACTGGGGCCAAGGGTCTGATTCTGAAAGAAAGACTCGGCCCTGGTACGAAAGGCAACAAAGGAACAGGAGTGGGTTTTTAGTCAGTAAACGTCTGACTCTATCTTCCGCTCCGCCCAAAAGCGGGGGAAGTCATAAGATGCTTTTCCCAACGAAAAAAAAAAACCATAGAACTATCAATTTTTTAATAGCTCACTTCAATATCTTATCATCATCATCAGCCCAGTTCCATCTATTGCTGAATATAAACCTCCTGCCCTGTATGCCTCGTTATCTCATCACTCTGTATCTATCTCGCCGAAAAGCTAGACATATACTAGAACAGTACGTATCATATATGTCTAATTCAGCCCAATATCGGTCCAGAGCAACGATTCAATGTATCACGCTTCTGTACCCCAAGTAATCCAGTTAATGCAAGCGCTTCTATAAACTGCATGTCTGGTTGTTAGACAAGGTGAACATGGTTTGAACACTATCCTCTGAATTTGCAGGTATGTGTTACAGTTGGTCTAAGGTGTACAATATGTAACTGGAATATTGTACACCTTTATAGGTACACCCGAACTAGAAAACTATGGTGCAATACTAATTAATAATAATTGTAATAATGGACGATTGGTTGTCTCCTGTAGCACAGGACTTTCCTAGCATAGGGGAAATTATTCACAAAATATGAAAAAAGAAATCAAACTTTTTTTTTTACTGATAGGCTAGAGTTTGACCACTATCTCACCTGATGGTAAGCGATGATGTGGCCGACGATGGAGCACGCTTGCCTAGAAGTAACTCATTCACTCTTGACTTAAAGACCCCTAGGTTGTAGCTATCAGGGAACACAGACTCCGGCAGGGAATTCCACTCCTTATATGTAACATGTCACGTATTTTCTTTTTCTTTGGGCAATAAATAATTTATTATTATTATTTCGTTTATTTATCTTAGGACACTAAGGTCCTGGACCTTTGGAAGGCGTACAAGGGGCCGAAACCAAATCGCAGACGCCCTTTAGATAATTTTAATGGAACGTGATACCAACCGATGATTATTCCTATTATTATAACTGTTTTGCTTAATTGCACTTAAGTTGTGTTTTTTTTAAGAAATCTGTTGTAGTTGCAAATATGGGCATCGACGCACTATATCTATAGCGCATCGGTGTTGGTATGCACCGACATACAAACACGCTAGTGAAACAATCGAGTTTTTTTCTTTTTCTTTATCCTAAAATAATTCATGATTATTTTAAGAAAAGAGGAAATATCTATTTTAAAATCGCTGGTTTCGATTCAGTACTCGATTCTACATAAACATACCACTTTCAAGATGTACGTTTATAATATTGCATGTTGTTTATATGTAGTATATTCTGAGTTAAATGTTTCGTCTATTGAATCCCAACTTACTTCAGAAATAATTAATATTTTATGTTTGTTAGATCTCTGAAAATGTTAAGCAGATTATAAGGATTCATTCACTAACAGGCTACATTCCTGTGCATTTACAACTATGTTGGGTTTGGTTGCCAGAATTTTACCTGGAACAACTGCTTATCTGACTTCCACAACCCAGTAACTGTGTAATACGATATCCTTTGGCAAGCACGGTATCTAAGGAAAAGGAAACAGGACTGAAACGGATAATAAAGACAAGGAAAATCAAATTAACATATTATACAAATCATATTAGACAAGACTTAGCTAGCCTATACTAATACTAACTTCTGCTAGCGGCTTCGCTTGTGTAAAGCTCACTTACGTTATAAAAAGAAAGCTTGTGCAAAATTACCCACTCCTAGTCCCGGTAGTATCAGCTGTACGTTGATATGTCAGTCAGCAAATTTCTCCTTTTATAATTGATAGATTACAAAGAAGAAAGATTTGTGTTTTAACCAACTTCAAAAAAAGAAGAGGTTCTCGATTCAGTTGTATTTGTTTTATGTTTGTTACCTCAGAACTCCGTCGTTTATGAACCAATTTCCAATTTTTTCATCCCCTGAAAGGATATGCTTTCAGATTAATCTTATTTTTTTCAAAATTCAGTACTGATAATCAGGTCCATCAGATTCTCACGACCCTAACTGGGTCATCGGTATAGATTGTGGTAGGCCTTCTAACGCTGCGTCTTCCAGTACGCAGCATTTTGTTCGTTGATTTGTTAGTTTTTGAGCTTAGTTACTAATTAATCAGTGCCCGCTTCGCCGCGCGTGAAAAATGTTTAAGGATTTTTCTTATTAATTTAAATCAAGTATAGCCTTTGTCAGGAATAATGTAGCTTGATACTGGTGAAAAATTTTTCAAAATCGGTTCAGCAACTCCAAGGAATACTTTCCACGAACAAAATTAAAAACTTTACCTCTTTATAATATTAGTGTAGATATAGAAGTGAAGATAAACAACAAAAAACTTTTTACAATAAAATGTGTTTTTGGTAGTGTGTATTTGTTATTTAACACAGACGATTGGTAATGGCCCGGACTTAGGAATTGTAGGTCGCGGGTTCAAACCCACAGTGCATTACTTTATGTAATTTACTTTCATCACCACTGCTCTTAAAACCGTGAAGGAAAACATCGTAAGGAAACCGGCATGTCCCAGAACCAAAAATTCGAAGACATGTGACATTGACCAACCCGCACTGGGCCCGCGTGATAGATAACGGCCTATTCCCTCTACTAGAGAGAGGAGGCCTGAGTCCCAGCCGTGGGAACATTAAAAGGCTGATTATGCTTATGCTAACACGGACCAGTCATTGTGGCGGCACTTCAACCTCAACAGTGGACGTCTTTAAACTGGAATGACGATGATGAAAATACTGCTTTATCACTAAAGTAACATAAGTATACTAGCTTCTGCCAGCGGCTTCGCCCGCTTGAAAATAAGTTTTTCCATACAAACTTTAGACCCTTGTTTCAACCCCTTTGGGAGTGAATTTTGGAAAATCCTCTCTTAGTGCTCGCCTACGTCATAAAAGGAAAGCTTGTGCAAAATTTCACGCTTCTAGTCCCAGTAGTTCCGGCTGTGCGTTGATATGTCAGTCAGTCAGTTTCTCCTTTTATATATATAGATAATCAAATTTTTATTTTCATGCGAGCGAAGTTACCTACATCAAAATTTGGGTTCAATGTTAAAAACATGATCAACGGAATATTCGTAGCTAATATTACACACATAACCCTCTCACACACAGCTCCGTAACACAAACCATTGGAAAACTAACCCCCAGGCAATTTTCACTCTTAACAACTTCGACTCGCAAATCAACGTAACATTGTTCTTTGAATTTCGTTCATTAAATGTTCAAGACATCTCGTCTTCAACATTCCTGCCCAAATTAGCTCTTGTTTGTTTTGTACTTAGAACAATCAGAGGGTGACAAAAGGATATGTGACGTCCTCTTATAGCGTAATCCTTGGCAGCTCTCATACAATTGCTAAAAAGGATTTATTACGATACTTCTTTGCTCTCGTAATTACTTATTCTTTTGTTGAGTAGGTATTTTGCTTGATTGTGATCCCACCTGATGGTAAGGTGATGCAATCGTTGATGGTGTGGGGCACTAGTTTATTAAAAGCCTGTTCATTCTAGCCCTGAAGACGCCTAAATTATAATCGAACGGGAAGACCGCAGCAGGCAAATTGTTCCAGTCCTTTAATGTACAGTCAGGGGTCAAAAGTGCAGTTGCACTCCATCAATGCTAAAGGGTCTAAAATGTCTTTGTAGAAGAGGGTCAATGGGTTATGCGTGATTTGATTTGTAGCATAGAATCTATAGTATTGATTAAACTAGTTGTGGACTATGAAACTTCTACTACAAAGAAATTTTAGATACTTTAGCATTGGTAGAGTGCAATTGCACTTTTGACCCCTGACTGTACGTGGTATAAACGACAAAGCGTACTTCTATTTTTACTTCTTCGTCATTTAAACTTTTGCAGGTACTCTTAGAAATGATTTGGATATTGCCAAAGGGATCATCGGTAATTATGCACTTATTGAGTCAAAGCAGTAGCTGCTTTAGGTCGTGGCAAGCAGGGCAACCACCCTCTGGCGGTTTGGCCTTGCAACTTCGTAGTGGCTTCGTGCAACAGCTTGATTAGAAAAATAAAAAATATTTAAAACATTTATTTTATTCTATCTAAAGGTCGGATAAAATAATATTTCCAGTCAATATTTTCTTTCATAGTAAAGTTTGTATTACTAGTAAGATCTAATGTCTCAAATTCGATGACACATGATCGGTTTTCTTCAAATAAAAATGACATGACCGTGTGAATTAGCAAGTAATACCTAGGTTTATCCTTGTTTTGGTATTTATGATTGATTATTTTTATAAATTAATTATATATATTTTCAACTCGAAATTCATAATTATAGTACATTAATTTGTTTTTCTTTTATTTCTTTCCTATCATAATATTTTGCAAAAAAGAGAAGGGCCACGCAAAAACCAGCCGCCTAGAGCATTGTAACAGTTAAGGCCTCCCTTGAATCGAAGCTACAAACTCTTGAGCATCGACTCCAAGTTGTTATCCTGTCAGTTTTCTATCGATTCCATATCGGAGTGTGCGACTGAACTGCATAATTTAAATAAACTAAACTCGTTTCATTCACCAGACATCACATCCATACACACTAAACATTTTGGGAAATGTGTTCCCATTGTGTGTACCTACAGTTAAGGACTGGAATTCTTTGCTGCCTGAGTCTATATTTTTTCCTGATAGCTACAAATTGGGGATATTTAAGTCAAGTTTGATTAGTTTACTTCTAGGCAAACATGCTCTAACGTCTACAATATCATTGCTTACCATCAGTTGAGATAGTGGTCAAATAAGAGACACAACAATAATTAAAAATAAAGTTAAAAAAGTGTCAGAAACAACAAACGACTTGATACGAATCGAGCTGTCAATAAATGTAACAATATATTTTCCATTTTATTGTCTCGACAATTTTGACACGTATTGTACGCAAAAAATGAGGCAAGTAAATATAAAATACATAAGCTTATGTTAAAGCAAAATTCATATCAATTCCACGAAACGGTAATCAGTGCAGGTCGCTGCCCATTGCTCATACTCACAAAAAAAAAAACAAACAGCACCTTTTACATAACACTCGTGAGGTATTCACTCGAGATAAGTCCTTATATAACGCCATTTCATATTAATTCACACGAACAGCGTGCTAGTTCTCGAGAATTCCATTGCATTGCCTCTTCACTTCACGTATACTTTATAAATTTTCACCCGTGATGAAACAATCTCGCTCTTATTTCACTCCAGCACCTTGAGACAAGGGTTTAATAACGATACTTGTTTAAATTAAACTGAGTTTCATTTCGGATTTCATAAACGTTGAATTCATAACGCTGTAACGTACATTTTTTATTCGTGGATTGAATAAATGAATTGTTAGGTGTGCTTTTATGTTATGAAAACGGAATTTATGCATCAGATTTTAGCTACAACATACGCAAAATCTATTCACGCACGGTACAGCTGTTGCAGTGGTAATAGGATTGGCTACTGAGATGCATGTAGCGGGTTCTATTCCCGCACGGAACTACGGAACAAATATTTGCATGGCCTGCAGGTAGGTGTTCCGGGTCTGGATATCTTGAGCATGTGAGTTTACATACAAAAAAAACTGTACTTTTTTTAAATTTTAACTTTGTAAAACCGTTATTCTAACACCAAAAAAAAAAATACGAAAAATATCATCGTTATTAAAAATTAATTAAAATACGATTTTGTACAGTTTAAATTAAGAAAACGTAAAGATATTTTTTTAAATAGGAAAAATGTGATGAAAAATTCCAACAACTGGAGTTTAGAATCATGTACTGGATCCATGGTATTCGTTTAATCGTCAAAGAGACCTTGTATACCTGACTAACAAAGATACAAGACAAATAACTGCTCCACATTTGTTGTAATATATACATTTTTTTTCTCTTCTTCTTACACATTGCTTTTGCAATATTTTTTATATTATTAGACGCCAACCACCATAAGTTCATTAGTAATTTTCTTTTGTTGACATGTCATTTATTGATAACTGTAATTATTTATTTTTCTTGTTTTTTTTTTTTTATATATACCCTCTTTTTTATAATGTGAATGTGAGAACACTGTAGACTTCGCGAATTCTTAGGTTACTTCCTATTACGACTTACTTTTTTTTAATATGATTGTTTTTATTGTGCTTTTGGGTACAATATCGACTGGTCTACACTGTTCTTACTTAATGTCTATTAATACTGTAATATGAAAATATTGTAAACAACCACTTTTTTAACAGGGTAAACATGGAGTTTCTTGCCGGTTCTTCTCCATAGGAAACGACCAATTTGGAACCGTGCACTAGCTTCTGACGTTTATAAGTGCCCATGTGGGCCTATGTGAAATAAAAAACTTTTGACTCTGATTTGACTTTGACTTTGACAAGAAATAGACGAAAAAAAAATAACTCATTAATTTTAACAAAACCCCATCCCACCCCACTAAACCCTATCCCCTTAGGAAACTGTTCAGAACACTAAAACAGATCAAACAGGGCAAACAGTTATCGCCCCCTCGAGGAACACGGTACTGCGTCACTTAACGATGTTACGTCATAAGATGACAGGGATCACATGAGACCGCCACAGCCAGTTAGTTTGGAGTGCATTTCCTTGCTCCAAGCGATCCCTTGTAACCATTAATGGAATATTTACTTCAGTGTCATAGAGTGACCGCCTCAAACTTGCAGACACCTGATTATGTATAATACCTAGTTCTGGTACATTTGCTTTATATTCGACGTTAGTGTAAACGTTATCTGGACTAATATTATATTCTCAGGATCTGAGGAATAATTAATAACTATGTTGTACGGGTAAGTTGAGTTTATCAAGTAAACAAAGGTAACTAGCATATTGGCAACCTAAAAGCACATACAAAAATCAATGTCGTTCAAATAACTTTTCACACTCTGAGCAGAGCGGGAGGTTTTTTTTTTAAGGTGGGAAAATCATCTAATGTCAAATCTCGCTCTTGGGCGGAGCGGGAGATAGTGTCAGACTTTTACTGACTAAAAACCCACTCCTGTTCCTTCTTTGCCTTCGTCCCAGGGCCCCGGGTTTCACTTTCACACTATCCGTGGCCCAAGTAGGAGGAGGTGTCAGATTTTTGCTGACTAATATCGCTTGTGTTCTTTTAGTTGCTCTTTGCATTCCAGAGCCACAGTAAATCTTTCAAACAATTTCGTAGCCCAATATTACTTACTTTTTATAACGTGAAAAACAATACCGGCTTGCTTACTTGAGATTGCTATATATTTTACTGGAAAATAAGTATTAATTTTTACTATTACATGTCATATTTTTATGACCTCGTAGATGCACTAAACATGCATAGTCATTGCACAGCCTTTTTTTACTTTTGACTACACAATTATCATCAGTAACGGGAACAGATAGGGTTTTTTTTTTGTACTAATTAGAAAATAGGGGTGTATATGTTATTTACATACATACGAACAATCGCTTTATGTGTGTGTATGCTTGTTATCTACTCCTTCTGGCTCAAACAGCTGTACGGATCCATGTCTTACAATAGCTTATCTTAGTACACTTTTATCCTGAGAATACGTTCTCTTGCGATCATTTGCTACTTTCATAAAGGTATTTCAGTAAATAGAATTGTCTAAAACATTGAAAACAAACATTCGTTTTCCAAATTGCCAATGTATCAAATTCTACGAATAAAAATAAAAACAGAAAATCAATCAAACAACTCCTATAAAGCGTGCAATCGTGTGTCCTTAACTGAATAAAATAAAAATAAAATTGCTGAATAAAATCTGTGACGGATGGGGCATGTAATAGGCCAGTGAGATCAACTGTATTGCAGCTTGGTGCATGAGTGCACAACTCAACGTTCAATCTCTCACGGGTAAACGGTCTTGAAAAACCAAGATGGCGGCTTTCGACGGCAAACTTGATTTGTGACCAACCTCACAAAGTAATGTGGGCGAGGGGTGCCAACATTCGAATTGGAAAATTTTATATCGGCTATAAAACTTGACGGACACAAAGTGCATAGCTCGTGCGCCACTGTGTTGCACTTCTTTTAAAATATTGTTCTTGATTATTTTTCGATATAACGCTTTGATGTAAAATAAATCCTACACTACATCAGCAATTTAGATGTTTGGAAAAAAAACCGGCCAAGTGCGAGACGAACTCGCCCAGGAAGGGTTCCGTACCATTCGTAGCAAAACACGGCAAAAAAACAACGTTTGTTGTATGAGAGCTCTGCTTAAATATTTAATTTATTTTGTTTTTAGTATTTGTTGTTATGGCGGCAACAGATATACAACATTTATGTCAAAATTTCAACAGTCTAGCTATCACAGTTCATGAGATACAGCGTAGTGACAGACAGACGGACAGCGAAGTGATAGCAATAGGGTCCCGTTTTTGCCCTTTGGGTATGGAACCCTAAAAAAAGAGGAGCTCTGGTAGCCCAGTGGTAACTGCCCTGACTTAATAGTTGTCACGGGTTCAAACCCAGCCAGGAGCATATAACTTTGTGTTATTCATTTCATCACTACTGCTCTTGAAATGGTGAAGGAAAACATTGTGAGGAAAAGACGTGATATTTACCAATCCGTATTGGAACCGCGTGGGGGGGCTACGGCCTATTCACTTCCCTGGAAAGGAGGCTTGAGTCTCAGCAATGGGAACATTATAAGGCTGATATTATGCTATGCTATGTAAAATAAATTGGGCAAGTGCGAGTAGGGCTCGCGCACTGAGGGTTCCGTACAACTTACCCATGTAAACACAGTTCAATTCCCGAATGGAACCACGAACATTTTTCCGAATTGCAAAAAAATATTTTTTTGTGACGTAACAACAAATTTACTATTTTCCTATTTATTCCTATATCTGCGCTATTATAACATCTTACTTTATGCAAAATTTCATGTTTCTGGGTCAACAGGAAGTACCCTATGAATTTTGGTTCCTTTGAGAACGAATCTTTTTTATTCGTTGACTTAGAAATTAGATTTTTTTTACAGCTTCAAGGGACTTCTGACTTGAGTATATGATTTTAATTCCAACTCGATATCTCTACGCGGTCTAGAGATAAAGGGTCTCGACAGACAGACACACAAACAGACAGACGGATAGACGGACAACAAAGTGATCATATATCACGGTTCTGTTTTTTCCTTTTGAAGCACGGAACCCTAAAACAATCTTAAGAAACTGATCGAAACGGCTCGGAAACTTATCTTTAAGCTTGTTAAAGCAAATATAGTTATATATCCCGACTATGTTTATATAGGTCCGCAAAACTTTCAATAGACTAGGGAATAAACCCTATTAAATACCAACTTGATATTACCATTCAATAAACCAGAAATAGAAAGCTTCCCAAAGCCTTCCCAATACCGAATCTTAATTAATGTTGGAACAATTTACTCATAAAATTATAAGCCCTTCAAATCTGGAGTGATACCAGAATTCGATTTTCTGATAGAATTTCGCATTTGGAGTCCGCTGATATACCTAAGACTGTAGAGGCGTAGTCAGGTTGTATTTGTTCCATTTAAATAATGAAAGCGACTGGTACCTGCCAGATAAATCAACATACAACGCCGATGGAGGTAGGTATAATATTGACGGATTTGCCAGTATCCAAATAGTACAATCTACCTATAAGATCACGTTTCCTGGTTTACTTAATAAACTTGAGTGAATGTTGCGAGAATTGGTTGAAAATCATTAAAATGATTGATTTATGGCTGTTTTGCAAATAGTTTTAGCATTTTCCAATCAAACAAAAGTTTTGAACGTTTATTTACAGTACCTAAATCAATTTAAAACCTGCCAAATATCATGTTAATTAGATTATAAATAAACCGAATCCTAAATAAATAATACGTTGGTTATTTTAGAGTGATTTGATTTTAGAGGTGATCTGTGCATGACATTGTCTTATCTATCAAAATACGATGCATCGTTAACCACATCACATCTTTTATACTTTCGATGCCAAAGATGCTAGGGAGCATAAGCATTATGAGGACCCTAAGGACTCTGAATATTATTAATGATTATTACTAAACCGTACTGTCCCACTGCTGGGCAAAGGACTCCCTCCATTCCTGCTGCAGTTTAAAAAAAAAATGAAAAAAATACATTTTATTTGGCGGAACAAGGCGCAAATTTTACTAATTTTTTTTTCGCTTCCTTTATTCAATTCTTAAGGTAAGACATTCAGGTCGTTCGACCATCTTCTTTGTGGTCTGCCGCACATTAGTCGTACAATGATTGAAAAATAACAAAAATAAATTCTTGTTAGTTGGGTCCTGGGTATGAACACAACTCAAAAATAGCGTCGTATTTTTTTTTATACGTGCTAAGGCATCAAGTACGGTGACAGACGTTTATTGACTAAAACCCACAGTTCGTTGTGAGGGCTGTGGTAACTGGCTAACATGGCTCATCTTTTGGTTTTGGTAGCCGGTAGTTGTCTTGTGACTACCGACGCCGGGGGTGTCTCCATCGGAGCTTCGTATAAAAAACTGGGCAAGTGCAAGTCACTGAGGGTTCCGTACAAACTTACCTATGAAAAAAGTTCAATTCCCGAATTGAGCTACGAAAATATTTTTTGTGACGTTTTCGTTTTATTTCAACAAACGACACATACGACAAATTTACAGTTTTTAGATTTTTTTCCCATAATTATGCTATGAGACCTTGCTTCATGCCAAATTTCAGCATTCTAGGTCAACGGGAAGTACCCTATGAATTTTGATTTCCTTGAGAGCGTCGAAACATACCTTTTTTTGCGACAAAATTTGATATTTTTTACAGCTTCAAGGGACTGCAGGCTTGAGTGTATGGTTTTAATTTCAACTCGATACTTCCACGCGTTCTCGAGATAAAGGGTCTTGACAGACAGACAGACAGACAGACGGACGGACAACAAAGTGATCCTATAAGGGTTCGTATTTCCTTTTGAGGTACGGAACCCTAAAAACAAGTCGGGAGGTGGGTTGCGGGTATACAAACAAATTATTATATGTCCTTATCAATAAAAGTTTTCATTAAATCTTAGCTACGGCTAATACATTTAAAAACTCATGTATACACAAAATCACAACTCATATCTCTCATATTTTAACTCATCAAAATGTGTCTCCCAAGCCTGCACCGCCTCTTACGACTCATGAACGTAGCATTTTCATTCATTCATATTTAATTTGCTTTAAAAGAAGACACACACTGCCAAGGATATGGTTTGTTTAGCCTTATTTGTATTCTACATCTTACGAGCTGGTTTTACGTAGAAATTTTGATGTTCGAAAAGAAAATTCATGAGTTATGTTTTGGTCTTTATAATTTTTGCATTTTTAATTTGAAGTTGGTGATTCGGTTTGTGTGTTATGTAAAATTAAATTATAACCAACGATGAATTAAACTTATCGCTAATAACAAACATTTTCGCAATCTTGAGTTATTCTTTTTTTTTGGTATGTACTCATCAAATAATTCTCCAGCAGAGCTGTGAGAGTAAAAGGGAGTATCGAACTTTTACTGCATAAAGTCCACCTGTATTCCTTCAGGTGACTTTTACGTACCAGGGCCACAATGATTTGATGATTTTTGATTATGTTTAATGATTTTAGTATATGTTTGTATAAAATATATGGTATTAATAACAATATCTACCTAATGCTTAATATTGCATCTACCACCTGTTGTCTCTGCATCACCCAAAGGTTGACTGGTAGAAAATGCCCTATGGCATTAAGTCCGCCTTTGTACTTTTGTGTGCATAAAGAATTAATAAATAAATAAATGATTTTTTCGAACAATCTCACAGCCCTGGCAGGCATCATCAGCTTTGCTGGGCCCCTTTTTTTTGGTTTTCGGGGGAAACCTTCAAAAGGCGCTTAGACATTTGGAGAAAAGACAAGGGAGTGAGGGATTCTTACCTCACTGAAACCACCCCGGTGATCACCATCATACCATCATGGAATAGGGCTCCTTGACCTCTTAAAAGACCACCCTGGAACCCTCTCTGTACAACGCCTGATAAGGCACATCCCTGAGAAGACCCTACCACAGATCAAATAAAATAGTAGCCCCTTTGGTTTTTCTGACATCTCTATGAGGGTCGCGTTCAACAACACACGTTGTCAACGACTTGGGCTCGGTCCAGCGGATACCAGACGGTCGTACGGTGAGTGACCTATAGCTGGTCGTTCGTAAACCGGCGCCTATCGTGGCTGTTAGTCGCAGATCGCCTCCACGAGGACACGGCGATGTTACGCCTAAGCAAGGCACACCTCCACCATATACTCCACTGTGTCCTCTAGCGAGCACCGTCTGTGCATCTCTTTGAGATGTGCGTAAAATACAACGAGGTTGATTGAAGACTAGAAGAGATATCAATCTCTACCCTTCAGTTACTCTTGAGTTAGTGACAGCATCGCATCTATATCAAACAAAATAGCAAAAGCAAAGCTCATGTCTACCGACAATTCTTTGAACAGTGGCGTAAATTCTACGGTTTATTTAACAGTATTATTGTAAAGGGCTCAGCCACACACAAAAACCACGACAAAGGCATCAAACGAAAACAATTTTCGCCACTATTGTTCTAAGCAAACAATTACCAAACAATTCGTTAAAACTTATACTATTTTCAGCTCACGGTAATCCGACAACGTTGCTTTTAAAATGGCGAACTCACATTTTAGCGGCAAACAAACATGAGTGAGTACCTACAATAGTTGTGATTTGTGTGCTGTTCCGTGCAGCAGAGTCGTCGATATATTCGAAAGTTTCCAGACTGCCAGCGTGTTTGGATTGGAAAATTCTGCACTAGGCCATAAAGTCCTTGACATCTACAAAATATGCTGGCTGGTCTAATCCCCAATACTTCGTTTTTTCTATCCTATTGTTTCGCTCGCCGGTTCCCTCTTTACAAATCAACGAGCAGTGTTCATTGAAAATAGAGCAAAAATGCAGACCAACGATGTACTCGTATTTTCTAGTTGGAAGGTGACTTGTTTGTAGCCTGAAACATGTGCATGCATGTGTATTAATTCCGAAATAGATAGGATACGGAACGTAGGTATGTATAAACTACTAGAATTAGTGTTTATTATGAGAATAGAGGATTGTGGCACTGTGTGAAACTGTGACGAGATGAGTCTCTTTGAAACGAGTTGAATTATTTTCTGTTAACTCGTTATAAAATTGCATTCACTGAATTCTTAATATAATTTAATTTGCTTCAACTAAAAATAAACTTGCATAGATATTGCTATGCATTACAGTGAAAATTGCTTAACGTGAAATACTTAAGTTTCTACTTTAGTATTGCGAATAAAAGACCTGGCTCGCATACCTGCTGCAGAAAATTATCTTAAAAGTATCTCGAGACATATTCAGGGATTCTTATACAAGTATTGCGCAGCGAGGTTCTATTGTTAGCGTGGCGAATCATTTGTTAGGTTCTTCCAATCTTGCAGTTATATCTAATGGTCGTTTGCGAATATATTCTAAACTAATTTTACGTAACGGCTTTAATGTCTATTTTATGAAAGCCATGTCGTTTGCAATAACCTTATCTCTAAACAGTGATGCGCTTTACACTTACACTTTATTCATTTCTTTTTGTATCGGCTCCCATGTCGTCAACGCTGGTTATGCAATGAATATTACTCGTAGTTTAAATTATCAGTAATTTCATTTTATATTGATATAAATCAGTGCTTGACTGCGATTCCACCTGATGATATGCAGACATGCAATCATTGGTGGTTAGGTGCACCAGTTTATTAAGAGCCTGTTCAATCTAGCCTTGAAGACACCTAAATTATAGTTGGACGGGAAGACCGCAGCAGGCACATTGTTCCATTCCTTCAATGTACGCGGTATAAATGACGAATCGAAACGCTTAGTCCGGACCGTTGAAGTTTCAACAACGTAAGGGTGGATACCGAACGTTGCCGTACGTCTGGTTGTCTGATGGTAGAAAGGAGATGGCGGAATCAAGTCATACAATTCCCGCGCACACTCTCCAAAATGAATCCTGTAAAATACCGAAAGCTAGCTACCTTACGCCTGTGCTCGAGGCTTTGTAGATTGGACTTAACCAAATCTGGATCCCCAATTAGCCTCTTCGCACGGCTTTCCACCGAGTCCAAAGCTGCTAGATGGCATTTTGCAGCACCAGCCCATAAGTATGTGATTGCAGTACTCTACACACGATCGGACCTGTGCTTTGTATAACATTAGAAGCTGTCCCGGTGTGAAGTACCATCGCTACCTTGGCTTTAGACTCAATGAACCGCCCAAAATTGAGGTCTGAGGAAATTTCAACTCTCAAGAGCTGAAGGCGATCAGTGTACTCCAGGGATACATTCAGGCGTTGAATCCTACCAGATTGGTTTCGCCCCATTCATTTTATTATGTTATAATTTCCATATCTATCATGACAGGTAAGTTTAGACGAAAAAAAATCTTACGCCACCTGCGGTTATTAACCCTGTAGTTACTTATTGCGTCTGCGAAGTTTAGTCAGTTGACTTGATTTGTTGGTTTTTTATTAAGTCAAATAAAAAACGAAAATTCTCTACGAGATATATGTTTCTTCTGTAATTCCTACTAACACAGCCTTATTTACAAAACTCGTTAGCCGTTATTATGCTTAGTTACTGATGCATCATCACCATCATACCAGCCGAAAGATGTCCACTGTTGGAAATAGGCCTCCCTCAAGTGTCGCTATAACGACCGGTCCTGTGCGTCTCGCATCCATTAGATTCTCGCGACTCTCACTGGGTCATCGGTCCATCTTGTCATACCATCTTGCAAGAGGGCTCCGTGAACTCTTAAAAGACCTCCCTGGAACCCTCTCCATCCAACGCGTGTTAGAGTATATCCCTGAGGGGGGCCACAGATCAAATAAAACAGTAGCCCCTGCGGTTTTGCTGATATCTCTTTGAGGCTCGCGTTCAACAACACACGGCGTCAACGAATTGGTTGCCGATCATCTCCACGAGGAAACGGCGATGTTACACCTAAGCGAGGAACACCTCCATCATATACTCCACTGTGTCCTTTAGCGAGCTCCGTCTGCGAGTCTCTTTGAGGTGCGCGTAAAATGCGACATAAGCCTCCCCCAAGCGTCGCTATAACGACCACGCCTCCACCCACGACCATGTGACTGAGCGTTGATATGACGCCAGAACAAAAAATCGGGGGCGTGGCCGACTCGAGGCGATCGACGCAAAGAAAATCGAAACTAAACGATTGTAACTTGGCTAGGGGGGCAGTCCTGTGCGTCTCGCATCCATCAGATTCCTGCGACTCTCACTAGGTCATCGATCCACCTTGTCGGAGGCTTGATTACTGAATTCAAATTCTCCATAGTAAAGTTAAAATTTACTGTGGCCCTGGAACACAAGGGGCAACTGAAGGCACATAGGTGGATTGTAGTCAGTAAAAGGCTCTCACGCCTTAGGAGTTACTTAATGATTTCCCAGTAAAATAACCAGGCAAGTGCGAGTCGGACTCGTGCACTGAGGGTTCCATACAAACTTACCTGTGAACACAGTTCAATTTCCGAATTGAGTTACGAAGATTTTTCACGCGCGAACAAAAAAAAGGTTTTTTTTTTTGTAATGTAACTACAAATTTATAGTTAACAAATTTTTTTCTACATTTGTACTATAAGACCTTGCTTCATGCTAAATTTCAGGATTCTAGGTCAACGGAAAGTACCTTATGAATTTTGATTTCCTTGAGTGTGTCGAAATACACGTTTTTTGCGACATAAACGGCGGTAACTTTTTTTTGCGTTAATCAAGTTTGATTTTTTCACAGCTTCAAGCAACTGTAAACTTGACTATATGGTTTTAATTTCAACTCGATACCTCTACGCGTTCCTGAGATAAAGTTTCTTGACAGACAGACAGACGGACGGACAACAAAGTGATCCTATAAGGGTTCCGTTTTTTCCTTTTGAGGTACGGAACTTTAAAAATGGTATCGTTATCATTTCCCAAGGTCTTATAACTAAACTAATAATTATTTATTTAAGGAACCCCTCAATTTAATAGTTGCATGCTTAATAAAAGCTCGTTTCTATAGATTCTCTTTAAGTTTCTTTGTACGGTTTTAAGTAGGTACAGATTTAAAGGAAATCTTCCCGCTCCTTGTGAAGCTTTGCCGTTTGAGTTAATATCTTATTACTTCTTAGCACTTCACATACGGACAAAGTTACGTCTCCGAGTACGAAGAAATAAGTCTAAAGTTTAATAAAATTATGTTCTGCCTGTTTGTAATTTTTTCAATTTTCATGAACATTTCCTTGTTCGCATGGGTTTTACAAGAAAATGTGTTTTAACGAAAATAACAGATACAAAATATAGATTTATATACTTTACCATCTTATGTCAGCGATTTTGTCGCGACGTCGAAGTCGAAGCTAAAAAAGAAAAAAAAATAGATAAAAATTAGCCTGTGTTTCCTTGAGGTTCAAACTTATTTTCTATCAAATTTAATCAAAATCGTAACAGACAAGTTACTTTTAAATTTATAATATCGCTATTACATCACAAAATTATTACAGGTCAAAATAACTCTCATTCAGTCACTCAGTAAATAACTTTCAGTCAAAAGACGTTCACTGTTGGATATAGGCCTCCCCATGTGTCGCCACAACGAACGGTCCTGTGTGCCTCGCATTCCCGTGAAACACACCAGCCCCCCTAGACAAGTTACGATCACGGGCCTGAGCATTGAGATGACGTCAGAACAAAGGAATCGAAGGCGTGGCCTACTCGAGGCGTTTGACGCAAACGAAACGATCGCAACTTGGCTAGGGGGACAGGTCATCAGTCCACCTTGCGGATGCCTTCCAAAGCTGCGTGAAAAAAAAGGACGCGTTATAAATATAACCTCTTAAAAGTATTACTTGGAACTTTCTCGAAAGGTATTCTTGAAAACCTAAACATGTACGAAGTAGAAGCAGGTTAAGTACTTAAAATATCGTATGATGCTATAAAGTCTCATAAAGAGTACAGCTGGAAAGGCTTCTATAATGAATATTGTGACCTTGCTGTAACTTTCTTGTAACCTCGCCTAGTTTTTCAAAATATTACCTGATTGTGAAAAACCATACTGATATTATAAATGTGAAAGTAACTCTGTCTGTCTGTCTGTTACGCTTTCACGGTTAAACTACTGAACCGATTTTGATGAAATATGGTACGGAGGAATGGACATATGCTACTTTTTACTCGTTTTCAACTTTAACTTCTGATCCGCAATGTTTGTTGCATTTATGAACGAAGCTGCTGGCTGAAGCTAGTAAAATAATAAAAATAAACGTATGGATCTGCCTTAGTACCTATATTTTTTTTTGAGATAGGATTTCCTACCTCAAAATAATATATTCTGAGGCAACCCAATGTCTTTTCCCGATCTAAAATGTAGCGTGTGCTTTTACTGACTAAAATCCATCAGTATTCTTCAGTTACCCTTTACATTACAGGAAAACTCATGATCCTAGCGGGTATTAATATTATTTATTTATTGTCAGGCAACTGAGGCCTATAGATAAAATACATAATATTATCTTACAAAATACATATTAAAAATATCACAAACAAACAACAATAATTATACACGTAACGTCGGCGTCGTGTTCCACTGCGTGGTGTCGCGTAGCCGTCCCCGGAAACGTCGATACACGACACTTTTCGGCCAAATGTCCTCTCTCAAAAAGGTCTGCAGATGGTGGGTTCGAACTCGTATCACGAACGACTTAAAGGTGATGTCGGGGCGCGAATCCAGCTTTAGAGGTATGCGGAACAGAGAGTAAAGTCCCGCAAACCTCGTTTGAAAAGGGAGGATCCTCCGACCAGACGGGTGTTATGTCTGGTGGGCTACTACTGCCCGATAGATGATTTCGGGCTGTTCTATATGTTCTAAACGCGTGGAGAACTTTGATTGCGCGATGCAGGATTAGTTCTTATGTGACGCCATAGATGTCGCTACACAGCCTTTCGACCCTTAGAGTCAAATTGGTCTTCACTCTCATATACTCCACGACTTCTTCTACCTTCATAGAGTGATGTAGACGCGAAATATACAGCTGTGTCGTAGGCACAGCAGGATGCAGCTGCATGTTTGGTCCACTGGTACGGTACCGCACTGGTTACGGGAACAGGGCTTCTTCTTCTTCTTTTCTACTCTAGTGAAACCCTCTTCATCAACTTGGCCCGATTTTGGCAAGAAGCCATGGACCACAGTCAGGATAGGTTGAGTACCCGAGTTCACTTTGTACCCCTGTTTTCACCCTGTATTGGCCCTACTGAGCCCCAACGGTCCCCAAGTATATTGGGGTCAGCTTACAATCTGACCAGATGCACCTTTTTTTCAAATTTCTCCTACGCTCTGGGCGGAGCGAAATTCCAGTATTTGACTTTTTCTAACTAAAGCCCAACTGTGTTTCTTCATTTGTAATCATTTTAAATCGAAGAAACGTCTCAACACTAGTTTGATATAATTAAACAACTATCGGCTTTTGTTTTACACAAAGTTCGTTTCCATTCTTTACACGAAACAAAAGAAAATAAAACTTTTCTTATTTAAGTCGGACGTTGGAACAAAAGTCTTTAGACTTAAATCTTGCGGTCATTAGACAGCCAAGTTAGCATACATTTTAATAACAGGAGACAGCTGTGACTACGAACAGGCAGCTTTTGCAAGATGTCAAAACAAGTACATTTTATTTATATTATTTCCCATGCTTCTATCTCTCTGTAAGGATTTATTACTGCAATATACTGTTGGACGAAAGACAATGGATTTAACGTCGGAGCCAACGGTTTCCTGAACATCATACGTTGCTTGAATGTTCACTACATAATAATATCTTCTTTGTCTAACCTGATTTTATGTTTTCGCAAGATTTCTTTCGAATATTATTACAACTTAACTTTCTGTTGCCATTTTTTTCTCTCGTCTAACATTTCCTTACAAAATTTTTGGCGTAGTAAAAATTATGCTAATGACGCAGTCATTATATTTTTGTTTGTATAGAAATTGATATAAAAATGTTGAACATGTTTATATATACATTTTTTTTTTATTATTGATAGGCTTTTTTTTTCGGTTGGGAAAATCATCTAATGACAACCCCCGCTCTTGGGCGGAGCGGCAGATAGTGTCAGACTTTTACTGACTAAAAACCCACTCCTGTTCCTTCTTTGCCATTTTTTTTTTCCAGGGCCCCGGGTGTCACTTTCGCATCACCCATGGCCCCAGTAGGTTTCGACCCTGTTGGGCCCCTACGGTTGCTGACATCTCCTTGAGGCGAGCGTGGAACACTACGCGCCGTCGACGACTTGGGCTCGGTCCGCACGGTTACCGGACGATCGGACGGCGAGCCACCCATTGCTCGCCGTCCGCAAGCCCGTGCCTACGGTGGCCGGAAATCGGGATCGGAATCCCGGCGGCGGTTGGGGCGTGAGGACCGTTGCCGTTGCCTCACGCGATCGGCCGCCTCCTTTGCTAGCATTACTGCTTCGCAGAAGGAGGAGACCGCCTACCACTCCTCCTCGCTCCGGACCATGGCCTGTACCAAGGCCCGGCACGATCGCCCTCACGAGGACACCGCGGTGCTCTGCCCAAGCGGGGCACACCTCTACCGTGTGCTCCACCGTTCTGTCGTAGCACCCCATTATTGATAGGCTCAGGTTTGACCACTATCTCACCTGATGATAAGCGATGATGTAACCGACGATGGAGAACGCTTGCCTAGAAGTAACCTATTCACTCTAAGTCAAAGTCAAAGTTAAAAGTTTTTATTTCACATAGGCCTACATGGGCACTTATAAAACGTCAGAAGCTAGTTCACGGTTCCAAATTGGTCGTTTCCTAAGGAGAAGAACCGACAAGAAACTCCACTCTGGACTTAAAGACCCCTATTCATAATAAAAATAAAATGGTTTTTAACTTATACGCCAATTGGGTGGGTTAGTCATATTATAAGGCCGACTATGCTATGCAGAAGTATTTTTAAGGCTTAAAGTCACCCAAAGAGCAATGGTGTGGGTTAGAGAAAAATACTTCTGACCAATTTTAAATGCTTTGATCAAGTTTTCACCATGACCTACACACGACACAAACACATATCTGAAGAAATGTTATATTCAATAATGATACATCTTTACGACCACACTCTCACTATGTGTAAGCGAATCACGAAGCATGTTTGCCAAGCGTATTAGTAACCTAAACACCGCTGTGAATTCGAACCATTGAACCTGATCTCTGCCACTTCATCTGATAGCTTCCGCACTCTCCTATTTTCAACGACCCTCTAGGGGGCGGGTAGGCCAACTTATATTTGTACTCCCTTATAATATGGAGTTACGTTGGCGACAGAATTAACTGGTGCGCGTAATGTTTGACGGGGTATTATTTAGACGAGTAAACTTTAGGTCTGATTAAGCTATTGCTTGGCTTCGTAAATAAACTTGCCTGGCAAATAAGCTAGTAAAACTAAACAAACAGAAACTAATCATTGAAAATCTAGACTTGTAGGTATTTGTAGAATGCTGTCTAGACGATTTTGATTGTCCATTCTTTTTTTATATGTTTCAATCAAATTCTGTTTGACTGAACTTTGGTTTTAGGTTTCAGTAATACTTATTCATTTTACGTATTTTTTTACAGTTTTCTGATTTGTATTTGATATTCTATTTAGTTGTGTACTTGGATAAACTGATCAATTTATTTGGAAACAGATAACCCAATCATTCAATTTAGAAATTAATATTCCACAACTATCACACAACGCCGTCTAGTCCCAAGCTAAGCAGAGCTTGTGTTATGGATACTAGACAACTGATAAACATACTTATATATTTCTAAATACATACATATATAGATAAATTACACCCAGACAGAACAAATGATCGTGCTCATCACACAAACATTTGGGTGGAAATCGAACCCACGACCTCCGGCATAGCAGTCAGGCCCACTAACTACTAGACCAACAGGCCAGTCAAATACGTGAGTACCTACACATTTTGCCTAAATTTAATTGGTTATCATCATATCCCTAGCCAAGCCATCTTTTCCTAACTGGCTTGGGGTCGGTTTTCAATCTAACCGAATGCGGCTGAATACCCGTGTTTTACGTGAAGTGATTGCCTATCAGACCTCCTCAACCCAGTTATCGAGCAATACAGTACTCCTTGGCTATCAAACTTAGAAAGATTGGCCATCCGTCTATACTGATAGTTAGATTTTCCAGCGTCTGTATCGATTGTAAAGATCTATGAATGACAACCGGGACCAACGGCTTTACATGCTTTCCGAGGCACGGGGTGTTAGTAAAGCCTAGATAAACTTTTGGAGTGTAACCAAAAAAAACCTGAAGAAACCTTTCTCATCCTGGAATAAAATCGAATGCTGTCAATCAGCTGTTTCCCCTAGACCATTAAATCACAGCTAATCATAATTAGGTACTTAATTATAACCGTGTTCCAGCGTCAAACACAAATCAGATTCCCATATATTGGATTGCACTTAATTAACTAGTGTAATTAGACTGTGACGTGATGGTTAAAGAGTCAGTGGAATGTAACACAGACTAATATGGTTACTTAATTACGTCCATTAGTGCAACTGATAGTCTTTTGAGTAGCTTTTAGGGTACCGTACGTCAGTCGATAAAAATGAAATCGTTATTGAAGCACTTCGGTTGTCCGTCTGTCTGTCTGCCAAAACCCTTTCTCTGTGGAGCGCGTGGAGGTATTGAGCTGAAATTAATATCAAAGACTCAGGTCTGCTACCCTTAAATAAATAAATAAATTGTTTATTAGCGTAAACAAGGTACAGAAGGATGACATCATAAATAAAATTGATCTCTTATTCTGCCTTTAAATTCGGCGTGCAAATTTGAAACACAGTAGTTGAAATTAAATTAATTGTTGATTATAATCATACACACAGATTTCCATTCCATTAAAATTAAAATTGTATTGTTAAATTAAACAATGTTAATATAACAATGAAAACTGATAAAAATAATAAAGACAAATGTCAATAATAATCATGTCAAAACTTACAATTTGTAACCTAAAAACTCATGTACACTATAGAAACACTTTTCAATCTTAGAGTAGTAAAAAAAAATCAAAACTTTTAAGTCAACTCAATCTAAATATAAGTCCGTTTATGCTCCGTATAGGCGTTTAATTTTGATATTCGTAAGGAAATCAAAACTAGGTACTTCCCTTTGACCTACAATCCTGAAATTTTGCAAAGTGTAGGAAAAGTTTCAACACCATTAATTTGTAATAACTTGCAAAATATTTACTTTTTTGCGATTCAGAAAAATCTTCGAATCTCAATTCGGGAATCAAACTATTTACTAATGCATATTTATACGGATTCCACGGTGCGTAAGTTCGACTCGTAATTAATAAGTTTTTTAGGTAAGTACCGTAGGAGCTGCTTTTCTATTCAAGAAAACCGGCTTACTAGCTCTACAGTACTTAATACCCATCAATAATGCCACAAAAGCTGCCAATTTATTTTCTCAGCATTATTTGTGACGGAAAATAGGCCACAGAAAGTAAACCAAAGAAAGTCTCAAGGAAACTTCTAAGAAATAAAATCTTCTGACAAATTTAATGAGGTATCAAAACATTGATATGATAACTGTAAATACAAGTAATTTCTATACCAATGTTAATATAATTTCAAATGCTATTTCAGCCATAATTCGGCTAAATATGCCACAAGATGAAAGTGGAACACTGATTCAGAAAGCACTTAGTTTACTAAATGTAATTACACACAATTCTAAAGCTAATTATGTAGGGAAATTGCTGAATTCCTCACCTGCTTAATTCTCGGAATTACCCATTCTGTCATTGGGTTTGTCACCAATCACTGAGTACCCATTCAGTTCAAATCACAATTAAGGCAGCTTTGTAAATGATCACCAAATCCCAAATAATTATGTACTTTCGAATTATATCAACATTTTATTTATTTATTTATTTAATCGTAAGAGAACCAACAGTTGTAACAAATGGATAACAATTGTATATGAGACGTTGAGCCAATTACAGGTTCTCACGAATAATAAAAACTGGGCAAGTGCGAGTCGGACTCGCGCCCTGAGGGTTCCGTACAAACTTACGTAAATAGTTCAATTGCGGAATGGAGTCTCGGAAGATTTTTCCGCATCGCAAAAAAAAGTGACTTAACAACAAATTTACAGTTTTCAGATTTATTCCGATACTTGTGCTATAAGATCTTGCTTTATGCCAAATTTCAGAATTCTGGGTGAACGGGAAATGCCCTATGAATTTTGATTTCCTCGAGAGTGTCGAAATGTACGTTTTTTGCCACATAAACCAAATTATCTTTTTTTCTCGTTAACTCACTCAGTTTGATTTTTTTACAGCTTCAAGAGTCCGCAGATTTGAATATATGATTTTAATTTCACCTCGATACCTCCACGCATTCCCGAGATAAAGGGTCATGACAGACAGATAGACAGACACACAGACAGACGGGTGGACAACAAAGTGATCCTATAAGGGTTCCGTTTGTTCCTTTTGAGGTACGGAACCCTAAAAAACAGAAAATTTTTTAGAATACTTAGGATCACTAACAAGCACGTTAAAAAAAGATAATAACATATTACAAAATATAACCCGAACTTACCATGTTCGGTGAGAACCTGCGTTATGCGGAAGGTAAGGACGCCTTGAGGTCTTTCCAACCACGCCTCAAAGAGGGGACTTACCGCCATAATTGTGGCGTGCCCAGCACTGGGTCGCGACAGTCACTGCCGCCATTTCTCCATGAGAACCCGCCGGAGCTCTGTCCGCCATGCTGCGATTTGTCGCGGCAGCGGAGTTTCGCCCCGGCGCTTCGCGGGAAATCGTCCGGTATCCTCGCACCATCCGTATGGCCATGACCCTCTGGCATGCGTTCAGCCGGGCCGCCGGCTGCTTCCGCAGCGCTGGTGCCCATACGCGATGGTGCATCATAAAGGGCCATGGACTGAACAATTCCCGCGTAGAGCCTCCGGCAGGTTGGGCAGTCTGGACCCCCCAGGTTGGGCAGTAGCCGCCCGAGGGCAGCCCAAGTTCGATTTAGTTTGGGAGCCAGACGTCGAAAATGCTCCTCGAAATCCCATCGGCTGTCGAGAACGAGTCCCAAGTACTTCATCGTCGACCCGACGCCGATGTAGACTCCTCCTACCGTTAGTTGGGAACCCGGTGGTGGCGCGTTCGGAGGGCCCTGAAAGCACATGGCCTCGGACTTGTGTAATGCCACCTCGAGCCCCAACTCCTAGATCCTTTCCACGACTGTCTCAACCCCGCGTGTCGCTAGTTCTACCGACACCTGGTACGACTCTCCCCGCGCCAGGACCAGCGTGTCATCTGCGTAGCAGACCACGCTGACCCCGTCAGGGAAGTGGCCACGCAGCACGTAGTCGTATCCGCTGTTCCGAGACGTCCAGGTCCCGCACCCAGTCTCCCCTGGGCAGGACATAGTACGGCTTGGAGACCACGGTGATATTGGTCAACAACTGCGCCATGCTCTGGAGCAACAGATCCTGAGCGGGGGCGCAGTGGTTGATGTTCGCCTGGAGGAGACGTAATGGAGTTATTGACAGTCTATTACAGTCTCGCCGCGGTGGGTGCGGCGGCGACAGCGGCGGCAGCCAAGGAGGTGGCTGCGGCGGTGAGTACGTCCGGGTGGATGGGCCTCCGTACCTTGCCCTTGGCCTTGGCGGGGGGGTCGCAGGACCTGCCCCTAGCCCGGTGGTCGGCCGGCTTGCCTGCTGCCGCACATGCGTAGCAGTACGGCGTTGCACGGCATTCGACGGCCTTGTGACCAGCCTGACCGCACTGGTAGCAGCGGTCACCGCGGCGCAATATCCACGTGGTGCCCCACGTGGCAGCGGTAGCACCGCAGAGGTCTGGGCTCCAGCAGTTTTACCTGCGCGGAGACCCAGCCCACCAAAAGCCTTCGGCCTTCGCCCGTGTTGGCTTTGGCCGCCGACACGGGGCAGCTAACCGTTACGGCTCGCATGCCCGTGATGTCAGCACGGATGGTACCCGCTCTCACTTGATCGGCCTGGCACCCTCCCGTCCTGACGACGGCGGCCACCACCTCATCCACCCTAACGGAGTCATCCAGGCCCATGATGCGCATGTCTATGCACTTTGTGGGCCTGGACACTCGGACCTCCTCGACGTCCAGGGTCGCTCTGATCCTTGCGGCCAGGGCGTCCGCGGCGGAGCTGCACTAGGGACCTCCAATATTCCGGCCTCAGTTGCGGTGCGCCTCATTCGAAAGCCTTCAGAGGCTCCGAATTCATCGAGGTGCTCCACCACCGCCTGCTTCGCCTTTGCCATGACCATGTTATAGTTCACGCCCTTCTTTTCCGCAGCTGGCTGTAGTGTAATCACTACAGCTGCGGAATTCGGAGCGCGAAGTCTGGCTGCCATGGCCCGCTTCTTACGCTGCTGTCGCCGCTTGCGCGTTTTCGCCGCTCTAGCTGCCTTGCCCGCCTTCCTGCTGGCGCTGAGAACTGACTGGCCGGAGGCCGCAAGAGGAGGGCGCAACATAATGCCCTCCATGACAGCGAACTGCCGTTGGACTCGCTCCTGGGACTGCTGCTGCTGCTCCTGCTGCTGCTGCCGGAAGGCAACCAGTTCTTGCCGCATCAGGGTCAGCACCTCGTTCTCTGGCTGGGGCAAGAGCTGCGACTGACCTTGCCATTGCCTGCGTCCCCCTTTTGGCACGCCGTGGTGCGCCAGCTCCCCTTTCTCGTCTTTCGGCCCGCACCCCGCACAGCGGTGAAGATTTTGCGGGCCGATGCACCCAGTTCGTCGTCGGAGGAAGTCCTCCGGCCATCCCCCAAAATGGGGCGTTTGAGGTACTGGGTCGTCCTCCTGGAGGTGGACTCTTCCGCCTCCTTCTGTCCGAGTTGGGCGAAGACGCGGCATCGGTGTCCGATGCCGTATCTCCGCTCACTTCCCTGAGGCCGAAGCTCCTGCCGGCCTCTGCAGGACCCACCGGCGCAGCGGACGTGCTGGGAACTGGTTCCAGGGACTCCACGCTACCGGCGGGTGAGCCACCCTGGCTCTCTGCGTCCACGAAGGACGGTAATAGATCCCAGTGGGATCTGGCGCACTCTTTGACCCTCCCAGAGTACGAAGGGCAGACCAAGGTCTGCTTGGTGAAAGATTCTCCTCCTGCGATGCAGGCGGTACCCTCCTGGGGTAAAAACTTTTTAAGATGTGCGTCCATGATGGTGCTGAACTCAGCTTTGCCTTTTTTGTGGAGTGGGGTCCCCAGTAACCACGTTCGCCATCTTGGTCACGTCTGATAAACAGACGCGTATCTGAGGCGAGCCCACTCTCCCGAAACCACTGTCCAAAAACACCAACAGCTGTTGGTGCCGATGCTTCTGGACAGCGCACCCTCCGTGGCGGTCCGTCTGGACTCCGCCTGTGTGTTCTTCTTGGTCTGGTCTCTCACTTGAGGCCTTCCGGCATGAGTAGCTCTACCGGCATAGCCCTCAAGATCACAGAGACACGCAAGCCCCACCACGACGACAACGTGGGAACACAGTTGGTGGGGCAACGTGGGAACACAGTTGGTGGGGTCGCATGGGTGTTACAAATCTTTGAAATTCTCAGCTTTTCTTTATTATTTATGTATTTCATCTAAACCTTTCTCATGAATCGCTGTCTATTAATGAAAACCGCATGATCGAAACCGGATCAGTAGTTTTTGAGTTTTTTGCGAACAGACAGTCACATAGACATGCTGGGGGTTTTGTTTTATAATATGTAAGGATTCCACTAATCGCACAAAGGATTAAGAAAGATAGAAAAAATAAATAAAACACAATATTTTGCAAAATTGGGACATTTCAACCTGACGAATCCATTATATATCAGTCTCGAACACGTGTAGTCTTTCTTAAAAACATTCAGTACAAAAAATAAAAACAAACAAAAAGATTCCCGAACAACGAACCAATATATTATTTTTGGCGCCCCACTAACTCTTTATCACATAAAAACAAAGTTTTAACTACACAAACTCTGAGAAAAATAGCGTTGCCTTTGTACAAACTTCGAAGTGAACCAGTAATAGAGGATACCGCAGTTGGAGCATTCAGTAAATTTCGAGCGGGCGATATTGATGGATTCTCCACTGGCCACGTTATTGCTAGCCTCTAATGGAAACAGATTGAGCTATTCTTGGTGGAGGCATGCCTTTATTCAATTATACCCAGCCGGCTTTTGGCTCTATTTTAGCATTAAGCTTTGAGACGCAATGTAGAAGCTACGTTCCTTGTATATCATACAATTCAACAGGATATATACTTTGATAAAGCCGATATTAATCTGTTTTTGGAATAGGGAGGTGTATGCGGAGTTAAGCCACCGTATACATACTGGAATAATCTCATTATTACGGGGTTGATACACTTCATTGGTGTATTCAGTGTCATGAGGAACATGTCGTGGGGAAGGTAATGAATATAAATGTGGACGAATATAGGAGTAGAAGTAGATGCTAAAAATATTGTGAATAGAATGTATTATCTTTATTTGCTTGAAACATGTTATATTAAGAAAGCGTGTACGGCAAGAAAAAAGTGGGCATTAATTATAAACGTGGGGTCTCAGAGGCCCTGCCCAAACAAAGAAACTTATTTTATTTGGCATACATAGATAGCCACAGTGTAGGAAACATCTAATCAATCAACAAGCAATCAATCAATCTTAAGATTAAAAAATACACTGACACCTGTGTTTTACGGCTGTGCCAAATAGGTCCAGTTCAGCAAAGTGTTAAACAACTTTGTAAAAGTTGTCTGACACTAGTTTTTAACTAAACTTTACTGAAAGTATACGGATGCAAAATAAATACGCTTAACCACAACCACGCAACCACGTGGTCTACTATCATTTTATTGTGGCGCTCAAAGTCTGAGGGCAAGGGGAAGTGACCATTTTAAGAAATTCTCTCATGTGGCAATAATATTGTTTATTAAATTTTATTTATCTCTTTTTCTAAGATAACAAAGTGTTATTTTCAACCATCAAGTATGGTACGTGGGGTCTTTTTTTTTTTAAGGTGGGAAATCATCCAAATGACTTCTCGCGCTCTGGGTGGAGCGGGAGGGCGTGTCAGACTTTTACTGACTAAAACCACACCTGTGTCCTTCAATTACCCTTTGCGTTCTAGGACTACGGGTTTCCCTTTCAGAAATTCTCCGTGGTCCTAGCTAGCGAGCATCGGCCCTGTTGGGCCCCTACGGTTTGCTGACATCTCTTTGAGGAGCGCGAGGATCACTACGCGCTGTCGACGACTGGGCTCGGTCCGGTTAGTTACCGAACAGCCGGACGGCGAGCTACCCAGTGCTCAACGTCCGCAAGCCCGCGTCTACCGTGGCTGGTAGTCGGGGTCAGAATTACGGCGGCTAGGGCGTGAGGACCTTCGTTCCCTCACGCGTGCAGCCTCCTCCTTCGCTAGCATTACTGCTTCGCAGAAGGAGGCGACTGCCTGCCATTCCTCCTCGCTCCGGACCATAGCCTGAACCAGGGCCCGACGCGAAAGGTCGCTGCCACCAATTGCCTCCACGAGGACACGGCGGTGCTCCGCCCAAGCGGGGCACACCTCCACCGTATGCTCCACCGTGTCCTCTGGGTGGTCCGCACAATGATGACACCCGGGCGTTGCTTCCGCCAGAATCCGATGCAGGAACTTCCCGAACTGGCCATGCCCGGTGAGGACCTGCGTCATGCGGAAGGTGAGGATGCCGTGTTGTCACTTCAGCCACTACTCAAAGAGGGGACTTACCGCCATAATTGTAGCGTGCCCAGCACTGGGTTGCAACAGTCGTCGTCGGCATTCCACCATGAGATCCCGCAGGGCTGTCTGCCATGCCGCGACTTGACGCGGCAGTGGAGTTACGTACGTGGTGGTACGTGGGGTCTTAGAGACTCCACGTCAAAAGAAATGTAAAAAAAAAAGTTCGACAGTAAACAGCTAAAATGACACAGAAGTGGCTAATGAGAGCGTATGGAAAGAAAATACATGCTGCGCCGACCCCTAAATAAATTCAAATACAGAGCATGATTATGACAGTTCATTAGTCAGTTTAATTTCCATATTTTAATTTGTTTCAAAAATGTTTTAAGCAGCGTTGCTCAAATCGTCGTATCCTACGAATACTGCCCTAACGAACATAGGGGCTTTCTTTTTTATTGCATAATCCAATTCTGCTCATTATACCACATATAACCAGTTCAACAAAACAATAAAAAACGGCACAGGTTATCAAATAATCAGGTTTTCTAAAAAGCCACAATTTTAAGCACTACGTTTGTCATCGAAGAAAATAGCTACAATCGCCGTCGCGCCCTCTTTCTTCGCGAGTAGTGGGGGTGCGCGGGCGTGGAGAGAGCGTACTAGCGCCGTTCGGCCACTAGTCGGCGGAACGCGTTTTGTTAAATTGTAGTTTTGAATAAGTTTAAATATCATAACATCAACGAGTTTGTACTTAATTAAGTCATTTTAATTGCATAATGCGAAGTAGTGCTGGACTCGAGCAATAAAAGTTACGTTATGCCTTTTATCTGCGGAAGAATAAAAGACAAAAACATAATTGAAACAGAAAAAAGACACAAACGTAATTAGGGCTTCGTATCGCAATATAGTCATTCCATAGAACACGGCCACAATCACAATTATGGTTTTTTTCTATGTACCCAATAATGAAAATTGATTAACACAACAGAGAATAAGAATTTAAGAGACAAAATGCGTTGAAAATATAAAGATAATTTACTGAAAATAATCCTAGCCGAATCTTAAGATGATCAATACACATTATATGGAATCACTAATACATATTTGATAATATTTAATTTAAGTAAACACAAAAATGTCTCTCCTGAAAAGTTGCTATTATGCAGTTACGTCTCTATTCGTAGGATACGACGAAATATAGGATCAAATTGAGGTCCGAAAACATCACGTTTTATACCAAATAAATATGGCAAATATATATGAATTCAACCACCTGGTCCGAAAGACGAAGTGTTGGTAGGTCTCACAAAGTGAACTTACGATCTGGTGAGGGTCACGGGAATCCGATAGATTTAAGACGTACAAGACCGGCCATTGTGGCGAGACTAGGGGAGGCGAAATGATGATGATGTAATAATGATGAATTCTACCATCACAAACCTTTCTGCAAAGTAAAAAGACATTTATAATATGGGAAAGATGAATATCTCTGAGAAAATCTTGCATAAATTATTTCTTTGTGACATCTATCAGTCTGCGTCCATTTATTTCTACATTAGCAAAACCTCGAGCGCCGATTGTACATCGTCTGTACAACTTGAATGATCTTGAAAAACACTTAATTGTCGTACTATACACAAGTTTGTACGACAATTTGGCTAAAAACTTTTTTCCTAGAAAAATCCAGAAAAAGTTTATTTTTATTTTTTTGGTGATTTTACGTAAAAACGCGCAATTACGTAATAATAATACCCACGCGCCCAAGGGGTTAATTATAACTTGCAAGTATGCATCAGACTGCATAAAAAGTTCCCAAGTTATATGGAATGTCGTAAAGTAGCGTAAAAGTTTTGAATAGAAATGTATTAAAAAGGTATTTCTAGAATATTCTACATATAGTAAACAAGCTTCTGCTAACGGTTTCACACGCGTTTTAGTCAGTAAAAGTCTGACACTATCTCACATTCCGCCCAAGAGCGAGATTTTTCATTAGATGATTTTCCCACCTACAAAAAAAATATATATTATGCAAGTTATGTTGACATCCTATTTTATTGATGACGAGATTATCCTATCAATCTGGTACAAATACTGACTCTAGACTGCAACTAAATATGCGCGGGTTTGTGGCGAGCAATAGGAAGTTCAAGGTCGTGTTCCACGCGCGTCTCAAAGAGATAGTAGAAAATTGATGGGGCCGGTTAAGGCCAACGACTGCCAGAGCTGCGGATTGTTCAAAGGGGTTACCAACTGAAGGAACATTGTTGCTTTTAGTCACTAATACTCTGATACTCCTTCTTGCTTCATCCAGAGCGAGAGAAGGTATTTAATGATTTTCGATATAATAAAAGGCTGTAACTGATAATGTATGGATGAAAAACTAAATACCATTTTGCCCAGTCTTCATATAGAACCTAGTACCATACGGGTAGTTGAATAGTTTAGATATTTTTTTTGATACAAAATACTGTTATGTTGTGATGAATTGGTGCTACGTCTATTTATATATTTGATGTGACTTTTCATAGCAGACGGATAGTATCGATTATTATTATTTTCCAGTTTATGATTAGCTTACTGTTTTCCAGTTTGAACTTTTGCATCTTATATTTTTATTAAAGAAAAAAAAACCTTTCTGCAAACTAGAAATTACTCCTGTATCATGGATGCATTCACAAACATGTGTAAACTCATATTAAAAAAAAAAAACTGGGCAAGTGCGAGTCAGACTCGCGCACTGAGGGTTCCGTACAAACGTTATGACGTATTAAAAAAAACTACTTACTAGATCTCATTCAAATTAATTTTCGGTGGAAGTTTGCATGGTAATGTACATCATATATTTTTTTTAGTTTTGTCATTTTCTTAGTTTAGAAGTTACAAGGGGGAATACACATTTTACCACTTTGCAAGTGTCTCTCACGCAAACTATTCACTTTATAAAAAATGATATTAGAAACTTCAATACCATTATCCATATTTCACAGAAATGAGTTTGATGAAAAAAAAAAATTTGAGTTTCCGTTCTAAGTATGGGGAACCCCCATAATTTATTGTTATTTTTATTTGAAAATCTTAATGCGGTTCACAGAATACACATACTTACCAAGGTTCAACAGTTATAGTTCTTATATTTTCGGAAAATAGTGGCAGTGACATACGGACGGACAGACAGACAGACATGATGAATTCATATGTGTTTCGTTTTTTGCCATTTGTCTACGGAACCCTAAAAACACCCAGACCCGGAACTTTTATCTATACCTTATTAATATTTAATCCGGCAACACGCATCATAGCAGCCAATCACTCAAACTGCGCCAAACGTGCTGTCAAGTTTTTTTTTTTTTTTTTAATTTGGAAAACTTACAGCTAATAAATGCATTTTACCATTATAATAAAGCTTAAGGCCAATTACAAGTTTTCACTTACAATAAATGTATAAATGTGTTGAAACAAACGATACATTATACGATATAAATACACAGCTTATAAACTTAATTAATATTTTTGAAGAAATCGATGCTATTACAAATACTACACTATTATATTAAATAAATAGGATCCGCAATGAAAATATATAAATTTACAAATTCAACATAATGGAAATGTTTGCGAAAAAATCACTGCAAAGGGTTCTTTTCAATTTACGTATGCCAGTGTTCTTCCTGTGTCAACTTTCCTGCAGGCCGCATTAAAAGCACGGCTATTGCCTGCTATTCCTAATCTTAGCGTGTGGATGGCAAAAATAGTACCTATATTTTCTAAATATTCCCAGCAAGCGATTTTCTTTCTTAGATACGGCCACGTCAATGCTGTCTGCTGACGCTAACGTTACATCCTTACGTGAACAATTCGTGGAACATTTGAATTGTCTTACGATTAAGGACCGTACTAAAAAAATCAAATCAGAAATTAAGTCTTTTTCTTTACGAAATCACTGTAACCATTACAGTCAAGCTCACTCATAATATTCTTTCAACAAAAAATCCACAAGTTCCCTCAACACCGAATCACATTTCGACGAATATTTTAAAACTGTAAATTATAACGGGTTAAATGGCACTGAAACGGTGTAGCACTTCGTAAAACGGGCCGTATTCGTGCGACCGCCACATGCAATTTAACCTCATTTGCATATCTTAGCCTGAAACGGTTATTGCTCGTGCCATTGAACAATTTTGAGCTCCTGTCTCTGATAGCGTTGCGTGGACTGTGAACGCTGGTTAGGGCGACAAAGAACGTACATTTTCTACGAAGGAATTGCCGTGATGGATTAAAGGAAACTAGTAGTTTGGTAAAAAATGTAGTGGCATTTTAGTAAGAATGCTTTATTATCCTCGCTTTTTTTGTGCAAGAATTGTTACATTAAGTCTAAATTAGGTTTAAGATCCAAAGTCTCGTAGGATTTAAAAAAAAAACCTGAACAGGAGTGATTTTTTATACGAGTACCAGTAAACTAGGTAAACGTTTCTATGCCAGATAAATGATTAAAGGAAAAAATTGGGGGGTGGAGGTTAAAAAAGGCCCAAGATCTATTTTCAGACCTACTAAATATACACAAAAAAAAATCATAAAAATCGGTCTAGCCGTTTCGGAGATTTTTAAATATTAGAATATACTTTTTTAATTTATGGTTGACTCAAAAATTATGATGACTGAATTTTTTCCTGTGAAATTTTAGCTTATTCAAGTATAACTTAATTACTTGTTACATGTAAGTATCCGAATACAAATTAAAATCATCATCACCATTACACATAGAGGTCTATGTCCAACAGTGGACTTCTTTCGGCCAAGTGTCGCCTCATTAAACGGTCCTTTGTATCTCGCATCCATCGGATTCCCGCAACTCTTACCAGGTCATCGGTCCACCTTGTAGGAGGCCTTCCAACGCTACGTCTACGTCAGAGAATGGGCAGCAGCATCCTCTGTGCATTACAACAACCACACTACGATCGTCAACCCGTCTGCCAAGCGTGACGATTATGGACACCCCCCCTCCCCCCAAATTTAAATACTCGAAGTATAATTGAGAAGATAGAAATCATCTATTGTCGGATTGGCTGACGCTGCAAATAATATTATTTATATCTTCTATCCAGTTTGCACTGAAACCACTAATTAGCTAGACGGCTTGCGGTTTCCCCGACCGTTACATTCGAAGACTGAGCCTAACTTTATCTCGACTTAGATAAAGCTTTGTCCACGTTGAGTCTACGTTCAAAGCTTTAGTGGTGCGACCTCCTTGTATCATTACATTAGCTTGTTACGTAAAGCCTAGAAATCGTTTCGGAATGAGAGCCACGCGTTGCCTTAATTTTCTTTGATGGACCTATAAAAAATACCTCCTTGAAGAAGAAATTAGATTGTTTAAGAAAATAGTTAATCTGTAGGTTTATTTATGCATTACATACATGTTCTGAATCGATGTAAAATGATTGTAGTGTCTCAAACATGGACCCTAGTAGGGCACAGAAACATATTCATAATATTTCATGCATTATACTGGTCATGAGGTCATGTCGAGAGCAGTGGTGGCCGAGTGGTAACGGCCCCGACTTACAAGTTGTAGGTCGCGGGTTCAAACCCAGCCAGGCGCATTACTTTGTGTAATTTATTTCATCACCACTGCTCTCAAAACGGTGAAGGAAAACATCGTGAGGAAACCGGCATAGAGAGGAGGCCTGAGTCCCAACAGTGGGAACATTATAAGGCCGACTATGCTATGCTATGCTATACTGGTCATTACATGCTTAATACAAATGCATACATTATTAATTATTATACTGAGTCATTATATTATTATTATTTGATACATTATTTTATTACATTAAATTATAAATTTTACAATTATGTACATTCTTCTTCTTCTGGCTAGACCTTATCCCATTTATTTGGGGTCGGCCCTCCTTGTCCTCGTTTTCCATTGTACACGATTTTGTGCCATATCGGTGTCGAGATGAGCCTACGGTCTCTTTAGACCGTCGTCAACCAACTGGAGGGTGGTCTTCCACGCGTGCGCTTCGTCGTAGGCAGTTCAAGGGTAAGCTCCACCATATGATCATCTGGGCGTCTTTGTACGTGACCATACCACCGTAAGCACTTCTCTTTGACTTTATCGGATATCGGAGCAACTTTAAAACTGCCTCTTATATACTTATTACGGATTTTATCTAGTAGTGTGACTCCCGCTGACCAGCGAAGCATGCGCATTTCAGTGGTGTGCAGTTTATTTAAGAGCTGCTTGTTTGTTGCCCAGCATTCGAATCCATTCAGGACAGCAAGTCTAATAGCTGTCTTAAAAAGTGCCCTTTAACTTTAACTAGTATTTTCCTATCACACATGACACCTGTAAGTTGTCTCCACTTCATCCATCCGGTTGTAGTTTTATGAGTAACATCATTTTCGATTTTGCCATCGTTGCTAATTATTGACCCAAGGAATTTAAATTGGGTCACCGTGGGTAGCAGGGTACTTCCTATCGAGATCTTGATGTTGTTGGGGTTACTGTTATTGTCAAAAACGCAAGACATTTGTTCTGTCTTCTTTCGACTGATTTTAAGTTCATTCGTTTCAAGTGCCTCAATCCAGTGGTTGAAGTTCGGTTGGACCTCTTCTACATCGGCTGAAATCAAAACAATATTGTCAGCGTAAAGAATATTTTACGGCAGTGGTTTTTGACAAATTTTTGTAAATGTGTAAGTCCATTGTAGTGTTGAAGAGGAGAGGGCTGAGCACAGATCCTTGGTGCACTCCGACCTCAATTTTAAACGTACTTTATTATATTAAATTGTTGTAGAATTAATTTTTCAACGATACGTATGAATGAGTGAATACGTTACTCTGAATTATAAATAGGTAAAACACACAGATGCTCAAATTCCTGGATGTGATTGAGTGACTAATGCATTAAATTTGATTTTAGGAAAAGCTTTTATTAATTTAATACTGAAGTATGAACTTCACCTTCGTAGGTGCGCAGATAGATAGGTAATCAACCCTCATCATTTTCAATAAAATTGAAGGACAGAAAAAAAGTGGGTAATATATTATAATCCGCAGGGAAACTTCACAATACTAACACATCTTAATTGTTTGATAAGATATCTCGTACATTAAGATGGTAGATCCGTCTCAAAGGAGAGAGCAACCATGACATGTTAAAATATAATGTCAGGCGTGCGAGCGAGAAAAGAAGATAGTGCTACACACCCTATATAGCTCCATCCCTTTAACAGATCAGTTTAGGTCGTCAAATGAATCGCGTTAAGAGCTTGTAGTAAGCCTCTGTATACAGCATACGAGATCGAACTTGCACCTGATAAAGGTTAATGAGCTGTTCTGGGGTGAAACACTATATCACCTTTGCTAGGATCCCCAACTCTTCAGCAGTGTGCTGAGCTTGGCCCAAATGACCTAAAATTCAGAGTGGATGTTAACTTGACACCATAGGTGCAAGACCCAAATGACTCCTTTGAGAAAATAGACACGCCTGGTTTTTAGAGAACGCCCTCAAGGAGAAGTTCAAGCTCTTAGCTTATATCTATTTTGAGAGACTGAGTCTGTGATCCATTTGCTCGAGCATAGGACATGTAACTCTTTGCAACAGTGCTATATAGTCTGCACACTCAAAGGTACCTACTGGTCTTTAAAGCGTCACTACATTATCGATCTTGCACCGCTGGTATTCTGCGGACGTCCATAGCCCAACAGGTTTAAATTCATAGTCATTTTCACCTTCTATTTTTTTTCCAGAATTTTATAACTCTGTAAGTTTGCACAAAGGCTCATTCAAACTATACGTGCAAGTTGCAACGTTCTACGTCAGATGTCAGATACAAGATTTTGCAGTCGATGCTGTAGATCTGTTTTTATTTACAAACGTTTCAAAGTGCTTTTAATAAAAGCACTTATTTTGAGTAAATATTACCGAGCTTTTGAAGGCAAAAATAACTCATAACAAAATGTTCCTAGAAATCCTAGAATATCAAAGCGCTGTTAGTTTTCATTAAGGCTTGTTGAAACTATACGCAGTTGCAAGTTTATGCCAGACAGATTTTATAGTTCTTGCAGTAGAACTAAAAACTTCAAATTTTCCGGAACGATTTCGTTCATTAACAGTTATATTTATTTTATCAACATTGATTACTACTAAGAACTTCACGGCATAAATAAATTCAAAACTAATTTTGCTAGAATATGTAAGTTTACATCAAACCTCATTTGATCTATACGCGTTTGCAAGTTCACGTTGAACTTCAAATGCAAGATGTTGCGGTACTTACAATTGCGGTAGATACTAAAAAAAACTGATTTTCACAAACAATCCCCGTAACTCCAATTTTTATTTAATCTACAATGAATATTACTTAGTACTTAACGTACAAAATAACTCCAAAACAATTGTTTCTAGAATGTCCTAGCACCGTAAGTTCGCATTAAGGCTTGTTTCGAACGCGGCTGCAAGTTGCATCGTTCTATGTCAGACGTCAAACGCAAGAAGTTGCGGTCCGGAGTTGTACCGCAACCGCAACGTGTCACTGACACTGCTGGGACTGTCCGAACTGGACACTACTGTAATAAATGTATTGTAGAGTTACTTTTTGGAGAAGTTAATTATGTGTTTCAGTGGTGGTAGATAGTAGTGAAGTAAAATTGTAGAGGTTTTGTCAGCTTTATCAACCAATAGCTGCTGCTTTCGACCGCGTGAAGATAGAGAATTATCCCAAAGGACCATACACCTGAAACAAAAAGTATCCGATGTACTGTTTCAGTATATTGTCTAACTGTGTGCCAAATCTTAGCTAAATCCGTTCCGCCGTTTGTGAGAAGTAACAAACATACACATGCACATAAATTACAAACTATATTGCCTTTATAATATTAGTGTGATATAGCATCTGCAAGTGGCTTCACCCGCGTGAAAGTCGGGAATTATTCTCAGGATATTCGTATTCTGTACTCGTCTCAAAGGTTCAATCCATCTCAATACCAGAATTCGTCAAAAATCTGCGGCTTATGTATGAAAAAGTAACAAACAAAAAGAGTTATTTTTGTATTTATGATATTGGTTTAGATTTTTGCAAAAATTGAGAATTTACCTACACAGAAAAGTTTTTAGTCTTAGCAAATAGCCTACTTACGTACATTGTAGGTGAAAGCTTCTCTGTCAAAATTTTCGCTTTGAAACGTTGCCTCGAAGTATGATTAAAATATCAATTCGTGTATTAAGGGCCCCATACACGGTACGATTGGTAAGCTTCAGACCGATCGTAACGACGAATCGATAGTGTTTGTCAAGTTCGATTCGTCGCTAACGATCGGTCTGAAGCGACGGATCGTACAGACAAATCGTACCGTGTATGGAGCCTTTAAGAGGTTTCGATTTTATGTCTAGTGTATGTGAACGCCTTTTTACCTTGGTAATGGTTCATCGTGTTATTTCTATTGTATTTATAATATTGGTTTAGATTTTTGCATCCATCGGATTTCCACGACCCTCACCAGGTCATCGGTTTACTTTGTGGAATACCTTTTGATGTTGCAACTTTCGATATAGCGGTCGCCACTCCAGAACCTTTCGGCCCCGAACCATCTGTTCTATGTCCATGTAGTGGATACCTAATATTATGCCAGAAAAAATTATTGTTTTCAGTAATTTCGAAAAAAATTAAGCTTCTATGACAGATGAAATAAAAAAAAACAGGTTCAGTTTTTATTTTATGGTCACCTTATAACATTTATTATCATTTTTTTATGTATTTATATATCTTAAGGACTTGGAGTCCTAGATCTGTGGAAGACGTACGAGGGAATGAAGCCTACTCGCAGCCCACAAGAGTCGAGTAGTGCTCGCAGACACTATTCATAGAACACGATACCAACCGAGACGGTTTTCCTGGGACGCTACCTCCAGTTGGTGGGGAAACTATTGCGGCATATGGAAAACAAATTATAGGGTTATGGTTCTGAGAGGCTTAAGAGGGCTGGTTAACAAAATATATTTATTTATTTATTAAATATACACACACTATCTTTACAGGCTGAACCTAATACAAAAGTATTTACCAAAAAAAAAAATTATAATAATTGAAAAAATCATTATCTTACACAAACTCTTAAAAATCTAATGTAAAGCCCTATCTATATGTAGAGCCCTCGCCTTAATCATCATCATCATTATTTCAGCCGAAAGCTGCTGGACATAGGCCTCCCCCAAATGTCGCCACAAATCCACTGCGGAATGAGGATATCCGCAGGAGAACCAAGGTTACGGACATAAAAAGAAAGAAAGAAAGAAAAAACGCAACGTATTCGTACCTCACACATATACAGTAAAATAAAAAAAAAACAGCAGCACGAAGAATCGCCAAACTTAAATGGCAATGGGCAGGGCACATTGCTAAACGGATGGCCCTTGGGGCCGAAAAGTTCTGGTATGGTGACCACGTACCGGAAGAAGTAGCGTTGGAAGGCCTCCTACAAGGTGGACTGGTGGATGACTTGGTAACGGTTGCGGGAGTCCGATGGATGCGAGACGCACAGGACCGTTCATTGCCATATGTAATATATTTATTATTAATATGTGTGCATCGTAAAAAAGGCTGGGGTGATAATAATATGCACATTCAATAAATGGGCCCCATAAAAAGAATGATCGCTAGCACGAAGTGATTATTATAGTTATTTTTTTAAAAAAGAAACAAAGTAAAACAAATATTTTTGTATCACAAATTTTAAGTTTAAAGACATTTCTTGCCAAACCGAACAAACAAATTAATAATTAAGAAGTCTAGACGTTGACATCCATACACAGTTAGCGTGTTACCAGCAGAATTTTAGATATACCATTAATTACATGGCAGCCCGATTGTGGGAAATGCCACATGTTACAAATTGAAACTAGAATATGCATAGGTAACTAACAATTAGCTGAACTCACGAGTAGGGTACGTTAGGTTCAATTTATGCAATTTGGTTGCAACTGATTTTGAGCTATGAAATAATGCTTAGAGTAGACGTTTATGATAACAGGGATACCACAGAGTAATTGATTGGTTCATACAGTGCGTCGATTGTAGTAATGCGTTTGATTTCGAACTTCCGTACATAGTCAGTGAATTGGAGCAGCGTTCAGAAATGATTAAATATTTTTGACTGCATTAGATAAACTGCTTCTTATGAAAATTAATTTCACAATAAGCTTTTTTAAGGTAGGATATCATCCAATGACTTCTCCCGCTTGAGGGCAAAGCGGGGGGGCGTGTCAGACTTTTACTGACCAAAACCACACCTATGTTCTTTGCCTAGAGTTTCAGGATTCCGGGTTGAACCCCCAACCCATTGTCCCAGTAGGCTTCGGCCCTGCTGGGACATGGCAATAGGCTGAGACTTCTTAGTAGAACACTCCGTTCTTGGTTCACAAAAATTAAAAAAGAAATGTTGAAGAATAGCTTATTTTATATACATCCACATTTACAATATTAGCCTTTCAATGGTCCCCCTGCTACGACTTCCAGGAATTCTTCCTAAAGAAGATCGATATTTGAACCGATACAAATCGAAGTAAAAAAAACGATTCAGTAATAAATTGAGTTCTAAAAAGTAAAAATGTAAAGTTTGATTTTCTACCGAGTCCTAAAACATTTTTGAATTCTGTAGGATAAAAAAATCGAATCTCTATCAAGTTTCTGAGATTGATTCACAGAATCGATTTTCTTGACCTATAAAATAGACTCTTCGGTTAATCGATCTCAGATTACGTATCCTACTCAGAACTCCTCTTCAGGAAAGGTATGAATCCGGTGCTGGTTGGTGATTGTCACCTGTCGTCGATCATTTTTTTATTTTATTTTTTTCTCCTGTTTTTGTGACCAGTATTTGGCAACCTCTATGACTCTGTTATTAGCTTCGTATAGATCCTGAAAACTGCAGGTGGTTGTGCAGGATGGACAGCATAGCAGGTGACGCATGTCCTGTGCAGTGGCTCCACACTGGTACTGTGTCAGAGATGGGTCGAGGAAGCTCCATTACATACATATGTAGGTCTATGGGAATTATAATACTTTGTAATGTAGTTGTGATAATATTTACAAATAAGCTTTCCTTCTGTGGCTTATCCCATAGGACCTTTTTTTTAACTATTTACTGAAACTTAGCTTTTAAGCGATAGGTAGTGTATCTTCGTACCAATAATATAAACTTCTAAATCCCATTAACACATCCTTCTGCAAACAATTAAATGTTAGCTAAGGTTCGTCCGACAAACTAAATAGAGGTACACGAAACGTATTTTTTTATAGATCTTACTCTAAAACGCAGCCAATAAACCTAACCTAACCAACCCAAAACTAAATTCTCTCCTATAGATTCGCAATATTGACGGAAAGGGAAAATCGGATCATGAGAATCATTAAGCCCCGGGCTCCGTACAGAGGCCTTACTATGTCGTCTTAAAACCATCATGATTTCGGTGCAAGAGGGAGACAGAGCTATACAGGACAAATAGCACTATTCCTTTCTCACGACAAAATCATGATCGCATTTGTATTTCGTAGTACGGTCCCTGTACTGGATTAATGCCCCGCCTGTACAACTTTGCCTCCCGGGACTTTCATCCTGTAATGCTTCCGCACTTATTAGATTTTCTTCAGCAATTTTAGTGGGGAGAATCTTGAAATGTGTCGTTTAATGGGTTATAGTGATAGAATGTACTTGATGAAGTTAAATAAATAGTACTTACCGCCATTTATTTGTGCATTATTTTATTTTTTCTTGATATGCTAATTAATAGAATATCTAATCTTCGGTCATTTTGGGCCAGCCCCTTCGATAAGAATCAAGTTCATGTCTTCACCTTCATTTTGGTCTGCTATGATATCACCGAGCATTTAAAAGGAACTAATAAGTGGTTATTTTACCCCACAGTTCTTCTGAGATGGTTATACTTAGGCATTTTTCTGTGTGTAGGATAAAAAAAAAAATTGTCTATATACCAGGTAATAGCGTAAGACCAATAGGGTTCGACGCAATAAAGCAACACAATGTGACGGAAACTGTTTTAATGAATTAATTTCATAAAAAAGCATAGTCGTAACACTTATAAGGGGGCAACTTGACATAGAAGAAGGTAAAAGTGTAAGTAATCACGCATGTAATTTTTTCATCTAACCGTGGTAATGATAAATAGCGACCAATTTATAGTAAAAAGGAATAAAAACTATCACAATTAAAACAAGTCTTCTTTGATTTCTGAACTCTTGCTCTTTAACAATAATAACACGTCTCTACCTACAAGGTATTACGAAACATGATATTATAACATGTCACAACAGACGAGGAGTCTCCGAGGACGTGAGTTGAGAACGTGATTCACGACAATCTAGCAGGCGATTAGCGCGTCTTGGAGCCCTACGATAGACCGAGAGCTAGGGTACCAGAAATAAAATCTATGTTATTAGCGTCAATTAGTTGAGACAGGCTTTGGAGAGTTAGTTTTGCTATAGGAATATCGTATACTTTAGTAAGCAATATTTCACAGACTTAAAATCAAATGAAAATTTTAAAAAATTATATTAGATCTTAATTAATTAAATCTCAAATCTTTATTGTAATCTATAATGTACATATCAGGTGTTACATATTAAAAAAATGAAAATAAATATGGATCCAGTTGGGCATAGCAAAATTTTAAATACCAGGGGAGAGAGGAAGAGAAAGACATTATATTTTGATTACATAATTAATAGATTTATCGGAGATTTGTAATATTTAACTATGTTGATATCAAATCAATAGCATTATTATTATTGTATGCGTGAATTAAACTTTACAGCGTGTTGGAGAGAGGTGAACTGCATTACTTCAGCTTAGCTCACATAGCGTAAGTATCAGCGGATAAAACTTAAACGCTTAGTTTTTGATTGAGTTTATTTTTTGACGGCATGATTTGCACAGTTGAGTGATTGCCTGCTGTACTAGATGTTGTCGGTTCGATTCCTACACGAATGAATATTTTTATGGCCTACAGCTAGGTATTCCGTGTCTGGGTGTACGTAGGTGAGTTTAAATGTTTGGTTCGTCGTTTATACCGCGTACATCGAGGGACTGGAACAATTTGCCTGCTGCGGTCTTCCCGTCCAACTATAATTTAGATGCCTTCAAGGCTAGAGTGAATAGGCTCTTAATAAACTAGTGCGCCTCACTATCAACGATTGCATCACTGCTTACCATCAGGTAGGATCGCAGTCAAGCACTGGTTTATACCGAATAAAAAAAAAAAAAAAGGATTGAGGAGTATAATTTCTATTATTGAAGCAAAAATTTTATGAAAAACGAAAACGTAGTTTGGCTCTTTGATTAAAACCGGCAAGATTATGGTGCCAAAAACATAATCACAGAACCTACCTTTCTTCCATATTTCTTGGTACAATTTCACTCACACACTCATCAAATACAAAAATAACTCAACTCAAACGCACACACATGTAACTTAAAAGGAAATTATCAAACCTCACTAATTATAACTAGGTGGGGTATGTTCGCGTCCCCATTCTTTAGCTTGCGTTAATTAGTCTAAGCACACGCCTCGAAGTACTTTGTGCCAATTAAGAACAGGCAGCTTTCTTCTGACTTAAATCTTAATTTGTGGATGCAATTTTAAAGGTTTCAATGCAATCTAGGCGTGTTTGTTTTCATGTTAGTGCTAATTTTCTATCGTTTAGTACGATATGATTTGAGCTCTTTTATAATAATAAATATAATTAGAATTATGTTGTGAGCGTGGGAGAATTGTTTTTCGAATGAGAGACGTACGAATGTTTTTCTCATTGCAACACAAAGGCCTGAAAAAAAATTTTAGGCGCTATAGTTTACTCATCTACTTAGCATAATCAACCTTTTAATGTTCTCACTGCTGGGACTCAGGCCTCCTCTCAAGGAGAGGGAATGGGCCGTAATCCACCACGCGGGCCCAGTGCGGGTTGGTGAATGTCACATGTCTTCGAATTTTTTGGTTCTAGGACATGCCGGTTTCCTCACGATGTTTTCCTTTACCGTTTTGAGAGCAGTTACTTTAGTAATGCACCTGGCAGGGTTACCCGCAACTTTCAACTTGTAAGTCGGGGCTGTTACCACTCGGCCACCACTGCTCGCTCATATACTTACTAAAGTATATTATGCAACTGTTCCATCCGTCTGCTGAGCATGTATTCTCCTCCGTTTAGTCTCTCGTCTTTTCCACACACGTCTGCCCTATATTTGACCCTTTTTCCGAATAAAACCCGTACTTCTTTAAATAAAGGTATTCCTAAGATACTAATCCGTCTCCTGTTCTATAACATAATGACGTAAACGACATCAAAATAACACGTGTAGGGCGAGACCGGTCACGGCAGAATCCCGGTAATTTTGACAAATAAGCCCGTTGCTGAACCGTAATCAAAGTTATTACCCGTCCCGTCACGGCGCAGTCACGACTCACAGGATCTGAGATAAATCACATAGAAACAGTGGAACAAGAAAGTTTCCCATGTGTTTGTGAAGTTGTATAATGACAGTGATAACTGGTGCAGAAACCTTAGCGCAATTCAGCCTAAAATTTAAAAAAATATTCAGTAAATATTTTCAGGTTCACATTTTATTTATTCAGTTCACATTGACATACAAAATATCAGTTTAGACATCGTGCACACACGAGCTGATAATATTTAAATAAATTACAATTTTACAACTCTTTTTGGTGGTTCTGTAACAACTTCAAGTGTCTGTTTGATTGTCCAAACTGTCGGTACTATATGTAGGCGTACTTTTTGCAATCCACTGTTCAGTTGGGCAGCGGTGTCGCCTCTTCTTCGCTTTATGTCCTTCATTTCTAGTTGATTCAACATGGGATACCTTTGTTGCGTGTGGGCTTGCCTTCCGGACGTGTGCGTAGAGTCCTGTGCAACGAGGCGCGGGGATAGGCCGCTCCTCTGTAGGACTTTGCTTCCTCATGTTCCTTAAAAATTTCATTAAATACACCAACAGTACTACCATTGCCGCATAGCATATTAGCTTTTGCGTTACCGCATCGTCCACTGGTCTTTTCGCCAACATTGCTGCTGTCTTGATAATACCCCGTTATAAGTAAAAAGGGAAATACTCATAATTTAGTTACATTATAATTTTACTTTATTTATTTTATTAAAATTTTGAGTTTACCAAACGTCATTTCTAGAACTGTCAAAATGACGATTTGAGTTTTGTTTTTTTTTTTTCAAGGAAATTTATGGCATTAGAAGTTTTTTTGTCAACTACGAAAAGTATGAATGATTAATAAGAAGCCTTTTTGTACACTTAAAATGAAAGTGTAATGGTGGCAGGAATTTCCTTTTCCTGCGCAGACACAAATTGTGCTAAGCTAAAAGCCTCGACTAAAATACTGTTATAGAAACATACCAGAATATTTTTATCACGAGTCTACGCTGCTTGTTTACTCTTTTTAATTGAATTTGAATATCTTGTCGACTAATACTTATGTTTTGATTGATTGGCAATAAAAATAGTTATTTTTTTAAATAGCCGATTTTGTGTCCCACAGCTGCGAAAAGGTCTCCTCTTTCTTCTTGCAAACCTCTCTGTCTAGGGCAATCTCTGGCCAAGTTTATCCCGCGAACATAGTCAAATCGTTATACCACCTACGTCGCGGTCGGCCTCGACAGCCTCGACCTCCCAGACGTCCAATAAGTAACAAGTATATAGATAGTAGTCATGGAAAAAATTAATAGCCTACGCTTTTGATCTCTCCAAAAACATTTCAAAACATTTTTTGTTGTTTTATTTATTTATTTATTTATTTAAACTTCATGTACAGTAGTGGTACATAAGCGGACTTAATACAACAAGGCATTCTCTACCAGTCACCCTTTGGGTTAAAAAGATAATAATGTGGTAGGTTTGCACAATAAATAAATAACAAATATTTCAAACAGAACAAATAAAATAAAAAATAAGTTATTTATAATAATAAAATACATATATATGCTAAAATTATAAACTAATAAATCCGCTTTCTGCCCTTAATCTGTCAAAATCACAATTAAGATTAAATGCACCATTATTACATACAATAACAAGCACAATTAGCACAACTAAGGTTAAGTTTAATCTATTGCCATAAAACATGACAGTCGTAAGCGCCACTTGCAAATGACATCACAAAATTAAATGAAAACGATACAAATTCATGTAATATCAAAGTTGACGTTCACTGTAATAAGTTTATCTAGTTCGTGTCTTGAGCTATGTAGCTCTCATCTCTGGTTGTTGTAACAACGTCACGTCTGTGAACAAAGTCGTTATCAACGCTAGCATTTATGATAAGTGGTCTAAGTAATAAGCGATAATTATTATTATGTAATGGCACAAATTTTTAGACTAAACATGTTAATTTGTTTTTTGGAAATCATTGTCTATTTTACCGCTCTGGATGGAGTGAAAGGGAGTGTCAGACTTTTACTGACTTGTGCCTGTGCTTTACACCTGTGTTCCTTCAGTTGCCGTTAGCGTTTCAGGGACGTGATGTCTCTTTTGAACAATCCTATAGCATGCTAATTCAGTTCAAAGTCACTAATTTAATTACTCTTCTATTCATAGAAAACATATGGTTTTATATCGGTTCAATTAATTGTCAAAGGCCCTTTACAAAGGGTTAAACTATATCTTAATTTTAATTCACAGTATTTTTGTGTAAAAATAGCTGTCTTTACAGTTTAATTGATTTCATTCTGATTGATTTTTACCTCCGTTTATAATCTCGATAACATTCGATATTATGATGTCTATCCTAACTCTTAAACTTATTCGAATAATACCTGCTCATCACCAATGTACCCAAAACTACACCATTTTTCTCCTTCAGCCACATTAATCCTAATATTTCAACGTACGGACATTTATCTACTTACGAATCTCCTATCTCGACCCACTTTAGGAAATAAATTATTCACAGTTACTTACAGAAGGTACCTTAGATTGTGAATTGTGCCAGATCCCGAGTCTGCATGAAAAATGTTAGTGGCTGGCCGAAAATGTCCGGCGCAACGTAAGTGGTTGAAAATCGTTTCAGCACCGGCCGACTCCAATTGTTGGCGATTTAATGGCTGGATTCTGTGCATTCGCCCGATAGCACTAAAGCGCTTTAGTTAAAATGTAAGCTGAAGGTAAAAGCGCTGTTAGGGTGCATTCAAACGATAAGGCTTTTGTTCATGCTCACCTTTACTTTTTATGCGCCATCGTGCCGACGTAAGATAGCTCCTTGATATGATGCTGTCGAAAATTTATGCACAATTTTATGCAGATACGGCGGAGGTATTGTGTAGCGGTTTGAAGGCTCGTGTTTCGATATTGAAAAGCAAATGAAAAGAAGCTATGTATGTGAACTCATTTGTGTTATCTTGTCAGGTTTTGTTCATTTTCTAGGACATTTGTCGTGACATTGTGGGTTGTGTGAATCTCGTATAATAAATACATACATACTCAAGAAGACTACGGCTATATCAATGTGTTGTGGGCTTAAATCAACGAGTATAATTGTTGTGATAGGCAGTCCATAAGTTAATGGTTCTTTATGGTCAAATATATCTACATATACACAACATAATATGTAGGTAAACAATTCATCATAAAGTTATCGATGATAAAAATGAAATGAGCATTCTTAAATTTTGTATAAGAAGTCACTTTTCACTATAAAGGCAAATTATAGGAAGAGAATCATCCACGAAGTCACGACTTCGTAGAGCACAGAGCCTATTTGCTTTTCGATTGTGAACTCTAGTTACCATTTTGGGAAGCACTGACACCAAGACGTGCTTGCGAGCGAGTAAGATGGAGCTATACACCCTATATAGCTCCATCCCTTTAACATTTCAATTTAAGTCGTCAAATGGATCGCGCTATGAGCTTGTGGCCTCTATATCAACTGCTTACTCAAGTAAGCTGCTGCAAATCTAATTTGGCAAAATAGGACGTTGTCTATTCGTACAACGAACTGTAAAGTCAGTATGTGTAAAATGTCCAATCACCTGATCGACTCCATTGTACTTACTGTGCCCTAACAGTATAATAAAACGTATCATCAAAAAGAAAAAAACTGGGCAATGCGAGTTGGACTCGTGCAGAGGGTTCCGTACAAACTTACCTATGAAAACAGTTCAATTCCCGAATTGAATTACGAAGATGTTTCCAAATCACAAAAAAGTTTATTTATGTGACGTAACTTTAAATTCACAGTTTTCAGATTTATTCCTATGCTTGTGTTATAGACCTTGCTTCGTGCCAAATTTCAGGATTCTAGGTCAATAGGAAGTACCCTATGAATTTTGAATTTCTTGAGAGTGCCAAAATACATGTTTTTGTGACATAAAAGGCCGTTTTTTTTTTCTTTAACTCATAAGTTCGATTTTTCACAGCTTCAAGGGACTGCAGACTTGAGTATATGGATTTAATTTTAACTCGATACCTCCACGCGTTCCCGCGAAAAAGGGTCTTGACAGACAGACAAACAGACGGACGGACAACAAAGTGATCCTATAAGGGTTCCGTTTTTTCTTTTTAAAGTACGGAACCCTAAAAAGAAGACTGTTACAACGTAGTGCCCTCCCCAAACTGGTAAAATTCACTTCTGCATACTTGGTGACATGAACGAAGTTGAACAAAAATATAAAAGCATTAAAAGTTCTGCAACTCCATAAATATTTTACGTAGCTCTCAGGCTTGAAGTCTGAAAATGTTTTATAGCTTAAAACTAACGTTTTACACCTGGACTTTCAGACATTACTTAAGTACATAAACGGGTCAGCAAATACAAAATTAATGTAATATTATGTTACTAGAGGCGCTATTGCGGACGACGAGTAATAGGTTGCTCACCGGCCGATAAGGACCAAGTCTGGGTCGATGGTGCGTCTTGTTCTACGTGCACACTAATGAGGTCAGTCAAATGGATGTGACCTACTAGGACCACTGCCAGTCAGGGTTGCAAGATTCGTTAGAAGAATTACCGTAAAATTGAAGTTCAAAGGGGAACTGAAAGATCACAGCTAAACTTTGGTGAGTTAAAGTCTGACCCTCCCACTCATTCCATACAGACCAGTAAGAGTTACCAAATTAACATGTTTAGCCTAAAAAAATGTGTATATTATAAACAGTAACCATATTTTACAAAATATCCTCATGGTATAAACTTTATTGATATTGTAGTTAGGTTTAATTTAGATTCAGCAGTCATTGTGCCAATAGTCGTGACGGTCAATAGCCAAGGGCCTCGACCAATATCTAAGGAGGCTCTCGTTGGGCTGTCGCATCAAGGACTTGATCCAAAAAGCGGTACTCCTGGATACGACGCGCATTACCGGTAGTTTGGACCCAGTTCTCGATGCCTGTGGGCTACTATTTTTTTATTATTTATTTATTTAAACTTGTACAGTGATGTTACATAGGCGGACTTAATGCCCGAAGACATTTTCTACCAGTCAACCATTGGGTTAAAAGAAACAACACTGTGTGGTAGGCGTGTACAATAAATAAATAACTTAGATATTTGAAATAATAAATATATACTATTACTACCTACTACTACTACTACTACTATTATTACTGTATATATTTTATTAATATATTTTTTAAGATTTATTTAAAAATGTCAACAATATTTAGATAAGATAAATAAAGAAAATAATAATCTTTATTCATCTAAGCCATACAAATCAGTTTAAATGGTAGGGTGTACATAGTAAGACTAAAACAATAGAAACATGCAATTTAACCCTTTCTTTTTCAGCGGGAATAATCAGAAGACTCCTCGCGATTTGGGTGGAGCGACAGGGAGCGTCAGAACTTGACTGACTGAAACTCACCTGTCTTTCTTCAGTTACTCTTGGCGTTCTAGAACCACAGTAATTCATTTAAATAATCTCGCTTCTAAACTAGGCTTCTTCTTCTTCTTTTCGATTCGATGGTAAATTCGTCAAACTGTTTGGGCCCAATAGGTGGCTACATTAATAGCAGCATCGGTAGCACTCATCAAATCCTCCAGAGTGCAGGTGTATGGGCACTTGGGGCATTCTAGTATAACTAGGCTGATGAAAATCTATTGCAGCCTGTAAAATGATTAATGGTTACACTGATGCGTCCGACTTACATGCAGAGTTCTGTCAATTATTTGTTCTGAATAATGACAATCGCTAGAAATCCTAAATTATTTATGTCCCATTTTGTAGCACTGTAGCTCGATCTACCTCCCTTATACTGTATATGCTAACGATGCTTTACGCGCTCGTGGTGACCAGCCCTGGATTGGATTGGTTTGCTGATGAATGGAAGACAATATTATTAGAAAGTTTGCGATTCTGTGAGAAGACAGAGTGTTAGTATTAATGGCTGTTTTGCTGTACTAAATAAATAAATAGTAAAGCATATTTTATCGAAAAAAAAAATTCAACTATTGTGCCTTTTATGATAATATGTAAATTGCTTACTTGCTTAATATATATATTGAAGGTAGGATCTACCATAAAATTTCATGTAACCGAGAGGTTCGTGTAAATAGTACCGGAAAACTAAAACCACTGTTTAGCTACAAAATCTAAATTACTGAATTTTCTAGAATAAATACAGCTATGTTTTTCACAAAAAGCTAGACAGGTATCATTCGCTAGTATTCCTGAATTTTGTAAGTTTGTTTTCCAAACACGATTTTCAAAATCCCGCACCTGAATTACTGAAAAGCTTCGGAAAACAGGAGCATTGATATCAGATATGAGTTTTTTTTTAGGTAGGAAATCATAGAATGGCATCTCTTACCCTTGGGCGGAGCGAAAGGGCGTGTCAGACTTTTATTGGCTATAACCTACTCCTATTCCTTTTTCCAGTTTAAAAATTCTTTTAAAATTCAAATATTTTTATTTCACATAGGCCTACATGGGCACTTATAAAACGTCAGAAACTAGTGCACGGTTCCAAATTGGTCGTTTCCTATGGAGAAGAACCGGCAAGAAACTCCATGGTTACTCTTGTTAAAAAAAAAAAATTGATGTTACAATATTTCCATATTACAGTATTAATAGATATTATGTAAGAACAGTTTAGACCAGTCAGTACTATACCCAAAAGCACAGTAAAAATAATCATAATAAAAAACCTAGTCGTAACAGAAAGTAAACTAAGAATTCATGAAATCTACAGTGTTGTCACATTATAAAAAAGAGGCTATATAAAAAAAAAGGTTCAGTTACAAATATGTTGACAACAGAACGAGTCGATGTTACATGTTCTTACTCGAAATAAAGTGGCCAAAACGTATTTTTTGTTCGAAATTCAAACTACCCTCCGATTGCGTGTGGAGTAACGAGGGGAAACCCGACCTGTCAGCCTTTTTTGTCTAGACCGAAAGCAGGAATACTAATTCTGACGTTTTGTCCAAGAATAATGTTAGCTTATCTGATTTCTATAGACTGAAATGTAAAGAATGGTTGGACGTTTGCGGTGCATGAATTAATAAAACATTACCTTTGTTCCAATGTTTTTATTCACTAGATACTTACAATTTATCGAAAAAATCATAAAACCCGTGCTATTTTTAATAGTGTGTATCTAGTGTAGGTACTTAACTTTCTTCTTAATTTAACCATTCGATCAATTCAGGATGCTTATTTATTAATAAACTAGTGGATACTAGGCGTGTGCTAAAACACTAAAAAAATAAATACATTTATTTGTTAGAATTGTTTTATATATTTTTTTAATGTTTTAATGACCTAAAACCATCTTCGCATTATTACCTTTTTAATGAAGCCGGTTTGAAGCACATCGATTGGCTGGTTTCAAAGTCTATGTTATAGACATTTGTTAAATCAATTTTTGTGTTTTATATAAATGGGTATTTAGATTAATGCACACACACACACTTAAGAGCGAAAAGAACAAGCACAGATAGAAAAACACAAATGAACCTTATGGAGCCTTTTCCGTGATTAGAAGCTAATACACACACTGCTTGTTCAAACTGAGCTTTGAATCGCATATTACATAGTAATCATTATCCAGAAACCTTTCACCGAGCACCACCATGAACCCGCGCCAATTGTCCATTTCAGCGCCCCGAGAACTAGAAAAATGCACTTTTATGGGACAAATAAATTTCAATTCCACTTGCGTCCGTCGGCGATGTATCAACATTGAAACATTTATTCTGTCTCACTGAACTTGTTTACCACAGACAGAGACTACTACTTGGTTATGCATGCCGTGCCGCGGTCAGCAAAATGCTGTGCCAAGTGCATTCGATAAACGCTATCCACTTGCTAAAGTTACATTGTCCTCTTGCTCGACCGCTGCCATATTTTGCAGGGGTTTGGATGGAATTTTAAATCTGATGTAGCCTGTCTTCTTATGTAAAGGGGAATTAGTTTGCTTGTAAATACTCTAGTAATAAACAAATAAATAAAATAATAAATAATTGTATACAAATTAAGAATATGTGATTGTAGATATTAAAGCTCAAGTTGTTTTTATTGACAACCGCAATAAGCAATATTCTCCCAACAGAAGAAGAGGTATGCGGGACAGGGTTTGAATTCCCACATATAGTATATCTGTTGAAAAAAAGGATCTTTCGACCAGATGAGTGCAAGCACAGACGTAGGGTAGTCAGTTTTTCGGTTTTTACAGGATGTATTTTGGAGAATGTACGCAGGAATTGCATGACTGGTTTCCACCGTCTCATTACTACCATTGGACAACCCAACGACCTAATATTTTATCTTTGCCAATTATATTTAAAATATTTAATTTCACTTTGTTCTACGTGGGTATTCAAGAATTGCCAACATCTACTCAAAGTTACTCTAAAAAAAATACAATATTTTTTATCCTTAGCTATATCGCATATTTTTTATCGTACTTTTTTTTGTTTTTTTTTTAATTGATAGAAACTAGTGCTTGACTGCGATCAGACCGGAAGACCACTGCAGGCAAATTGTTCCAATCCTTCGATGTAAGCGCTATAAACGACGAGGCGAAACTTAAATTATAAAATTTCAGAAAGCTATTTCCACACATAGTCAATTAAAATGTCAATTCTATTCCGGACAGCTCACCCTAAAAGACAAACGCTCCAATTCTCTGAATATTATATTAAACAAATTTTGCTGGAAAACCAGAGCGGCGGGAACTGACATGGCTATATTCAGCCTCATTGACAGTACTGTAATCCAGATAACAGATCCAGAATCCATTATAATCGCAGTCCATGCTATCAACGCCGTTGGCTAATTAATTGATGACAATTGAATAAGCAAGTGAGTACTTGTAGCCAATTGGATTAGTAGAACGCGATGACAGTTGGTCCCTTTGGAATGATGTTATATCGAATATTAATGTCTCAAGATTTACTTACAATCGTATTGAATTGAATAGTAAATGTTTTGCTCCATAAATGCGAGTGTAAATGCAAATTTTCTTGTAAGCATTCGAATAAATATGCTAAGTTTATGTGACCAATATTTTTAGGGTTGCTGCTACAGGGATTGTTCGAAAGTATTACTGCAGCCCTGGAAAGCAAAGGGTAATTGAAAGAATACAAGTGAGAATTCTTCAAACCCGCTCCATCCAGAGTGGGATCGAGCAAGACTTATGTGATGAATTCGTACCCAAATAAAAAAAATTGGACTATTATTACAAATTCAACTTCAGTACCCCTGCATCTTTCGATAACTGCCATTTTTAGTAATTGATGATAGTATAAGCTATGGAACCTAGTGCCAAACGTAGAAACACACACAAAATATACCTATCCATACATACCATTTGAAGTATCATCAAGAACGTATTTTATACTGAACCCAACAAACGACCAAAACCTCGACAGAAACATCAGGAAAAATAGTAAGGGAATTCGTTGGATGTCACTTCGCATTCGCCACATTTTGAAACTGATAGAAATAAGTCGAGCCATTTTAGGAATGACATTTTCCTCGTATATGACCGGTTTCGTTTCCGGAAAAAAAATGTAGAGGATTACAATCTAACATAGAGTCTAGATTTTAGCAGTAACTGGTATTCTGGTCGCTACTTAATTTTTTTTTTTAAATTGTGGCTGTTGGTAGTTTATGGCCGAAATTATCATCACCGTAATTTCAGCTAAAAATTATCATTGCATGCATTAGGCCTAATACCAAAATCACCTTTACCTCCGTGAGTGTGACCGTGGCATCACCGCGGGCCCTAACAGAATATCAGCGCTGTATTATTTATTGATTTAAATATCGCAGCATTATGCTGAGTTAGGCGCCTTTTTGGCCTTGCATGGCTTTTAATAATTTTTTTTCATACTTATGTAATTCTACTGTATGTGTGAGGTACTAAAGAACGTTTTTTCTTTCTTTATTTTCTTTCAAATCGTACATCGACTCATCGACGTCACCAGATCATCGAATCATTTTGTAGGAGAATTATTATTAGAGAATTTTGCAGCGTTTTGTGTTCCGGTACACGATCGCCTCTCCAGAACCTCTCAGCCTCACCGACCATCTCTGTCTAAATATTTATGAAACTTAATTCCAATAAAATACCCCAATTACAAATGCAAAATCTTAATATAACACAAACTCAAGTGTCAGCTTCCGAATATCCCCCATTAGACTTGTTTATTCAGTGTAATAAGCTCTAGTTGGTGCTGTCAACGGCAAACTTCCAGCATTATATAGGTACGTCCAGCGCAAACTTGTCTTTTACCATTCGTGACACATAACCATTAAGGATGGAAAGCACTGATTATTTCGCAACTAACAAGAAAGCGCTTTAAATGTAAAATTACTTACTTTTTGCAAGTTATTTGTAGCTTTAAAACTGAGCTGATTAATAGATAAAGTGTACTTTACATAGTAATTTTGCTCAACATTTGCTAGAAATTGTGCTGTTTATGTACCAAAGCAGCTCAACTTTTATGTTCTAATAATTATAGAGTGCCAGCAAACCATTCATACGTATACTTGAATATACATTAACACAAAAGTGCACACGAACTTAATACTTAAACGACTCAGTATACACGCATATAGACGTTTACCGAGACCCACATCGGGCTCCTTCGGGACGAATAGTTAGAGTTTCGATTTACAAAGTTTTGTCACTCGGATTTATAAGCCTATTAATTAGACCTAATAGGCAGTGCTTCATGTAAAATATTGGTATCCAGATTAGACTGAAAACCAACTCCAACAGAATTGTAAAAAAACCTAGGCAAATAGATTGATACGTAGAGGCGTTTCGATAAACAACAAAAAACTAGCCAAGTGCAAGTCGGATTCGCACATGAGAGGTTCCGCACTTCGATATTAATAGAAAACAAAAAAAATACGTTTGTTGTATTGGAGCACCGCTTAAATTTTATTTTTTATTTTAATTTAATCATTTATTTTTAATGTGAACAGTTTCGGGAAAATAACCTCTCCCTGCCTCACACCCCGCTGCAGGAGGTTTTGAGGTCTGGTTCTGCAATTGGACTGATATAGTGGTGTATTCGTACAAACACTTTGAGTAGTGTCATCAGAGCGTTAATGTTTACAAATTGACGATTTGAACTAATTGTTTGACTTTATTAGTGTAGATATATATGTAGATGTGTAATTTGTGTATGTATTGTATAATTGTATGATATTTATGGTTTATTAGTATCTTTTCTTGTACCTTTTCGCCTTTTCTCTCTCTTTTATTGCACCTACCACTATTTATCTCTGCATCACCCTAAGGTTGACTGGTGGAAAATGCCTAAGGCATTAAGTCCGCGGCTGTACGTTTGTGCATAAAGTATTTAATTAATAAATGTACAGATAATCAATTTGGCACCGTTGGAGAGACTGCAGCACAGCCCAAGTCTCGATCGAATCAAAGGCTTTTTCATAGTCCACAAACGCTAAGCAGAGAGGCAGATTATACTCCTCGGTCTTCTGTATAACCTGCCGCAGCATATATATTTGGTCGACGGTACTGAATCCTTTTTGGAATCCGGCTTGTTCACGGTTGCAAAGGAGACGTTGTGTGGAGAGTTGTCTTCAAGGTTCTGGACTGGAGAGGACTAGGCATTAATGTCAATGGTAAATACATTACCCACCTTTGGTTTGCCGACGACATAGTAGTCATGGCTGAGACTACGGAAGAGCATCAACATAATGCTCGATGACCCGGAAAGAGTGGGCCTGACACTTAAATGAACATGGACAAAACCAAAGTCTGTCAAAATCAGAGATTCTACACGAAGTTGTGGACGATTACGTTTATCTCGGATAAACAGTCCAGTTGGGTAGATCTTATTTCGAGAAAGAGGTCAACCGTCGTCACCCAAAGGGCAATGAAAAGGGCTATGCTCGAAGTTTCCTTGCGTGATCGAATCAGAAATGAAGATATCCGCAGGTGAACCAAGGTTACGGACATAGCATGAAGAATCGGCAAACTTAAGTGGCAATGGGCAGCGCACATAGCTCGCAGAACAGATGGCCTATGGGGCCGAAAGGTTCTGGAGTGGTAACTGCGTACCGGAAGATGCCGCATTCGAAGGCCTCCTACAAGGTGGACCGACGATTCGGTAAGGGTTGCGGGAATCCGACGGATACAAGACGCACATTTTTGCGGCACTTGAGAGAGGTCTATGTCCAACAGTGGACGTCTTTCGATTGTAATGATGATGATCATTTTTAAAGTGGATATGCAACTAAATATTCTGTGAATATTGCAAGCTTTTGCCGGTTGCCGTTATTAATATCAATAAAAAAAACGAAAAAAATCACGTTTGCTGTATGGGAGCGTCACTTAAATATTAATTTTATTCTATTTATTTATATACCGGCAACAGAAATACATAATCTGTGAAAATTTCAACTGTCTTGCTATAACGATTCATAAGATACAGCCTGTTGACAGACAGACGAATAGTGAAGTTTTAGCAATAGGGTCCCATTTTTATCCTTTGGGTACGGTACCCTAAAAAATTCTTTGAATAGTATTTTCAGAGCTCTATTTTTATGTTAGCTATCTTTCCCGACAGTGTTCCTCTACTGTAAGTCACTCGTCTAACTATTAACTAGGTACTCCTGGATAACATTATACCGAGAGCGCTTTATGGAAATCTTCAATGTGTGCCTCTGGACAGCCTTACACACACATATGTAAGGTGACATGTATATCGTGCGTAGTTAGAAATTCAGTTTCGTTTCGACGGGAATATTTTTTGAGTGACAGCTCAGAATTTTGTTTCTATTTTCAGCAATTTCAATTGTCGAGGGTTTTGGCACGAGCCAAATTTTTAGGCTTTGGATTGTTTAGACTTCTTTTTAGTATATGATGGAATATATACTTCCTTTCATGATGCCAATCTAACGGCAATGGTGGCGCAGTGGTAGAGCAATTGGCTGCTGAGCTGCGTGTCGGGGTTCGATTCCCGCATGAAACAAATATTTGTATGGCTTTTTACAGATAGATGTTCCGTATCTGGGTGTCTTTTGTATGTGATTTTACATGATTGCGAAAGCACCCACGACAGAGGAGTTATTTCTAGTTTGAGACAACATCTTAAAAAAAAAAATGTTAAATGAGAAATATTAATCCATTTACAGTATTAATTTTAAGCTCCAACTGTATTTCTTTTTTGTGGTGTAGAAGAAGAGGTTGAAGCCTCCTTGTCAAAACAGTGCGAGCCGTACTGGCAGGACCCAACATGCTGCTGCGTCTCGCAATACCCACGATACAGCTGTACGTGTCGAGGTTACACCATCATAGGATTATTTATTTATATATGTTACGGCTAATAGCCGAACTGCGGCTACATCTAGTTTTAGCCGGCTACAATTAGGTGCTGCCGGCCACATGCGGTTAAACTTAGATTTATCCTACTTATCTTTTTACGAAACCTCAAAAACTATAACACCTACTAACTTAAAATTTGGCAGGTAGGTACCTTTTAGGGTGTAGACGTCCGCTACGAAAGGATTTTCCGAAATTTACCCCCTAAGGGAACGAAATGAGGGTCCAAAGTTTGTATGGAGAAACCGACTTTCTCGCGGGCAAAGCCACTGGCAAAAGTCAGTATATAAGCAAGAGAATAGATGATAAATAATAGTGATATAATATAGTGTAATAAATAAGTGATGATTATTATATGTATCATGTCTATGGGCCTTAGTTGCCTAAAAAGAAAGAATTATTGTTATTATTATTATAAAAAGAAGACATGTCTATCTATCTACAGTACCTACCTATTCATTTTTTCTAGAAAAATCATGCTTCAATATGCGAGATTAACGTAGAATTATAACGTATAATTTATGGGATAGCACTTATAATAATCATAAACCTTTCATATGGTAGAGACGTAGTGTAGCAACCCCTTGGTTATGTAGAGTGTTATTTTGGGCACACACAGGGGAAGGGGAACTTATCACGATCAAATAGGCGGACATCCCATTACCAACTTGTTTATTTGACATGAAATAGTATGCAGAAAAGGTGTTGTTTTGACTAGGACGTATATCTCTTAAAAGTTGTTTGCAAACACCGTAATTTTGTAATAAATTTAGCGAGATTATAAAATCTCGACATATTGTAAACCGGCTTATTTTAAATACTATAAATATCATCCGAATTCGATAGTCTATGCGATTTTATTATTAAATCATCGTTTTTTAAATAACCCGGTAAAATATCGATGCAAAAATAGTAAAAATTCATATTGGTAACTTTAATAAATCACAAACGAACATAAAAAATTGCAAAAATCCTTCCTTCATAAAGTTATAGATACATACTTATGCGTTACTATTTTGTTATAAAAACTTTTGAAAGAGTCACGGTGGCCTTGGAATGCAAAGGGCAACTGAAGGTCACATATAGGCTTTACTCAATCTAACCTCACCCTAGAAAGGGACGTAGGACGTAGCAGGGTCAAAGCCTACTGGCGCCATGGGTTGAGTTCTGAAATGAAAACCCGTGGTCCTGGAACACAGAAAGCAATTAAAAGCACATAGGAGTGGGTTTTAGTGAATAAAAGTCTGACACGACCACGCGCGCGATTCGACCTTGTGCGAGAGAAGTCAATTAGATTTCCCACCTTAACAAAAACCCTCTCGCCCTACTCTAGAGTGAGCGAAGTCATTTGATGATTTCCCATGTTCAAAAAAATGCATAACCATTTTCAAAACTAAAACAAAGCACGATACGGCCGACAAAACAAGAGAAATGTAAGCACAACTAATAACCATAAACACTTTGTCACACAGCCGTCCCTCGGATGCCCAACATCATACTACGTAATTTCCCCTAGAACCGCGATTCAATCTCGTGGAATATTTCGTGCTATTTGTACCCTCCCATATTCTGAACACGCAGGCCCACCTGACAAATTTATCACTTTCCCCACATTTCCTAGAGGTGAGACGGTGACGCCTCAAGTGGTATAACCTAAAGAATTTATATTTAGGCTTTCTGTGATAGATCGTATTTTTTCTAAAGCGTACGTGAGCATTCTTCGCTCTTCAAATTTGATTTCTACGATCACTAAATTAGCTTACAGCATCATACTAGATAATATTATAAAGGCGAAAGTTGGAAGTGTGTTTTTTAATCATTACCTGCTTTAGGATGGAGTGAGAGAGCGTGGCTGGCCGTGTGGAACTTTACGCAAAATAAATCAAGTAGTGTAAGCCACATAATATGTAGATAGTTTATTCATTTGTGTATGTATTGTATAATTGTATGATATTTGTGGTTTATTAGTATATCTTTTCTTGTACATATTCGCCTTTTCTCTCTCTTTTATTGCACCTACCACTATTTATCTCTGCATCACCCTAAGGTTGACTGGTAGAAAATGCCTAAGGCATTAAGTCCGCCGCTGTACGTTTGTGCATAAAGTATTAAATAAATAAATAATATTACTTACGAGCATTTGTTTTTTTACGTTTTAAAATGCTGTAGTAATGTAGTCACTAACATAACAGACACTAAATTGAAATGGACATTTTTTTAGAAAGCAATCCATCAGCGATAAAATGGTCTGTCGCTGGTGACGATATGCGTAATGTATCCACAGAGATGTTAAGTAGCACTGTTGAACTTGTTGCACTTTTGAAAAATTATCAAATAAATGCGCTTTCGCATTCGCTGATAATTTGATGTAGCCGATGCTATGATTACAGCCAAGTCAAGCTACAACCATTTCGTTTCGATTCTCTTTTCGTTGATCGCCTCGAGTCGGCCACGCCTCCGATTACTTTGTTCTGACGTCACCTCAACGCTCAGTCACGTGATCAGCACAAAGAAATAGGAGGCGTGGCCAACTCGAGGCGATCAATGAAAAAAGAATCGAAACGAAACAGTTGTAACTTGGCTAGGGGGGCAGTACTGTTATTTCAATTGCTTAAAAGAAATCAAATATCGTTTGTAATATTAGGCGTACAGTGTAGACATAAATGTGAATTTCAATTACTTGTTTTAATCGCTCATGATCGCATCGCGGTCTAATGTAGTCTCAGCCTCAGACTTATTACTGACTAAAACCCACTATGTTCCTTCAGTTGCCCCGTGTGTATGTAAGTTTGTTACTTCTTCACACTCAAACAGCTGAACGGATTTTAATGAAGATTACACCGGTAGACCTTATCCTGGAATAGTACATCGAATACTTTTTATCTCGGGAGTTAGTACCTATGTTCCTTTGTGTGCCAAATAAACTTGTTTTCTTTCTTTCTTTCTTTCTTATTTTCTATTATTACGCGGGTGAAGCCACTGGCAGCAGTCAGTTTACATTATCGATCCAGATTTCTTTGAAGATGCCTAATTCTTATGCTAATCTTTCACTTACCTAAACATGGAATTCATTAATGACGTAGTTATTTTCATAAACAAGGTACGTAATGTTTTCTAATTTAAGATTTCTGTCCAAGAAATGAACGTCACAGGTAAGCAGTATTACACACATACACACGAAACTAGCTGTTGTTAGCGGCTTCACCCGTGTAGAATTAGTACTCACTGGTATAACTACATTATAATCCTTATATATTATAAAACAGTGATGACATAATATGGCTCCGAAACGTGTTCGCTTATGGGCTTCATCAGAAGGCTTAAAGTCGCTTAAAAAGCAATGGAAAGGGCCATGCTCGAAGTTTCCTTGCGTGATCGCGTCAGAAATGAAGAAGCAGAGCAGCAACAGAAGCAGGAGAACCAAGGTTACAAACATAGCCTAAAGAATCATCAAACTTAAGTGGCAGTGGGCAGGGCACCTTGCTCGCAGAACAGATGGTCGATGGGGACTAAAAGTTCTGGAATCGCGACCACGTACCGGAAGACGCAGCGCTGGAAGGCCTCCCACAATGTGGACCGATGACCTGGTGAAGGTCGCCGGAATCCGATGGATGCGAGACGCACAGGACCGGTCATTGTGGCGACATTTGGGGGAGGCCTATGTCCAACAGTGGACGTCTTTCGGCTGAAATGACGATGTTGATGATGATTATAAAACAAAGTCTCCAACCACGTCTGTATTTGCGATAAACTTAAAAAACTACCGAACGGATTTTCATGCTAACCTAACCTAATCAATAAATAGAGCGATTTAAGAGAAAATTTTAAATATCTAATACTAAAGACAGAATAAAACGGAGAATTTTAAAGAGTTCTAACACCAGTACGAAGCGAGGGCAGGTAGCAAGTAGCCCATATTATTTTGATTTATAAGCTGCAAAGATTTATTCAAATCCTTTGAATCGTTTGAGCGTGAACGAGTAACAAATAACACACACACACACACACACATATTACTCGTATACAAACTTTTTCGTTTAGGTATAACGTTAGTGTAATGTAATGCTTTGGACATGTTCTTTTCTTTTATTAATAAAATATATTAATATTTATTTTGCAAATAGGTTTTAGAAAAACACAGAGGGTCCTTTTAAACCGAATTTCAAAAATGGAAGAGGTTAGCAATTCGATGGTATTTTTTTTTCACTCACCTATCGTCAACATCGAGCATGGTTTAAAAGCTTGTTACTTCATCTAACGCAATCCAACGCGATGTTTGACGAAAAGGCAACGCGAAAAACGAGAGATAACACCTGAAAACTCTGTTAGCATTCGGTAATTCCGTAATCTACTCGAATATTTTACAAAACTTGTTCCAGAAAATACGTGTTTTTTTAACTCTTAAAAGTTGTTGAAAAAAACGCGTAAGAGCGGTTCTATGAAAAACAGTGAAAATGTATATCGAGGCCGGTGTTTCCTAGCTGATTACTCTGAGAAAAAACTCCGAAACAAACTCAGAGGTCAAAGATATATGGATTATGGTCCAATAATTCTAAGATAAAACATCTAAGATAAGTAACGTCTTCAAGCACGATCACGTTTGCTCTATCCATAAATTCAAGGTCCACCCATTATCACAAAATTAACATCCTCATTCCTCCTACTTTACATCTAGATATAGCGGCGACAGGATTTATAGGGGGTGACAAATTTGATCACATTACTGTAACGTATAGGGGTATGGTACTATACGACGGACGGACCGACACGTACGAACCCATCTGCCCATCTAAATCAAATCATTCATGTCTTGTTTATGCAGTAGAAATGTGTGGATGGGATTTGTTTGCCTCTATCTGGATGAGCTGATAAGAGCTTAGGGTTTTATGAGAAGGCTAGAGTTAATAAGCTCTTAATAAACTAGTGTGTTTCACCATCAACGATTGCATCACTGCTTACCGTCAGGTAGGATCGCAGTCAAGTACTAGTTTATATCAATAAATAAAAAAAAAGATCAGTAAACGGGCTTAAGAGAGGCAGTATCGAACACAGTTCTGGTAGAATCCATTCGAAAGAAGAGAAAGCAGGCATTTCATCTTTAAAAGATCGCTTTTAGTGATAAGACCCACCGTTTTCACCCCTTTTTTGTGATGGGTAATCACACTAATGTTTTAAAGGTGAACGTTTGTGAACGTGTATATATTTGTTACTCCTTCACGCTAGAACGACTGAATGAATTTCGATGAAACTTGGTACATGTCCTAAATAGCGCATTTTTTATCTCGGAAGTATGTTCTCTTGAGACAATTTCCTACTTTGACACGGTCGAAGCCGCTGGCAGCCTACAATATTACACACATACTCTTCTCTATCATATCTTCTTCATCCTATACAAGCGATGTAAAATAAACACTGAACAGAGACAGACAGCTTCCTATCTCCCTCCCTCTCATTCATACGTGAACCTGCATGGTTACGGCTATGAAATTATTCAACCGAGTTGTTTACATACGCGATGACCGCAAATTAACATCGCATGCGTTTGCATAATTGTAGATACAGCTACAATCTATAATGTAATATAACTGTATTGAGTTTGCGAGTTATGCAGGTACTATGACTTGGGAGTTTGCGATGGTAATAATGAATTATGATTTAATCGTTAGGGTGTTAATTCGTTTTCGCCGGTTTCGCATAAGAAGTTGACCGGGGTAGATGACCCTCGTCTGTAAGAAAGGTCTTAATCACGTGACAGAGGTAAGTTGGCATCCAAAGCCTGCTCTGGTTCAGGCCATGGTCTGGAGTGAGGGGAGCCGGCCGTCACCTCTTTCAGAGAAATAGTAACGTAAGCAAAGGAGACGGCCGCAACCGTGAGGGAACATCCTTACAATCCAGCCACTGCCGCCGCTGAAGGAGAGGCCTGGAGGGTTGGTAGTCGCAGGGCAATGGTACAATGGGTAGCTTGCTAGCCAGCCGTGTGGTAAGACCAAGCCCGAGTCGACGGCGCACAGTGTTCCAGTGTGCCTCAAAGAGATTTTAGTAAATCTGAAGGGGACCGATGCCGAGAACGTTACGTTTGTGCGGGCCAAAGCTTTAAAACGCAAAAGGCAACTAAAGGACACAGGTGGGTTCTAGTCAGTGAAAGTTTGACTCGTCTTTCGTTCCACTCTAGGTTGAGCGAGAGAAGAATTCATGTGATGATTTCTCACCTCAAAAAAAATAAGGTTAGCATCTGATAATATATCTGATACTACTCCAAGGAAGAGTATCAAAGAAACTCCCGGAACCCACTTCTGTTTCTTCGTTGCCTTCGTCCCAGAACCGCGTTTTCCTTTCAGAAACAAATCGTTGGCCCCAGTAGGCTTCGACCCTGCTGGGCCCCTAGGATTGCTGACATTCCTTGAGGCACGCGTGAAACACTACGACTTGGGCTCGGTCCAGACGGTTGGCGGCGAGCTACCCATTGCTCGCCGTCTGCAAGCCTGCACCTACGGTGGCCAGAAATCGGGATCGGAATCTCGGCGGCCTCCTTTACTAGCATTACTGCTTTGCAGAAGGAGGAGATCCGTACGAGGACAAGACATTGCTCTGCCCAAGCGGGGCACACCTCTGCCGTATGCTCCACTGTGTCCTCCGGGCGTTCCACATAATGGTGACACTTGGGAATAAATTAAAAGCTGGACAAGTTTTAGGTTAACACAAAACGACTATTTTGGCAGCTATTAATTCCGTTAAGATAAAACAAACCCATATTTGAAACATTCATGATAACCTTTATGCAAGATTACGCTGTGGTTACCATAAAAGCGGTATATATACTGATATATACAACCTGGCATATATGCCATCATAATTGCTAGCTTCGGGCAAAGGACTGCATCGTGAGGACTCCACCTTAATCATAAATTCCTGGCATTTCCAATGTCCTTAGAAGTGCGATGGACTATCAGATATGTCTGGTATTTTGTTAGGAATTTCCTATTGGTCTCTGATTGTTTTGGTAGTCGTTTTATTTATCTTTTGAGAATTCATGGTGCCGGTAGCTAAAGTAAACCACTTTTATTTAAATACAGGGGGACTGGCATGTACATTCGTATAAAAGTACCTAATAATAAGTATATAAAATAAAGAGGAAAAAAATAAAAAAAATTACGTGCCTAACATTTGAGAGGTCATTTTCATAATTTCTGGAAACAAGACAGAAAATGTTCTTTTTTTAGATGGGAAATCATCAAAGCACTTCTCCCGCACTGGGTGGAGTGGGAGGGAGTTTCAAACGTTTAACGACTAAAAGCCATCCGTATTCTTTCAGTTACTCTTTGCGTTGCAGGGTTGCGGTAATTCCGTTGAATAATCACTCAGTCTGGTAGAAATCCCTTATTCTTGGAAATTGATATTATAGCTACAGATTTTAATCAAGCAAAAACGTACACACACGTAAAGTATCTAGACCTGCATCATCTTCCTGCCTTGTCCCATCTTAGTTGGAGTCGGTGCGACACTTTTTTTCCAAACATTCTGTCCTGTCAAGGCTTACGCTATCACCTTTTTCTTTTATATCGCTCCTCGCACTATTCATCCACCTAGATCTAAAAAGTTACTGTAGTTACGGACACTCTTGAACAAGACTGAGGATTTTTTTTAAATATTTTCGATCTTATGCTATCTGTCTACTAAATAGCTGGCGGTATAAATAGAGCCTTTTGTAGACACGTATAATGCTAAGTATGTGTTAAATTTTGACTGGCCTGTTGGTCTAGTTGTTAGTGGCCCTGACTGCTATGCAGGAGGTCATGGATTCAATTCCCACCCAGGGCATATGTTTGTGTGATGAGCATGATCATTTGTTCTGTGTCTAGGTTTTTTTTTTTTTTTTAGGTGGGAAAATCATCTTATGACAAATCTCGCTCTTGGGCGGAGCGAGAAATAGTGTCAGACTTTTACTGACTAAAAACCCACTCCTGTTCCCTCCTTGCCCTCGTCCCAGGGCCCCGGGTTTCACTTTCACACTACCCGTGGCCCCAGTAGGCTTCGACCCCATTGGGCCCCTACGATTTGCTGACATCTCCTTGAGGCGCGCGTGGAACAGTACGCGCCGTCGACGACTTGGGCTTGGTCCGGACGGCTACCGGACGATCGGACGGCGAGCCACCCATTGCTCGCCGTCCGCAAGCCCGCGCCTACGGTGGCCGGAAATCGGGATCAGAATCCCGGCGGCGGTTGGGGCGTGAGGACCGTTGCCTCACGCGATCGGCCGCCTCCTTTGCTAGCATTACTGCTTCGCAAAAGGAGGCGACCGCCTGCCACTCTTCCTCGCTCCGGACCATGGCCTGTACCAAGGCCCGGCGCGAGAGATCGCCGCCGCCGATCGCCCCCACGAGGACACGGCGTTGCTCTGCCCAAGCGGGGCACACCTCCACCGTGTGCTCCATCGTGTCCTCCGGGCGGTCCACACAGTGGCGACACCCGGGCGTCGCTTCCGCACGAATCCGGTGCAGGAACTTCCCGAACTTACCGTGTTCGGTGAAAACCTGCGTCATGCGGAAGGTGAGGACGCCGTGAGGTCTTTCCAACCACGCCTCAAAGAGGGGACTTACCGCCATAATTGTGGCGTGCCCATTCTGTGTCTAGGTGTGATTTATTTAAATATGTATGTTTATGAGTTGTCTAGTACTCATAATATAAACTCTGCTTAGCTTTGGACTGGACGACGTTGTGTGATAGTTGTGGAATATTATTATTATTAATTTAATTCAAAACATTTCTCATTTCACATAGATCGACACGAACACTTACAAAAAGTCAAGGCTAGTGTATGGTTTCAGTCATTTTTTATAAGGAGTACACTACTAAGATACTCTTCTCTTTAAAAAAAATATTGAGTTTTACAATATTCTCATATTAATATATAGATATGTTTCTTACTAGTGCATAAAGTTTTAATAAAAAAATTAATAGATATGGAAGGATAGTGTGAATCAGTCGAAACAGTACAAAAAAGGAATTTAGTAAAATTGGGTCCAAATAAAAAAAAGCTATTAATCTATAAAAATAATCTTATTAATAAATAGCATGATTAAGTATATATGAATAATAAATCATACATAGTCTAAATACTATAAAAAATATAGCAAAAAAAACAAATACAAAAATTTTGTGCATTATTTTTATTTTTGATACTATTAATTTCACTATTCAAGTAGGTGGAGTGTTAAAAATAAAACGTGATTCTTATTTGAATGCAACATAGGTTTTTTTTTATTGGGTGGAAAAATCATCTTATGACGAATCCCGCTCTTGGGCGGAACGGGAGATAGTGCCAGACTTTTTCTGACTAAAAACCCACTCCTGTTCCTTTGTTGCCTTCGTCCCAGGGCCCTGGGTTTCGTTTTCACACTACCCATGGCCCCAGTAGGCTTCGACCCTGCTGGACCCCTAGGATTTGTTGACATCTCCTTGAGGCGCGCGTGGAACAGTACGCGCCGTCGAAGACTTGGGCTCGGTCCGGACAGTTACCGGACGGTCGGACGGCGAGCCACTCATTGCTCGCCGTCCGCAAGCCCGCGCCTACGGTGGCCGGAAATCGGGATCGGAATCCCGGCAGCGGTTGGGGCGTGAGGACCGTTGCCTCACGCGATCGGCCGCCTCCATTGCTAGCATTACTGCTTCGCAGAAGGAAGCGACTGCCTGCCACTCCTCCTCGCTCCGGACCATGGCCTGTACCAAGGCGCGGCGCGAGAGATCGCCGCCGCTGATTGGCCCCACGAGGACACCTCCACCGTGTGCCCCACCATGTCCTCCGGGCGGTCCACTGTCGCCACTGTGTAGTGGCGACACCCGGGCGTCGCTTCCGCACGAATCCGGTGCAGGAACTTCCCGAACTTACCGTGTCCGGTGAGGACCTGCGTCATGCGGAAGGTGAGGACGCCTTGAGGTCTTTCCAACCACGCCTCAAAGAGGGGACTTACCGCCATAATTGTGGCGTGCCCAATGCAACATAGGTATATTGGTACCTATATCTGTAGGTTTCTGTGTCAATAGGTATACAGTCATATGCTAAACGTATGTCTAAAAGGTCACAAGTCACTCATTAAAATACAATAGAATATTCAGTACTCACTATAAACAGACAAAAACAGTAGATCATCCAAACATCCCACGAATGTCTGTATAATAAATGGGGACTATTACAAAAATCAAATGTACTGCAGTAAACAGTTAGCCTTTTCTGTAACGTGCTCATTATTCATAATATCTTAACAAAGCAGTGTCGTAAAAGGTTGTCATTGAACATATTTTCGAACCAATGGCTCCTCTCATTTTCATATACCAGTATATATAAGTAGAATGCCTCCCACCGTCAACTGCCTATTACTTATTATAAACGCTTCGATGATTACTCACATTAGGTCTGGCTGTATCTAAGGCGATTATGTTGCTATAATATGTATTACTTAATCATTATATTAATTATTTTTTCTACATATATCCTCCGGCCGTGTTTCCTTTCGTATTCAATTTCTTTAAGCTCTTCCACTGTAAGGTACCTGTCTTCCCTCTTTCAATTTTTTTTTTTCGTTTTACCGTAAGTTTAAACCAGAGAAGATTGATTTGAAAGCGAACCTTTGGGGATATGTGGAACACAGAGTAAAGACACCACATACCTCCATTGAAAAGGGAGGATCCTCCGGCCAGACGGGTGTTATGTCTGGCGGGAAGCCAGTGGTAGGTTGGTTCCAGTGGGTCGGAACTGAATGCCGCATAGTTCTCGGTGAGTCGGAACTGTTTGCGGTGATGCCCCAGTGAGTCGGGGTGGTGCTGTCCCAGTGAGTCGGGATGATGCCCCAGTGAGTCGGGGTGGTGCTGTCCCAGTGAGTCGGGATGATGCCCCAGTGAGTCGGGGTGATGATGTCCCAGTGAGTCGGGATGATGCTGCAGGCTCCAGTGAGTCGGAGTAGTGCTGCTGGCTCCAGTAAGTCGGAGCGGTGCTGTGCAACGTAGTGGCTTGACTGCTGGCGTCGACCAGGAGAGGTGCTTCATAGCTCTTCATGTGACTGGCCGAAGGTGCAGTGTGCTTCGCTAAGGTCGCTCATAAGGCTGAGGGCGATGACCAGGTGTGACCACCAGGTAGGCATGCTGGTGGTCAGGATACCCTTTATAGCCGTGGGTGCTGACTGTATGGCTCGCTGCTCGAAAGCTTGAGGAAGTGATGATGACGTCACGAAGTAGTAGCTGCACGAAGGCTGCGCTGACGTTCTTTGTCGAGGGTCACCAGTTTGGGGGTATGTGGAACAGAGAGTAAAGCCCCCACATACCTCCATTGAAAAGGGAGGATCCTCGGGCCAGACGAGTGTTATGTCTGGCGGGCTACTGCCCGGTAGATTATTTCGGGCTGTTCTATATGTTCTAAACGCGCGGAGAACTTTGATTGCGCGATGCAGGAGCATTTCTTATGTGACGCCATATATGTCGCTACAACCCTTTCAAAGTGTGGTCCACTCAAATCTGTGTAGTTCTTTCCTCAAAAGACTATATCAGACACTAATCTACATTATTCTCATATGATTTGACCGCTGCATTTGCTGTATGAACTTTAAAAGAAACCTAACCTAACCTCTGAGTTTGTTTCGATGTTTCTTCTCAGGATAGTCAGCTAGGAAACATCGGCCTCATCTAGTTTAAGTTGACGAAAAAACTGACGTATAAAAGTGTTCTTCAAAACATATTTGCACAAAAAAAAGTTTACGAAAGAGTCCAGCTTATCCCACTATCTTTTCCTAGGCCTGCTGCGTTTTAATTTATTTGCCTCAGGATCCACTGTGTGATAAATGAGATATTCTTTACCCCTTTTTCTTCTTTACTTTCGACAAACTTGAAGCAGCTTTGTATCCAAAGGCAACGACATCGATGACGTCACATAACAACTAAAATTTAAACTCCTGCATCGTATTAGTTTTCCACGCGATTAGAATATATACCTCTAAATATATGCCTTAAAAAATATTTAGGAAAATTTTCAGTGTCTACCTTAACCGTAATACCTGGTTTTAATATCCTATCAAAAATGGTATTCACCTAACGTACCTATTTAGTGTTCTAGTATTCACTTTCAAATAAACATTTGTCCATGATACTATAAAGTAATTTAAATTAAGCCTACGTCAATGACCACTGACAACATAATTATCAAGCGTAGAGCCAAGTTGTTTGGTACAAATATTCGGCGAAATAATACTTCGACTATATTAATCGAAAATCATTGCGCACAGGAAATTGTCGAATAGTTGCTCAACGTTCTGTAGACCAACGATAGAGATTATTCTAGCGATTGCGGTTAATATCTTATAAATGGTTATCGATAATAATATGTTTAATAGTTAATCTTTACTCTTGCTAAATGAGTCTGACAAGAACTGGTACCATTTTTTATATTATTTAGCCTATACGCTGGGCTAAGGCCTTCCGCAACTTCTTCCATATTCTTTTTCTCGAGCCACCTCGAACCGGCCTTGCGGTAAGCGTCTAGGTTATCTCGCCACCTCTTCACAGGTCGACCTCGGCGGCGCCGTCCATCCTCAGGTCAGTGGAGACCACATCCAAATCATATCGCTCAAAAACAAATAAGTATCTAGAATTTTGTTTGCGGAAGCATGATAATCATTTTATAATCAATCCGACTATATTTATCGGAATAATTAAATTAAATTTGCTTTGTGTATTATAAATTTATTATTCGAGTAAACACGAATGAATTAATTTGTAAAATATTTGTTTTTCACTTGACCACAGTTCGACAAATGTTATTATTACATGTAGTAATACATAAGTACATACATAGTAATAAGTATTTTGTATTTGATCGAATGTAACCAAACTTTTGCAAATATAGAGACTTAGTATCACATTATTATAATGATACATAATGAAAACACATTTTTATGTCAATTTGTTCACTCAAATAATAGGAACCTATCGCGTGTCGAAAAAGTTTTTGATGTGAATCAGGTTTCCGTGCTGAAAATAGCAAGAAATTACAACGGCTTGATTCTTGGTACTTTCATAAAATAGAATCAAATTAATTTATGCTGTTCTATATAATGAAGAATTAAAGAAAATTTAAATAGATTATCAAACTACAAACTCAAGTATCGATAAGTTGCATATTTCAAAAGTTATAAGTAAAACCTGAAAAAAAATAGAGTTGTGAGATTTTTTAGCTTAGGTTCGAAGCTGCAAACTTATTTTAACAGTATTGGTATCTATTCAAACAAAACCCCAAAATGTAGTTCGTGTTGTTGTTAACAGTGGAATTTTTTGCGAGCTACGATATTTTAAACGGGCCTGTAAGCTTTGTTTTGCTTAAAGTTAAGCAGGCATATCACAGTTTTTTGTCATGCCAAAAGTGATTTTGAAATATGTATAAAAATCATTCACAATGCTGTAAAATCACGTGGAAACAACTAATGTAATCCAGGCACAATGTTAGGATCTCAAAACAATGTGGGTTACATGAGCTTCTCAATGGAAAGTGGTGAGTTCTTAGGTGCTTGGCGTACCGTTACGGTGTAGCGCTCTGCTCTCCTAATCTTGGCATGGTCACTGACCTTCCTCGGCAACCTGAAACCTGCAAATTACCATGCGATTGTAAGGGAAAGCGCTGCTCCACATGACATAGTATCCATACTAAGTCTATTGCACAAAAACAATACTATGCATCTAATATCACAATAGTGTATCTACCAGTGTGCTACTGACCTTCCAAGCCCTACTGTCCTTAACCCGAGGCGTGACGAGTCGGCCTTCCTCCGTCAACTCCTGCTATAATTCACATAGTGCGACCTGGGTGCGTCCACCAGTTATGCAGTGATTGTCTCTTCTCCGCTCGTAACCAAGGTTACCAATATAATAACGCTGATTGTTCTGCAAAACCTACACGGTCCACATCGTTTGAGAAATTAAAATCGATTATAATCGATATGGGCCGAAATGAAACCGTCTGTATCTCGCTGAGCGGATTATCTTTTGATCGATTTCAGGTTAGAGCATTTAATTTCGATAAGAACTGGTTTGTTGAGTTATTACTATTGTACGTAGATCTATAAATGCCCACTTGGTGTACAGTAATGTATTAATGACGATGATAATTATGCTTTAGTGGGTACCGATCTGATAACATATCTTCCAAGCTAATGCCCTAGGGCTATTATATTATTTGAAAAAGTCACCGAAGCATTGGAACGCCAAGAGCAACTGAAAGAACACAGGTGTTTCCGTTTTTGTAATGCCAATAATCGCAATTTTCTTTCTTTCTTTTCTTTTAATTGAGTTTTAGTCAGTAAAAAACTGGCACTCCCTCAGAGGTGTTCTGGAAGACTTACCATCTATAAAAAGTTCTAGAAATTTATGTAGGGTAGCTTTCGTTCTCGTCTCCAACTTAAAATTAAAAATCTTTAATATCATTATCTGTACAGACTATTCCTAACTAGCTTAGGGTCGACGTTCAGTCTACCCGGATAGCACTCCTCGTGGGGGCGACGACCTCTCGCGCCGGGCCTCGGTACAGGCCATGGTCCGGAGCAAGGAGGAGTGGCAGGCGGTCGCCTCCTTCCGCGAAGCAGTAATGCTAGCAAAGGAGACGGCTGATCGCGTGAGGCAACGGTCCTCACGCCCCAACCGCCGCCGGGATTTCGATCCCGATTTTGGACCACCGTAGGCGCGGGCTTGCGGACAGCGAGCAATGAGTAGATCGCCGTCCGACCGTCTGGTAATCATCCGAACCGAGCCCAAGTCGACGACGGCGCGTATTGTTCCACATGCGCCTCAAGGAGATGTCAGCAACTGTAGGGGCCCAGCAGGGTCGAAGCCTACTGAGGCCAAGGGCTTGCCTTTGCAAGGGCAAGCCTATATTTTTTATTTTTTTTTAAACTTTTCCATTGAACCTGATGTTATGTTTCTGCACCACCCTAAGATCGGCTAGTAGAAAATGTGTAAGGCATGAAGTCCGCCTTGGTACAGTATTATTTTAGTGCATACGTTTTAATAAATAAACCTAAAAAATATGACACGGTACACATAAACTCATAATTAAAATACAGCGTGTTCACCAAACCGGCTTATTGATACGCTTAAATTATTGAGTAGCCAATAATTCTTCATATTTTATGAAAATAGCCATATTTTATACACTTAAATGTAATTAACTGCAAATAATGTGTCAAAATCCGTTAAATCCATTTTAATTGGTGGAGCTTATGCAGTGCTGAATTAAACATACGAATTAGGTTTTAAACAGATTCAACAGCTATACAGTAGACTTGTTACAGAGGTCTGATTCTGATTCCCAAAGATCAGAACTTTTGACCGATCTTACACTTTCAATTCCGATTTCGGTTAATTTTAATCGGAATTTAAATCGGAGATGCGATTAACTTTCCGATTTACTTTACTTATTTTAATTTTGTTTTTATTTGGTGTTGACATTATCATTTGACTATATTCTTCGACTGACCTGTTGGTCTAGTGGTTAGTGGCCCTGACTGCTAAGCCGGAGGTCGTGGGTTTGATTCCCACCCCGGACAAATGTTTGTGTGATGAGCACGATCATTTGTTCTGTGTCTGGGTGTAATTTATCTATATTATGTATGTATTTAGAAATATATAAGTATGTTTATCAGTTGTCTAGTACTCATAGCACAAGCTCTGCTTAGTTTGGGACTAGATGGCGTTGTGTGATAGTTGTTAAACATTTTTTTTTATTTTTTTGTGTTGTCATTATCATTACTATTAATCTCCAGCATGTATCTTACGCATTATTACTATCAAATGGTTTTTGAATTTACAACAATTTTGCATGCATAATTTGCAAAACACAATGAAATGCGCATTCACATGACATCCAGAAATGTACAATTTATTGTATTGTGTTCTGCAATAAAGATTTGACTTTGTTTTTGCCTTTGACTTTACGCGGAGAACCTCCACCGTGCTTTCAGCCTTTCACCTGTTGTTAATTTACAGGAATCCGATGGATGCGAGACGCACGGGACCGTTCGTTGTAATGACACTTGGGGGAAGCCTAGAAGCCTATATTATGTCATGTGTGCAATATTGGACGTCTTTCGGCTCAAATGATGATGTTGATGATGATGAAACCCGCCCCGGCTTTACTAGTAAATTTTTCTAGAACTTTAAAAATCTGTTTTCTTAATATAATTATGCCATTCAAAAATTCAACTCAATTAAAGTACTTTAAATAAGGAAAACGTTATATAGACAGTAAACACTTAATTTATATTGAGGTCCTACTATTCATAGGCTGAAAGGTCATAGTGAACGCCATTTTTATTATCGCCACACCTTTTAGACAGAAATAAGTGACCGAATGCTCTAGTACAAATATTAATAACAACTATGAATAGGCTAATATCTTACTGAGTTATAATTGCTCTATTATTGTCCAGTCATATTTTAATAGCTGACTTCATTGTCAACTAAGTGCATTTTTTTGTGTCGATGCAAAAAAGATATCATTACAATAGTTGTTGTACAATTACGCTGAAAAAATACAATTCAGGTTCCTGAAATGCGTACTTATTTACGGAAATCAAACGTTTCCGACACTTCAATTATGTTGCCTGTCAATATTAATTATTCCCTTCTCTTTTAACTTAGTAGCCTGTAGGCGTTGATTGCTGTTCAGTTAATAGACACGTTCATTGTATTTATTTTAATCGAGTTGATGATGCCATAATTTTCTCAGTAAATACAAGTGCTATTTCTGAACTTAGATCTTTTTTTTTTATTTGTTATAAACTAGTGCTTGACTGCGATCCCACCTGATGGTAAGCAGTGATGCAATCGTTGATGGTGAGGCGCACTAGTTGAAATAACCTATTCACTCTAGCCTTGAAGGCTCCTAAATTATAGTTGGACGGGAAGACCGCAGCAGGCACATTATTCCAGTCCTTCAATGTACGCGGTATAAACGACGAAGCGAAACGCTTAGATCTCTTCCAATTTGGGCTCATAGCATTGACTGTTTCACTTTTCTCATCTTCTGTGAGTTGGTCCTAATGTTCGCTTTTACATTTTATCACACTTGTATTTTAAAGACGGAAGTATGCGTGTTTTTTTTTTTTTTTTTAATTCGCTATATACCAGTGCGTGTATGTTTGTTACTCTTTTACGCTTAAACAGCTGATTAGATTTCGATGAAACTTGGTACACGGGTAGACCATGTCCTGAAATAGTTCATAGAATACTTTTTATTTCGAGAATATGTTCCCTTGGGATAATTTTCAACTTTCACGCAGACGAAGCCGCTGGCAAAAGCTATTCTAGCTCAACTATAAAGTCAATACTTTAAAGATTCATCCACTCTAAATCTTCCGTTGTTTTGATAGAAACGACCACTCTCTGTGAGTCTCTGCTATGCACAACCTTTAACTTTACTCTTGTTCATCTTAGAATATCTCAAAATGTCATTGCTTTTTTTTAGGCACGAAATTATCAAATGACTTCTGCCATTCCAGGGTAGAGAGAGAAAGCATTTCAGACTTTTACTGACTAAACCTCACCTATGTTTCTTCATTTGCCCTTTGCATTCCCAGCAGGTGTCAACTTAACTAGGTTCCTATGATTTTACTGACATTTTTTTGAGGTGTGCGTGGAATCTACGCGCCGTCACTAACCAGGGCCGTATGTGAGGTCACCGCCACCAACTGTCCCTACCAAGATATGACGGTGTTCTCCCAAGCAGGGCAGAATTTCATCGTTTTGACACAGTGACATCCGGATGTTCCTTCTGCCTGAATCCGAAATAAGAACCGCCCGTTCTGGCCATGCCTAGTGAAGATTATTATTTTTATTGTGCTTTTGGGTACAATATCGACTGGTCTACACTGTTCTTACATAATGTCTATTAATACTGTAATATGAAAATATTGTAAACAATCATTTTTTTTAAAGAGTAACCATGGAGTTTCTTGCCGGTTCTTCTCCATAGGAAACGATCAATTTGGAACCGTGCACTAGCTTCTGACTGAGGTCTATGTGAAATAAAAACTTTTGACTTTGACTTTGATGACCTTCTTTAAGCGGAAAGATATGGATGTTGCCTCTTTAGCCACTCCTCAAAGAGAAGAGTTACTGCCGAAATCGTGGCTTGCTTAATCTATTTATTGTTCCATATGCATTTTCCGTAAGATTTATTCAAGACTGGCTTTGTTATAAGAATAATTTTGGTCGATCCTGTAAAAAATCACGTGGTTACGGAGGAGATGACTGTTGAATTATCATCCGTTGGGATGTATGGATAAAAATAACATACTGCGTTGACTTTAAATAAATTGAGGAAATTGGATAAACATGATAATATGGTATCTTCAGTGCTGGGTTATTTACTTTTTTTTATCGTAGCATATGCTGAAGTAGGAGCCTTTTTTTTTTCTTGTTAATGTTATTATTTTTAAGTTATATTTATAGATAAGATATATATTTTTTAAATTTTGTTTTTCGTGTTTGTGTCACAAATAAATGTTTTTCTTTCTTTCCGTCTGTTTTCTTTCTTTCTTTCTATACTTCTGCTATTGCAGAGAAAAAAAGAAAAGCAAAGAAAAACGTTTATTCGTACCTCACACATACAGTAAAATTAAAAAAGCAGTAGAATACATTGGAAAGCAAAAAAAGCAGTATAAAAAAAAAATACTATGATCTGTGCAAGGTCAAAAAGGCGCCTAACTCAGCATATGCTGCAATATTTAAAATAATAAATAACGCAGTGCTGGTATTCTGTTAGGGCCCACGGTGATGCCACGGTCACACTCACGGAGGTTAAATAATAATAATAATATTCCACAACTATCACACAACGCCGTCTAGTCCCAAGCTAAGCAGAGCTTGTGTTATGGGTACTAGACAACTGATAAACATACTTATATATTTCTAAATACATACATATATAGATAAATTACACCCAGACACAGAACAAATGTTCGTGCTCATCACACAAACATTTGTCCTCGGTGGGAATCGAACCCACGACCTCCGGCATAGCAGTCAGGGCCACTAACCACTAGACCAACAGGCCAGATAAAACTATATAGGTATCAGAGCATTGCAGGCATGCGTTGCATGAATTCCATAATGACTTTATAACCACAAAACCATATCCGAACATTCTACCCATCAAAAAACGTCCCGCCACTAGATTGTACAGTAATTTACCAAAAATGCTCACAAAAAGTTTTTTGCGATATCCCTGACCACGGGCAGTAGGATAGCAAGAAGCGACAAAACTAAAACAGATTACAGCTCTCCTTTTTATATGCAACAGATGTTTTGGAAGTCAGACATGTCTCGCCAACTTGCGGCTGGACTATGCTAAAGAGTTTCCACTTAGTTTTTGTTAAGACTGTTTCTTTTTTTTTGTTGGGTACTGTGGGATAATTAATGCAATTTACCGTTGAATGACTTGATGAGAGGATGTCATCATCATCATCATCATTTCAGCCGAAATACGTCCACTTATGTAAACAAAAAAAAAGCTTTATTCGATGTAAATACCATATAAATTACATTTTTAAATATTTTTTTTTAAACAAGATTATACAAAAAAATAAACATTTAAAAATATAAAAAATAGTACCCCACCGGTATCGGGAACAGTGTCCAATCTACCATGGTCAGGGCTCCAGAGAAAGGAACCTCCTAAAAATGCGAGCCGTGTCCTGGAGTACCGCTTTCTGAATCAAGCATTTGATCCAGTCGCCTAACGCGAGCCTCCAAAGGTGTTGGTCGAGGTTCTTGGCTATTAAGCCATTGCCCGACACGACTATCGGTACAATGATCGCCGAGTCCACATCCCACATTTCGACGACCTCGCAAACCAAGTCAATATACTTGATTTGTTTATCTTTCTCGGCTTTCACGAGGTTCCGTCATGCGGAACGGATATGTCAACAATCATTGCACGCCTCTCGCTTCGGTCCACCACCACTATATCAGGCTTATTGGCTACAATAGTCCTGTCAGTGATGATGAACCGATTCCAGTACAAAGTGATATGACCATAATCAAGAACTGGATCGGGCTCGTACCTATAGTACGGCACTTCCGAGTCCGAAAGGGAGTATTTCAGAGCAAGTTGCTGATGGATAATTCTGGCTACAAAGTTGTGTCTATGCAAGTACTCTCCGTTAGCTAGACGAGAACAACCAGAGATAATGTGACGAATTGGTTCTCCCGGACGGTGACATGCCCGACAGATGTCAACCGTGCCATCCTTCACAATAAATCTCCGGCAGTTATTCGTCATGATAACTTCGTCCATAATTGCACAGACAAAACCTTCGGTTTCCCCAAAGAGGTCACCGGAACGCAGCCAGGCTACGGACGCCAATTGGTCTACATCGGGCCTGTGAAGGGCCCGGAAAAAGCGTCCGTGAAGTTCCTTACTCTGCCATACTTCCCTGCGATCGTTAGTGTCAAGCACTACCGGTTTGCGCCAGTTCTCATTAGCCAGGGAGAGCGGGGTGAGTCCCTTGTCCATTGTCACTACATCTCGATGCATACCAAAGCTTTATTATTATTATTACTGTTGGACTCAGGCCTCTCCCAAGTGTCGCCATAACCACCGGTCCTGCGCATCTCGCATTTATCGGATTTTTGCGGCCCTCACCTGGTCATTGGTCCTATCGGTAGAGGTAGTAGAGGTAAGTAAAGGTAGTAATTACTCCAGAAGCTTTCATCCCCATCGACCAACGATCTGCGAGGAATGTGCCCTGCCCACTACCACTTAAGTTTGACGATTCTTCGGGCTATGTCGGTAAAATTGGTTCTCCTGCGGATATAAAAATAAATCTTGGAGGAGTGGCTAGAGAGGCACCATGGCGTCCTTACCTGACACAGGTCCTCTTTGTGTTTGTGCAAATGAGGGCCCAATATACTTAAATAAAAACCACTGCATTCTAGTTAGACAAGACAAGTTTGTCTTAACCACAATTGAGAAAAAAATCTTACCTTTACATTCAACTACAATGATTCATTTGATTGACTTCGTTAAAGAACGAGTAGGCAGTGACGAATGAACTTAAGACACTTACTTTGCCCAAGTAAAACTATGTACTTACGTTAAAGGTTACCGACCCGACCACTTGAGACAATTCACCTAACAATCTACCGTCACTAGAACACAAATTACATAGCTTGAACAGTTTGAACATAACTATCTAAACTTCACTAGCAGTCAGACTACGCCACTTAACTGGAGAATCTATATTAATTTGCCTGCTACGGTGTTTACATCCGATTTTAATTAGGTGTCCCTTAATAAAATAATGTGCTTCAGCATCGACGATTGCATCACTGCTTACCATTAGGTAGGATCGCAGTCAAGCACTAGTTTATAATCAATAAACAAAATACCAATTATTAAGCTGAAGAGCTTATATATATATATATATTTTAATTCTTGATAGGTTTGCGCTTGACCGCTATCTCACCTGATGGAAAGCGACGATGCGGTCGATGATGGAGCGCGCTTACCTAGAAGTAACCTATTCACTCTTCACAGCAGGCTTGTTTGTTGGAACGGGCTAATATCAGGAACTATTCTTTTGAAATTAATAAATATTTTAGTTTTTGTATAGCTCCTTTGTCAAGAAAAGCTATAAGCTATAAAAAATCACACTGTGGTCAATAAAATCGGAGCAATAACTAAAGACGTGGAAATACCACGGAAGACCGCTAGATATTTATAATAAAATCTACCAAACTATCTAACCTTTTCCCAATTATTGATGACACTGTTGGTGCAGTGGCTAAGCAATTGGCTGCTATACTGAAAGATAAAGAAAGAAAAAAAAACAGTTAATTGTGGGTCGCGGCTTCGATTCCCGCACAGAACAAATATTTGTGAGGCCTGCAGATAGGTGTTACGGTCACTGGGTAGCTCGCCGTCCGGCTGTTCGGTAACTAACCGGACCGAGCCCAGTCGTCGACAGCGCGTAGTGATTCTCGCGCTCCTCAAAGAGATGTCAGCAAACCGTAGGGGCCCAACAGGGCCGATGCTCGCTAGCTAGGACCGCGGAGAATTTCTGAAAGGGAAACCCGTAGTCCTAGAACGCAAAGGGTAATTGAAGGACACAGGTGTGGTTTTAGTCAGTAAAAGTCTGACACGCCCTCGCGCTCCACCCAGAGCGCGAGAAGTCATTTGGATGATTTCCCACCTTAAAAAAAAAAAAAAAAAAAAGATAGGTGTTACGGTGTCTTGTGTATTTGAGTTAACATGTTTGTGAATGCATCTACGATGCAGGACTAATTCCTAGCGTGAGGCAAAGTTTTATAAAAAAAAAATGTTTAGGTCGGTTTGCAGTTTAACCAGAGGCAGCTGACACGATACCCCTTCGCAAGCCTGGTGTCAGATCCTATGACTTCTTACCACCAGTAAACACTTTCAAAAATTAACAAATGACAAAGGCCCGATACTGAAAGCAGTACTCCTCGATAACGCTCGCATTGTGAGGAGATTCCTGTCTCAGGAGCCTTAACCTCCGGTAGCTTGGACACTGTTTCGACACCGGTGGACTACTATTTATATAATACGAGTATATATATTTAAAAATGTTAAAAAAATTATGAATAATCTAAAATAATTAATTATCATCATCATATCAGCAGAAAGACGTCCACTGCTGAACATAGGCTTCCCCCAAGTGACGCCACAATGAACGGTCCTGTGCGTCTCGCATCCATCGGACTCCCGCAACCGTTACCAAGTCATCGGTCCACCTTGAAGACGGAAGACGTAGCGTTGGAAGGCCTCCTACAAGAAAATAATTATAAAAATATAATTCAGTGTGTGATAAAATTAAAGACGAATCTACTCAAATAAATAATTTAATCCCAGTACTATTCCCATAATAACTTATCTAAGTAACAACCATTTATTAGTCAAAACCCACAAAAACGAGTCAAAAAAGCTATCACAGTTTTTTATCTAAATAATGGGCGCATAATGTATAGCGTCTGTCACTTGCGGGATCATGACTAATTGTTCCACGCGCCATTTATCAAAACCCATTCACCGCATTTAGAACCTATTGGGACAGACAGACAAGCAGACATATAAATAGGCATGCCACACCTATAGAGTACTCTAGGTAAGTAATGCAGATATTGCTAAGTCGTATGAGTAATCTGCGGTTGATTGATACCATTCACACACACGCGGATGTAACACATTCCAATGTTTTTGCAGTTATCATCATCATCATCGAAAGACGTCCACTGCTGGACATAGGCCTCGCCCAATGGATGGTCATGGCTTCAAGTATCGCCACAATAAATGGTCATGTGCGTCTTGCATCCATCGAATTCCCGCAACTATTACCAAGTCATCGGTCCACCTTGTATAAGGGCTTCCAACGCTACGTCTTTCGCACGCCTCCGCGTTGTCGTTCGCATGTCTTCTTGCTTTTTTGCAATGTGTAGCAGTAAATGTATTGAGACAGCCTTTTCGGCAAGCTTCGCTGCATTCATTCGGCAGCTTCATTTTATTGAAATCTCTCTTGTTTTAATAATTCCTCGTATTGGCCAGCTGTGGAGACACTTAAGATTCAAAACTACACCAATTTTACGTCGCATATCACAATAGAACGTCACAACGTTTAGGAACTAATTGTGAATAATGACAACAGTCACTGAACTTTACTCCAAAAAATCCCGCCAAAAGCTTTATTATCACACTTGACAAAAAAAAAAAAAAATTTTTTTTCACTGTTATTTTATTTTCTTTTAAAATAGTATCTTTTATTTTTAGTCTGTTGTCCATAATATGTATCCACCTCATCACAGATTCTTTCAATATACCAGCGCTGCGTTATTGTTTTTTCAAATATTTAAATACCTAACGCTAACTTAACGTGTGTCAAAAAGACATGTAACCAAAGCTTATCAGCGAAGCCGTCAAGAAGGCTGACTGGATATATTTGCTGCCAAATATTGCAAAAACATTAGAATGTGTAATGTGCTTGCCCAGTCAAGGTAAAGAAAAAAAAAACCAAAGCTTACATTAGGTACATTTGGTTTTATATAAATACTAATTCTTTTCTCCGATCAAATAAAACCAGAATAAAGTAAACCCAGATAAACGATTCATTGAATGTAACTTCTAATTCGACTCCACAGCATTGAGTTCTTGTAATGAATCGTTATTGCACATTCATTCTATTTTCAAAGCTGAAAGAGTTTATTAAAAAAAATCTCTTCAGCTTTTTTTTTCAAAGTATAAAACCTGTCAAGTGCGAGTCGGACTCGTACACCAAGGGTTCTGTACAAACTTAATTAATTGAATAGTTCGATTCCCTTTTAGAGTCCAAAAAAGTAATTATATTGCTATGTAGCTATAGATTTACGGTTTTTAGACTTTTTCCTTTACTTGTGATACTTGCTTCTTGCCAAATTTCAAGATCCTAAGTCTACAAGAAGTAATCTATAGGTTTCAAAATATGTTCCTAAACGGAGCGTTCAATGAAGGGTCTTATATTTAAATTGCATTGACTTAGAAGTTTGATTTTTTCCTGTTCTAAGATGAAACAGACCTAAATATTTAATATTAATTTCAAACCTCCACGTTCCTGAGAATGAGAACGAACAGACAGACAGTTAGACAACACAATGATTCAATAAGGGTTCCGTTTTTACCAACTTAGGTTTAGAACCCTAATAAACAAAAGCCTTTCTATAAACACAGTCATCATTCTTTCTTTTCTTTCTATAAAACCCGTTGAATAATCAAACGTCCTCCATAAAAAAAAGACATTAATGCCATGCTTTTTGTATCACTTGAGTTCAAAGCGTACGTGTTTCAGCCAAAGACGCTCTCGACAGTCTGAACTTACGGCTTTTGTCCTCGGTCTGACTTTTCTGCAACACTTAGCAAACGTTTAAAACCCCATTGTTGAACTGGATGACGTTTTAAAGCTATTTTCATTGTTTCGTTGGGCACATTAATATGTTTTCGCTGCAGTACAATGCCTTGTAATTTTGTTGCGGTAACAATTTACGGGGAAGGGCTGTTTTCTTGTTCGTGTTGGTGTAATTTTGATTATTATTGAGCTTGGTGACGCGCAATTTGGATGAAAGAGATTTTGTAACTGTGAGTAAGAAAATTTTCCTTTGCATATAGCGAGCGATGATAAGTGAGCGATGATTAATCATGATTTTTTTGACTACACAGTCTTTTTTAAAGATGTTCGTAATTGTTAATGAAAATTAAATACTTTTCCAGCTTATAAGTTCTACGTAGTTACCCTAATGTAGCCACAAAAAGTTTACATTCCACGACTTTTGCAGGGACATCATATTTGCTGACTGTGACTACATCAAATAATAATAATATTCTACAACTAACACACAACGCTGCCTAGTCCCAAGCTAAGCAGAGCTTGTGTTATGGGTACTAGACAACTGATAAACATACTTATATATTTTTAAATACATACATAAACAGATAAATTACATCCAGACACAGAACAAATGATCGTACTCATCACACAACCATTTGTCCGGGGTCCAAAGTCAAAGATCCAGTAGTCACATAAAGCGTGAGTGTCGGAAAATTTCATATTTTAATTACTGACAAGAAAACTGCGAGTATATTAGGGACCAATAATATAAAATTACAGCTTTCTTCGTTTTTAAATGGTTTGACCGTCCCCTAAGATACAGGCGCTGCCTAGTTTGGGACCAATGTAATAATTTCATTAAAAACTAGCTTCTTCCAGTGACTTAGCCCGTGTTTCTATATCACTCATTAATAAAATAACATTTTATTACAAGAAAAAAAAATTAAATGAAAGAAATTTTAAAATCGGTGTAGTAGTTCTTGAGTTTATTAGTTACAAATAAAAATACAAATCTTTCCTCTTTATAATATTAGTACAGATACAACTTGTCACTATATCAACCTTTTAATGTTCCCACTGCTGGGACCCAGGCCTCCTCTCTAGGACAGGGAATGGGCCATAATCCACCACGCGGGCCCAGTGCGGGTTGGTGAATGTCACATGTCTTCGACTTGCCTATTAGGTTTCCTCACGATGTTTTCCTTCACCGTTTTGAAAACAGTGGAGATGAAATAAATTACACAAGGTAATGCGCCTGATTGAGTTTGAACCCGCGACCTACAACTCGTAAGTCGGGGCCGTTACCACTCGGCCACCACTGCTCTAAGTCGGGTTTAGTGAATACTAACGATTAAGAAAATATTTATTTTGTAACAATGGTTAAATTTTATTTTTTTATTCTGTAGTAGTTAAATCTAATTAATAAAACTAATAATGTATCGCGCACCGGAAGATTTAAATATTTGAGTTAAGCTCGCCTATGATGTACATAGGCGAACTTTCATATCCACATATTTTTTAACTTATCATAGAGTACAATAAAGAATTAAGATGGTTTTAAAGGCTTTCCATAAGGTGGACCGATGACCTGGGGCCCTAGTCTGCTATTTTTATAATTTCGTTACACGATCCCATTGTGATATTGTGATTTTGCTAAAAGTTCATAATCTGCTTATTCGTAATTATCGGTCATTGATTGGTCAATGGTCGCGTTATGGTAGAATGACAATATCGAGCTTATTAAAAGCAATGTCTGTACAATAACGTTCTTATGGTAGGTCACTGATCAAAGGAACTGTCAAAATTTTAGCAGATTACCGCATACGTCAGATATTTTTGTCAATATGTACGAGATTACCATACCATTCTATGCCACTTCTTTCAATGGAGTGTCAGTGTCATTAACAAACTTGTCAAAATCAACAATTATGAAATCAATAATAGACCATTCTGACATTATTGTAATAGCAGACTTGAGGTCCTCTTGACAGTCGTAGGAATGCGATGGATGCGAGACGCGCCATTTATTGTGGCGACACTTAGGGGAGGCCTATGTCCAACAAAAGACGGCATTCAGCTGAAATAATAATGTGATGATATTAATTTGTCTGTAACTAAAAAATAAAAATTATCGTTTAAAGCATCCATTACAGACCAAACGTACTTATACCTGTAAAGTCCTAATAAATAATTCTCAATCAAACTCAACATACACTTCCGTCATTATTCAGCCGACAGTATCGTAGTTAAAATCGCAACTTGGCGCTAAATCTTACATTCGTGTCGTGGCATAAATCGACCGTCAGATGCACACTGCACGGGACCGATTCCCTCATCTGTCAGAAGCGAGACAACTAATTTGTCTGCCATGTAAACGCGACTCTGTATTGCGACTACGAATTTTGATAAGCGAATAAATCTTAGCGTTTGTTGCGAGTTAGGATTTGAACGTGAGTGTCTGCCAAACTTAGTGTTGGTTTACGTGCTGGACTATTTTCGATGTCGAAAGCTGTTTTTTGATTGGGGATTCTTTAGGTGTATGTGTCCTTATGGTAAAGAGAAACAATGTGCTTATTGACAGTCAATTTAAAATCGTGTGTATACTTAGTTCCATAATCACAATGAAATAATACCTTTCACGTCAAACCATAGTTCATAACATTAAATCACCATATCCAATAGGTATATTATAGTTATTATTATTGTTATTTGTTATGGTGTGCGCTATGTTTGACGATTTTCAGAACAGTTGGAAAGACTTTCGGTATTCACTTCAAATTTCGTAGGGTAGCCAGCCTTTCGGTATTTTATAGGATGCATTTTGGAGAGTGTGCGTTGGAATTACATGACTTGATTCCGTCATCACCTTTCTACCATCGGACAAACCTACGTACGGTGAGTGTCTATTCCTACGTTGATGACACCTCTATTGCTCGGACTAAGCGTTTCGCCTCGTCGTTTATATGGCATAGTGCGTACATTGAAGGACTAGAACAATTTTCCAGCAGCGGTCTTCCCGTCCGTAATTTAGGTGTCTTCAAGGTTAGAGTGAATAGGCTCTTAATAAACTAGTGCGCTTCACCATCAATGATTGCATCACTGTTTACCATCAGGTAACAGATCCATATAACATACACAATGATAGAATAAATATAATATTATATTTATATTTAACAAAATCACTTAGCCAACGAAGCAGTCTTAGTCGACAACGGTTCAATATAATTTTATTAAGACATTTCGTTATTAGACAGTTATCTCTTCAATCAAACTAAATCGGTTTGGTTTCGCTACAGAAAAAGCTGTTTCAGTTCTAATTTACCTTATTAAATGTGATTTATTGCCTTAATAGGATAACAATAAATTTTAGTCAACTTTTCTATTTGTTTAGTAATATTATTTAGGTAATTGAGTACACAAGTAATCGAGCGGTGGGCACGTGAACATAAAATTGCTGCCCTGAAATTGTGAGACGAGGTCGCGGCAGACCACGAAGGAAATGTCAAGACAACTTAGATGTTTTAGAGAAATGCAGAACAGGACCTTGAACCTCTGTTAAAAGAAAACGGGGCAAGTGTGAGTCGGACTCGCGCCCTGAGGGTTCCGTACAAAAACCACCAATGTAAATAGTTCAATCACCGAATGGAGTAGCGAAGATTTTTCCGAATCGCAAAAAAATCTTTTTTGTGACGAAGCAAAAAATTTACTGTTTTCAGATTTATTCCCATTTTTGTGCTATAAGACCTTACTTTATGCCAATTTTCAGGATTCTGGGTCTACGGGAAGTCACTATGAATTTTGATTCACTTGAGAGTGTCGAAATATAGGTACGTTTTTTTGCGACTTAAACGGTCTATCTTGTTTTTTCGTTAACTTAGAAGTTTGATTTTTTGACAGCTTCATGGGACCGCAGACTTCGCAGGTTGAGTTTTTTTCCTTTTGAGGTATGGAACCCTAAAAGGAAAGATGCTCCAATCTGATGGGTGTCGTGCCTAAACCAGGCAATGCCCAATAGTTGAGTACTGACTGTTGTATGTGTTCTAATTGAATGATAAATGATATTTATTTTGTAAATATATTACAAAATAAATATCATATTTATTTTGTAAATAGGATTAAAAAAACACTTTTATAAGTAAATTTTTTTTTTCGTCGTTTTAAACTAAATGAGGCCGGTGCAATAGCGTACAGAACTATGATACCGCAGTACAGGAGTTTGAATTTATAGTTCATATGTGGCGACATGCATAGATACTGCTACAATGTTTTCCAATGCCCAGAGCCAATGGAACAATGGAGCAATGGACGAAATGGAGTGAGGCTTTTGCTCAGCAATGAAACAGTACAAGCTAGATATAATATAATAATTGAGTACACGTGCTGATTGGTTTCAATTCAACTAATACACCCTATTAGACATAACTTTACCCGACCGTTAGTTACATGAAATTAGTGTGACCAATCATAATTTTAAATTAATTGGTAATTGCTACCGTCGGCTTATAAATCGATACATTATTCCCGATTCAAAATTAAAACATAAAGCAGTCGAAGGCGTGAGAAATAATTGTAGGCTTTTCGAAAAAATTTAACTCTAATATTTCTTGTGACAATATATAATCTTTAACGACATTAAATGTTTCCAATGCGGTCAATCTGTCAAGGAAAATCAAGTTAGTTGGTAACTTTTCATAAGACATGGTTGTTCTACTGCTTAAAGCCACTCCTGCGCAATATTGAATTAGATTCACTTTTTGCATCAAGCAATTGTTTGCATAAACAACAGCTGAGGCAGTGTATATGTCCAGTTATTAAGTTTTAGTAAATAAAAGCTTTAATCACGCTCTGGTTAGTAAGAAACTAATAAGTGTAGTATTTTATCAGAGTATCAAAGGGGTGAGGACATAATATAAAGTACTAGCAAGCAATTTGGGTTGAAAGGATAGCGGTAAGATAACTTATTCAAGGAATAATACATACCTTAAAATAATGAAACTTTTTATTTCTTCACATAATCACACTGGTTATTAATAATTATTAGTACAAAGTATAGACTGCTAAGTAGATAAACTTATCATAGTTGTCATTAGAATTTACGTCCGAACGCTGCCAGTGCTCTGGTCCGACTGACTATTTCCCAACCTAGGGCTTATTGCCTCCCCTCTTTAATATTTTAAAAGCGTTAATTCAACGACTTCCGGTCTAGCACTCAAATCAATTTAAATTTTGCCACATTAAATAAACTTGAAAATTAAACCGAATACTAGGCTTTTACTGAAACCTAACTAATTTACACTGATAGTAGTCAGTACAATTTTTGGTACCAAAATTTTCTTAATCGGTCTCGATATTTCCATATACTTCCATTCCCAAATGAGAACAAACAGACAAACAAATTTTGTTTGAATAAATTCATCAAAGTAAATCAGGTTATTGTCTCAGTCCATCAAAAATATCACATTCTTGCGCAATTTTCTACTAAAAACTCAACTCCTTTTTTTGTCACGAACACATTTACAACTAAAGCCTACTCCACACGAGCGGCTATTACTCATCGATCGCAGCCTTACCCGCGTATCGCTTAGTAAACACTTGGCATCACGTCGCACACTCAATTTGTAGCCATTGCCGCCCTCTGTCGGCATAAAGGAGTTCATGCAATATGCACTCTGCTTTATACGGGATACGGGCGCTGTAAGCGTTAAGAATAGATATTTTTATTTTAAAATTGGCTTATTATGTTTTGTGATTTTAAATTGTTCTTTTAGTTTTTATTTGGATTTATTATTACTTACTATGTTTTGTATGTAGTTAGGGTTAAGAATTTGATTTTCTAATATGGATTTTGATACAAAACTATGTCTTTTAATTGTAATTATGTTGATAATTATGGTTTTTGTAAGCAAATATTCAAACACCCTCTAATCTAGAAAGAGTTCGACTTTTTAAGCATGCATCACGTCGCACAAATCAATTTATAGGCCTCTGTCTGGTATAAAAGAATTTATGTAATATGTACCAGGCTTTATACTAGCGGTTTTTGAAAATGACTGATGTTTTACGATTTTATATCGTTGTTACTGTTTTTATTTTTAAATGTATCAAGTTATTTTTGTTTATTGTGATAAATATTTATGTAATATAATAAAGTTTCAGGTTTAGTAATTTAGAATAATTTTTCATTGCTGTCGTGACATAAATATGACTTAACCTAGAAAATTTTGTAACAATCTTGAGGACCAATATTCACGATTACTATAAATAAAATTAAAATTGATAATACGCGATCATAATTAAACTTTTATTTAATGGATAGATACTATCGACACATCTATCTTCTTTTTCATTGTTTATCTTAGTCCAAACGAAAATACTGCAATCATGGCAAAAAGGGATTAAATTATAAAATAAAAATAAAAAGATTTTGTTTGACATAACTGACACTAGCGTAGAATCGAAGCATCGCGATGCATCGTGATTTTCTCCTATTGTAATATACAATAGGAGATACATTTCTATTTTCCCAAAATTAAGGTACATTTTCCTCTGCCGGGAATATTGAATCGCGCGTCAACGCTTCAACGCGATCGTGAACAATTGATACTCTATTGTGATAACCTATGTGACCACGTAGGTGCAGTTGTTCGTTGAGATAAGCGAAGCAGTCGCTTTAAGTTGGTTTGCGCCAACTCTTGCAGTGCGGTGACTTTTTTCATATAAATGGTGGCTAAAGTAGCGATTTCGTGCACACGTAGGACAGAGCCGCCTCGTCTCATCGAATTCGAATAAGCCGCATCGGATAGCCACGCGTTGTAATTGAAAAACTGGATGCAACGCGACACTTCCGCATCGACTCTGCGTTAGTGAGACTTGTACTTTTTGCTACAGAAACCATTCGGAAGTAACAGTCATTCTGTATCTACTAACTTAGCCCACTTCTAATAGGACAGATAAAACACTACAATTATAAGCAATAAAAAAACATAAATTTCACGCCCGTTCCTTGTATAGAGGAAGTCTGATACTTATCTAAAATACGGACATAAAACGATCGCACTTGCGTTTGGCACACATTTTCTGAGTTTAGTTAACTCAATTATTCAAATTGCTTAATAAATAACTAATGAGTTATGGTCTAGACTGTAACGACAGCACTAAACGTGCGTAAATTAATCTTTCTTAGGTTGTTATTTTTTGGGGGTCATTAAAAGTGAATTAGTGTTTGCAGTTCACGATTGAAGTATTATTTAGTCTATTATTATAATTTGTATAACCTACAAATTATAATAATATAGGCTTAGGCATTCTCTACCAGTCAACCAAGGGTAGACACGAGAAAACATGGAAGGTGCATAAAAAAAAAGATTAATAAGAAAACAAGGGAACAAATGTATTTATATAAAATATACATACCTACTATTTATTTATGCTTGTTTTTTCGGGAACGTTAGACTTTTACTGAACTAAAACCCACCCGTGTTTCTTCAGTTACCCTTTGCGTTCGAAAGGCGCAGTAACTCTTTCTTTTTGTTTTTGTAAAACTTTCTTTTTATGCTAACGGTACTAAAAAACAAGTTTAGATAATTACCTTTATTCTGTGGTTTAAATTTTGCAAGTAACATAAACTAGGTGAAAACTAATTGGTATCGTAATTATAAATTCAAACTACCTAAATATTATAGCTACAATATTGGACGGTTGCTACTGTTTATCAATTGAACAAATTGGTCTATTTAAAATCGATAAATTTTTGTTTTTAACCGACATCAAAAAGAAGGAGGTTCTATATTCAGCTGAATGTTTTTTTTATGTATATTCACCGATTTCTCGGTCAATTGTGGACTGATTTTGATTAATAATTTTTGTTGGTCCCATAGAAATATTGTTATGATTTGATCATGAACTTCGAAGACATGGAACAGAACTTCTTATAGAATCACAGCAGAACTGTCATAACAAGTAAAATTGCTTTGTTTATACGAGTAGTCGATGACTGAATGAAAGACGAAGGGTAACAAACTGATCTAATGATGAAGCTGGATGGTAGGCACCGGAACCACAGCATAGATATGGAACAGTACGGAAAATAAGTACAAATGTTCGAAACGGCACACTCACACGAACATACGCATCAACGAGACTCCTAAGCGTTTCTTGTTACTGACAGCACCGCGAGAAACGCTGAGTCGCTTATGAGTCTCGTTGATGCGTATGTTCGTGTGAGTGTGCCGTTTCGAACATTTGTACTTATTTTCCGTACTGTTCCATATCTATACTGTGCCGGAACTCTGTAATAAATTAATGTAATCTGACCGTGTTTGGGATTATTACAATTGTAATGAGATGCACTCTGGCTATAAAGTGTTTAAGTTTGGCTAGAGGGGTACTTTTTAGTGGTGGTATCCTGAATAAAAAGTGTAAAATAAAAAAACTTATTACAAAAATTTATTTTAATTTAATTGTTAGTTGCAACTTAAGATAACATTCTGTGGCGCAAGTTATTTTTCCAAAGCGGATTCCATGATTTGTCGATGATCAGTTTAGTGGGTACTTACCGTATTTTCTTTTAACGTTCTATTAAAATTCCGCTGACGATATGTTGCTGTTGATGCCCACGCCAGCGCCACGTTACCATTCAGCGAGGAAAAAACCCTTTGACTTTCGTTTGAAGAGTAAAACTATCGGCTGATTTTGTCAGCATTTACATACAAAAGCCCCATAGCATGGTATCAGAGACAGGTTTCGTTCGCTCCAACGAGCTAGGTTAGTGTTTAAAGGATTAAGACCATGATTAGGGTTGCTAACCATCTATTTTTACCCGGACATGTTAAAGTTTTACCCGTTCAACTTTTCGCGTAATCGCAGGGTCGAAATTCGAGGAGCTTAGACCTTTTTTTGCGAATAAATGAAATGTCTAGTCCAGCGATTCTATTTCGGGTTTTGGCTATTTCTGAAAGTTCCTAAGCCGATATCAGGTCGAAGCCAACACATCGCCATGATATTGGAATTTTACTAGCTTTTTCATTTTAGAGCGGCTTCCTACAGAAACCGTGCATTTTCTAGTATCAATAGTAGCCCATAATACTAAGCGTAGTGTTGCTTATAATTAAATAAATTTTCAGATCGTATGAGCCCTTAATACAGAGATTTCCTGCTATAAAGACACGGTATATTTTACCTCGTTATAACATCTGCTCAAATGTTTAGATTACTATAGTATTTGCTAAACACCTACCTTAACACCTTGTTGACACTTCGCGTGACCCAAGGGCTGGCTTTTACTTTCAGTTTTTCGGGCAGTCAGCCGACAGCGATGATACATAATTTTTATTATTTTCCATTAGATAGAGGGTTTTTCTTTTAATGTATAATATGTAACTATAGTTGGTCGGTCACGCCACAATTATGGCGGTAAATCCCCTCTTTGAAGCGTGGTTGGAAAAACCTCACGGCGTCCTCACTTTCCGCTTGACGTAGGTTCTCACCGAACACGGTAAGTTCGGGAAGTTCCTGCACCGGATTCGTGCGGAAGCGACGCCCGGGTGTTGCCACTGTGTGGACCGCCCGGAGGACACGGAGGACACGGTGGAGGTGTGCCTCGCTTGGGCAGAGCAACGCCGTGTCCTCGTGGGGGCCATCGGCGGCGGCGAACTCTCGCGCCGGGCCTTGGTACAGGCTATAGTCCGGTGCGAGGAAAGGTGGCAGGCGGTCGCCTCCTTCTGCGAAGCAGTAATGCTAGCAAAGGAGGCGGCCGATCGCTTAAGGCAACGGTCCTTACGCCCTAACCGCCGCCGGGATTCCGATCCTGATATTCGGCCACCGTAGGCACGGGCTTGCGGACGGCGAGCAATGGGTGCCTCGCCGTCCGACCGTCCGGTAACCGTCCGGACCGAGCCCAAGTCGTCGACGGCGCGTACTGTTCAACTCGCGCCTCAAAGAGATGTCAGCAAATCGTGGGGGCCCAGCAGGGTCGAAGCCTACTGGGGCCACGGGTAGTGTGAAAGTGTAACCTGGAGCCCTGGGACGAAGGCAAAGAAGGAACAGGAGTGGGTTTTTAGTCAGTAAAAGTAGAAGCTAATTGTCAAACCTAATTGCAATCTTTATAGTTATTATATAATTATTATCGTCGCCCACACAATAATAAATAGAAAGGTTTCTTAGCTTATCGACAGTTGTCATTCGGCAGGACATCCCAAGGATCATGTGATCGTGACTACAAGCTCATTGTTGGCACGAACTGGTTCTAGCCATCGACATTCGCATATTTATGCAAATATATCGAAAGCTAATGACGATTGACGATTGTTAGATTTAATTAGGTCTTCGAATATATGCGTAGGTACAGAGTATGCTAATGTTTGACCTGAACAAGACACAGATCTGATAGTTGATATTGTCCAACACAAACCAGTAACTGATACTAATTGTTCATGAGACAGTAGCTGGACAAAAGCCTCTTTGAAGGCTCTGGTGTACAAAAACAAAGCATACATCATTTGCTAAAGATTCAGTATTGTTACATTTTATAGTGTAGCCTAAATTAAAAGCAATGAACATAGAAGGAGTTATGAACTTATGTAGCTATTAACATTTTGTTCTACGTTAAGCCAACCAATAAAAAAAAAATATGACAACAAAAACAAATTCTAAATATTTAAACTAGTATACTAGGTGTTAAATTAGTATACTAGGTGTTAAATTAACGGATCAAGTTCGAAATACTATACTGCACTCCAGAACCAGAATATTTGATGTGGCTCAAAAGGCTGCTAAACTGAAATGAGACTAGGCAGGACATGTCTGCCGTATACCCGACAAACTGTGAGAAAAAGTAGTACAATGTTGGTGCCCTGAAATAGTGCGACAGGATCGCGACAGACCACGTAGGAGATAGCGCGATGAACTAGACAGATTCCGCCAGAACTGGCAAGAGGAAGCCCGGGCGCGCGATTGATGGAAGGAGTGGAGGCCTCCCTCCACTCCTTCCTATACACACAAACACGCTTTTGACGTAATCAAGATTTATCAATAATTTATTAGAAATAGGTATTTTTTTTTTTATCCTAAGCTATTTTTTTGATTATTTTACAAACAAAAAATAACCTATTTTAAAAACAGCTGAAATCAATCCAGTGGCCGATTCTGAAAATGTATGTTCAGCTGTTTTCGTACATTCTAAAAGTAGGAACTTTCAGGATTTGCGTAGCCGACTAGGTTTGGGCAATCTGTGGCACACAGGTGACATTATGATATAGCCTGTGGTCGAACTAGAGATACGTCAGAACCGAGAGCATGGAGTGGTGATGCGTAGGCGAGACAAATAAATTACAATAAAATAAATATTACAGATACATACCAAATATTACAGGTATACCAGCGCTGCAGGGTTGTTCGAAAGAAACCCCATGTTACGCGAAAAGGTAAACAGAAGAGACACAGGTGGGGTTTTAGTCAGTAAAAGTCTGACGCACCCACTTACTCCATGATGAAGAGAAGTCATTTAATGATTTTCCACGAAAAACAAAGATACACGCATGCCAGGGCTACGGGATTGTTCGAAAGTATCACTGTGGTCTTGGAACACAGAGGGCAACTGAAGGAACATGGGTGGGCTCTAGTCAGTAAAACTTCTTTACTCCCTCTCGCTCCATGACGCTGATTTGTCACGCTCAAAATAAAAAAGTAATTAAGTTTGCTATTCTTTTTCTTTTTTTCGAGTTGATGGTAAACTCGTTAATTAATTATTAATTAGTTAAGTATTTATAGATTAAGTAGTTACTTTTTATTTTATTGTTGTTTGTCCTGTGCGAGTCTAAAACAATAAATACCTTGTTGACGATTCCCCCCCGCCCACTTAAAAAAGGGCACATACGTATAACTACGCATTAGGTATATATGATTCTTCTGTACCTACATGTTTTTGTCACCTAACTCCTCCTAAAAGGCTTGTCCAATTTGGATGAAATTTTATGTGTATATTTAAATGGGTTCCTGGATGGTTTAACCGGTAGGTGATGGTACAATCGTGTTCCCTATTTTTTTCAGACGTCAAATAGTTGTTGAACAACACAACGTCTGTCGAGACCGCTAGTATAATATAGTAGGTTAAGTTTTGGAACAACATTGTCGTTTGACTTACGCACTAAGATAAAGCCAGACTACTGTTTAGGATAACTAATAAGCGTGATTGTTAACTGTCAGAGTTATCTAGTTCCTAGACATTAGCATTCAAGGTTAGACTTAGGCGTGGTCTTAGACCATATGCTATTATCAGGGCTTGATAAAGTGTTAAGGTTGTGATTGTGTTTAGAGGTTAGTGAACTTAGGAAATGGTTTTGTGACTAATTTGATTGTTGCACTAGTTGTCGCCTGCGATATTCCTCATAATGTTGGGAAACTTTTCGAGTTCCGTGCCCAAAAGGTATAAACGGGACCCTATTACTAAGGCTCTGCAGTCCGTCTGTCTGTCACCAGGCTGTATCTCATAAACCGTGATAGCCAGACGGCTGGAATTTTCACATATTGCCACTATAACAACTAATACTAAAAACAGAATAAAATAAATTGTGTAAAAAAAGTTTTATAGATACGGTACGGAACCTTTCGTACCTTCGGCCGCTAAGTTGAATATTTAGTTTTTGATGCAGAAAACAATTACTTTGTTTCCATTTCGAATGCAAATATAACATAGTCCAATGTTTTTTTTTTAAATTGATATAAACTAGTGCTTGACTGCGATCCCACCCGATAGTAAGCAGTGATGAAATCATTGATGGTGAGGCGCACTAGTTTATTAAGAGCTTATCCAGTCTAGCCTTGAAGACACCTAAATAATAATCGGATGGAAAGACTAATTTGCCGGCTGCGGGCAAATTAGTCCAGTCCCTCGATGTACGCGGTATAAACGACGAGGCGAAACGCTTGTTCCGTAGAGGTTTCAACAACGTAAGAGTGGATACTCGCATTTAGTCGGTTTGTTTTGTTTAGTAAGTATATGGCAGGCTATCCCGATACAATTGTATCAAGTCAGCCTTCTCGTCAAACTTTGCTAAAGTAGTCAAAACTGCAATAAAAATCGCAGCTCCATTTCACTGAGATCGCACCTGTTTCAATGGTTTCTTACATTGACCAGTTCTGCAGATACTTAAGATATAAAATAATATCAATTTCACTTACAATATCTGCTTGAATTTTGGGATAGTTAAAAAAAGCCTGAATGAACTTTACTCGAAACAATCCTGCCAAAAACTCTATTTATTTATTTTATAATTTATGTACACACATATCAGAAGCAGATACCCATATATAAAAAAAATGAAAACGGTACACAGTACGGTACGGTAGATATTAACTCTAATTCTGATTATGAAAAAGATATTCAGGGCTGACACTTTCATATTTTAGTCGTAACTAGAGAAAAACAATTGCCAGAATTACCTACCGTCAGCAGGTGTAATTTACTTTATTGGATAACTCATTAATTTAAAACATTTTTAAATTAACGAGTTGCCTGTAATCAATCTTTAGTAAAAACTTTATTCTTATAGTTTTCAACAAAGGCAAGGTTAATTTTTATTAAAGACTAGTTTCTGCCAGCGGCTTCGCCCGCGTAAAAGTAGCTTTCTTCATACAAACTTCCACCCCCCACTTTAGCGGAGTGGGGGGTTAGAAAGAAATAAAAAGTAGCCTATGTCACTCTCCAACCCTTCGACTATCTCCACTTAAAAAATCACGTCAATTCGTCGTTCCGTTTTGCCGTGAAAGACGGACAAACAAACAGACACACACACTTTCACATTTATAATATTAGTATGGAATATAGGTACATAAATTAGTGAACTTTATTGAAGAACTTTTTAGACTTTTTCAATCAAAGTTTCAACTTTGATTTATGATTACGATAAAGTTTGGTATTTTCTTCACTATTATTTCCAAGATCTAGTCATCATAAAAGTAACAGGATCTATAAAACTGATAGAACAGAGATCAAGATTATTTACGATCACTTCCTGTTTACTTCAGAAGAAGGTAAACATTGGAAATAAATTATTTAATTAATGTTGCAATTAAAGTTAACGACTACAAATGAATTAATGTAATTGTAATCAATAGCTTCGTTTATATTTCGTTTTTGAACAAAATCGTGCCAAAACAGGAAAATACAGTGTACGGAATTATAAGATTTAGTTCTGTATTTCTTGGTGAACAAAGGAATCGGTTTGCGCGAGTAATGCAGCTTGACTGCATTAATAAACTCGCCAAGTTTTTTGGCAAGGAACTTGTTTGCTAGTACCATGGTTAAAACTTTTACAGGAGTGACCTGAGGTCAGTTATACACCACCTATTTGAACATCGTTAAATTGAATCTCCTATTTAAAATGCATGAGGTGCAGTGTTCCAATCTGGAATAAAACACAAAATACACGACATGAAACGTCCGTTTATAAAATTTATATCTAAAAGCCGGGATTGATAGCCGAACGAGATAGAATGAGTAAGTATAAAACCGACAATTAGATAGAATGCTTGTCATTTTTAATATAATTAAGAGATTTAAAGAGTAATTCATTTACGGTCTTAACCTTTTGTGTAACGTTCTGTACGATAGGACAAACCGACAAACAAATTGCCGGAAATATTTGAATAAGAATGGGGACATTCTCGGGCACACTAATGTGCGAGGCGGGAAGCCCGGACGGTGAGGGCGCCCTTAATATCTGTTTTATTTTTTCCGGATTTGTATGAATGAGGACGACAAACAGCGCACCCCCTATTGTGGGGATGCGACAGCACAAAAAACACGTTCTCGCCCAATAATATTATTTTTGGTGAGTAATTTTATGACTTTATTTGCCGTCGCGTTTGTATTACGGAATGGGATACGAGGTAATATGTAGATTAGGCACCGAATAAAAACAGAATAATTTCTGTAATGCCTTTGTCCCTGAAGCCGGAGTCTGTAAGGGCAATGGGCAATTTTGTACTTAATTCCAAGCCTTTGTATCGCAATTGGATACAAATAGAAACATTGTTATTCTCTATGTCGTCAACAAAACAAACTGCTAACTGATCCGAGCTCGCAATACAACTGGATCGGTTACCACGTTTTCTTTCAATATTTCCCAATTTGATACGGTATTACACCCTCTCGGCGAGACAATGGAAAGTAATCGTCAGTGACAAGGGAGTGAGCTAAATTTCGTTAAAATAAAAGCGTACAGAGAGCGTAAGATATAGCGCCTACGTGGTCTCCGCGAGATCCCGAGAGCTCCTACAATGGAGAATTGGAAAAAGCTTTTATAATCCGGCACGTGACATACATGCTCAAGCGGCCATATCTTACGAACCTACCCACATAGTACGGTGGCACTCGCGAGAAATGCCCTTATTCTTTTTTTTCTAACCTACTCTATGTTTCGGTATTCCATGTTAAATTGTGCCATAACAAGACGTTTCTGTCGCAGAGATAGGGCATCTTGAGGCATTCGGAATATTTTGTTTAGTTGCACTGCAAATACCCTTGTTTGTAAACTTATCGCCATTTGAATTATCAGATTTAGCTTTAAGTGCAGATATTTAAGTAAATTCTTAGTTACTTGATTTCAGATAACTTCGTAAAGACAAGAATATTAACCATAATATTTGGACACGTTTAACTGTTGAAATCAAATTATTTTATTGGAATTCAAAGGTGCGGAAATAAAGTGAATTTAATTTGACATTTATTTGGGCAACCGAACTATTTTTACAATTGTTTTTTTGTTTGCTTTTAATCTATACTAACTTAGCAAAGCGGAAAAATATTTTTTTAGTTTGTTTAAACTCGCTTATCTCTGGAACTATATACCTGGAAAAAAACTGTATAGGAAAGCCAATATTATGAGAAAAATTATAAGGCTATATAACATCTTCCTCCCATCCCAAGTCACGGTTAAAATAAGGTAGATAGTATTTATCTTCTACTAGCTTCTGCTAGCGGTATTGCCCGCGTGAAAGTCGGTTTTGCCAAACAAACTTTGGACTCCCGTTTAATCCTCTTAGGGGGTGAAATTCGTAAAATCCGTAAATTAAATTTGTAGGTGTTATAGTTTCTGAGATTTCGATTGATCAATCAGTGAGTGGTATTTCGCTTTTATATGTAAGTACATAACGTTATTGCAAAAAAATATAAAGTATGGATGTTATAAATTAAGTTCTGAGTTAATTTTTTAGGCAATATATTAAAAATATACCTAATAATCGAAGGCAAATGTAACTCTTGTACGATCAAGATAAATGTTAGGGCCACATTCATCAAACCAAAAAAAAGTCTTCGAATGTTAGAAAAAGGATAAGTTATACAGTGTCTGACCCAGACCAGGGAAAAATAGCGTGCCTAAATAAATCAAGCTTTATGAAAAATTGGCTTTGAAGGCTATTTTGGGAACCATTTTTACCATTAGTATGGAAAAAATAACATTTCCCTTGAGATAGTCCACAGAAGCGAAGCAATGGGAGAAGTCTAGGCTTATTATAAAGTGACAACCTCAGACTTAACATTCGTGTGTAATATCCCTTGATATTCAGCAGGCAGCGGCTCGATATCGCACCCCATTAGTCTTTTTACATTGTCACCGTGCAAGCCTACAAAACCCAGCTTTTCACGCTATGTGAGTATCAGTAATGGATAATGTTACTCTGGGTGTGAACTTATCTGAAAGAAGTGTCAAATATTGCTAATACTTTTTTATTTGAGCCTACGTTCAAGGATTTATTTGTATCGGTTTATTTTCGAAAGCTAATTTTGTAGTTTGATTTTTAGGGTTCCTTAACTCAAAAGGAAAAAAAAGGAACCCTTAAAGGATCACTTTTTTGTCCGTTTGCCTGTCTGTCTGGCTGTCTGTCTGTCAAGACTCTTTATCTCAAGAATGCGTGGAGGTATCGAGTTGAAATCAAAACCATATACTCAAGTTTGCGGGCCCTTAAAGCTGTGAACAAATCAAACTTCTGACTTAACGAAAAAAAAAAGAAAAACGAGTATTTAAACACTCAAGGGAATCAAAATTCATAGGGTACTTCTCGTTGACTTAAAAACCTGAAATTTGGCATAAAGCAAGGTCTCATAGCACAAGTATTGTTATAAATTTGTAGTTACGTCACAAAAAAAAAACTTTTTTTGCGATTCGGAAAAATGTTCGTAACTCAATTCGGGAATTGAACTGTTTTCATGGGTTAGTTTATACGGAACCCTCAGTGTGCGAGACCAACTCGCACTTGCCCGGTTTTTTCTTGTATACGGCAAGGTTGTATGTTAACTCATCATTGATATCTCTTTAAACATCATAGTATGAAACCTATGGTACTTTCAGTATGGTGTCGTGATGGTTAGGACAACCGCCTCTCATGCATGAGGTTGCGGATCCGAAACCGGGTAAGTGCTGTGATTTTTTCGATTCATAGAATAGAATAAACTTCATTATGCACCAAAATAGTAACAAAACTTTTACATAAACTTTAATCTATGTATACAATGGCGGTCTTATCAACCTTTGAATGGTCTGTAAGAACTTAAAATAAAAAGGGCATAAACCTTTCTAAATTTATCTAAGGCTAACACTTCGTGCCTTGAAAAGTACGTAAAGTCGTTGGTACCGGTTGTCATTCGTAGATCTTTAACAGTCGTTGCAGATAGTCAGACGCCAGAAAATCTAACCGGCGGTCTATTCAAGGAATATCGTGTTGCCCAGTAACTGGGTTGTGACCTGATAGGCAGTCGCTCCATGTAGAACACGGGTATTCAGGCGCATTCGGTTAGACTTGAAGCCGACCCCAAGCTAGTTGGAAAAGGTTAGGAAAATGATGGTGCGTTCGGTATAGTAGCGTTTTCGTTCTTGGAACGCAAGTTATGTCAAAATTGATGTGACATATTTTCAAATGCGCGTTACCTACCACTGAACTAAAGAATTTTCAACAGCCAGTTAAATGGTTTTTAATTTGTGGGTGTCGATAATTAATGATGAGTTAACAGGTAATGAGAAACAAATACTTAAATTTCAATTTCAAGTTTCTTAAGCTATTCGTCATGCAGGAATGTAGGTATTTTCGTGTCACAGATAGTCAAGAAAGACGTTGGTCCTGTACCTGATCTCTATCATCCCAGCCCCCCTAGCCAAGTTGCGTCGAACGCCTCGAGTAGGCCACGCCTCCGATTGCTTTGTTCTGACGTCATCTCAACGCTCAATCACGTGGTCAGAAACCTACCTACTCGAGGCGTTCGATGCAAACGAAACGGTCGTAACTTTGTTAGGGGGGCAGATGTCAGATTACCATTTCATCGGACAATGAGAGTAAGTAAACAGATAGTGCAACTGTGTTTGCGCACATGCTTGTTAAATAATCACCGTTGGGAATGGCTATACTGACCGGATTTTAGTCGGGAGTATATCAAGGTATATACCTATATACTTTAGGATAAAGAGATATTGTAAAGTCTCGCAAAAGCCGCATCCAAATAAGATGATCCATGACCGCGACCACTCCACGACTAAGAAGGAGATGTAGCTACAAGTAGACACGACTACAAACTCAAAGATTACAGCAATCCAGATTCTTATTAAGCGTTTGAAACTACCTAAGTATCGAACAATAAGTTCTTCGAGCAGCTAAAGAACTTACAAGACGAACTTTGTTTGCTTTACACCTTTAACAAATTGTTAAGCTGACTAAAGTTATTAATTATATGCCATAGTAACGCCTTATTTTCTTGACAGCTTTTATATAACTAAACTGTCAGCACAGAAAATGCTTCAAAATTTTCTAGAAGACAGTTTTGACATTTTTCGATACTATCTACTTAATTGAGTATTAAGGGAAATATTAATTTTGGGGTGTCAGTTTTAATTTAGATTTTTATTTCGAAATTAATTCACAATGTAAGTATGTATAATACATTTTTTTTAAGGTTATATATCAGCCAATGACTTCTCCCACTCTGGGTGGAATGGGAGGGCGTATCAGACTTTTGCTGACTAAAACCACACCTGTGTCCTTCAGTCAGATCACAGGTTTCCTTTTCAGAAAATCCCTGCGGCCCTAGCAGGCATTGGCCCTGCTGGGCCCCTACGCATATTATCTATTATTTTTCTAAAAGAAGCTTAAGTAGTGTTACTCTTTACGACATTAGCACTATCATTACAAATCTATCAGAGAAAGTCCCATCAAAATTGGTTTAACTTTTACGGAGATCAGTAAAAATAAACAGACAGAAAGACAAAAAAATTAAAAAATGGCACTTTTGTTACATGTATTAAATACTATTTCGTAAGCATTTAGTAAAACAAGGTTATTTTAATATTACAGACACACACTTCAATTTTATTATTATATATAGAGAAGATATACATGAAGAGAAGATGTATAGATTTATGTAAACATATGGAAATAGTAAAAGATAATATTATTGTAAATGTAAGTACAAAAGTAGGTACTGCTTCTTTCCAAAGAAATTTCTTCCACTAGACCTGCGAAAGGAGATATAAAAAGAAATATGTAGATAATAAGGTGTAAAAAATATAAGAAAAAGAGTATGTAAAATCTTTAACTAAAATATCAATACTTAAACTTACACATGTAATTTAAATGTGAAATAGTACCTAATCAAGTACGACCCTTTAAAAAAGATATAAAAAGCTTTAACTTCTGATAATCAAAGTTACAAAAAAAAAATAAAAATGAATAGAAAAAATAATAAAAACAACAGCAAACAACTTCAACAAATCATTTACATTTAGAATAATGTGAAATGAATATTATTCCTAATTAGCAAACTTTGTTTTTTTTTTTAATAACTTAACCCCACTCTAGGAATTACTTCTGTATCGCGTTCACAAAAATATAAACTCACATACACAAGTTACCAGGGCCCGGAACAACAATCTGTTGGCCATATAAATATTAGTTCCGTGCGGGAATCGAACCAGCGACACGTATGTTGCAATCTCTCAACTACTGCGTGAACCGTGGCATCAAAATAAATGATACAAATATATTATTTTAGCAATAATAAAACTATTGCAATAACTACGAAATTGGAGCCATGAGTGATGCAAAAGAGAACCCCGTGGCCTTGGAACGAAGGCAAAGAAGGAACAGAAGTGGGTTTTAGTCAGTAAAAGTCTGACACGCCCTCTTGCCCCACCCAAGGGCGAGAAATGTCATTAGATGACTTCCAACCTAAAACAAAAACAGGTCTCAAAAAAACAAACTTATTATTACAGCAATAATAAAACTATTGCAATAATAAAAATACATTTGCTTAGATTTAGAAAGAACATAATGTTTCATTTGGGAAATTTAGAGTTAACGTATTTTGGTGAATGCGAGCTTATGATAACACGTTTGGGACTGTAGTGAAAAAGTTAATATAACTTCAGTTAATTTCAGAAGAGAAATAAATCTTTATGCACTTATTAAGTATGAGATTTATGCCCTTAGTCTTACTTAGTTTATTATATAAAAATATGATTTAAAATATTGAGATCAAAGTCGTTTAAAAAATACTGCGTTCTGTGTTAACATATTTAAAAAAAAGGAAAAGAAAAATAAAACTGTTTATAAGAAACTTATTAAAAAAAAAACGGTTAAAAATAAATAACTTCTGTAACTCCACCATAAAGCGAAGCTACCAGTTTATTAAAACAATCCCGTCTGAATACTTTAGTGCAGCTCCTTAACATTTTACTATCATCCGAGTCATAATAGGAATTAACCCCAGCACGGAGTTTCCTTCACACGAATTTTCAAAGTTCATTTTCATTCAAAATTACTGGCAATTTGCAAGCGGTAATTCCCCGAGAACTTTGATAGTTCCCAAATAGTTTTTCATACTATTGCGTGTAGTTAAAAACTTGGATCGTTTAACAAACCGAATAATTTACAAGGTTACTCTTACCACTTAACAAGAATGTACTTAGTAGTTTTATGTCTTTTTAGTCTAATTGTACTTTTGGTTTAAGTTTGTATTCGGAAACCTTTTTGTATTTGATATAAACTAGTGCTTGACTGCGATTCCAGAGAACTGATGGTAAGTGGCGATGCAATCGTTGATGGTGAGGCGCACTAGTTTATTAAGAGCCTATTCACTCTAGCTTTGAAGACACCCAAATTATAATCGGTTTTATTTAGTATGTAGGTATAGCAACTAAAACTATAGTTAGTGAAAAATATTTTATCCCCGAAATACGAGTTGTAGGTCGCGGGTTCAAACCCAGCCAGGCGCATTACTTTGTTAAATTTATTTCATCACTGCTCTCAAAACGGTGAAGGAAAACATCGTGAGGAAACCGTCATGTCCTAGAACCTAAAATTCGAAGACAAGTGACATCCACCAACTCGAACTGGGCTCACGTGGTGGATTAGGGCCCATTCCCTCTCCTAGAGAGGAGGCCTGAGTCCCAACAATGGGAACATTATAAGGCCGACTATGCTATGCTAACCTGTCCCAACTTTATACGTTATAAATCTGTAATTTTTTTTTTTATATCGATATGTTATACATGTTAATTTTTCTTATAAATCACTGTATCTATTGGTAAAAACTGCACGAAAAGCCGTTTAGTATTTCTAAGTTTTCGCAAACAGATAGACAGCTCCATAAATCATTATAAAAAGAATAACGTACCTTAATTATTAAGTTTATTGGAACTTATAATTCTAAATCAATCTGAAAATATCCCAGTTCCATAAAACGCGTTTTAAAAAACGTAAATTTTATAACTATAGATCTAATGAATTATGTTTTGCAATATATCATATCCAGTTTTAGAGACACCGTTCTGAAATATTTTAAAAGCACTTCATAGTATGGTAGAACGTTCAAAACAGCAAAACTACGTTATCTATGAACAGATAAGTAGACAGCTAAATTGCATTACCCTAAAGTACTAATTAACATTCAATTTCACAGTACCAAGCTATCATTAGATAAGAGGGTATCGACTATATTGATCGGTCTAATCCTAAAGTAGTTAGAATTAATAGACAATTTAATGCTATGCTTTTGTTATTATCTACTTCAATTTACCCTTAAGTGCCACTTATGATAAGTTTGAACACGAGTTTGTACTTATCCTAGATATCAAAATTAATCATAAATTAAATTAATTTAGTATTTTTTGACTGGCCTGTTGGTCTGATGGTTAGTGACCCTGACTGCTATGCCGGAGGTCATGGGTTCGATTCCCACCCAGGACAAATATTTGTGTAATGAGCACGATCATTTATTTGTTCTTTGTCTGGGTGTAATTTATCTATATTATGTATGTATTAAGAAATATATAAGTATGTTTATCAGTTGTCTTGTACTCATAACACAAGCTTTTCTTAGCTTGGGACTAGACAGCGTTGTGTGATAGTTGTGGAATAAAAAAAAAAAATATTATTATGAGTTATTATGTCACAGAACTCTGGGGTCCTGGAACTTTGGAAGGCGTACGAGGAGTCGAAACCATCTGGACCGAGCCCAAGCCTCAAGGAGATGTCAGCAACTGTAGGGGCTCAGCAGGGTCGAAGCCTACTGGGGCCAAGGGTCTGATTCTGAAAGGAAGACTCGGCCCTGGTACGAAAGGCCACGAAATCTCCCGCCTCGCCCAAGAGCAGGGGATGTCATAAAATGATTTTCCCAAGGAAAAAAAAAAGAACGAAGAGTCGAAACCAACTCGCAGAGAAACTATTGCGACATATGGAAAACTAAGATATAGGGCTACGGTTTTTGTAGTCTTAAATGGACTGGTTACCAGGAATTATGTTAAGACTATGGCCCCTGCCTGAACAATGTTATTAATTTGTATCGATTAAAAGGCAGAGGGTGACTTGCACACTCAATGGGCCCCCCAAAACGGTCGCTAGCACGAAGTGACGTAGCAACAAGAAGGCAACATATCCTGAAGTGCTTGAGGAGCGGAGAGGTATACCACGGCTATCAGGACAATCCCGGAAGTACGGTCAAGATCCCTACCAGCACCTTACTGGATTATACATAATACTCCTAAGCACATTTGCTCTTGCGAATCTCCACTCAAGTCAGCCAATAAAGGCAAGAGAGAGGTGGGAGCTCCGTTCCTCGTCAGTGTTCACTACGGCCGGCCAACAAAGGCAAGACGGAGATGAGGAACAAGATTTCTCCCGGGAGATCGGGTCAGTGGGGTCACTAATACCCATCAGTTTGCCACAAAACTGCCCTGCGGATTGTATCTCTCTTAGTCTGGCCCCCGACCCTAGGTATGTTACGGCAAAGCAAACTACCGGTACAGACCTAGGGTTTATTGGAGCGCGCAAGCCCTACCACGACGACAACGTAGAGATACGGCGATGGGGTTATTATTATTATATAACTTTATTGCACACCTTAGTATAATTCAGGACAAACATTAATAAATAAAAAAAAAACAATATTTTAATAGCTGAATGAATGTTATAATCATAAGAATAGAAACATAATATAAATCTACCAATCAGTATGTATTTAAGCGGAAGTTGCGGCTTTATTTTCTAAACAAATAGCGGAGTAGTCTCAAATTTTTTTCCTTATATAAATAATATATATTTGTTTATATGTAGGTTTATATTATATAAAATATTTATGTATGTTTATTTTATATATATATACATTTGATCCCTTGTTTTCTTATTAATCTTTTCTTTTTTCTATGTCATTATTGTATTATATTAAACTAATAAGACAATCAAATTGAAAAACTATTCAGGACTCGTTCAAACTTTTCATATTATGAAACTCTAAACTTTGCTTTAAAATAAATTGGGAACAGAAAATCACACTGTCTTGAAAGTTTCCCATCGTTCACGTTGTTCTAGAAATAAAAGGTCGAAGTCACTCAAAAGTTACTGGCTGGAACTTTACTCTATAAATAATAAGGGTCAAGTCGGGAACTTTAGTTAAAGCAAGTGTTGCTACATACCCGGCCATATATCACGCTGCTCAGTTGTACATAAATAAACTGGAACAAGTCAGTCTACTAACAGAATAAACCGTAGAATAGAAGACTATTTTTATACGTGTAAGTGCGTCATCATCATCATCATCATGCCTTTATATCATATTTGGGGTCGGAGTTACACGTTTTTTTCTTCCATTCTGTCCTGTCACTCGTCACGATTCTTCTAAGTCTCTTTTCTTTCATATCACTCCTCACTCAATCCATACATCTTTTCTTTGGACTCTCTCTCTCTCCCTCTCCATCCATCTACATGTAGGTATACTTATAGCTCTATTAGTAATATGCGTTTCATCCCTCTTCTCCATATGACCATACGAACACAAATGATTCTCTTTCAACTTTTCAGTCACTGGCGCCACTTTCAAACTTCCTCTAATATTCCTCACTTTATCCATTCTCGTTACACCAGATATCCATCTCAACATTCTCACACTCATTCTTTCCGCTATATGCAATCTTATTTCATACATCTTTTTCGCAGCCCAACATTATGATCCATACAATATGACAGGTTTTATCACGGACTTAGATTTTACCCTTCAACTTGAAGTACTTCAACGCTGTGATTATAATACTCCACGTACAAAAAGAGACAGTTATTTGTCGCTTCAAATGGTGGAATTTTAATATAGGCACACACTTCCCGGTGGCTTCCCCCGTCATGTAACATTTATGACATTATTACACCGACGTGTGCCCTTATTATAAAACAAACGCAAACAATTCGGCGTGTTTTACATAATCTCTCCAAATTGGATGGATATACCCCGCAACGTGTGGCTGCTAAAGGCATTATATCGAACGTAGATAGCGCGCCCGTGTTTATGAAAGCGCCAGCGCAGAGATTTATTGTTTTTCACAATATTATTTCTCTGAAAATTTCATTTTTTCCTCGGGTTATTTAAATTAGGGAAACTCCTTACCTTACCTTTCCATTCCTCTAAAGCTCACATAAATAAAAGGTCTTTGAAATTTAACATTTTATTTTCTAACTGTTTTCTTGTTATTTTGACACATTAAATGAACACGTTTCGAATGTACGTCAGTGAAAAGCTAAAATGTTACCCAAAGAGAAGCAAACAATAAGAGAACACAAATTACGATTGTGTGAACATTTTTAAAGGTACATGTGCTTTGAAACCATTTAATACTTACGAGCAAAGTCGCCTTTGAAATACAAGAACCACCTTCACAGCGACCGAACTCTTTGAAGAACACGTAATGATCTTGTAATAAGATATTTTTATGTATTATTACTGAAACCACACGAGACTACGACTTTAGAAAGTTTTTAGAAATTTCTGTTGAAGATGAGATAAAGTGCTAACTCAAGGATATCAAAACTTTCGCTTCAAGTTCAAGAACAGAACATTATACCGCAAGTTTATATAGAAACTTTAAATTATTATAATTAAAACATTTCGCAACAAACCAAGAACAACAAACAGTTTGAGCCGAATTGATCAAATTCCATTTGAATTAGTTACTTTAAATGGCTAAACAGCACAAATTGAGCACTAGTTTTGCCAAACCAGCAAGCTTTAGCACTCAATATTGATAGCATAATGCATTTATTATGCAGCGTGTCCACTTTTACGTTATGGTATGACCGGGTAATTGGATCTCACCACAAAGTGTCCATTTTCGGTCCTTTCCGACTAATAAAGCGGCAGTAAAAATTAAATTTTCAATGAAAATACAGCATCGATAAAATCACGGAGTTCTGCTCGTATCATACGTCGAAATTATGTTAAACCGATGGAAATTCAAAAAGCAAATGACCGGCTGCCTCTAACGAGAGCGCTGTGTGAATATTGGCGTAGTTCTCTAGAGCAGCGAGTCCCAAAGTGAGTGTAACCGCCCCTTTCGCCGAGCTAGTATGCATGCAGATAGCGGTCTGGAGTATGCAGCGACGCCATCCAATAAAAGAAGCATTTGAGTCTTCAGAACAACAATTAGCACTTAGCACTTTAAATTCCTAAACTTGTAAAGCTTTTGAAAGTTTTAAAATGAATTTCGACGATAAAAACCGGTTCTTTTTAGTGGTAATATAAATGCACAAATTGCGGACTAACCACTTATCCTTCACACTCAATGTAATGCTTAGGTCCTATACCAATAAGACTTAAGCGTCGAGAGTCGCAAGGCAATAGTTGGCCACCGTAGGTGCGGGCTTCAATGGGAATACAAAGTTTGACACGCCCTCTCGCTCTACCCTAGAGCGAAACAAGTTATTTTATGATTTCCCATCTCAAAAAAAAGGTGCCGTACCAATACCAAACTTTTTATACTATTTAACTATAAAATAAAAACTAAGAATCAAAACGAATTAAATCTAAAACTGTTATAACAATAGACTGCGTAAAATTTTGAGATCCACCGGCAAACATGGCGGACTCAGTGCGGTTCGCGTTATTAGATTATGGTGCATACATTTTTGTAATCAGACGTATCACTTTGAGATGCATCCCCGGAACGAATAGCAGTTCATCGAATTAGCCGGCGCCGCCGGATCCGTACGTCTGACGGTGTGTTCCCGCTTATGGTTCATTAACTTTTGGAACGTTTTATACTGATTAACTAGTTATTTTTTCGTTTTTAAACGTTAAATTGTGTGCTTCTCTAGTGCATTGTGGGCTGTGTAAATAGATTCTGATCGTTACTTTAGCATCCATTTCCATTAATTCTATGTTCAACTTCTAAATTGTACATAAATCTAAATTTAGTATTCATCAAAAATTTATTGTTTTTTTAAACTTTACTCTTGTATCTAACACTAGCTTTTGCTCGCAGCTTCGCCCGTGTACAGAAAATATAGTCTGTCAATCAGGAATAAAGCAGAATTCAATCGTTGAAAAAGTTACCAATCGGACCAGTATTATTTTCCTCAAACAAAAAAAAAACAAACTTTATCCTTTATAATATTAGTGTAGATGTCTTTCCGTTTTTAGTAAAATCAGTCCTATATTATCATTCAGTTAATATGTCATGGTTTTATAAATCAAATTATTCGGTAAGTATTCATATACTTTTTTAAAACACAGGCTTGCAATACTAAGCCATCGGCACGTACACACCAACAAATTTTATTCTATCTACCACTTTATCTGACGCCAATGCAATACGTATAAATTGAGAACAGTCCGGAGTACCGTCGTTGCTGAGTCATTCACCTGAGCTCAGCTCTATAGTGAAGCTCTTAAAATTGTGTGCTCACCTCTATCGAAAGTTAACAAGGCTATTACGCTGTAGAATTGTAGAGTATCAAATAAACGCTATGGATAAGCTGATGATAGAGAAAATTGCAAATGTGTGAAGTCTTTTGTGTGAAAATAGTATTGTGGTTATCATTTTGTTTGTTTTTAGATTATTATGTTTGGTCGTGTCGATTTTGTCTACCACACACACTACAGTCTCTGGTTCCGGAACAGCTACAGCGACCGCTTATATAAGCTTTTATCTATAACTAGCGACCCACTCTGGCTTCGCACGGATGCAATGCCGATACTAAATGTACTACAGAGTGTCTTTATATACAACGTTCACAGCTTTTTTGTCATTAGACAGTACAAACATGTTTTCTTTTGAGGTTACTCTTGAAAGAGCGAGCAACAACTATGTCCCTGCATTTTAAATCTGTAATATCTTCTATATTCATATAAATTACATGCTGTAAAGGACCACTGATCTATATTTAATGCACAATGTATTTAAGTTACTTAATTGGACAAGAATCAATACTTTATTGCTTAAAATTGCTTCGTAAATAAGGCATTATTTCTCGTAAAAGGTAAGAATAAAAAGTGGTATTGTGCGTTAACCCTAAAAGATAGACATATATTATATACCATCGCGGACTTTTTTGCAGACCTTTTTAAGGTTTTCAATACATTTTTTTTTTGCGTTTGCAATGAAAGTGCAAAAAATGTGTTTATTTATTTATCAATGTGTCTCTGCTATATTATGCATGAATTATACATATAAACCTTCCTCTTGAATCATTATATCTATTAAAAATCTGTTGCATAGTTTTAAAGACCTAAGCATACATAGGGACAGACCAAAGGGAAGCGACTATGTTTTATACTATGTAGTGATAATAATAATAATATTATACACCACAATTTTTTAATTATTACAAGTAATTAAAGGCCTTATTAGAAAAGGTCTTGTTTTTATTTAAGTAAAGTCTGAATAAATAATATTCATAAACAGCAAAACTAGGAGTGTTTGTTTATATCCTAAAATGTCACTCAATTTATGGAAATATTGAATGAATGAGTGAATGACGATAAAAATGGAAAAACACTGCGTGTAGTATTTTCTAGTAGCAATTGTTATGAATGATTATAATTATGAATTTACCAATTATGAAAATTTTTCGAGGACAATTTTGAGATTTTGTTTATTTTTGACTACACAAATATTTGTGTAATGAAATGAGAGATATTTGTCTGTGACTGAGCACATGCTCAGTAACGGGTACAGATATAGCCTCATTTATTTGCGCTTATTAAAAATAGGGGTGAATAGAGAAAAAATATGGTATTTTTGTTTGTAATGAAAAAACTTAAAAACTACTGGACCGATTCATAAAATTTACCAGTAGAAGCTACTTTATCAATGCGTGACATATTCTACATAATATCCTACTTTCATGTGGGTGATGCCACTGACAGAAGCTGTTAAGAGGGCCCTTCCCTACTCGTCTATCCATAACGTCAAGCATGGTTTAAAAGCTTGTTGCTTCGTCTAACGCAATAAAACGCGATGTTTTCTGAAGAGGAAACGCAAAAAAAAATATAACGCCTGAAAACTCTGTTGGCATTCGGTAATTCTGTGATTTGCTGGAATATTTCACAAAACTTGTTCCAGGAAATAGTGTGTTTTTTTTAACGGTTAAAAGTTTTTGAGAATCATTGTCTTCATTCAGAATTTCGATTAAATGTGCAACGCTATATATAAACTTTCTTATAGTTTTTAATATATAAGTAAATTATGGAGCGCCAACGTTCACGTAAAATAGCAGATTTTTAGAGGTCTTTACTGGAATAGTTTTACAAACATTTATATTTTGATTTCTTTAGAAGCTTAGATATTATTCACAAGATATCTGTGTATCCTAAATATCTGGAGAAAGATGTGTGATAACATCATAATTACGTAAGAGCAGTTGTATAAAAATATACCTCAGGTTGGCCGCTCTTAAGTAATAAAAGCCGCTCGCATCTCTAAGGTTAAGCAACGCTTGCCAAGGTCGTCTCTGGATGGGTAACCATCTTAACATACCGAGATGCCTCCTTGCCTTCGAAAGCACGTTAAACCTTTGGTTTCGGTTGTCATTTGTAGATCTTTGTTATTCAATAGATAAGCAAGGAAGCATTTTTCACAATTCATACCCTAAGGGGATGAAATGGGGGCCAAATTTTGAATGGAGAAACCTAGTTAAACGCAGTAGAAGCCGCTGGTAGAAGCTAGTAAAATATGAATGTAATAAGTAAGCAGTTGATGGCTGACCAAATAAATAAAAACCGAATATTCTTGATTCATTATCGTATAGCGATGATGAATCAATCCTTGCCTTTTCTTTCAGCCTTTTCCCAACAAGCTTGGGTCGGCTTCCAGTTTATCCAGATGTGTTGAATATCCGTGTTTTACATGGAGCGATTACCTATCAGACCTTTACTGCCCAGTTACTGGGCAACACGATAGACTCCTTGGATAGACTGATGGTCAGAGTTTCTACCGTCTAACTACCTGTAACGACTGTCAAAGCTACGAAATAATTAGACCGTTTCCATTGATGTTAAACTACGTAGCGAGGCGAGTAAGATGTGCTATAAAAATATTCTTGATTACGTTACATAATTAATTAGAACCGAAACAGCAAACACTACATTTTAAGCACCAACATAATCGTTTGGAACTTAAGGCAGATGGTGCTTATTTATTCTAAGCTAGCAAAGTACGTCAGTCACTAAATCTACCCGGTTCAGGCAATGTCGGTTTTACGATCTCAAGTCACCGCTACTTAGGCAGGGAACCCTTAAGTTTGATGTTTAAGCTAGTAACACCCAAAATTAAGGGCAGTCGATGAATGTTTATCATCCTTCTAAGTGCTTGGTCTTGAGGATTAGACTGCATTAAACGTTACTGAGATGTTGGTGTTAGTCACACCGGTAGTTATAAGACTTATCGTGGTTCTAGAACATAAAGGGCAAATGGAAGCACAAGTTTGTTACGCCCTTTTGCTCCACCCTAGAGCGAGAGAAGTCATTTGATGATTTTGATTATACGTAATGACCACAGAAAAGGACACTGTGGTACTTTAAATTGAATTAGTCAAACTTGTTTTCTCTTTGGGTATTTCAAGTGGAATCGCTACGTCAGGTTATGCGATTGGCCAACAAATTACAACAACTAATGCATGTTTCTCACGCCCCAGCCGCCGGGACTACGAACCCGCATTTCCAGCCATCGTAGGCGCGAGCTTGTGGACAACGAGCAATGAGTAGCTCGTCGTCCGGCCGTCTGGTAGCCATCTGGGCCGAGCCCGAGTCGTGGACGGCGTGTAGTGTTCCACGCGCGCCTCAAAGAGATGTCAGTAAAACCGTAGTAGCCCATCAGGGCCGAAGCCTACTTACTGGGCATGGCTCCAGTAGGTTTGCTTCCGAAAGGGAATCCCGGGTTCCTAGAACGCAAGGCAAAGAAGGAACGTAGCAGCGGGTTTAGTCAGTAAAAGTCTGACACACCTTCTCGTTCCGCCCTAGAGCAAGAAAAATCATTGGAAATTTTCTGACCTAAAAAAGAAAAAAATATTTTCTTATATTTTATTGAAGCGGGCTGAAGTGTGAAGTGGAACTGGGCTGGTCGTTTAGAACAAATGCAGCCGAACAGGCAGGTGAAGATCCTTACTTACTGGATGCCTTATTTCAAGTAGATACGTGGGTCACGCTGAAAGTTTTTAGGATAGGCCAGTAAGAAAACCATCCGATGAAAAATATCTTTATTTAAATTTCGAATTAGAAACTCTGGAAATCTATAGATGTGTAATGATTCATGCCTTTAAGTTTTTGACGGGATTTCTTTAAGTGAAGTTCAGTGACAGTTTTAATTATTCGAAAGTAGATCCCTAGTAGATATTGTGATGTAAAATTGATGCAGTTTTGTATCTTATGTGTAGACAACAACAGCATAAAGAATCACAACTGGACAATCTGTGAAATCATTGAAACAGGCGCGATCTCGGTAAAATGGAGCTGAGAATTTTATTGTAGTGTTGTCTAACTCAGCGAAGTTTGCCAAGAAGGTTGACTTGATCCTTTTGCTGCCAACAACAAAAACATTGGAATATGTACATTAATATTATAATGGTATACAAATTAGGTAACTATTCATACGAAGACATGGCTCTACGGTCTTAATATTGAAACCAAAAACATTAACAAAAAAAGAATTCATAAAGTCATTTGTTTTTAAAAATTGGTGGCAATTAAAAAAGCGAAGCTGGGGCGGGTCGCTAGTTAAAGAATAAAAGCAATTATCTATCACCCTGTTTCAAGAAAAAACTATTGAAGCGTCACAAATTAAACACAAGTCAAGCGATCTGATTGCTTGTTGAAAATTCATCCAACCAATCACAGCAGCTAACTCGACATTCATAATTTGTCACTTCAAGTTTTCGTTCGAGAAACTTAGCCTAGATAACGCAATTAGAGACGAGACGTAAGTCTAGAGGTAGATCACGTTAATTAGCTAATTATGTGCGGTTATTGCGGTTAATTATCTACTAATTATTTATTTACATGAAGTCCTTACATAACATCATATAGATATAAACGGAAAAACTGACTGACTGACATAGCAACGCACAGCCGGAACTACTAGGCCTAGGAACGTAAAATTTTGCACAAATATTTCTTTTATGACGTAGGCGAGCACTAATAAGGGATTTTTGGAAATTCAAATTTTAAGGGGGTGAAACGGGAGTCCAAAGTTTGTATGGTGAAATTTACTTTCACGCCAGCAAAGACGCTGGCAGAAGCTAGTATAATATATATTTTATAATTATAATAATTTATTTCCGTCAGCAGACAATAAAAATCTATTAGGTTAGTATCAATATTCTTATCCTATATCAGTACTGAATTACAAATCGTGACAATGTACGTGCGACAAGTGCCCTTACAAACGGGATATCTCGCCTTGCGGCCACAACACGCAGAGACGTCTGTCAGCCAGTGAGACCGTTTTCTTTCGAAGCGCAGAGTTAAAACCGACAGTGCGAGCCTCGAAAAACTTTGTTGACTCGCTACACAACCGAGGCAGACACAACAGCGCCCTAAATGCATTGTTGCAAAGTAATAACGTGCTTGTAATTACATGTTACAATTGTATGTGTAATATAAATAAATAAATAAATGGTTTTTTTTTACGTGAGATATCATCAAATAATTCCTTCCGATCTGGGTGGAGAGAGAGTAAGTATCACACTTTTAATAACTATAAAAATAAAAATAATATTCCACAACTTTCACAAACGCCGTCTAGTCCCAAACTATGCAGAGCTTGTGGTATGAGTACTAGAAAGCTGATAAACATACTTATATATTTCTAAATACATACATATTAGAGATAAATTATACCCAGACACGAACAAATGTTTGTGTGATAAGCACAATCATTTGTCCTGTGTGGGAATCGAACCCACGCCTCCGGCATAGCAGTCAGGACCACTGACAACTAGACCAACAGGCCAGTCGAACTAAAACCCACCTCTATTCCTTTAATTGCCCTTTGTGTTCCAGGGCCACGGTAACTTTCGAACAATCCTGTAGTCTTGGCAAGTATCAGCAGTAGTGGGCCCCGTCCATTTTGCTGACATCTCTTTGAAGCACGCGTGTAACACAATGTGCCATTGATTTGGGGGTTCTAGCTAAGGGTACCTATATTGGAAATGCACTATAGGCACTATCAAAGTTCATTGACCGTGTCTCTACATGAAACCGTAAGAGAAAAAATTAAAGGATGGCACATTCAAGTCAAATATAAATTAACTTCTACAAATGAATCGATTGTACTACAGCCTTCTGTAGTTAATTTTAAAATAAAATATCGCTATTATTACTTGGCTTCAGGAAAGCAAACGCAATTTATTTTTTATTTTTGCTAAACCTTATCCTGATCAAGTATTTTTATCACTTGATTCGTCAAACTTGAGGTACTTATGTTGGTATATGACGTCAAGGATTTTTGCTCGATAAATCCCAAGAACTTTTAACACTCCTATATTATCACTAGCTTATGCCTACGGCTTTGCTCACATAAAACCTTTTTTCTTCTCCTTACTGATAAACAGATAAACAATTTTATTGGTAAAAATTACATTTACAAGTACAAAAATAAAATATAGTAATAAAATAAAAAATAACACACACGCAAATACACGCACACAATACACACAACACACGTATACATAACAACAACAACAACAACACACAACAATACACACACAGAACACAAAACATATATATGATTTTATAAAATCGTTTTTACCCCTCGTCTACATCTTAAAAACAACACCTTTAAAAAAAACTGCTTTCTTGATCCAAAAATTTGAGCTAGGCGTTGATGAGTCACTGAGTCAAGCCTTCTCTTTAAAATAAAAAGGTATTTTTATTATCTAGCTTCTGCCAACGGCTTCGCTTGCGTCGCGTAGCCAAAACGTATCCATATATTATTATTATTATACAAGGCCAGAACGCAGCCATAGAAAACTGCTCGCGTATACTTTGTATTGCTTTTTTTAAATCTGCAATTACAATATATACATGAATTCTGCTCACTGGTCTTGTATAGTTTGTAACGTGTTTCCAAACTATACTACTGTTAACATCACTTAGGCCTGACAAAAGCTGCGATATAGTTTAATAAAATCATTTATACATATAATGGAATGAAGTTTTAACATTATTAATGTAGAATTAGATAAAAAATAATGGCTTTTAACTTAAACAAATCCAAATGGTTCACTAAAATTAGAAGGGGATCCGCTTCTAATGTAAGTGAATCATTTGGGTTAGGTTAAGTTAAAAATCGCGCCTGGATTAGGTTATGTTAGAATAGTGACCATTAGAACACGATGGAGACCTAACAAAGCGATCATGTGGGTTAGGTTAGGTTAGAACAGTGACCATTAAAGCATGAAGGCGAGCGAGCGCAACGAGCATGCCGCGGCAGCGGCCGCCGGGCGCCAGATTCCCTTCTAATATTAGTAAATAATTTGGGCTTCCAGCTTGCACTTAATGATTACTTCAAACTTTGCCGAAGATTCAAATTCAAAAAGTTTTTCTTTGATTTCACCACATTTACTCAGTAAAAACTCTTGCAGAGTGTCTTTAGTAATCATTTTTCACATTTTTATTAAGTAAACAAACGTATTTACCACTTTTTTACAATAAATTATGCAGAGCCAACAAAAAACCGCTAATAAAAACAAACAACACGTGCTGAAAGATGATGCAATGTTTAGAATAGATACGCAGATATGATTACCATATAATAGAAAGAGAGGTCAACAAATCAAAATGGCAAGCATACAACTGCTCGCGTATAGTTTGGAATCTAGAGTTTTTCGCGCCTATTCCGATCTATACACGATTAGTTTGCATGCGGACTAGCACTGTATATTATAGAACAAAGCTAGTTACTTTGGCTACTACAAAGTATACGCAAGTATTTGCGTACTACTCTTGTATACATACAATGTATCGCAAATTTAAAAACTGCACTACAATGTATAAGCGAGCAGTTTCCTATGGATGCGTTCTGGCCATGTACAGAATGTAAATACGCGCCCGCGTCACAGTAGTTTTCTCCATACAAATTTTGGACCCCTGTTTCATCCTTTTAGGGGGTGAATTTCGGAAATCCTTCCTTATTCTTCATTATAAAAAAAAAACTTTATGCAAAATTTTTGTGTTCTAGGTCCATGGGTTGGGGCTGGGTGGGCTTGGACTGGTCGTTGATGAGTTTGTAAGTAAGTCAAAACTTTGTTTTTTATACATATAAACACAAAGATAATTAAACAAAATAAGTATCTTTAACTGCCCCCCTAGCCAAGTTACAACCGTTTCATTTCGATTCTCTTTTCGTCGATCGCCTCGAATAGGCCACGCCTCCGATTCCTTTATTCTGACGTCATCTCAATGCAAGTCACGTGATCAGAACAAAGGAATAATAGGCGTGACCGACTCGTGGCGATCAACAAAAAGAGAATCGAAACGAAACGGTTGTAGCTTGGCTAGGGGGGCAGGGGCGGCCCGTAAACATATAAACAATAATATGTAACTAATGACCGTAGAAGATAATTTTCTGCCTGTTTTAAAGATCCTGTTACCAAAAACAATTAAAAACCTGTGACGTACAGAAAATTAGAGTACATTTTAATTTCGTTCAGCAGTTACTGCCATCGGGTTGGTCGTAAACCGAGTGAGGCTTAAACCTAAATATTCGTAATTCGTTGTATGAGTGCGTTGTAAATTAAAAATGTGTCTACTCTCGAGTTTTATATCCAAAAAAGGGTTTCAATACTTTTATTTATAGTGACAAAACTCTAAATATCAATGTTAAAATGTATTTGAGAATTTTGTAAACAGCCAAACAAATCGAAACGAGTTTAATCATAATTTAGTTTTTTTTTTTTATATTGGTAGTTATTTTTTGTTTATAAAAATGATAAATGATATTTATTTTGCTAATGGATTATTTTCATCAGTTTAAACTAGATGAAGCCGGGGTTTCCCAGCTGACTACCCTGAGAAGAAACATTGCAACAAACTTAGGGGTCAATACTTCATGCTTAGTCCGAAAGGGAACCCCGGGGTCCAGGAACGCAAGGCAAAGAAGGAACATAGGTGTGGTTATAGTCAGTAAAAATCTGACATGCCTTCTCGCTCCGTCTTAGAGCGTAACTAGTCATCGGATATATTCCCACCTTAAAAAAGAGTCAATACTACTAGTTGTCTGATATTACAATACGAATATCTCATTAAAAAGAAATGAATATTATATATACTATATACTACATCTTTTTTAATCCTCTTGATTTTTGATTTATAGTAAAATTGAAGATTTTTAAAATAAAAACACTGAATTCATTCATTAAACCCCAAGCGAACGCCGACGTTCGGTCTCTCATTGTCTTTATATTCTGTCTTTAATTACGGTATTCGAAAGGCTAATTAAAACCACATATTAACTTAAAGCAAAATAACTCGTAACTAAAATATGGCATCAAAAAGTGCGTCCCGCATCGCTATCGACTGGAAGTATACCCAAAGACTGGAGGAATTGCCACGATGAATGGCAATGCTTAATCTCTGACGGAAATAAAAGCTGGGCCCCGGGTCATGCGAAGTGTGAACTAGGTGTTTGGTTAAATCTTTCAAAAAAGATTAATATCTAACCGCGAGACTATTGGGCCGTGAGGTCATACGCTTACGAATGCTCATACGCTATTTAATAGCACTTGGACTATGTATGAGCACTTGGACCCCACGGCCCAAGAGTTTGAACTCCAAAAGGCTCGAAATAATTATTTAACTGCCAACGAGATTAATATATTTCCACTCCTATATTATTTTATTTTAAATTAATACTTCTATTAATTCTAGTTGTGAATCAAAAAAAAAAAACTGGGCAAGAGCGAGTCGGACTCGCGCGCTGAGGGCTTCGTACAAACCTACCGACGTAAACAGATCAATACCTGAATGGAGTTTGTTATTATTCGAACAAATTTACAGTTTTCAGATTTATTTCTATATCTGTACTATAAGACCTTGGTTTAAGCCAAATTTCAGGATTCTGGATCAACGGAAACTACCCTATGAATTTTGATTTCCTTGAGAGTGTTGAAATATATGTTTTTTGCGACATAAACGACCGTATCTTTTTTTTTGTTAACTTAGAAGGTTGTTCTTTGTCACAGTATCAAGAGATCGACGCGTTCCCGAGGTAATGGGTCTTGACAGACAGACAAATGGAAGGACAACAAAGTGATCCTATAAGGATTCCGTTTTTTCCTTTTGAGGTATGGAACCCTAAACAGAATACAAACAAATAAATCACAGTCATCATCTTCCTGCCCTTGTCCCGTGTTATTTGGGGTCGGCGCAACATGTTTTTTTCTTCCATTCTGCCCTGTCACTCGTCATGATATCATTAACTTCCTTTTCTTTCATATCACTCTTCACACAATCCATCCATCGTTTCTTTGGTCTCCCTCTCCCTCTCCATCCATCCACATGTAAACTCATAACTCTTTTAGTAACATGCGCTTCATCCCTCCTCTTCACATGACCATACCAAGACAAACGATTCCCTTTCAATTTTTCAGTCACTGGCGCCGCTTTCAAACTTTCCCTAATATACTCATTTCTCACTTTATCCATTCTCGTCGCACCACACATCCATCTTAACATTCTCTCAACAAACAAAAAAATCACAGTCTCACTGTTTAAATGTACAACCCTAAAACGTCACATAGAAAAAAAAAAGCAACTCCCACTAAAGTACTCACCCACACAGAAGTAAAAAATATTTCGTAATGGACGCATTTAAAAATGTAGCGCACGTTTAGTGGGAAGATAGTTGCGAGTTGAAATTTTCTTTTCGAGAGGGAAAATTTTCACTCTCGCCTCCTCATTAGTGCAGGGAGGCTTTGAGAGGGCGCATCTCGCTTTGCAACTGCAATTCACGTCCGCACACGTCTCGTGTGTACTTATATTTATTATGGTTCAGCTAAAAACGACGTGTGTGGATTAACACTTAGATTTGGTTTTACAGCCATACCTACATTTGCACAATATTTCTTTTTTTAAATAATGTAAACTACACTACAATGGCTGTAGGACGGTGCGGGTGACAGCTGTCGGATTCATACAATAGGTATGTCTACCTATTGATATATATTTTCGTCCTGCTGTCATCCTACCAATGCTATGTAAAAAAAACTGACAGCGATCCCACCTGATGGTAGTAAGTAGTGATGCAAACGTTAGTGTTGAAGCGCACTATTTTATTAAGAGCCTATTCACTTTAGCATTGAAGACGCCTAAATTATAATCGGACGTGAAGGCCGCAGCAGGCAAAGCAGCAAATATGAATCCTGTTACTGAGCAGGTGTGACTGTCACTAACTGACACGCTGCTGACTGTGGCTGTTAGAGCAGTGATGGCCTAGTGGTAATGGCTCCGACTTACAAGTGGTCGTGGGTTCAAACCTAGTCAGGTGCATTATTTTAATTTATTTTAACACTACTGCTCTCATAATGGTGAAAAAAACAAAGTGAGGAAACGGCATGTCCTAGACCAAAAATTTAAGAACATGTGACATCCACCAACACGCACCGGGCCCACATGGTAAATGGATTACAGCCCGTTCTATCTCCCAGAGAGGAGGCCTGAGTCCGAGCAGTGTGAACATTAAAAAACTGATTATGCTAATGCGGTTTTTCTGGAAGATTTTGGCACGGGGCAGGGTTTACCGTTCGAACATGAAGAAATAACAAACATTACACACAAATTTTCGCTATTATAATATTAGTGTAATAAAAAAGTCCCCAGTGTATCTGTTTGTCTATCTGTCTATGCGCAATGAGCTCAAAAAGTACTGTACGGATTTTCATGAAGTTTTTACCAATACACAAAGTAATTTATGAGAAAGGTTAAGATTTTATAATACAGTTTGAAGTAGATTAAAACGGTGATTTTTCAGAGATTTGCAACAGCTGTGCAAAGTCGTGGCGAGCCGCTACATTAAAATAAATTAGTTATTTCCTAATCTATACAATTGATGTTTGAGCGTGGCATCAGTATTAATTTGTGGATGCAATATTTGGATAGAAAAGAATACCAATTTAACTAACGGAAATAGTAAAGTGGCAGTGTCTTGGAACTAGTGCTTTGATTTTTTTTCTAGATTACATTTACTCCTCTATTTAAATCCTATTAGCAACTTTATAATTATGGAACATGGGGTGTAGGCTAGCAGTATAGACACAAACTACACAAGAATATATTTATACGACGATATTTTTATAAATAAATAAGTATATTTTTTCTAAAACTTTAATGACAGATCATAAATGTGGAAGAATATTTACAAAGTGATTTGTAATTGAATGCATAATTTCAAATGGGTGGTCATAAAGTGGTGGTGGTTGTAGGGAAGATGACTTGAGTTTTTTTTTTCGGTGGGAAAATCATCTAATGACATCCCCCGCTCTTGGGCGGAGCGGGAGATAGTGTCAGACTTTTACTGACTTAAAACCCACTCCTGTTCATTCGTTGCCTTCCGTACCAGGGCAGAGTCTTCCTTTCAGAATCAGACCCTTGGCCCCAGTAGGCTTCGAACCTGGTGGGCCCCTACAGTTGGTGACATCTCCTTGAAGCGCGCGTGGAACAGTCCGCGCCGTCGACGACTTAGGCTCGGTCCGGACGGTTACCGGACGGTCGGACGGCGAGCTACCAATTGCTCGCCGTCCGTAAGCCAGCGCCTACGGTGGGCGGAAATCGGGATCGGAATCCCGGCGGCGGTTGGGGCATGAGGATCGTTGCCTCACGCGATCGGCCGCCTCCTTTGCTAGCATTACTGCTTCGCAGAAGGAGGCGACCGCCTGCCACTTGTCCTCGCTCCGGACCATGGTATGTACCAAGGCCAATTTTGTTTTGGCCAAAGTTGGGTATTCCTCTAACTATACTTTAGCCTTAAAACCTGTCAAAAGGCATGTGAGTTGGGATTGAGACATTCTTAACTCGAAATACTCAATTCAGAAACCCACTTTAACAATTAATTACTTGATTAAGCACCATAAAATCACTTTCTCACACACTTTTAATCGCTTTATCTCTAACGCACACCATTAACCTGTAATTTACCCTAATTGCTTGACTAATAGTTTTATTGCCTTCATTACTATCGGAATAACAATTCAGACTATGCTTGTTATGTTGTACAATCAATTTATTAATTGGCAACATTTTATTTTGCTGCACTCTCGCTTGTACAGTCAACCGCACACTTTACACTCACACTTTGACCTTGAACTGTCCTAACCGAGTACGGAGTTCCAATAAGCGAAAGCTATTCTATATAAAATCAGAATATAATTAAGTTTAATGTGGTTTTTAAGTTTTTTATCACATATGTGAAGCCAAGCATAAACATATTCAGTCTTATAATTTTTCCACTGATGGGACTCAGGCCTCTTGTCTAGGATAGGGAATAAAAGAAAGAAAAGCATTTATTCGTGACTCGCACAGAACAAACAACAATAAAATAAAATAAAATCATTAATGTGTCAATAAATTTCTAAAAAAAAACTATAAATAACTTGCCTAAAATAAAATAAAAATCAACATTTAGAAGAAAAACAAATAACAATAGTAATAATAATAAACGTTTATTCACAAAAAATACAGACCTGTACAAATCAAGTTTATAACCCTGCCTCTTAAACTAGGATAAACCTGTACTGAGACTGTGTTCGGCTAGATAAAGTTAATACCTTAGAATAAAATATGATTTAAGACAACAACTGAACGGTACTGAATTGATTCTTATTTATCTGCCTTTTTTTATTTATTTATTGATATGTTATAAGCTGTAGGTAAGTAGGGTGTGTGTTAAGCATATTATTTTGTAGTGTGGGTGTGAGTTTATGAGTGGGGAATATGAGCTCGTGTTTGTGGATACTTATAGTGTATGTTTGGGCTAATGGGTGCATAATAAGTGTGATTGTGAGTAGTAGTAGTGTAAGTATGTGGTAGAAGATAAGCAAAAGTATTGTTATTACGTGATGAATGTGAGCAAAAATTCATTGTATGCATAATAAAAGAAATATGCGAAGCCAAAAAAGGCTTTTTTAGAGGTATGCGGAACAGAGAGTAAAGTCCCGCAAACCTCCGTTGAAAAGGGAGGATCCTCCGACCAGACGGGTGTAATGTCTGGTGGGCTACTACTGCCCATGTCGCTACACTTTTATCTCAGGATAAATTATGCTGCGATATTTAAAATAAAATGTGGCATCCACCAATTGGTAAATAAACATGACTTCGAATTTATGATTCAATGACATGCTGTTATCCTTACGATGTTTTCCTTCATCGTTTTGTAGTGTAGTGGTAATTAAATTAATGACATAAAGTAAAACGCCTGTCTGTATTTGAACCGTAAGGTCCGTTACCACTGAGCCATACCTGCTAACGTGCAGTCAACTGTACCGTAACTCGGTCATTGACAGAGGGCAATTACATTTTCAAGTTCATCGATCTAATTGATTGATAACGATAGATTCTATTAAGTTCTGATAAATACAGGTGCAATTGATACATTTTCGAAACAATCATTTTTGTTTACTTACAGGAACGTGACCACTACTAATGGTATTTAAGTCTCATTATTTTGTTAATTTGTTCATTGTGACAATGAAATATTTTAACAGCTGACATTGTTTATTTCCAATCTGTCTAACTTTCACACAGGTCATTCACATTCTTAAATATCTATTACATTAATTTATTTTGTGGTATTGGGACATTATTTCATGGAGCTCTAACTCGTATTATCAGGTAATGAGTCTGTAAAAATTTCTTCAAATTTCACATTCTGTCTGATAAAAAGATATATATAATAATTATGTTACATTCAACTATATAAAGTAGTGCTTAACTGCGATCCCAACTGATGCTTATCAGTGATGTATTCGTTGATGATGAAGTGCACTAGTTTATTAATCACCATCATCATCATCATTTTCACCGAAAGACGACCACTGCTGGACATAGGCCTCCCCCAAGTGTCGCCACAATGAACGGTCCTGTGCGTCTCGCATCCATCGGACTCCCGCAACCGTTACCAAGTCATTGGTCCACCTTGTAAGAGTAAGTCTGTAAATAATTTATTAATAGCCAATTTAAAAAATGGCTTAGTTTGTAGCTCCACTATACTTGCCGAAGTCGGTCCGGGGATGGGTGACCCTCCATTACATACCGAGTTTCTTTCGTATCTCTGAAGGCACGTTAAACCATTGGTTCCGGCTGCCACTTAAACATGTAGTGACGGATAATCTGAAGCCAGAAAATCTGACACCTCTACCTTACGTACCTAAAACTCGTAAGTCGGGTCCGTTGCCACTGGGGCACTATTGCTCTTACTGGGGCAACTAATTAAAGTTATTTCAAATACACATTCTTTACATTTATACACTATTTGCTGTGCTGACAGGCGTACCCAGCAATTACGATTCAGTTATTAAAGCTTAAGTGTTAATTGAAATACCCACGTTACGTTTTAATGTTCATTAATGCAATATTGAGCAGCAAGACTGGGCTGCTTACATTGTGGTATTTATGTCCAAATTATTGATGAAACATTGTTTTGCTCTAAATCTATCCCAGTAATGCGTAAACAGTATCAATGTATCATGTAAGCGTAATTAGAACAAGTATTTATTATTCCATAAAACTTGAATGTGTATTTGAAATCTGTTGCTTTGATGATCAAAGAGACTTAGCTTAACTGGTGCTTTTGGTGGAAAAACACTGACTCCCACCACTCTGGATGAAGCGTGAGGGAGTGTCAAACTGTCACAGACTTCTTTTTAGGTGGGAAATCATCTATCAAAATCTCTCGCTTTTCTCGTTTTCGACTTTTACTGACTAAAACCCATTCCTGTTTCTTTTCTTCTTTGTCTTCGTTCCTGGGTCCCGGGGGAGCCAGCCATTGCTCACCGTCCGCAAGCCTGTGCCTACGGTGGTCGGCGGCCGGGGTGTGAGGGCCGCACGCGGGCAAAGGCGACCGCCTGCCACTTCTCCTTGCTCCGGACTCCTGGCCTGTACCAAGGCCCGGCGCGAGAGATCGCTGGTGCTGGTTGCCACACTGACTAAAACCCAACTGTCTTCTTTCAGTTGTCTTTTGCGTTCCAGGGCCGCGGTACCTTCTTCGAACAATCCCGTAATCTTGGTTGAGAAATAGAGCTAAAATTAATTAATAAAAACTAATTTACCGAATTGAAAAGCCTGTTGGAGTTCGTAAAACATTTCTAGACTTTACCACAGCTAACAAACACTCTTTTATTTTCTAGCTTTTAACCAATCTCATATGACTTTCGGTACCTCGGGTCACTCGTTCAACGGGAAGGTGAGGTAGACCGGGACGTAACACATCGGATCAACGCAGGATGGATAAAATGGCGACAGGTCACGGGAACCACTTGTGACCCACGGATGCCCCTCAAGTTGAAGGGTAAAATCTACAAGTCCGTGATAAGACCTGTCATACTGTATGGATCAGAATGTTGGGCTGTGAAAAAGACAGATAAAAAAAGATTGCTCGTAGCGGAGATGAGAATGTTAAGATGAATGTGTGGTGTGACGAGAATGGATAAAGTGAGAAATGAGTATATTAGGGGAAGTTTGAAAGTGGCACCAGTGACTGAAAAATTGAAAGGGAATCGTTTGTCTTGGTATGGTCATGTGAAGAGGAGGGATGAAACGCATGTTACTAAAAGAGTTATGAGTTTACATGTGGATGGATGGAGAGGGAGAGGGAGACCAAAGAAAAGATGGATGGATTGTGTGTAGAGTGATATGAAAGAAAAGGAAGTTAGTGATAGCATGACGAATGACAGGGTAGAATGGAAGAAAAAAACATGTTGCGCCGACCCCAAATAACACGGGACAAGGGCAGGAAGATGATGATGAAAAAATCTCATATGAAAACCAACTCCGAAATAGCCTCGTCTTCAGCTCGGTGTCTTTTCTACTTCAGCAGCAATTAACAAGTTTGTCCACTTCCATCGTGATCATCATGTCATATTTCCTTCACTAAGTGTTATTTGTCTATTATTTTCCCGTTTTGTTCCTTCCGTACTTCCTTTTTTGCTTTCCTTCTGTCTTTATGTCATAAACAACAAGTTACCCACACACATACGCACATTTAAGAAAGATTGCAAGATTATGTGGAAAGTAAGTCATACTGCAAATAAGTACATACATAATACTTTTATTCAATAACAGTTTTTCTTGAAAACATCCCTTCTCCTTTGTACCACCACAATCCTTTGTAGTGCTGTGTTGTGTGTTGTTGAGTACGGTTACACGTCGTTTGATAAACCGTTAGCTACAAAAATGGCGGCGGTACATCACTACTCACTAGTGACGTGCTCGTGAGATATACGAGCACTATAGTAATCCGTTTTGCTCGGTTGACTTTCGAAACATATGGGGAATAACAAGGCTGTGTATTTTGTTTTAAAAGATTTTTTGTGTAGGCACATTTTCAGCTTTCAGCTAGGAACCGCTTTAGCCAGCTTTAGCAGAATGAAACGATCTATGTAACAAAGTATTTTATTTTACATAACTTTAAGCAGTTTCTCGATTTGATCTTTTACTAAGGAACTAAAAATAATAAAACCTTTTTGCAATATTGTACGATGCACAGAACCGGTCGGTATGGCGACACAGGCCTATGTCCAACAGTAGAAGTCTTTTAGCTGTAATTAATAGTAATAAATAATTAATTATTAATTAGAGAAGACATATAAGTTTGAGTTCTTTTTTACATGTTTTGTGAATAAAGTCCTGTGTTTTAGGAGATAATCATTCGTCCATTATTATAATTACCAGAATTCGATGAACCAAACATGTAACAATAACAATAATTTATGTACGTGTGAGCACGCATGCTGGAGTAGTATGTGTGAGAAAGTGTGTGTGTTGAGGTTCATGTGGATGAGGGTTTTACTGGTGCTTCTGTCTCGTCATAATCTAGGGTTAAAGTATGATGATGATGGATATTGTGGGTATTTTCTACATTAAAGAAAATGTCAACCTAGTATCCATAAAAAAAACAGTTAAATAAAATCTTAAAAAAGGCTAATAACAAACATTAATAAATAAAGCTTTATTTTCATATGGTTTCTTCGTTCGCGATATACAGGAAACTTTGGAAATTAATCTTTTCATCGCAAGCACTACGCTCTGCCGAGCAATTGATGAGAAAATGGACGATATTCCCAATAAGGCGACTGACCTGAAAGTGGATGAAGAGAATAGAAAAGAAAATAATGTTGAAGTATAACGGATAATGAGGAAATTGATAATGTTATGGATTATGAAGTGACGAGGCTATAAAAATAAAGTTCCAGTTTTCTAATCATAATATTGGGTAATGGCAACAGGAGAGTTTTTGACGGGATTTCTTCGAGTGAAGTACAGTGGCTGTTTTAATTATTCGCAAATTGATTCCTGGTGGACATTGTGATGTAAAATTGGTGTAGTTTTGTATCTCCAGTGTCTACGCAACAGAGAATAAGATTAATAATTAAATAGGCGCGATCTCGGTAAAATAGAGCTAAGAATTTTATTGCAGTTTTGGCTACCTCAGTAAAGTTTGCTAAGAAGGCAACATTTGCTGCCAAATACTACAAAAAGATTGGAATATGTTACACCCGCATTCTAATGTAAAACAAAACGAAACAACTATGATATTCGAATACGAAAGACATTATTATGCTTTCTTGCGTAATAATTATTACGTAGTAAAATCAAGTAAATAGTCAGGTAGTTAGTAGTTGTCTTCAAGGCTAGAGGTTAATAGGCTCTTAATAAACTAATGCGCTTCACCATCAACAATTGCATCACTACCTACTTACCCTTAAGGTGGGATCACAGTCAAGCACTATTTTATGTAATAAAAAAGGATTAATAGGATAGGATTTAACTAACTTAGAAAATAAATTTCTCCTTTACAAGTGCATACCTACTTAAACCAACATAACCCGAAAATTTAATTGGCAGGGCGCAGGGAAAATTTCCTGCAGAAAAAATGGTCGATGTGGCCGAAAGGTTCTGGAGTGGCGACCGCGTACTGGAGGACGCAACTTTAGAAGTTCTTCCACAAGTTGGACCGATGACCTGGTAAGGGACACAAAAATCAAAAGGATGCGAGAAGCAAAGAACAGGCAATCCTTGTGGCGACACTTGGGGGAGGCCCCTGACCATGACGAAGCCCAGCAGCGTCGAAACCTATTAGGGCCAAGGGTTAGCTTCCGAAAGAAAAATCCAGCGTTGGAACGCAAGGCATAGATAGAACATAGGTGTGGTTAGTAAAAGTCTGACACGCCCTCTTACTCTACTCTAGAGCCAGTCATAAGATGACTTCCTACCTAAAAAAACCCATATGGATGATAGTCGTGGGACACTACTTTTAACTTCAACCCAGAAATTCTCTGAGGCTTCCAATCAAAAGATTTGCAGATGGTGCACCGTGGTTCATAGCAAATGAAAGAATTTTATCGTGAATTAAAAATCAAAACAGCTAAGAACAAGTGGTAAACTCTCCCAAAACTTGCAAAAAACATGTTACAAATTAACAAATGCATCCTTATCGTATAGCAAATGATTTGATGGATAAACTCCCAAATACCATATTTCAAAGATTAAAAAGAAGAGCACCATAAAATCTTGTATCGTTAAAACATGATATAATTAATAAATATAATATTATTTTTAGCAAAACCTGAATGTAGTTTGTTCGGAAGCTGTAACTGAACTTCCCGTCCAACTATAATTTAGGTGCCTTCAAGGCTAGAGTGAATAGGCTCTTAATAAACTAGTGCGTCTCACCATCAATGATTGCATCACTGCTTACCATCAGGTGGGATAGCGGTCAAGCACTGGTTTAGAACGAATAAAAAAAGAAAAAAAACTGAATCGATTCCAATAATTTTTACACAATGTTATATTTTTACCCAAAAATATTAAAAAAAAGTCACAAGTCGTACACCACCGACACTAAGTATAACACAGAACACGGCAGGTCACAGCGGGCATTAGGTCCCAGCGCACAGCTAAAACCACCCCTCAGGCGCCCGAATGGCCTGGTGACCATATATTTGTGCGGACAACCAGGTAACATAATAAGCTTATAACTTTGTGATTTTTCATGATACCGTTGTGAATTTTTGTACATAGATTCTTTGTATAAAAATACTAGACACGTGTTTCGGGCTTCCCTTATACTAAAATTATTTAATCCATGCTCGACCAAATTAAGCTACGGGAACGGTTGAAAGAGTGACTGTGGACCTAGAAGGCAAAAGGTAACTGAAGGACACCGGTGAGTAAAACTACTGATCAGTCAGTAAAAATCTTACACGCCATCTCGCTTCATCCCAGATAAGGAAAAGTCATTTGATGATTTCCCATCTCAAATACAGATTAAAGGATAAGGAAAGAGCGTGATCGTGATCTGAGCAATGAAAATATGTATCGAAAAATATAATATTAATAGTTTATTCTACAAAGGCACTTTCTGTGAACCACGGTAGTTGGAAACCTGGGCACGCCATAATCATTAAGGTAAGTACCCTCTTTGAGGTGTGATTTTTATAAACAAAGTTTACGGCAAGTTTATCTATGAGCAGAGAGCTCTGTCAACAGTGCTTCCTATGGACAGAGATATCTACATACAATATTTCTATCAAAAAAGTTTTCGGCGAAACGTGCTGTCTACGAATAGCGATATAAATGAGCGTTGCTTTCTGTAGGTAGTCGTATCGTACACGCGTGATTCTATCTTAAGTTCCACGCCCATAAGGAAGAAATAAAAAAGTCGATTCATCAGATCATCCCAAAACTGAGTAGAGGCCTCCCTCCTTTCTTTCCATTGTTTCTCCTCTTATCCAGTACTTACCAATTAATAAGGAAGACATCCAAGTCGTTACACTACCGCTTTTGTGGTCTACCAAAACCTTACCCACAATTTTAGTGTGCTCGGCACTTCACTAAAATATAATACTTGTAGAATATACCACGTACATTTTAGCGTAGCCAATGTAGGTAGGTACGATACTTTATGGTACTTATGTATTTAGGATTTTAGGATCCCTACTCTCTAGGAACTACTTAAGTACTACCTAGACTTATTTTTATAACAAAACCCTTTTTGTTTGTGTAATTTTTCCTATCTTTTAAACAAAAAAAAACATACATAACTATTGCTGGCAACGGCTTCACTGGCGCTAAAGTAGTTGATATTTTCAAGAGCAAACTCCTGAGATAAAAATATCCTTTATTCTATTTCAGTACATGGTTTATCCGTGCCCGTCCAAATTTTGCCGTTTCGATCGTAGAGCAACAAAGATACACACATACAAACACTCAAACTTTCGCCTTTATAATATTAATGTGATAATAATCCTTACTTATTATAAAATCAATTCTCCCACCGTACCTGTCTGTATGAACACGGTAAACTCAAAAACAACTAAACAGATTTTCATGCATTTTCCGTTAATCGACAGAGTGAGAAAAATCGAGAATTTCAAAGATGTCTAACACCCATGTGAAGCTGGGGCGTCGCTATCTGATTGTATAATAAAAATAGAAAAAATACTCCTACGTTTAGTTCCAACCAAAATTTTGTTATCCCGGTAGCATGTAAAAGCAAAATACCAAACGCAAAAGTAAACGTTAGTGGAACCTTAAAGCTATTATATATAGAATATGCAATTACCTACCAGTTACCATTTAAGTAAACCTCTCGAGTCATCGGTTGTCCTCACTGTAGCATCCTGTTTACCTCGAAAATCTTTTTTCTCTCACTATTTTGCTCTAGTTTTTCCGTGTTCAAACAGGTTAGTGGCAACAGGATATGTTGGAAACTTAGTTACGTTACGTATGTATAAGCATTATATGGCTATTTAGGTGAACATGATGAGTAGCACGCAATTAGAGGAAATTGCTTTAGAGTGATGTGTCGTGCTAATAAGGAGAAAATTTATAGTGCAATTGGTGTTGAGTCATCATAGAGCAATGGTGGCCTAGTGGTAACGGCTCCGACTTACAAGTTATTCCTTTTGGGTCCAAACCCAGTCAGAAACTTCATTATCATTCCAGCCAAAAAACGTCCACTGTTGGAAATAGGCCTTCCCCCATAACGCCAATCACTGGTCCTGTGTGTCTCGCATTCATCGGATTCCCCTCACCAGGTTATCGGTCCACCTTGTGACCACCACCAGCCCACTGCCACTTAAGTTTGACGATTCTTCGGGCTATGTCTTAACCTTGATTCTCCTGCGGATACCTTCATTTCTGATGTGATCACGCAAGGAAACTACGAACATAGCCCTTTTCATTGCCCTTTGGGTGACTTTAAGCCTTCTGATGAGGCCCATTGTAAGCGACCACGTTTCGGAGCCATATTGTCATCACTGGCAACACGTACTGGTCATAGACTTTCTTCTTTAGACACTGTGGTATATTGGACGAGAAGATAACGCGCAGCTTCTCGAACACTACCTAGCCGAGTCGGATTCGACGACTGACCTCTTTCTCGAAGTTAGACTTACCCAACTGGACCGTCTATCTCAGGTAAACGTAGTCGTCCATAACTTAGAGTGTAGAGTCTCTGATCTTCCGAGTGGACTCGCATTGTGGATTAAGGCCCACTCCTAAAGAGGAGGCCTGAGTCCCAACAGTGGGAACACTACAAGGCCGATTATGCTTATGTTTATCGTAGATAGCTTTACTTGAAATGCTTTTTCCTTAGTTCTGTTTTTAAGAGCAAAAGTTTAATAAACAATGAAAATCAATACTGGTACATAGGTTATTTCGGAACTAGTGGGTGCCCGCGACTCGGAGTCATACTTTTACAACAGCACAGTGTCATTTGGTCACAACTTTTAAGAAGTTTTTGTGTGCGGAACCCTAATTCTTTTTCTAAAGTAAAAGTCTAAGTTATTCCTTGTCACATCAACTATGAACCAGTGAAATTTGCGTCAAAGTTAGTCCAGCCGTTGCAGATATTAATTGCAATAAATAAACAGACCAATAGGCAGACAGACAAAAATAGAATTTTTGTTACAGGTATCGCAAATTATTCGAAGAGAACATGCTCCCGGGACAAAAAATATCCTTTATGCTATTCCAGGACATGGTCTACCCGAGCGTTAAATTTCATATAAATCCGTTCAGTCATTTGACTTTGAAGAATTAATAAACATACACACGTACATACATACCTACCTTTATAATATTAGTGTAATTAGACCGGTACTAGTGTTTTAATAAATAGAAACACTGTCAATGTTAAATTATTATCACGACGATTGGGCGTCAAACTGACCCCACAAATGCTACGTATTAAGATCTAGACTCTTGAATTCACTTGTAAACTGATAACTTAGAAACATACGTGGCATACGCAACGCAGCCACACGTGTCCCACGCAACATCACAGTGCCGAGTGCGAGTTAGTTTTACGTTAACGCGATCGACACGTTTATGACGTTGGCCCACTCCGAGTTTTTAACCAATCAGAGAGCTAAACGTTTTAAACGTTTTGATCGCGTTACGTTAGAGATCACTCGCAATCGTTGCATCGCGTACGTGGCGTACGTGGGCTCAGTTTATCTTTACCTTAACCGTGACTTCTTACATATTTTTTACCGCACACCTGAAAAATTGGATCACTAAACACAAACATCACTTTCCCCAGTGATAGATAACGCCTAGAGCCGAGAACAGAAACTTCCTCAGCACTTTACCAACACAGCGTTAACAAACTGTTCATATTTTCTTTTAGCCGCGACGTCGCTCCGAGTAAACGTCACCTCGCGACTTGTGAACCCATTATCATTAATCTTACAGAAGCTACGCTAAAGATAATGTTCCCGAGGCTTCCTATAGAAAAACAATATCAAGTAAAATTAGTTATCTTACTCAATACTCAATACTCAATACTTTATTGCATTCCATATTATGTACATAGGTGGTATAAAATATAGTCAAGATCAATATGGACCCTGTCGGGCACAGCAAAGTTAGGAGAGAGGATGAAGGCCAAGTAACAATTCATGGAATTAATAATTGTAGGTAGATCTAATAGATGTATATTATTATGTATGTGTATAAGTATTGGTAGATTGTGTCCGATTATTTAATTTTTGGTTTTGTCATCTTTATTATTAAATTATGTATGTATATATTTAAATTAGATTGTATATGCATATTATTATTATTATGTCTATTGTATAAGTAATTGTAGATTATGTCAAATATTTTATTTATTTTTATCGTCATTATTAGTAAATTGTTATTATTAAAATTAATTTATTTATGTATATTATTATTATGTTTGTATAAATAAGTTAGGTAAATTTTGTCAGGTTTTTTTATTTATTTTTATTGTCGTCATTATGAAATTATATATTAATTTAAGTCAATTATGTATATTTATTATTATTATGTCCATGTGTAAGAATTGATAAATTATGTCAGGTACTTTTATTTATTTTTCATCGTCATTATTATTAAATTATTTTATTATTTATCTGGGAATTTATATTTAATTAAATTTTCTATTTTTCATACTATATTATAATAACTATATTTAATAAATGTCATTACAGAATCTTTGGTGAATAATAATACAAAGAAAAGAAAAATATTATTTTCCGATCGACTTATCATCTAAAAATTCCTTTACTGAGTAGTATGACTTAGCTTCTAGAAATTCTTTCAATTTATTGATAAATATATTTGTTTTCCTTACTTCTCTAATTTCATTTGGCAGTTTGTTATAAATTTTAGCGGACATTACTAAAGGACTGGTTGAGTGCATTTTTAATCGGGATCGGGGTATGTTTACTTTGTTTTTATTGTGTCGAGAAGTGTATCTTCTTTGTGTTTCTTCACAATTTGTGTAAAAATCTGGGTGTTTTCTGACAAATTTACATAACTCTAAGATGTATAAACAGGGAAGTGTGAGTATTTTGTGTTTTTGGAAGTGTGGTTGACAACTTTCTGTTTGTTCTATATTGGTTATTATTCGTATTAACTTTTTTTGCAAAATAAATATGGTCTGCGAATCAGTACTGTTACCCCACAGCATGACCCCATAGCTAAGCCATGCTTGGGCATATGCATAGTAAGTAGTAAGTGCAGTTTGCAGGTTGGTAGTTTTTTTTATTTCGCGAAGGGCGTATGAAAATTTTGATAATTTTGCTCTTATTTTCTGTATATGGGATTTCCAGTTTACATGGGTATCTATAGACAAACCAAGGAGAGTAAACTCGTTTACTTGTTCTAATTTTGTATTATTATACATAAAATTTAATTTTAGTGGTGGTTTTTGATGGGGATGGAAAGTAATTAATTTTGTTTTTGTAAAGTTGATTTCTAGATTATGGTTATTCATCCAGTTTACAGTTGTAGAGAGAAGGGAATTTAATTTGCAATTTATATTGTCATCATTTTGGCATGATGTGAGTAGAGATATATCGTCCGCGAATAAAACACATGGGCTTTTTATAATTTTAGGAAGTTCATTAATATAGATAAGGAATAATAAACAGCCTATAACACTCCCTTGGGGGATTGATGCATTAACTGCTTTTCTGTCAGACCTTATTTTTATTATTTCATTTGAGTTTTTATCGAAATATTCTATTTCTACTAACTGAATCCTATCCTTCAGGTATGATGCAAACCATTCATGGGCTTTTCCTCGTATTCCTATCCCATAAAGTTTATCTAATAAGATTTTAAATTGTACTTTATCATAGGCTTTAGACATATCAAGGAGCATACCTACGGCATATTTTTTGTTATTAATAATAGATAGAGCCTCTTGTACGTATTTGTAGACTGCTAACGTTGTAGATCTATTTTTACGGAAGCCGTTCTGGCAGTCGTCAAATATTTTATTTTTTTCACAGAAAGAGTATACGCGGTTGCACATAGCCTTTTCAAAGATTTTAGACGCAGTTGGTAACAACGCGATTGGTCGATAGTTACTAGGGTCAGTTTTAGAATTTTTCTTGTGTATGGGTTTTATGAGTGCGTTTTTAAGTTGATTTGGAAAACTTCCCTCATCAAACGATTGGTTAATTAGTTTATAAAATGGTAGGGTTAGTTCATCTGCACATTGCTTTAGTAGAAATGGGGGAAGTTCGTCTACTCCAAAACCCTTTTTATTTTTTAAATTTTTTATTATTCGATTTACTTCATGAGGATCAACAGGGCTGAGAAATATGGAGTTTTCTGTGGGGTACATCACAGGGACTCCTGTTGCTGGTGAGATATTATTCCCGATAGAAGCAAAAAAGTCATTAAAAATATTAGCTATTTGCTTAGGTTCTGTTATCAAGTTATCATTTTTATGTAATTTTATATTATTTTTTTCCCTGTCCATTGGTTTATTTGTTCTTTCGTTTATTAAATTCCACATAGTTTTTACTCTATTTGTTGACTTTTTCATTCTATTTATATATTGTAGTCTTTTTGCTGTCGTTACAGATTGCTTTAGGGTTTTTTCGTATTTTTTATAATATTTCAATAATATGGGATTTTTTGTTTTAGTGGTAAGTATTTTAAGTAGTCTTTTGTTTTTGCAAGATAATTTGATACCCTTTGTAAGCCAATACTTTTTAAGTGTTGTTTTTATTTTTATCTTCTGTAGCGGGATACATATATTTAAAATTTTATTTAAGGTATTAGCAAATGCAATGTAGTTTTCATTTATATTTTTATTTGGTTGTATTATTTCATTCCAATTTTGTTTTTTTAATTCTGATTTAAATTTTTCAACATTTTGTGTATTATATAATCTTTTTTTCACGAACCAGTGTTGTTTTTTATTGCTGTTACTAGGTAATTTCGTGTGAAAGATGGTTGCACAGTGGTCTGAAAACCCTAATTCTTCTACGGTGGTATTATTATATCCATTATTAAAATTTGTAAAAATTAAGTCTAAACATGTCGAGGTAGTCTGTGAGATAAGTGTGGGGACTTTGATATGTTGTATGAATTTATGTTCCAACATTAGATCCAAGAACAAGTTAGTTTTTAAACAGCTATCTAAGATATTTATATTTAAATCTCCTCCCAGTATTACATTATATTTTGAATATTTTTTATTAATATAATACAACATTTCTTTTAGTTGGCGAGTAAATACTTCCTCCTCTCTTCTATTCCAATAAATTGTAACTATAACTACATTCTCATTAGGTAATTCTATTGCACATAACTCTATACAATACTCAACAGACATATTACTAATATCACAAACTTCCTTATACTCGAGATGATTTTGTAACAAGATACATACACCGCCACCTCCTCGAGTACGACGACAGTAGGATGCAGCAATTTTGTAGCCAGTAAACTGTAAGTTACTTAATTTTTCTGGTGACAGCCAAGTTTCACATAAACATATAGCGTTATACATTGGTTTTTCATGGATGAAGGTCTCTAGTAGATGTTGTTTGTTATAAATGCTTTGTATGTTTTGATATAAAATATTAAAATGTTGTTCTGTGGTCTCGAAAAGTATTATTATTATTATTAGTATTATTAGTATAATCGTCATTTGTTTTGTTCCAATCGCCAACATTCGAGTAAATTGTCTTACTTAAATTTTCAAACATGTTAGTCATACCATAATGATTAAGAGCCCCATTTCTCTGCGAAAACATACTACAGTCATATGTCAAATCCAAGTTAGAATCAAATAACCAGGCGTACTCATGGGTACACACGTCCAAAAATAGCATATTATTGAATGTTTCTATTCTACAGTTGAACATAAAAGAATGTTTAAATTTAAAAGTAGGTAGACATAATATGATATTAGTATGTTGGATTTTTGATAGGGTTTCACGTATATTAATAACTAAGTTGTAATAATTCTTTGTGCGCCGAAAGTCTTCTTCACCTATGAAAATTAGGCAGTAGTCATCCCATGTATAATTTTTAACCTTAATCTCGATGTCAGTAATGAGTTTCATTATTCCACAGTATGGTGTCAAATAATGGCATATTAAAGAATTGGAAAATTAAAGCAAGAAAGTTGTGGGGAGACGAGCACTTATCATGAGGGATCAAGTCATTTGTTTTCGCTGACTATACATTATAATTGTAAACGATTTTCAAGTGTTTTGATGGCGGCGCGTTTTATAAAGTAATTTAGCTGGGATAAAATTATTATATAATTATTTTTGAACTAGCTTTTACCCTTGTGAAAGTCTAGTCTAAAATTAAGTAAAAAGGACACACTAAAATTAATTACGTGAAAGCTCCTAATGTTACTATGGGCAGACACACATTGCTCGGAGAACAGGTAATCTATGTGGCTGAAAGTTCTGGAGTGATGATCGCGTACCGAAAGACGGAGGATTCGCGTACCGGAAGGCGGTGGACCGATGATTGGTTACAAAAGTTTGGTTGTTGTGGTAACGCTTAGGTATGCCTATTCAATATAGAACTAGAATTCAATATCTTTTGGCTGAAATGATAACGATGATGATGATAAATCTACACATACTAATATTATAAAACTGATGAGTTAGTTTGACGACCTGGTGAAAGTCGCGGGAATGCGGTGAATGCGAGACGCACAGAATCGGTCGTTGTGGCGACGCTTGGGGGAGGCCTATGTCCAACAGTGGACGTCTTTTGGCTGAAATGATGATGATGATGATGATGAGTTAGTGAGATGGAACGCGCTAATCCCAGAAACCAGTGATTCGAAATGAAAACTTATTTTAGTTTTGGATAGCCCATTGTTTGACAAAATCTAAAATTATAGGACTCACAGGAGTGGAATAGTAACCAGAGATGCGGCGAAAACCACGGGGTTAAACCGCTAGCCGAGTATTATTAAATGCCGTAGTTTTGCAATTAGCTTCAACTTTGATCGACTTGTTTTGTTAATTAAAAAATACGTCTGAATGATTTATTAATACAATTTTAGCATGAATAGTCTACAAAAATGTAGCTACGTCTACCACTTGTTTACATAATATTACTACCTAATACGTTTCTTTTCTGAAACATAAGACCTTTGTCACAGAAAATTGATAGTCCCAACCTAGCCTTGTCGACGCCAGGGAGAGAAGAATAGAGGAACATAAAATGTACCAACACTTTGTCAGCCATTTAATATATAACATTTAATCGGTCCTTTGTGGCTTACGTAGGAGTTGAGCTATAAAGCTATCTGTAGGTCCTTTATTGCGTCACAAGTGATATACAAACTATTTCGAGAACCGCCCACTTAACATAGAAATAGTCTGATCTACAAGAATATTATAAAGCTGAAGAGATGGTCTTTTTTACCACGCTTTTATTAGTTTCACCTGTATGTATGTATGTATGTTTGTTTGTTTGTAACCGACCCCTTTAAGCTCGATTTTGTCCTACTTTGAACGATCAGATTTAATTCAAACTTTGCACACCTGTCAAAGATCGATGACAATGCAATAATCCGATCAAAATATCAGATTATCCTAATTAGATTCGCCAGGATTAATTAATTTCTAAAAAATGAAAAATAAATAATAGTTTAAAAAAACTAAAAAAACACGCTTTTATAGAAAATCCAACTAAAAAAATAGAAAATAAAGTTTAATAAATTTGGATTAAGAATAGTGTACATAAGAAATAAATGTATATTATTGTAAAAAAGCGTGGGGTGCATATAATGTCAATAATTATGAACATTTTATTTTCGAATACACTAAACTCGGAATCTACTAGTGATCTGTTTAACTCTGGAATTGAAAAAATATTTATTAATTGATTAAATAGTTTATGCAGACGAAAGTATAGAGGTGGACTTTACGCCAAAGGGAAAAAAATATTTGGGATTTGGATAGCCCACTTATTGAAGAATACTATAGGCTAAGATCTATTTAGAAACACAATCAAAAGTGGTAACCACCAAAGAAATACCAAAGCAATGAAGACAATTGAAAGCAATAAAAAAAATTGCAACGAAAATAAGATAAACAGTAGAAGAGGAAACAATCGCATCCCTCCATGTCAAGCAAAAGACATAACAGAATGACAAGGCTTTAAACAAATCGAAACCAATTTCAAAACCATTGAAGTTTACAACAGAAATTAAACATGGTAACACCGGTGCCAATCGAGTTGGGTCACATTTGATTCCCAAACCCTTCGTGTCCGGATCCTTTCGTAATATATTTTATCACGGCAATAAATGGCTGGACCATGCATAACATTGTGTCGGACCTCCAATTTATCTCGTCAGGAACAATCCAATTATATTTTTTCTGCCAAATAGACACATTGGAGTCGAACGTGGCACTGGATATATTGTTGCGAGTGTCCAGTGCCGCTTCGTTGATTTTATCTCGTGTTTTATGGTGTACCTACATGGCTATGTCTGTCTGGGGTTGCAAATTTACATGGTAGGACGGTTGAATACACTCCTGTGTTATTAAAACTGAATTTACGTAGACATACTATCTCCAGTCACTCACATCAAAAACATTTATAGCAAATTAACTATTTACTCATGAACTGCATTCACTTTAAATGAATTGTCAAAATATTGGTCAGTCAAAAAAGTGAATCTAAATTGCACATTCTAAAGCGTAGAAATCTATGCAGAAGAAATTGCATGGACACTTTTTTTTTTAGATCATGTTATGAGTTACAAAAATTTTTGTTACATATTTATTGTTGCTTTTATTATGTGACATAATTTGTAAACCAGGTCTAAAAGCAAATTGTCCATGTGTAATGAATTCCGTAATCTAACAAAGGGTTGTCAAGGAACTACAAAAAACCATCCAATAGTTTGCTTGAGCACCTTACTTAGAACCTCTAAGGGCTTTGAGCCCTTTTGTTGCATCCTTTTAGGCCTTGTTAGAGTAATAGTGGAGAAGTTTACGGCAATTTGAACCATTTTAATAGTGCGAAGAAAGGTAACATTATGGTCTATGAAGATGGTGAGAAGATACAATAATCGACGCTTACTCGGAACAAACACAACTGGAAATTATGGGGCAGGTGTTTACCTAGCAGTTGAATAATACAAATTGTCAGTAACCACATTCCAAAATCAATATTTCGAAGACGTTATTTAGATATTTTTTCGTAATTTAAGAAAATCCGAATAAGTAGGTCGTGGAGGCCCAGCAGGGTCGAAGCCTACTGGGGTCACGAGTAGTGTGAAAGTGGAATCCGGGGCCCTGGGACGAAGGCAAAGAAGGAACAGGATTGGTTTTTAGTCAGTAAAAGTCAGACACTATCTCCCGCTCCGCTTAAGAGCGCGATTTGTCATTGGATGATTTTCCCACATAAAAAAAAGGTTTTGTTATTAGTTTGTATTTCATTTATCCAAAAGTAATTACTAGTAACCACAAATTCTACTTCAATATTTCACGCAAGTTCATATTTTAAAATAAAACAGACAGATTAAACCGACTAGCTTCCTACTGAGTTTACGGGCTTCATTTCGTAATTGGTGCTTATTGATGGAATAGCACACCGACTGCGCTCATTCCGAAATGCGAACCCCCTCTGTGCAATTCCACCGCGCAATCTACGATGTAATAAGAAATTACGTACAACAGAGTCAGCTACTCTAAAAATACGCCATATTTGGTTACACTAGTAGAGCAAGTAGATGGTATAATTTACTCATCAAAATATTGAGGTCAGAAATGTCTTACAATACGTTTTATAAGAATGCTAGTTCGGAAGCAAAGTATAAAGTTATATTCGTTAAAGAGAAGAGGACAAAGCAATAAAGAGATTTACAGATTTCTAAAGCACTCAAGATCATTGAAAACGTCGTCAAAAACTCGAAATAGATCCAGAACAGACAATTCTATAAATACCCTTTCTGTTAGCCAACCATTTAATTATGACTCCACAAATAATTTCCCGAAAAAAAAAATCCAATAGCAATCATTACGATTGTATTCAGAAGCGTTGGATGATCGCCTCAAAGGACCATTTCTCGATTCAAATATTCCATTTGGGAATAACGAAACAACGGGGCGCCGAAACGCGTCCGGTTTCGACTGAGTAAATCCAATTTTATTACGCTAATAAAAGGCAATCCAATTAAGGCTTGAGATTTTTTACTGGCGTTGCTCCGGCCTGGCCCAGTAGGGCTCTCCACTGTGAAGGGGCGAGATTCAGCGTGCTACAGGTTCCAAATGTAACTGTTGCTGTAACGAGTACAAGGCTCCTTGAGCAAATCTTGAGAGGACGAAGTAATGGCATGTATAATTTAGAAACCGAGGTTTTAATATGATTAAAGCTCGCTCGGAGCTTTTATAGAGGAAATTCATAGTTAACGTTAAAATGGTTAGGTGTTACTCTCAAGAGGGTTGAATGAGGTTAGTTTGAATTGAAAGATAATGCATTTGACAATGCTGAATAAGTCATGACCCAAAATTCTAAAAATAAAATAAGCACCATTTTAAAGGATAAAAACCACATACGCCAATACACGAGAAAAAACCAAACAGGTGAAGTACTCTAAAAACGGCAATAGGTTGCGCCACTTAAACGCACGAAATGCACCATATTCACGCGATGGGTTTATGAAAATTAAATAAAGTTCATTTATTGTGTTTATTTATTTATTTTGCTAACATTTTGATTAAGATTAATTGATAAAAAAAAAACACTTAACTAATTAAAACTACACTACACTAAAGACAAAAACTACTAGCTAAAATATGGCGTCATAAAATTCCTCCGCATTGCTGTCGACTGGAAGTGTGCCCAAAATGCTGGCGGCATTGCCACGTTGTATGGCAATGCTTAATCTCTGACCGAGGTAAAAGCCAGCCCTTGGGTCACGCAAAGTGGCAACTAAGCGTCTGGATAGTTCTTTGAAAAGCTTATGTTTTAGATTAGTTTTTTTATCAATTAATCTTAATCAAAATGTTAGCAAAAAAAATAAAATAAAAACAAAATTAAATAAAGTAATAAAAAAGATGTAATGGAAACATTTTAATTGCTTTAAAAAGCAACGCAATTACATCCACTGACATGATAAAAAAAATGAAGACTCTTGACTCTTTGACTTCGTGAAGAAGAAGAAAAAAATTGTGTTTAGACCAGTTTTCTATCTATCAAAGCCGTGAACAAAGATAACAGAATCTTCAGCTGAGAAAGTAGAAAAATATGAGATACACACATTATTCCAGAAACCATATCACAGCATTTACCAGCGTAAGCAATGACTTTCTCGCAATTGGGAATAAGCCCGTAAAGAAAAGTAGCATGCAAATTGAGATAGACAAAATGGGACCCAATCTCTTAAAACAATATTTCCACAAATGCATTTGACTCCAGTAAAATGTAAAAACGACGTCGCTAGAATACCGCATATGGAAGATTTGCCGTAGATACGTGACCTCCTATTCACCTACAGCTTTCTAGAACGTTTTGGTTGAACGGGTTTCGACTATTTTTTATTTATTTATGAGAATGTAACTTTAGTTCCATATTGTGCTTCTTCGAAATGGATCTGAAAGTGGTCATACGAATTGTGTCATCAAAAATTCATATTCTTGAAGCTTATGTTTTGCGTCAGTGCATACTGAATTTTAAAAAGTATATTTTATAACTGAAAATTGTTTGCAGTATTAGATTGTCATAAGCTCAGTTTCTATACCGCAAATTATCGCAAAAGTAATGTGACAAATGTTCAAACACGCTCCTGTGATTGATTAATTAAATACTCAGCAGCCATTACATTTCATTTAATTTGTCATCCATATAAATTATGACTGCAAAAGTAATTCTGTCTGTTTATTAGTTTTTATTTTAGAGGTTATAGTTTTTTTTTTAGTCGAAAATCATCCAATGACATCTCCCGTATTTTTGCGGGGCGAAAGGGCGTGTCAGACTTTTACTGACTAAGACCCACTCCTGTTCCTTTTTGCCTTCATTCCAGGGCCTCGCGGTTCACTTTCGCAAAACCCATGGTTTTGCACAACCCATGGAGACGTTATAGCTATAGCAGAACTTTAAAAGATTTGGTTTCTGTAACATAGTTTGCTACCTATATCAGGAACCAGGGGTAAGGGTTATGTTAGGTTAGGTAACCAGGGGCGGGCAGGGGTTAAGTAACCGTTTTTTCTATCAAAAAGAGTTCTTTTTTATTAAGTATTTATTTCTTATTATTATTTTCATTGTCCCTCAAGACATACGAATCTTTTCAATCTATTTTAAAAATCAGAAAAGTGCCATCAGCAAATAGATTTTACATAAATATATATATATATATATTACCTTACATTTCAACTTCAACATTTGTATTTCCCGTAGAGCTAATATTTATAATGCTCAACTACAGGTCATAAATCTAGGAAATGAACCAATATTTGAAAATATCTTGTAGATAGTTGAGCACCTTGGAGTGCATGTACTATAAAGAGGTAAAGGATAATATAATTTTATGATTATTTATTGATAATATAATCTTTGTTCTACAGGTTTATTCCTCTTTGTTATAGGTACAGCTATTAACACTGTAATAAATATTTTGCTACTATGCCCGGAGAGTCTCAACTAGTCAAACAGAAACACTTATTAAGATTTCATATCTGGTATCGGAACGGAACCTTTCTAACCCAACGGCCATCAGTTCTACGAGCAATGTGCCCTGCCCATTGCCACTTAAGTTTGCAGATTCTTCGTGCTATGTCGGTAACCTTGGTTCTCATGCGGATATCCTCATTCCTGATTCGATCACGCAAGGAAACTCCAAGCATAGCCTTTTCCATTGCCCTTTGGGTGGCTTTAAGTCTTCTGATGAGGCTAAGCGACCACGTTTTGGAGCCATATTGTCATCACTGGAAATACGCACTGGTCATAGACTTTCGTCTTGACGACCACGTATCTGAAGACAAGGCCTCCTACAAGGTGGACCGATGACCTGGTAAGGATAGAAGGAATCCCATGGATGCGAGACGCACAGGACCGTTCATTGTGGCGATACTTAGGGGAGGCCCATGTCCTACACTGGACGTCTTTCGACTGAAATGATGATGTTGATGATGATGATCAGAACGGAAGACTTCATTATGCGTACAACTATAAAGTACTATTATTTCCTAATACCTAATAAACAGGAGTTCTTTAAGATGAGAACTTGTTAATAGGCTTGCTTGTTCCATCGTCAGTTACACAATCTTGTCAGGTGAAGTATTGTTGATCTGAGGGATTTCTCAAAAGAGTTACCGCGCTCTGGAAGGCAAATTGTAACTGATAAGGTATTTGATGAATTCCACTTCAAAAAAATTTGGTATAAAAAAAAAACGTGCATTGAACACTACAAAAAAATAAGTACGTTACAGCCAACTACAAAAACAAAGAAAAAAAAAACACTAAGAATGCTTAAGTTTCTGGTCTTCGTTATTTAAGACTGACTTCCGAAATGTAAAGTTAATTTGCACTTTTTTTATTTATTTTGAAGTCGGTTGTTTGTTTTTGTAAAAAATCTTTTATTTAAAACCTAAATAGCTTGCGAGTTCTATAGTAAGGTATTTATTAAATTTAAAAAGCTTCTTTGATTTTTCTAGGATGTCATCATCAGATCCTGACCTTGGGCCCATGGGACCACCTGGACAGTATACCCTTTCAAACAAAAACATAATTTTCTAAATCGGTCCAGGCATGTACGAGTAATCGGGGAATGTACATAAAAAAATATTTCGACGAATTGAGAACCTCTTCCTTTTTATTAGATACACTAGATTTTGGTTTTTCATTCCTAAGGTCACCAACAACATCATCTTGCAATTTTTTATTGTTTCTCAATATATTTACTCGAAAACCTAAAATTAGTGCGGAAAAGTGTGCATGCTCGCCCCCACCATAATTTCATTACATTTATCGTGTCAGGATGGGGGTTCGTCGACCCCCACAAGTCGCGCATCAACCTTCGTTTATTTATGTCCTCGTAAGTGTATTGAAAAACGTCATTTGATACACATGGAAATTTGTCACTGAAGACCTCCGCTCCATAACACCCTCGCCAGAGCTCGGGTCGCAATGACTAATTTTCTCAACGTGTATCAAAATGTACTATTGTTGGCACTGATCTAACCTTACTTAACAAAATATCACGAAGGTATAATTGTAGTAAACGCTAAACTAGTTTAATAGAATGTTAACATACAGATTTATTATACCCAAACTATTACTTCCAAGATTTCAAATTAGCAACATTGCACAGAATTTTAATGAAGCAGTTTAGGTAATTTTGAGACATAAATGTGTATTAATTAAATAAAATTATGAGTAATTATTCGTTAGCTAGTTAGTGTTAGAATTACTAAACGTATCCTGCTATAAGCGAACCCTGGAAGGAAGTAATAAATAATAAATTATTTTATGTTAAGACTTTCAATATCAATTATGTATTTCTATTTCTACGCTCATTGTTAGCATGCAAGGTTGGGAAAATTACAAGAATAGATAAATTCGCAGTTTCTAATTACCGAACGAAAAACACAATTGATAATAATTATGTGAATGTAAAATTTCAATTATATTTTATTATTATAATTGCTAATGTTATTAATTAGATTGTTGTTGTATATAAACTATGTTTGTTCGGGTGAAATCTTGCAACTCAATTTTGAAGCAGAAATCTGCAACCGATTGAGCTGAAATTTTGTATACGCGCTTAGTTTAGATGACCACGCCGTAGTAGTAGTTGTGTGACGTCATTTTAAATCCAATATAGCGAAACACCTAAGATGGCAAACCAGTTTTTTTTCTTTTTATGTACACACAATAATAATAATAAAAAAAAAAACAGAAGAATAATACAGAGGGGATGCTTATTACTAAAGAAATCTCTTCCAGCATACCTGTGAAAGGAGAGTTGGAGAAAATAGAAATGTAGACACTGTGTGTAAAAATAAAAGCAAAATTTTTAAATACATAGTTAACAATGAAATAATATAACAAACAAAAAAAGATACTATAAGAAATAATTATATAAATACATAATACACATAGTAATATAAATAAATATCACAAAAATACATACTAAATAATATTATAAAATAATACATACTAATATGCAACTATGACGAAATAGAAGGATAGTGTTCTTTCACTCTACTTTTCTTTTACAAAAAGCAACTTTATCCAAAATGTTAATTAGAAAGAATTTTCGAAATCTATTAAATATTAAGTAAATTAGAAACCCATCAAATGTGGTGGAAAACAAAACGTCAATATAACAGAATAAGGATGAACACACTGAAATGTGACGTCACCGCCATTAGGTTACGTGTGAATGATAGCGGGATGTTTCCACCACGCCCCCACTCTTCATACTAATGAATGTATATAATGTGATTGTATTGTTGGTATTAATTAAATTTCATGCTATCTTTACTTACCACAAGTTACACCCCGCCACACCCCATAGCACAAGTGTAATCAATTTACCAGGTTCTTCAATCCAGTGATATTAAAAGGCTAAAATCCCCATCGTTGTTTCCGTAATTAAAATTCCTGAAAGCTATATTATCTAAACGTTAAACCCAAAAACCGTAACGCCATATTCAAATGCAATTTTTAAAAGGTCAACAAAACATCCGAACTCCAGTTATCCAACAAGGGCACTTGTCCACTCGATTTCAGTTGTAAATCCTCGCGTTCCGGCGTCGTGATTGGTTGGATTAGTTGAATTAGAACCGAATTGGCCGGCCAAAGTGATTGGCGACTCCGGTCACGCATTGAGTATGAAAAAGATACAGTAACATGACATTGTAAAAGGTTGTTATGTGGTTACATGCAATTTTCGTGCCAAGAATTTTCGATGGTCGTAACGATGTGCTCCCAAAACATTTTATTACACAGGTCTCGTAATTTCCATGAGATTGACAGAATATTTTGATGTTTTACTGGTAATATAGACCTTTCATTTTATGTGGGTACAATAAATTTATCTTCGTTGTCAAAATCATATCTGATATTTAAAATAAATAGCAAGGCTGCCAGATATGTCATGACTTCACAAAATATTTACTGACGTCATAGTTGAGAAATAAATGATTAATAGGCGTGATAAACACAGTGCGTACTTATCAGCCCTTGCTAAACATATTTACGTACAATTAATAGTTTGAAAGGGGTGACATAAACGTGATATACATATACCTAAACCGTTTTATTTGTTGTCTATGAATGAGATTTTCGAATCTCCGAAAGAGACCTAATTTTTTTTGTAGATTTGTACAGGGTTCTTATATGTATGTATGAAGATAGTATGTGTGTATGTAGATAGGTTTTGTATGTTGTATTAGCGATAGCCAACTCATGCTAATATGCTAAAAAAAAGGAATACTATTCTATCTATTTTTCTCTGTCTCACCCAAAGGTTGACTGGTAGAAAATGCCTAAGTCATCAGATCTCCACAACCCAATTACTGGGGAACACGATTCTCCATGGAGAGGCTGATGGTCAGACTTTCTTTCATCTGACTACCTGTATCAACTGTCAAAGATCTACTTATGACACTCGGGACCAACGGCTAAAAGGAATACATTTAATTTGTAGAAAAAAAAATTTGATGAGTGCTACCGATGCTGCTATTAATGTAGCCACCTATTGGGCCCAAACAGTTTGACGAGTTTACCATCGAATCGAAAAGAAGAAGAAGAAAAAAAAATTGTATTTTTTTACCTTTTTTGTAATGGTCTACAACCATCTTCACATTATTGCCTTCCTGATGAAACTGGTTTGGGGCACATCCACACTAATATTATAAAGAGGTAAAGTTTGCTTTTTTATTTATTTTTTGTTTGTATCTCTGAAAAAACTGGTCCGATTGCAAAATTTTTTTAGACAGGCTATATTTTATGTACGCGGCTGAAGCTGCGGGCAAAAGCTACTCGGTTATATGGTTAAATTCCATAACCGACATAAGTACAAATAATTTTTGAGTTTAATATACCTACTAGCTGCTGTTAGCAATTTCACTAGCGTGAAAATAAAAAATTGTCCCAAGGGAACATACTCTTGGGATAAAAAGTACTGTGTTATTCCAGGACATGGTCTACCAGTGTACCAAGTTTCATCGAAATTTGTTCTACTGTTTAATCGTGAAGAAGTAACAAACACACACTTTTGAGTGTATCATAGATTTTATCTTTGTTTAGGAGATAACCAAACATATTATAAGAAAACCGAGGTGTCAGACGCATTTGAACATAATATCAAAGGTTTAGTTGCACAGAAGTCAGGGGTGTAGCTACCGCCGTATCTGCCGTATCAATGATACGGGGCCCCCAAGCTACAGGGGCCCCGTCATGTGCCATAATTCGTAATATGTTCATTTATCTACAACCTTAAATTCCCTTATTGATAGGATATATTGATAGAGGCCAGCAGTGAATGAATAATATCTTTATGATAGGTTCTAATAGTTTTTAGCTCGCTCTACTCGTTCTAGCTTTTTCTATGTAAGGCGACAATAACAACTCAACCTATTCAAGTACCTTCAGAATGATCCAATAAATGAGCTCATTTTTATTTTCGAGGCCTTTCAAGGCACTAGTTCTATGCTAGTAGGACCTATTTTGTACAAAAAAAAACTGCAATAATATTTGATATGGGGCCCCATTAGGACTAGCTACGCTACTGGCAGAAGTGTTACATTCAGTCTCTTTGAGGGATCACGTTTGCAATGAGGAAATCCATCAAAGAACAGCGGTGGCCAGGCTTAAGAGATTAGCAAACTGTGTCGACACCCTTGTTCGTCGTGAGACTTGCTTCTGTAGGTGGGCATGAAATGAGAAGTCTCATCTATTATGTACGTGTAGTTTAGTGTACGACGTTCACAACTCACGATGAGATGAAAGAAATTGAGGGAATAAAATCTTAAATTAAATTGTTTGCCCATAATAGGGAATATAATAAATACAAATAAAAAAATGAAATACAAAAATAACATGTTATTTTTTATATAATAATTTATATAATAATATATAAATATATATGATTGACTGGTAAAGAATGCCTTGTTGCAATATGCCTATATACCACATTTTTTTTTCTTTTTTTCACCACACATATTATATCACACAACGCCGTTTAGTCCCAAGTGAAGCAGAACCAGTGTTATGAGTACTAGACAACTGATAAACATACTTAAATATTTCTAAATATATACATATATAGATAAATTACACCCAGACACAGAACAAATGATCATGCTCGTCCTGGATGGGAATCGAACCCACGCCCTATGGCATAGCAGTCAGGGCCACTAACCACTAGACCAACAGGCCATTCGTGTCGTTCATTAATTCGTAATTCTTAAATTCGAAAAGGATATACAAATGGTCCTGGAAAGCAAAAGGTACCTGAACATATTATTATATGTATATGGTTCCAGTCAGTAAAAGTCTGACAAGCCCTCACGCTCCACCCTAGAGCAGGAGAGTCATTAGATGATTTCCCACCCCAAAAAAAAAAACTTTAAAAAAGCAAAAATATAAAAGAATTTTTAAAATATCTTTATCAACAACGAAATTATAAGGCTTCAAAGTTGCTAATAAGAAAGAAAAGTCCGACTTAGACTGTCGTCAAAGTTCATCACGCCCAATACGGCTGCCATAGAAAATGGTTTTAATGAGAGAGACAAATATATTTATTTAAAATTTTTATATATCTCGTTTGCTTTTCAATTTTGATATTATTAATTTTTTAATCTATTTTTGGATTTCTTTTTTTTTGCAATTTAGATGTTGTTTTTATTGTTAAAAAATAAAATGTAAAATGGAATATAAAATAATTGTGTATTTATTGATAAACTGCTAAGATCACTAGAATTATTTTTTCATGCATATTCCCCATTGTCATGCCTAAACCGCATAAAAGATTGAATTCTGAATTCGGCTCAACAAACAAAGTTAATCCACTTATTAACCAGGAATATTGAAGTAATCCCATTTTTTAAGCCTCGCTGCATTGTCCGTCAACGTCGATGAAACCTCAACAGAAATTCTCGTCGACCACATTTCGTTGGAATATTAAAATTAAAAATCATTCGCCAAAGGCTTCTCGGTCGAAAATTAAAATACGTGGGGACGTCAAAGTGTTTAATTAAATCCTTGTGAACATTCCTGGACCAATTAATAAAAAAACGATATAAGCCGAATAAATCCGAATTATTCGAACCGTTGATTGCTTGTCGTTAATCACAGTCATCGCAGCCGGCGCTGCCTTCAATATTAATCATACACTCGTTATCTGCAGTAAATCTGGGCTGGCGCACTGAACACTAGTTAAATTGAAAATAATTTCAGCTTAAACCGGGAGCGGCCCGTCCGCTGCCCTGTTAAATATTTGAACGTGGATTTTCTCCCAGCCATCTAAAAGTACAGGCTTTTCTTTAATTAGATTGTGAACATAATACGCATAAATAAAGCAAAATATCAACATACGATAATAGTATTATTTTTTGACGTAGAAAATAACCTAATGACTTCTCCCGACCTAGGGCGGAGCGAGAGGGCGTATCAGACTTTACTGAGTAAAACGACACCTATGTTCTAATAGTTACTCTTTGCGTTGCAGGACCACAGATTTCCTTTTCAGAAGTCAACCCATGGCCCCAGTAAGCTTCGGCCCTGCTGGGCCCTTACGGTTTTGCTGACAATTCTTTGAGGCACGCGTGGAACACTACGCACCGTCGATGACTTGAACTCTGTCCTGACGGTTCGGACGGAAAGACGGCAAGCTACTCATTGCTCGTCGTTCGCAAATCCACGCCTACGGATCAACATACATTTAGAATTGTTTATAATTATTCCTATTCGCATGAATGGCAAGGTTCATGATTATTAAACCTCCATTCAGGCTATATGAATTAATAAGAATGTATTAAAGGCTCGGCAGGCTGCCACTAATTACATCCGAGACCTGAGATCCTGGTCCATTGTGGATGCCCAACGCAGTTTTAATGAAGCATACTTTGAATCTTTTCAACGTGAACCGAAGATCGCTTGAAGCAAGGTGAAGCAATTTTAAAGTTTCTAGCTACACGGGAGAAAATGCTCAGGAGAAGTTTGACTGTTCTTAATTATTGTCCGTCGATTATCGTGGCTAGTTTGAGTTCGAAACTCTATAATCGTATATTGTTCGAGTACTGTGTTCTCTCACTCGTGTTTTATAGTTGTTAAATAAAATTTAGAACTTCGTGAGGGAAATTTCATTAGTCTTACATGAGGTGTTTAAACTTTTAGCTTGAAACGAAATTGTTTTTTTTTTTTGTACTTATATATTTAAATTGCAATCGAGTATTACCACTTTTGTGTATTGATTATTTCGTTTGATCTTTGTTATACCGGCCGGTATTTTTTTTTTTTTGAATATGCTATTTCAAAAAAAAAAATATACCGGCCAAGTGCGAGTCGGACTCGCGCACGTAGGGTTCCGTACCATACATAGCAAAAAAAAAACGGCAAAAAAAAATCACGTTTGTTATGTAAGAGCCCAACTTAAATATTTATATTTTTCGACTGTCTAGTTACCATGGTTCATAAGATGCAGTCTGGTAACCGACAGACAGACAGTGGAGTCTTAGCAATAGGGTCCTGTTTTTATCCTTTGGGTACGGAACTCTACAAACATCAAATGTTTTGTAAAACAGTCGGTTTGCTACGGAAGTAATAACACGTCCATCCCTAAAAAGTGCTTCAGGCTATACTGCTACATAGCCTGAAGCACTGTTTAGGGATGGACTATGTAACTAGCAACATCCAAAAAATATTAATGAAAACCCAGTGCTGATGTCGACATTGCGTCTATGTTTTGCACATTTTTTAATAGAATTCCAATCATTTTATCTTAAAAATACATAAATTTTCTGAACGAAGGTAGCGCAGTAGTGACAATCCATATTATGAGTTCGAGCCTAGGCTCGACTGTCTTGCCTGGGCAAGACTGTACCGCTTACCTCTTTTTTCGAAACGGTGAAGTTAAATATTGTGTGATGACACATAGTTTTTTTTTTTATGTGGGAAAATCATTTAATAACAAATCTCGCTCTTGGGCGGAGCGAGACATAGTGTCAGACTTTTACTGACTAAAAACCCACTCCTGTTCCTTCTTGGCCTCATCCCGGGGCCCCGGGCTTCGCTTTCACACTACCCGTGGATGACACATACAGTGGAGCTTTGATAGGCTGACTAGCTTCTGCCAGCGGTTTCGCCCGCCTGAAAGTAGGTTTCTATGTACAAACTTTGGACCCCCGTACCTTAGGGGGTTAATTTTAGAAACTTCTTTCTTAGTGCTCATTTGGAAGTATGCGGAACAGAGAGTAAAGTCCCGCAAACCTCCTTTGAAAAGGGAGGATCCTCCAACCAGACGGGATGTTATGTCTGGTGGGCTACTGCCCGATAGATGATTTCGGGCTGTTCTATATGTTCTAATCGCGCGGAGAACTTTGAATGCGCGATGCAGGATTAGTTCTTATGTGACGCTATAGATGTCGCTACACCCCCTACGTCAGAAAATGAAACTTTGTGCAAAATTTCAGATTCCTAGGCCCTGTAGTTTCGATTGTTCATTGATATGTCAATCAGTCAGTTGCTCCTTTTATAAACCCCTATTTTTTAATTAGTACAAAAAAATGGGGCTCTATCCGTACTCGTTAATGATCATATTTGTGTAGTCAAAAATAAAAAAAAAACGATACCCCTAAATTTACCACGATAATTTTTCATGATTGGTAAATTCATAATTGAATCAATCACTTGTAAGAATTGTTACTAGAAAATACCACGCGCAGTGTTTTTCCATTTTTATCGCCATTCATTTAATCATATCAATAGCCTGTACAATATTTCCATAAATTGAGTGACATTTTGGGATATAAACAAACGCTCATAACTTTGCTGTTTATGAATATTATTTATTGAGACTTTACTCAAATAATAACAAGACCTTTTCTAATAAGCCCTTTAAGTATTTGTTCTAATAAAAAATTAGTGGTGTATGATATTGAAGATTATGATGAGGATAAATTGTGATAAATACAGGTATAAAAGTTCTGTATTATTTTATTTATATTGCTCGCCGAAAGGCTCTGGAGGGGCGATCGCGTATTAGAAGACGCGGCCTTGGTAGGCCTCCCAAAAGGTAGACCGGTGACCTACTGAGACCGATTAATGCGAGACGCACAACACCACTCGTTGTGGCGATACTTGGGGGAGGCAGCTATGTCCAACTGTGGACGTCTTTATATATTTTTATATAATTTATATTGCACACAATGTAAACACAGTTACAGACAATGCAATCCAAGGGATAGCTGATTCAAGTATTCAATAGTACATTTTGATACAAGTGGAGAAAGTTTGTCATTGCGACCGAGGTGGTATTCGCCCAAACCGCAGGCGAGGGTTATTACAGAGCCGAGTGCTGCTGTAACAATTCCCGCGCGTTTCAAACATCGCTTTTCAATACACTAAGGAAAGAATAAATAAACACCCAGCCTGATACGATACATATAATAAACTGTGGTGGGGACGAGTGCCATTACTTTTCCGCACTAGTGCGGATTTTCGAGTGTATAAATGAATTGAAAAATAATATTTTTTTACATTTTTTTTTCTGTTTCTAAAGCAAAGAACCACTTTAGCAATCAGATTTTACAGTCTACAACTAGCATCACACTAGCGCTTGCCACAAACTTAAGACGCTTCTGTACGACACCTTCCTATATAAGTCTTCAAATTAAACTGTCCATCAAGAAGCCCCCAGTTATCGTAAATCACACTTGATACGCGCATGCTCGTAATTTCTTCCTAATACTTGTTATTAGTGAAGCGATGCTCGAATCTGGTGAAAGATCGATATTTGTGTTAAATTATGCATGAGACCGTGGGAGAGGATCCTTTTAAATTGTTACTGTAACGGCTTACGAACTGCGAGTTACTTTTGCAAGGGTTTATTAAATTTTTCCCGGACTCGTTTTAGAGCTATGTTACTGTTGTTTTGGTAAAAGAGATTTGTGGAATGATACTGGATGATACAATATAACTTAAACAAGGATTATGTTTTGTATTGTTTTTTTTTTCGCAGTTTTATAGTACTTTATATAGAGTGACTGGTAATTAGTGACCGATACTTAAACAGGTGATTGTACTCATGATCACAAACAACTTTCCCAAAGAAACATTTTTTTTAAAACTCATTAGTTTTATGACAATAACAAAACAGCTGTTTGAAATTCGCGTGTGCGTGCTTGCAACCGCTCAGCTGTTAGCCGCGTAACGCCGTTTCTGCCTGTCTGTCTGTCAAGACCCTTTAACTCGGGAACGCGTGAAGGTATCGAGTTGAAATTAAAATCATATACTCAAGTCTGCGGTCCCTTGAAGCTGTGAAAAAATCAAACTTCTGAGTTAACGAAAAAAAAAGATACGGCCGTTTATGTCGTAAAAAATGTCACACTCTCAAGGAAATCAAAATTCATAGGTCACTTCCCGTTGACTTGGAATCCTGAAATTTGGCATGAAGCAAGGTCTCATTGCACAAGTATAGCAAAAAACTCTGAAAACTGTAAATTTGTAGTTACATAGCAAAAAAAAAATATACTTCTTCTGTACTTCGTGATTTTTCCCCCAAAAGACCAGGCGCCTCTTGAAGGTTTGAAAGACCTCGACAGCAAAAAGAATAGGTTTAAAACTGAATCAAACCCTTCAAGAAATATTATTTTTAATTATATAAACTAGAGCTTGACTGCGATATCATCTGATGTTAAGCAGTGATGCAATCGTTGATGGTGAATCATACTAGTTTTTTAAGAGCCTATTCACTCTAGCCTTGAAGATACCAAATATACTCGTATTTATCCACTTCCTCAAAAACAAATTCAAACTTAAATTGAAATGGGTGTAAAACCCACACGAGTCCCAATACGAAATGTATAACACAACAACCTTAACACACCAGTTCAAGCGGAAAATCGGATATCTTGAGCCAGAGCATTGATGAGTGCTTACATATTCATGAGCTATGCCAAGCTTGGCACGATTCACGACGAAGTACCTTCACTGCACAAAATGACGGCTGTCACCGATCCGCCACTGGAGCTTGGCGACACAGTAAGATAGGGTTAAGGTTTGATGGTGTTTTGTTTCATATTAAACTGATTCTATCATGGTTTCATTGTGCATTTCAATAACGGTCTTTAGCTACATACACTCCTTTTGGACTACTTATTAAAAAAAAAAAGTAAAAAACTGGGCAAGTGTGAGTCAGACTGGCGCACTGAGGGATCTATACAAACTTACCTATGAAAAAAGTACAATTCCCGAATTGAGTTACGAACATTTTTCCGAATCGTAAAATAGTTTTTGTTTTATGACGTAACTACAAATTTACAGTTTTCAGATTTTTTCCTATATTTGTGCTATGAGACCTTGCTTTATGCCAAATTTCAGGGTTCTAGGTCAACGGTAAGTAGGTACCGTGTGAGTTTTGATTTTCTTGAAAGTGTCTGTGTATTATATATTATAAAAATATTTTTGCGACATAAGCGGCCGTATCTTTTTTATTCGTTAACTGTGAAGTTTGTTTTTTCACACCTTCACTGCAGACTTGGGTATATGATTTAATTTCAACTCGATACCTCTACGTGTTCCCGAGATAAAGGGTCTTGCCAGAGACTGACAGGCGAACGGACAACAAAGTGATCCTATAAGGGTTCCGATTTTTCTATTTGAGATACGGAACCCAAAAAAGGGAATTATTGACAAAAAGCTCCCGAAATCTCTGTTTTCGAGAGAAGTTTCATCATCATCATCATTTCAGTCGAAAGACGTCCCCTGTTGGACATAGGCCTCCCCAAAGTATCACCAAACGACCGGTCCTGTGCGTCTCGCATTATCGGATTCCCGCGACCACCACCAGGTCATCAGTCCGTATTGTGAGGCCTTCCAATGTTGCGTCTTCCGGTACGTGGTCGCCACTCTAGAACCTCTCAGGTTCTGCGAGCAATGTGTCCTACATACTGCCACTTAAAAGAGAAGTTTCGTGTTTTAATTATTCACAAATTGATTGCTAATGGTTCTAAGTGGCGACCGCGCACCGAAAAACGCAGCATTGGAAGGCCTCCCACAAGTGAACCGACGACTTGGTGAAAGTCGCGGGAATGCGGTGGATGCGAGACGCACAGGATCGGTCGTTGTGGAGACGCTTGGGGAGGTCTATGTCCAACAGTGGACGTCTTTCGGCTGAAATGATGATGATGATATTTTTTTATTTTTTTTATTAATTTAGTAAACTCAACAGTTTATTTATAAAGTTACATGAGTTAAGAAGGCCCGCTCCACCATCAATGAACAGCCCAATGTAGCTGCGTGAAAGATTATGTAAAAGTGAGGTCTACACATGCTGCATAGTGATAGCGAAATGATGACAATTATCACTTAAACCAATTACAGAGTTTCACGGCATTTATAAAACTTGGTTAACTAGAAAGTGATGTAAGAAAAGAATAAAAATACACCATTAAGGAATATTATTACAATTCAAACAGGTGAAGAACATAATATGAAGTCCTGTAAGCTAAACCGTACGATTAAATTTAGATTTAGATATTGTAATATATGTATGTATAAAATTGGTATATTTTTGTATCTTAAGTGTCTACACAACTGGATAATATGTAGAATCGTTGAAATAGTCTTAATCTTAGTAAAATGTAAGGTAGAATTTTATTGATAGAATGACTATAATACTTCAGCGAAGCTTACCAAGAAAGCTGACTATAAAACCACCAAATACCTATTGCGAAAACATTAGAATCTGACATTCTGTTTTCCTCTTCTGTTGTGTTAAAACAAAATAATAAAAGTCTTTATTAATAACTTCAGTAAAAACTAGGTTTTTTATTTGTTAACCTCGGATAGGGTCGATTGTTTATTTAGTCATACTATGTATACCATAATATAATCAGCCTTTTAATGTTCCTACTGCTGGGACTCAGTAATCCACCACGCGGGCCCAGTGCGGGTTGGTGAATGTCACATGTTTTCGAATTTTTTGGTTCTAGGGCATGCCGGTTTCCTCACAATGTTTTCCTACACCGTTTTGAGAACTGTGGTGATGAAATAAATTACACAAAGTAATGCGTCTGGCTGGGTTTGAACCCGCGACCTACAACTCGTAAGTCGGGGCCGTTACCACTCGGCCACCACTGCTCTTACATGACGTTATATCTTGGGGTTGCTGCAACTCCTAACCTCGAGCGATACATAACCTGGAAATATATTTACACCAATCTGAAAAATACTTAAATATGCGGCCGTAGGCGGTTCGTAAAAATAAAGGCTACCCATAAACAGGAAATTATTTATATTTCAGATAAAACTGTAATTTATTTTATCAGATTCGTTGGTCACGATACACCTTTCCTATTTTTGTTTTCTAAGTAATAAATGATCTAGCTATAATTGGTTTACTGGATTACAAAACAAAATTCATATTTATTTCCTTTGAAGAATGAGTATAATAGGTCAAAGTTGACTTTGACTTTGAACACTAAAACTAAACGATATAGAATATACAATTCTCCAATGTGCTAATTTTCAAGTAGCATTTAATCTGCCGAATATTTTTTGAACAGTGTCAATGGAATTTCTTACTGGTTCGTTTCCTATGAAAATATGGTGGAGCAATGGGGTCCCATGGAAACCGTGGACAGATAAATACCAACCTAAAGAGCTTATATATTTTCTCTACACAAAAGCCAGTATTCCCTTAAAATACTTTCTAATGGAGATTCCCCAAAATAGAACAGATTTCCAAGTCGACGTGAATTCCAATAAGCACTTACCGCAGAATGTAGACATGCTAGTGTCGTCAGTCTGCAGACTGCAGCGTCCCTACGGAGCTTCACTGACTGCACTAGTAGTGTATACGCTTTCCAAGATACTTGCGAAAAAATACTGGTGTTTCAACGCTACAGCGTTCCAGTATATTTAAGTTTTTTTTTTTTGTATTATCAGTGATCCAGGAAACGGAAGAACTCCTGCTAGGACTGCAGAATGTCCGGTAGAGTTATCATGGCCCTTATATAGGGCAACTGAAGGAATACCGTAAGTTGTTTATTTCCACTTTCACCCCCCTATAACTTGTAAATAGCTGAATCGATTTTAATCAAAAATAAAATCATTGGAAAACACGCTTTCAAATTTAAAAAAGACGCATCCAAATAGGTTCACTCGTTTAAGAGCTACGTGGCTATAGACCTACACTTAGCACTATAAACTCAATCAGCAACGACCTATCGCGCCGGGCCCTGGTATAAGCCATGGTCCGGAGTGAGGAGGAATGGCAGGCGGTCGCCTCCTTCTGCAAAGCAGTAATGCTAACGATGGAGGCAGCCACACGCGTGAGGGACCAGACTTCCTCACACCCCAGCCACCAGAATCCCGACCCCGATTTACAGCTACCGTAGGCGTGGGCTTGCGGATGGCGAACAATGGGTACCTCGCCGTCTGGTCGTCCAGTAACCGTCCAGAACGAGCCCGAGTTGTCGACGACGCGTATTGTTTCACGCTCGCCTCAAAGAGATGTCAGCAAAACTGTAGGGACCCAGCAGGGTCAAAGGCTACGGGGGCCATAGATTTAGAAAAAGAGAACTCCGTTGTCCTGGAATAAAAAAAAAGCGCTCAAACTTATAAGAGTAACAAAAAATTATGATCGTGAACCAAATTCATTCTTGCCCTTACAAAATAAAGCGCACAAAAGCTAAACAGACAGTACCACTAAATCAAGTTTATAACTTGAGCATTCCTGTCTAAGTGCCTTACATAAGTTCTCATTATACTTCCAAAAAAGTAAACAGTTTTAATTCAAGTCTACCCAGTTGGCCACCTGTTGACTTTGAGCCGAAAATGTTATGAATGCTTGAAAACCGAATCGATTCAAACCCAGCCAAACTTTTAATAGTCTCGCATTCGGTATTTTCCCTACCGATCGCTTGAACTAGCAAGTAGATCGTAAAATTCAGCAAATTACGACTTAAACAATCAGTATATTATGAAAATAATAGTCGCAAAATTAAATACTGTTCTTAAGCTAACTCCAGATAAAGCTTTACCATTCTGGTGTAGCGTTCTTTTAATGATATAAACTAGTGCCTGACTGCGATCCTACCTGATGGTAAACAGTGATGCAATCGTTGATGGTGAAGTGCACTAGCCTATTCCCTCTAACTTGAAAAACACTTAAATTATAATCGGACGTTAAGACCGCAACAAGCAAATTGTTCTTGTCCTTCGATGTGCGTGGTTTGGTAGCAAACGAGACAAAAATGTGTGAATAATGATAACAACACTGCGGTACACAAACACTGCTTAACACATATAATATTATACTAGCTTTAGCCAGCGGCTTCGCCCTCGTGAAAGTAAGTTTCATCCCCTTTCTTCATATTCTTATACACATCATAAAAGTAACCTCTGTGCAGAATTTCAACGTTCTAAGTTCAAGTTTTTGGGCTGGTCGTTGATTAGTCAGTGAGTGAGACAGGAATTTGCCTTTTATATATACAGGCGGATATATAAAAGGCAAAAGGCAACAAAGAGGATGCGTCTATCTAATCATCTACAAAAACTAACAAAATTGAAAAAAAAATGTTATTTGATTGAAGCAAAAACGAAGTATTCTCTACGGTGATTGACGTTCGAATAAGCAAATAATTCAAGCAGAATTCACACCTGTGGATGGCATGTCACTCTGAGATATATTGTATACTAGCTTCTGCCAGTAGCTTTGCTTGCATTAAAAAAGAAAATTGTACGGAGAAAACATATTCTATGTACTAGTTCATTAAATGATCTACCCGTATGCTAAACATTTAAATCCGTTCAATCGTTTGAGCACGAAGAAGTAACGAATACATACATATAAACTTTTGCCCTTACAATACATTAGTGCGATATACATACCTATGTATAATACATTGAGCTAGGTTTGCAACCCTAACTTTTAGGTGCTACGACTAAAACGAAAACGAAACACTATTTTAATTTTGTCATAGCACAAAATTAAAATAGTGTTTTTTGTTTCTAAATACAAATCTGAATTGGAAGAAATAAATTAAAGATCCTTCTGTATTTGTTGCAATGTTGAACGTCCCCTGCAATCGTACATGTAGATAACTGTTTCAACGTCGACATGTTAATTACTTTCATCCTGACCTCAAATATATTATTCACATGCAATTAAAAAGACACGGTTCTTAGTGTAAGGTTTATTTTGTGGTCAAACCAGAATAACGATTAACCTACTAATAACCTGATTTTCTTATATTTTATCCGTGAACTAGAAGAGTCCGTAAACCAACTTATTTATGCTTAAATCAAAATATAAATCATCGCAGAAATATTTATTTTAGATATAGTGGATGGAGAGAGAGAGGGAGGCTAAAGAAAAAATGAATGACAAGTGGTATGAATTAAAAGGGAGTTAGTGTTAGTTAAAAAAAAAGTTAAAAATCTGACCCCAAATCATACGGGACAAAGGCAGGATGATGATGATGGAAATGAATTTAGAAACATTTGCCCCAAACTGGTTGAGCTTGGTGATGAAAATGCATTAGTGTGTTTTTATGGAGCTGATCTGAATATGGAGTCAGATAGTAGCCATTGGAATTACTGAGCGCAACAAAATAACCTCATCGTATTTCATCATCATTTCAGCCGAAAGACGATCACTGTTGGACAAAGGCCTCCCCCAAGTATCGCTACAATGAATGGTCCTGTGCGTCTCGCATCCATCGGATTCCCGCAACTCTTACCAGGTCATCGGTCCACCTTGTAGGAGCCCTTCCAACCCCACGTCTTCCGGTAGGTGGTCGCTATGAGTACTTCACCTGGCCACTATTGGCAAATCATCAAATAACGTTTGTCAAACTACTGACGAAAAACTATGTTCCTTCAGTTGCCTTTTGCGTTCTAGAGCCGCGGCGACTCTTTTAAACAATCCTACAGCAGTGTTAATACTCGTACTTGCAATGCGAAAGACATCTCCAGTACTTCTTAGTTACACCTGTTAGGTAGCTACGTAATGTGAAAAATAAAACCAGACATCAAATAAATATACCCACATCGCCTAGCCTTGGTCTAAAACCAATGACTTGTCCTACGTTTGTAAACCTTTAATATCCAATAACACTAAATTTTGAATGCTAATCTGGAACTATTGATACAGAATGTTATCTCAACTACAAAAATATACCTCTATTAAATTCGGCTGGCATAATAATTAAGTAACAGGCGCTCTATCAAGGTTGTACGGGTTCTCGGGTACCCTAATAGCTGTGGTTTCGCAACACCCAGTTGTTCCAGTTTCAAGCTTAAAGTCAAAGTACAAATTATTTAGGATTTGTGTGTCATAATGTCATAATATTTGATCTTATAATGGTTACACGGGCGTTAGGAATTTTACCCTGAACCAGTCCGCCACAATTACGTTGATACTATCTAATACTGTGAACTTGCAGCTGAACCATTAGTCTGCTGACAATAGCTAAGATGTCAATAAACTCTATCATAAAGATAAATGCAATTAACTATAGAACAATTACCATAAAGAGTTTATCAAACTCTTAATTGTGTTTAGTCTGGCATTTATATTTAACTCATGTCCTATCGCATATAGGATTGACATGGCCACTGCAAACACAAATTTTATTGCAAAAAGCAGCTAGTTGTCAACAGTAACCCACTGTCTCATTCAGTTAACAGCCAGACAGAATTTGAAATTAAAATTGGAACGTTCAATTTGAATAGCACGTGCTTTGGAAGTAGGAGAGGCGGTAGCGGTCGCATAGCGAGGCGCGCTTGCGCAACCACAAGTCAGGTGCCTGCGGGAACGAACTAAATGCCAAACATTAAATGCCTTCATACAAGACCGGTCTGCTAAATAGTTTATAGCAATTTACCGCAATGACACAATCAACGCAATTGTTTTTCTCTCGCTCAAAAGCAATTGAATGCCGTCGTAATTATCAACAATAACAGGCGATAAATAAATTTTAATAATTCGGACCATGCAAACCTTAACAACGGCTCGTAAAGCACGATATCTCAAACTATGTACCTATATCTTTAACGCAATCATGTCCGAGATTTAAATCCTAGGAGCACGCCAATAGTGCACGTTGAATTTCGACACAGGCCATTCGTTACACGAAATAATTGTCAATATCAAACAGGCGTGCTGTTTCCGATCGTTTCCGATTTATCTAGACGGATAATACTGTAATAGTATAATAGGAAATCCTGCCTATATTAGGTGCCTTTCCAAATCGCAATGATAATAATGTTGCGAAATATCGAGCGATACTGTGGGAGTCGGTCGTCGAGGTTAATGTCGTGGGGAGGGGGTCTGTGATCTTATTCACCGGACCTTTGAGCTGGACACCGGGCACGTAACGTTAATTCACACGTCGCTTTTGAACAGTCTGTAATTCTGTATTATATTAAATGCATATACATATATAGAGGGTACACGTATCTCGTGTAGGTGTTCTTCACGAATATTAAAGCTCTGTTGTATTTGTAATGATTGTGTCCGAAGATAATATTACCTACGAGTTGCGTGCAAAAAGCGATTAGCAATATGTTAATTTACTTGTTAGTGTTTTGACAATGTTTAATATTAACAATAGGGTCGTCCAAAGTAAAGGGTAATTATATAATAATATAATATTCAACAGCTTTCACACAACGTCATCTAGTCTCAAACTAAGCAGAGCTGGCACAGAGGCCCTGTGCACACCACGTTTTTTAAATGCGCCGTTGTCGCGCGTTTTTGAGACGTGCGTCGAACGCGCGCTTTTATCCTATTAAAGGTCTACAGGCTGCATCTGACTCGCGTGCGTATCGTGTCTGTAACGCTACAAAAGCACGTCAACGGTGCGTTCAAAAAACGTGGTATGCATAGGCACTTAATTGTGCTATGAGTGCTAGACAACTGATAAACATTCCTATGTATTTTAAATACATACATATTATTGATAAATAACACCCAGACACAGAACAAATGATCGTGCTCACCATACAAACATTGTCTTGGCTGAGAATCGAATCCACGACCTTCGGTATAGCAGTCAATGCCACAAACCACTAGACCAACAAGCCAGCCAATTAAAGGAGTAGAAAATACATAAGCTGCAAAAATAAGAGCTGGGATAAAAAGATAAAATCCTATTAAACGCTGGCTCATTAGATAAATCCTTTAGGGCCTAACACTGTCCCTTGAGGAAACCTTAGCTAATTTACTTAGGAAACACGGAAATCGTGCAAATGTTATTTAATGTTAGTGTTTCTAGAGGAGTAGGTTATGTAAAATTAATTGTCGAATTTATGCTAGTTAAATAAAGCAACATAACAATTCTTAGTAAAATACGAGTACTAAAGGCAAACACCAAAACTCATAGATCGAAACGCACATTTGTCACCAAGACATGACTTTTCATGCTAATTCTGACTAAGGCCGTATTCTATCGACTCGACGACTGTAATATATGTGTTCATTATTATTTCTATAAAACGTACGACATAGCCAACGCCTACGGAACGAATCTGAATGACGCCAGGTATTCGGACTTGCATAATAAATTAACACAAGCTTCGTTTCCGAACGGAAGTGGTCAAAGGAATTCTCCACTAAAATTTAATACCGCTGCCGATTTGTCCAGCATGCGTACTGTACTTTGATTGTAATAATTTTTAATAAAATTTCAACCTTTTCATAGATTTACTTTTTTATTCGTGTATTAATTTGTAAAGTTGATGCTATGAATCGGACTACGATTGAATGAATATTCATGCGAAACATTAAAATCCAGTGCCGAACACTAAAACTGTATCAATAAATAAACAACAAACAAATCATGGACTTTATTTCCATAGTCCTCATAATAATTGACAGTCTGATTTGTAATGCTGTTAGTTTGTAGCCGTGGATGGACAGCGTCGGAAGTTGTGATCACTGTTGGCTGGAATTAAACATATTTAACAGATGATGACGTCATCATCATCTTCCTGCCTTTGTCCCATGTTATTTGGGTTCAGCGTAAAATGTTTTTTCTTCCATTCTGTCCTGTCACTCGTCACGCTACCACTAACTCCCATTTCTTTCATATTACTCCTCACGCAATCCATCTATCTTTTTTTGTCTCCTTCTCTGTCCATCCACGTATCCGCGTGTATACTCACAACTCTTTTAGTAAAATTTTCATCTCTCCTCTTCACATTACCATGGAGACTAATTACAGAGGCAATAATCTTCGTTTATTCACGTTTTTCTTAAATATCTTTCTATAATGACAAAGGATAATACTTGCAAAGTACTGGTGTACAGCTGCATGTGGTAAACGTTAAAGCCGATCTTAATAAATATACTCAGATGTTGATGAGATGAGTACTTCATTGAATCAGATGAAGTACTCATCTCATCAAAGTGTGAAGATAATAATATCCGATATCTGTTAATATTTATTTAATGATGACAACATACACGAATGATGAGGCTTCATGTCATTGAATAGAAATTACAAAAAAAAAAACAAAAACTGGGCTACAAATTTAGTTTAGAAAGAAAAAAAAACATTTTATTTGCCGGAAAAGGCGCAAACTTATAACTAACATATTGCAAACATATTGCAAGACAAAAACATAATGAACTCAAATTAACATATATGCGCCACGTCCGAGCAAAACGGCCGTACGCTCAGCATAATGCCGTGTCCACAACGCAGAAATGCGACGAGTCCACAGCGCTGGTTTTCAGCGTGGGCCGGTGACGTTAATCGACTAACAGACGTCGGCAACGGTATTGTGAACCAATAGATTTGAGTAAAATAAATTTTAAGGACAAAGTCATAAATGGAAATAACAGTAATAAATAAATAGTGAGGAAATACAATTATCTACATACATATAATGTGGCAACATTACGCCACGTCTTTAAAAAGGGCGGTGGTTTAAAGAACTTAATATCCAGGTCAAAATCACTGCAAAAAAGAAACAAAATTTATACCTGCGTACAGCCAAAAATCATGCGAATCCGACCAGCGCGTATCGTCACAAACAGTATTACTTAATTTTTAGTTTCAATTCTGAGTGTGGGGAACCCCCAAAATTTATTGTTTTTTTTTTTCTATTTTTGTGACCTTACCAAGTTTCAACAGCATAGTTCTTATAGCTTCGGAAAAGTGACTGTCACATACGGACAGACAGACAGACAGACTGAAAGACATGACAAATCCATAAGGGTTCCGTTTTTTGCCATTTCCCACTACACCCGTTAACCCTAAAAATAACATAACCCAGCTAATACTTCGACAACGTTATACCATTACACGTCCGATAGGTTCGGTCGTAAATACCAGCCACACGCGGACGTAAATCAATTACCCACGACAGAACGTCAAACTAGCTTTATTGTTGGCTACGTGTTTACGGGAGTTATCAAACGGTCACTAACACGTGAACGGGTTACGTTAGCTAACGATACCGAAATTTACTTTTAACTGGTGTTTTGACATTTTTTTTTTGTTTTGTTCTGGTTTTGGGAATGTTTTGTGTCGTTAGTTTGCTTCATGGTAATGTTGGCCTTTGTTTTTTTTGTTTCTGAACATTACGAACACATTCCTGCTCTCGTTTAACACTTTGATCCGCCTACTTGGGATATACCCGACATACACTCTCGCGTTCATTCCACCAGCCCTGCGTTCAAAAATGAGGTTAGAGATAACTCTAATGACGTCATCAGGGTAGATACTCTACGCTCGCATTTTTGAACGTGAACGTAGAGTTCAACTGTCAATGCCAAGCAAGTGTCATTTATGGCCGCTTACACCTATCTACCCTGCTTGGAGTTACAGTTAGTTGGGTTAACACTAAGGGTAGCTACTTGAGTTATAAAAGAACGACCCTGGGTTGCAACTCGGAGCATTTTTGAATGGTTGGAGTAGTGACTCTACTCTACTCTGGTTATTTTTGAACGCAGGGCAGGGACGCACATCCACGACCAAATACTCCATCTCATCAGCTCTTCTGTCACCCATAGAGATTGAAGAGCTAATCGAGATGGAGTACCCCGTCGCAAATACACGACCCTGGCGAATAGGACGCGAAAACACTCGTCGGACCAATCCGACCTGGGGGGTTAAAGGGTTAATGTCACTTAAGGTTAACCGCATTTGTTTTTCTATATTGTCAACCATTATAAGATCACTGACTCTCATTTTTTCTCTATTATCATTTTCCACTTTCCGTAAATTTCCTTTCCACCTCCATTCAATATAACTGAACACTGTTTCCCAATAATCGTGATCATCAACGGTCATCAAAACATTAACATAGTCCTGAAGCTCTAGACAAAGTATTATTTCTAATAATAATGGCAATTGTATAAATTCTAAAATATAAAGGATCAATCATGTGAAATTTCGGCAGCGTTCGTCAATCCCATAAATTGTTGACATTTCGTTAATAGCAGTCGTGACGCTATTAAAGATAGAATATCACTTGTTTAGACCCTCTGATATATGAATTGGTTATGCCATCGTTTTACTTAACGATTAATTTATATCATTGAGTGCATAATGTATTTCGTTTATAAATGTTCTAACAAAAACTGTATTTATCTTTATTGTATTCCTAAAATGCACTGAACTGAATTCTGCAGTAACATTTAAAGGAAAGTCTGCTTTTATTTAAGTTCTGCCTAAACAATCGTGTATCACATGACATTCCACCTAACCAGATCACCTACCATCATATGCGATATTAGAAGGTCACATTTTCATTAACTTTTCCACAGAGAATGCAAAATTTTAAAAAAATATTTGTTATTCTAAAAGATAACATAATATGTAGGTGTTGGTGTTGGTATACATGAGACAGAGTTGTCACAAGCTTACCCCTCATGCTCCTATATCTACTAAATAATTATTGATGTTAATTCTACGTACAATATTATAAGCCCACTAAATTTTAAGGAAGGTTTTATCATCATAACAAGACTTAACTCCCAAATTCTATGAAATCGTATATTTGCTTTGCTACTTTCTGTGCGTTATACATGGGATACGTCCTTATCTTTAATCCTCTCATCCCGATCTTTAAACCAGACACGTCACTGTTACATGTGCCAACAAGCAATGTTTGTAGACACAGCGTTAATACTGCTACACATTGTGATTCTAATAAGCTTATAAGGGGAGCGATAAATATAAATTTTTACAAGTCTATATGGCACGACGTAAAAATTTATAGTAATAATGACAAATGTTTTTATATCTGAAAACTAAACAACATCAACGTACCAGATGACAGAGAATCGTTACCTAAAATTATTAACAAGGACACATTCAACTCTCAACCAATTACTGTGACAAATTTAAAAATCTCGAAATATAACATTTTGGTCTCCAATTATCGTTCATAACTCTTGTTGTACCTACCCATTGTAACAGGGTCACACATGGTCGCATAAAAATACTGATTAATTTCCGACATTTTTCGAGCTAACTAACTGCTGTGACATGTTTTTGTCAAATTTATTTAATTTTATTAGATAAAAGTACGGTTCCAATGATTAATTTATATCACTGAGTGCATAATGTATTTCGTTTATAAATGTTCTAACAAAAACTGTATTTTTGGCTACGCTGCGCGTATGAATTATTTATCGAGGTCTATTCATACATCAGGGCCCTTATCAATCGTATTAAACTCTTGTTTCGTGTACTATTGTGCACTAAAAATGGCTAGCGTGAACGGTGTTGGCGATAAAAAAATATTTTATAAGTTAGCGCAGACAATTTTTAGATCAATGTGAACACTATTTGAAAAGCAAAGTGGTATAGTTTTTAAACAGGTGGGAATATGATACATACCTTTAAAGGGCTTGTAGTTTCTCTAGTCATTCTTGTGATTATTTGATAGTTTAAAACGGCCACATTGACTGTTGTACCTCAGCATTATGCTACTTGAAATTTGTCGTTCATTACTTCCGCTAGATATCAATTTGTAAGTGTCAATACTTATCTTGTAACATAATCATTATTTTCGTCGGCTACGAAACGTGGTATGACGGAATTATTTGTAAGGTAATGTAATCAATTAACCTGCCTAATTATAATATTTAAATTACTCACGAAGCAATCTTTCACGTCGATCGTGAATAAAAGCTAAACAGAGACTTTATTGTAGTTGTAATGAAGTCATGTATTACTTAGAAACTTGATCTATTTGTCTGATTTGAATATCTTTTAAATCTTTTATTTTGTCATTGAAAATGGCAATAAGAGATTTTTCAAAATAATGGGAACCTGTATTGTTGTTGTGTTATAATGAGATTTTATTAGCCACCATATTAAACACTGTTGTTATAGAGGTGAAATTTTGTGAGTGTATGCGTATGTATGTTTGTTACTTCTTCACCTTCGACCGGTTGAACAGATTTGGATGAAATTTGGTACATGGATAGGCCATGTCCTAAAATAGCATATAGAGTACTTTTTATCCCGAGGGTATGTTTCCTTGGGATTATTTTCTAATATACTCCTAAATTAAGTTCATTATTTTATATTGTTAACTTTTACTGGTAAGAAATAAACATTTTTTTTTAATTATTTTATCCGTAGGTAAATCGTAAAGTTCACTTAAGGACAAGGCCAACGTAGCATAATGATGTATGGTAATAAGATTATTATCACCTGCTTTATCCATTATTTCATATGGAGCCTAACGTAAGCTATAACCCTGAAAATGAGTAAATCGATACCCCTCTATAAGACTAGTGTCAGAGTTCCTGGCTTCTCCCTACACAAAGGTCTACAAATGCTTGCCGGGACCAACGGCTTAACTTACATTCCGAGACACGGAGTTATCAAAGTATGATAAAATAATCACCCATCCACAAACCAGTCTCAACAAGCGTTGCTTAACCTTGGAACTTTACTTTGTTTAATTCGCTTAATGTAATTAATACACTGTTCCAATCCAGTATTTAAGAGTGGCTAATCCGAGATACATTTCCGCACAGCCAACCGCTCTTACGTAGTTATGACGTTATTACACATTTTTCTCAAAATATTTTGAAAAAATAAGATATCTTATGGATATTATCTGGGTTTCTATTGAAATCAAAACATAAAATGTGCAAAAAATCCTCTGAAAATCTGTTATTTTGCGTGACTTCGCCTTTCATAATGTAATCATAAATTTAAAAAAAAGAAGTAAAAGCTTACTTAATCCAAATTCTAAATTACGATTTTTTTCCAATTACTTTAAAGTTTTAAATAAAACACGTATTTTCTGGAACAAATTTTGTGAAATATTCGAATGAGTGACGGAACTACCGAAAGCCAACAGATCATTCAGGCGTAGAAAACCCTTTTTTCGCGTTGCCTCTTCATCAAACTTTGCGTGGAATAAAAAAACAAGCTTCTAAGTCATGCTCACGTTAACGATAATATATCGAGAAGGGCACTTTTAACCTTTCGAATACCGTAATTAGAAACACAATAGAAAGACAATGGGAGAGCGTAATATTTGTATTATAATAAATAATTAAGTAACATTTTTACACAATACCTAACAATCACAATCACAAAACTAGATTTGTTTCAAAGAAACAAATCCTATTTTGTTCAAAATCATGCGTTTACGGAATAAGGAAGATTTAGATATTTATGCTTCTCTAGAATGCATTATGCATCGTGATATAACCTTACACAAAGTGAGAATTGCAGGTTGTTCAGACATACAGTCATCTAACCTTGCATTTTTAACAATGTTTATATCTTTGCCAGTTTTATGTTACTGTCAAGAGGAAAATGCATATATTTTTAATGACTGCTATCTGTAGATCTGTTGGCATTAGTAATAAAAAAAAATATTTTTGTTTTTAAATCTGTTTATGGTCAAAAAGAAATCAGATTTCTGTACTGTAGATTAGTGTTTTTTATCGTTTTATGTCAGGTGACAATCAACATGGCTTCCATATGGTTGCGCAAAACGATGAAAATAACGCAACCACTGTGTTCGCATGAGCTACAGATGGTTTTAATTTCCGTACTAGGACAAATATTGTTTTCACAATCCACTGATTTACACCCGTGGCTTTTCTTAAACATATCCTTTTTGAAACATCCTTGTATAGGTATATGGAACAGGGAGTAAAGTCTCGCAAAAGCCATGGTTTTCCATGCGGAACCTGCGGCGGTGTTTTGTATCTAGTAGGGATGTAACGGAAGTGGTTCCGAATTCGGAAGCGGAGGCACTAAATTTGGTTTGTCGGAATCGGAACCAAAATCGCGATTGTTTGGCTGTCGTATATGTTTAAATCGCGAAGAGGATTTTGATACCATGATGTAGGATTTGCGAGATATTATGGCTTTAGTTTGTATATGGCGATAAAGATGCCGCTGTATCCTTTTTATTTTAGTCTGGTACCCGAGTGGGACCTAGTTCTATGGCTGCAGGATTATTTGAAAGAGTTACCGTGACCCTAGAACAGAAAGGTCAAATAAATATTAAATAAATCATTTGGGATTAGGTCAATGAAAGTCTGACACTCTCTCTCACTTTATCCAAAGCGAGAGGAGTTGTTTGATAATTTTTCAAAGAGGGTTTTTTTTGGTGGGTAAATCATTCAATGACATCCCCCGCCCTTGGGCGGAGCGTGACGGTGTGTCAGACTTTTACTAACTAAAAACCCACCCTGTTCTTTCGTTCCCTTTCATACCAGGGCCGAGTCTTCCTTTCAGAATCAGACCCTGTAGGCTTCGACCCTACTGGGCCCGGGGTACCAAGGCCCGGCGTGAGAGGTCGCCGCTGTTGATCGCCCACGAGGTGGTGCTCTAATTCACACCACCAGTTGACACCACTTAGTCTATTCTATTCTATTTTTTGTTAATGGAAAAAAGAGCTGATGTCGACTATTCTGCCAATGTCCAAGTAAATTAGAAAAGCAAGTTGTGTATAATATTAATGTAGAAAATAAAAATGGTCAGTAACTGAAAACTTACAATTCTTTGAGTGATGCAGTTGCATTTGATTGGTTAGTACTGGACGACACCACTTAGTCGTCATATCTTTTTCTTTGAAAACGTATACATAAAGTTGACGTCTAACGTTGATGTTGATTCTTATCTAATATCATTACCAGAAGCGTTTTGACAGATGCCTGGACCTGATGTCTCAATGCTGTCACCAGCCCTGCGTTCAAAAATAACCAGAGTAGAGTACAGTCGCTACTCTAACCGGTCAAAAATGCTTGGAGTTGCAACTCAGGGTCGTTTTTTTATAACTCGAGTAGCTACCTTAGAGTTAACCCAAGTAACTTGACGAGCAGGGTACAGGACACTTGATTGACATTACATCATTAGATGACGTCATTAGAGTTAACTCTAACCTCATTTTTGAACGCAGAGCTGGTGAACGTCATTTTAGAAAACACTTATTCAAAAGAAAATAATTGTCACCTAGTTGGAGAACGTTTTAAACGTGTTTGTTTAATTTATTCAATCTCTCTGATTCATTCAGAATCATTATCAGCACATCATCGATTGCATAAGAAATCCTTTTGTTCATTGTGTCTCGTTTATCAGGCTAATCTTATTTTTATGAACTTTAAATTTAAAGGCGAAGGTTTGAGCTGACTGTAAACAGTTTCAACTTTATTATTTTCAATAAAATTTACATAAAACTTTCAATCACAATCTCACAATTTTATGTAATTTTTATCACCTGTTGGTTGATCTTTTAGGTGATATTTTTTGATTGATCTTTTAGGAGATATCTTTTGGTTGATTTTTTAGGTGATATTTTTTGGTTGATCTTTTAGGAGATATTTTTTGGTTATTCTTTTAGGGGAAATTTTTTGGTTGATCTTTTAGCGGATATCTTTTGGTTGATCTTTTAAGGGATATTTTTTTTGGGATATTTTAGGTGATATTTTTTGGTTGACTCTTAGGGAATATTTTTTGAGTACTGTAAAAACACTCCCTACTACCAACGGCTTCACCCGCGTGGAAGTGCAAAATTGTCTCAAGTTAACATACTGGACTGGACTAAACTGGCCTATTGGTCTAAAGGTTAGTGGCCCTGACTACTGATGCTGGAGGTTTTGGGTTCTATTTCCACCCGAAATAAATGTTTGTGTGATGAGCACGAACATTTGTTAAGTGTCTGAGTGTAATTTATCTATAATATGAAGATATACATTTATAAATATATAAGTATGTTTATCAATTGTCTAGTACTCATATCCTAAGCTTTGTTTAGTTTGGGGCTAGGTGGCGGTGTGTGAAATTTGTGGAATATTATAATTATTATGGTCTATCCGTGTACCAAATCCCTACAGCGGGATTTTTTAAGTTTGACCCTCGGAGTCTCGAAGGAGAAAATATTTGATGACTTCCAAGTTCCTACACCTGAAAAAAAGGTTTGACCACATCTAGTAAAACTAACGACTCAACCCAGTGTTCACTGCAAAACGTGACAAAATTTCACCAGCCCATTTTCACACGAGATGAAATTCGGCAATCATAATGTCGATTACGTGTCGGTCAACGTTCTAATAGCCGAGGGACTCGATCAACATCTCAAGAGGCTCTCGTCAGGCGTTTGGGTCAAGAGATTGCTACAGAGAACTGCTCTTTGACAAGGCACGTAGGTCGTAGGTGTTATGAGGTATCTGCTTGAACTCTGTCCACAGGGAGGTGCAAGTTGTAAGTGGTCGCTTCCATACGAGTACCATGTACTTGATACTTTGCTAAAATAAAAAGATGAAGATCGTAAAGGAAATACTATACCAGAAAGTAAAAGCTACAAAAAATGAATAAAGTAAATATGTGTGTATAGACATGCTAGTATTATGTGCTTTATACATGTGCATGTATTAATTTCTACTTAAAATTAAAAATAGACCAAACATATTTTTAATATTAAGTAGAATTTAATACATGTAAGTTTTAGTTTTATTGTGCACCTTGTCGTTATGTTATTTTTTGTTGCATTAATTGACACCTCGGTTTGCTGTAAGAAAACCCAATTGTGGGTTTATCTTTCCTGAGTAGCTGACCTGACCTGATCAAATTAAACTGTTGAGTAGAATAAATAATTTGGGGTTCTTTAAGTCAACAGCTTTTAGAAAATAGTACTCAAACACGAACTTATCAAAAAGAGCAAATGTAGATTTGAAAATTACTGGCATCTCAATAAGCGTTAGATTGGGTTGAATGGAAATTTCTACACCAACAAATCTCCAGTGCATTCAGATTAGCTTGGATGGCTACAAGTTTTAGAAATCTAAACATTTTCTCTAATTTTTTTTTAAGCTAGCTTCTTTGATCAAACTCGATGTGGTGGGTGATAATTTATCGAAGGCGAAACTGGTAATATTTTGCAGGATTGTTCCGAAAGACTTACCCTGGAACGCAAAGGGAAACTAAAGGAACGCAGGTGGATTTTATTCAGTAAAAGTCTGATACTCACTCGCTCCTCCTAGAGCGGTAGGCTTATTTGATGATTTCCTACTCCAAAACGGGTAATATGTTTGGTCTAAATTGATTCAGCCATAACTGACTTCCACTAAACACAAATGCTTTTTTTACATTATCGATATAAAGATTCAGTATTATTAATAATCCCTTTGTTTTAGTCAACACAGGGCAAGATTCAACTAAAACCATAGTACACAAGTTCAACAGTAACACTAAGCGTATCGCTAAAGCGTCTTCATACAAGTTATCCTAAGCTAATATCTAAACAGAGATGACGCCCAGCGCAGGCGGCGTGTGTTAAACGAGAGACAGACGAAAGATTATGTAGTCAACTTTTTAGTTGCTTTGTGAAAATCCGCTGGCTTTGAGAACCGATCACTTAAGGAAGGCTTATGTTCAAAGTGGAAATGTTTTGGCCGAAATAGTGAATACAAGCGGTCTGATGGCTTATGTAACTAAACCTGCCTAATGGTAACTTACTTAAATTTTATGCTCATAAAATCTAATTCAGTAACTACTTATTTAAAATAAGACCAACGCGAAGCGGACAGTAATATCAGACATAAGGCGCCAAGAAGTTAAACTGCAAAACACTCGCTTCGTTAAAATAAAGTTTGGATAGGAGAAAATTTAATTAGGTAAAAATATATAATATATTATGATTATAGTATGGTCACTGGGATTTTAAAAAAGTAATAAAATGCACCTTAAAGAGTTCCCATATTACAACAGGCGTTCCATCCAATCATTTCCATGTTCTGACATCCGCCGTCTTACGGTCTTTAAAGTTAAAGACCGTCAGAAGTTTTTTTTTTCATATTGCAAGATGACTTTAACGATGTCACCGCTCGCAATCAAACAGTGGCTGCCAACAAACAGTGTCTAGTCTACTCAATACCTTATGGTGTAGATAGCGGGGTAACTCCGATTGTTCTCAACAAACTGTTATCAAGTTAGTTTCCGACTAGCACAGTAGTCTCATAATTGAACCGGTATTGTTATCGTTAAGAATGAGATGCTGCCTTTGAAGGATTTAATTGGGTTCGTAATAACGGATAATATTATCAGTTATGTTCAAATTTCCCATTAAAATTTTTTAGGGTTCCGTACCCGAAGAGTAACTAATGGAACCCTATTACTCAACTTCCGCTGTCCGTCCATCCGTATATCCGTCTGTCTATCAGTAGCCTGTAACTCACGAACCGTAATAAGTATTCGGTTGCAATTTTTATAGAGTATGTGTTTTTTTTTATCACCGCTATATCGTACGGAATCCTTCGTATGTGAGTTAAACTCGCAATTAATTGTTCTTTTTTACTCATTATTTATCAATAGGATGATACCTGGATCGCTGCGTCAAGCGTACGGATGGCTGGGCATGCCACAATTGCGGCGGTAAAGAGGGGGCTCTCTTTGTATAGTTGGAGATTTGAGATTCGCGCCACGACATCCTCAAGCCTGACAGTTCAAGAGGTTCCTGTTTCGGATTCAGGATGAAGAAACGCCAAGATGTCACCATTGTTCGGATTGCCAGGAAGACACGGTGGAACATGCGGTGGAAGTCTGCCCTGCTTGGGTGGAGCACCGTCTCTTTCTGCGAAACAGTAATGCGAGCGAAGAAGATGGCCGTAACGGTAAGGAAAAGAACATACTACAGCCCCAGCCGCAGTGACAGGAAGCGCTCCGGGCATCAGGAGTCTCAGAGTGATTTGACGAGCAATGGGTAGCTCGCTGTCCAGCCGTCCGGCAAGGATCAAGCACGAGTCGATTGCATGTAGTGTTCCACGCGCAACTCAAAGAGATTTCAGAAGAACTGAACGCGACTAGTAGTCCAATACCTGCTAGGGCTGCGGTAACCTTTGTAAGAGCGATTCTCGAACGCAAAGGGCAATTGAAGGTTCAGGTGATAAATAATTTGCTTTTTTGATTGTTTTGTCAAAAAGATAGTCATCTATCCCAGTCTTATCCTTGTTTTCAGTATAGCATAGCATAGTCGGCCTTATAATGTTCCCACTGCTGGGACTCGGGCCTCCTCTCTGGGAGAGGAGATGGGCCGTAATCCACCACGCGGGCCCAGTGCGGGTTGGTGGATGCCACATGTCTTCGATTTTTTGGTTCTAGGACATGCCGGTTTCCTCACGATGTTTTCCTTCACCGTTTTGAGAGCAGTGGTGATGAAATAAATTACACAAAGTAATGCGCCTGACTGGGTTTGAACCCGCGACCTACAACTCGTAAGTCGGGGCTGTTACCACTCGGCCACCACTGCTCTAAAAACGTGACGCTTTCTGTTTAATCTCTGATTTGAAGAATGTTTTTTTTTTTATTTAAACTAGTGCTTGACTACGATCCCACCTGATGGTAAACAGTGATGCAATTGTTGATGGTGAGGCGCACTAGTTTATTAAGAGCCTATTCACTCTAGCCTTGAAGACACCTAAATTATAATCAGATGAGTAGACCGCATCAGGCAAACTGTTCCAGTCTTTCGATGTACGCGGTATAAACGACGTGTTATTAATATAGTATAGGATAAGGTAAATACAAAATTAAGAAGGTACGGTCTACTGAATATTTTCTTCTCTATGTTTAATTAAAATTATGCCATGTAAATCTCTATTCATCCTACAGAAATAATAAAATAAAAACTGTATGGTGCTTTACACTGAAATATTTTCTATAAATCACAAAAGTAACAAACTAGGAACTAACTTAGTTGAGGCAGTCAATTCATACTCCGACCGTCCACGTCAGAACATGGCCGTGGCAGTACACTAACTTCTAGGTCCTGTTGGTTACGCTTGAACGCTGTAAAAAGCGATGTATTTCTGACCTAATTAACCTCAGTTTGAACAGAAAAGTTGTAAAGCGCTTTATGATTTTACTGCACTGAATGGTTTTGCAATAGAAATAGTTTATATATACTGAGTTACAGTATAAAGTTGTAGGTTTGTAAGTACTGGATTTCAAACTTACGCTAACGTAGAAAAATGTGCAATGATTAATTTGTAAATAACAGCTTCGAGTGCCGATGTCGAGTCGAGATCGAGTCGATGTTTAATCTTGAATGAATACCTATTTATATATTATACTAATTTTTATATTCTATTCTATCTCAAATTTTATACTGCTTCACTTATTATTAATAAAACATTAGTTATACAGATAACAAATGACTAACTGATATACAATTATCCTCCTAAGGAAGGTAAAAACTAGGGCTGCGGGATCGTTCGAAATAGTTTACATGGCCATGAAATGCAAAGGGCAACTGAAGAAACACAGGTGGGTTTTAATCCGTAAAAATCCTTAATGCTTACTAGTGATGTTGTGTTCGCGAATGCGAATACGAATAATGGCTTTCAAACAAAGTGCGCACAAAATGTCTTACAAGTTTGACATTTCGTGTCAGCCAAGTTTATACCGAATAAAACAAGGCCATTATAGACTGATTGAACGAAGCTTATCACATCAAGTTCATTCGAAAAGATTTGTTTTGATTTGAGGTTAAGGTCCTAACTCCCAAGTAGTGCTATAAAACAGTGAGTTTCTGAAGCCTACTCCTCGGTAACGACTAAGTCAATAGGTTTGAAAAAAAAAAATGTTTATTACAGATTCATGTACCCACCACATTATCAACATATGATCTTTTCGTAAGAAAAAAGAAATTAACTATATGATATTTTTTCACTTGTTTTCCCTACTCCTTTCAAACGGCTTTGAACTTTAGAAATATATTTAGACAAAAAAATAGCCGGTTAAGTGTTCTATAGAATGTATATAGTAATGTATATAATATAAACAATATTTCGCAAACAAAATGTATTTAAAGGTCAGTGTTAGGCGGCAGTACGACTTTCTGTGCATTTAATTCTAGCCAGATGTTCAAGGGACGATACGCCTTAACATGTAGTTTCACAATTTGTGACGCTGAAAATATGAAATACAAGTTGTGTGATAAAAAAAATATTAAAGTAAATATAAAATTATATCAGTTGCATTCATTTCATTTTCATTCTATATCCAAAAAACAATATCAGCACACACATGTGTGTGTTGTTGATATTGTATGTATATATTGTATGTATTGATATGATGTTGTTGTATACATGTAACACAGACATATCTATTCTATATTAATCAATATTCCTTTTTTTTGTCAGAAAAATTCGCATGTTTCTTGCAAATACGAATGCGAATGACAAAAAATGTGCGAATATTCGTTAAATCACTAATGTTTACCTTATTTTTGTAAGGAACTGATATAAAAATGTTCATGCTTCAAGGCCTGGCACTTCAAACAGTACATTATCTATCAGTAATTGAAATCTAGATTTAAACTGAGAAAATCTAGGTTTCTAAAATCAAAATCATATGAAATCTAGGTTATTCACGCTCATTTTGCGCTCAGAAAACCCTGCGAAATCAAGTTAATGCATCCGCTCCATCAAAGCCTGTGCAGTCAAACCCTCTAATGCATTCAGACCTCGTGACGTTATAGTGCGTCAACGTTGACACACGCACGTGTAATGTGTCAAAGAACAGAACTGGGTGGAAATAGTGACAGGGTTAAAATGTGTGATTGTCGGTTGTAACCAGTAGAACAGTGCGACCTATCATCATTATTACTATTGCGTTATAAGTCTGGTTAGTAAAAGGGAATATGCATGAAAAAATTGTTTGTTATTTAACCAGTTTATCAACAAATATACTAAAACATAATATGAACAGTGAAAACCATATCAATGTTGGTAAAATAGCAAATGAGGTATAACAATTTAAAATTTAATCTAAATCAATATCTAAGTCTTTCGTCAAAACGCCGTTTTCTATTGCAGCGTTATAAACTTTGAAGTCAAAGACCAAGTCAGACCTTTCTTTTTTATTAGCAGCTTTGAAACTTTATAACTTTTTTTAAATAAGGATAGGTATTTAAAAAATTCTTCATATTTGATTATTAAAGCCAAAAAATATTTAATTTAGCCAATAACGAAATGTGGTGTGACGAGAAAGGAAAAAGTGAGAAATGAGTATATTAGGGGAAGTTTGAAAGTGGCACCAGTGACTAAAAAGTTGAAGGGGAATCGTTTGTCTTGGTATGGTCAAGTAAAGTGGAGAGATGAAACGCATGTTACTCAAAGAGTTAGGCGAGTATACATGTGGATGGGTGGAGAGGGAGAGGGAGGGCAAAGAAAAGATGGATGGATTGTGTGAACAGTGATATGAAAGAAAAGAAGTTAGAGATAGCATGACGGTTGACAAGATAGAATGGAAGAAAAAAACGTGTTGCATAATAAGCATAATAGCGTACAGATTCCCTATTGTAGACACCATAGACTTTACAAATTTTTATCATATAAAACAAATTGAGTAATTGTCGACTGACTCGTTGGTCTAGTGGTTAGTGGCCCAAACTGCCAAGCCGGAGGTTGTGGGTTTGATTCCCACCCAGGACAAATTTTCGTGTGATGAGCACGATTCTTTGTTCTTTGTCTGGGTGTAATTTATCTACATATAATATGTATTTAGAAATACATAAGTTTGTTTATCAGTTGTCTGGTACTCATAGCACAAGCTCTGCTTAGTTTGTGACTAGATGGTGTTGTGTGATAGTTGTAGAATATTATTATTATTATTCAGGACATTTACATTGAAGAGCATGATTAGTTTCAGTAAACAACTAACAATAAACTGATAGAATTTGTTGAAATACTTGCTCCATTTTGCAAATTATATAAGATTTTCATACATAACTTATATATGCCCTGAGGGACTTCACTATTCTACTCTTTACTCTGCTTATCTAACAGGGTAAACACCAAACAATTACGTATTGTCTGTTTCAAAATCAACACAACGTTAAAGTTACCAGGAGCGAATAAGCGCAAATATAAATTCCCACCGCTAAACTATAGCCTTTGCTGTGAATAAAACTGAGGGAAACCAAGTGTGAAATGAATCCACAAACAGTTAGTCACTGCTTCTTTTTTGAACACGAAAATTGTTTGGCCAACAGCAAAGCTCTATATTTCGTTTGATTCAAAAGATTCCGGTTTTCTGCAACATATTTAATTTAGGATACCGCGTACAAATTGTTATATTATATTATATATAACTTCTTTGCACACCTTAACATATTATAGGACAAACATTTATATAAATAAGTGTACAATAGGCGGTCTTATTGCACAGGACAATTTCTACCAGACAACCTTTGGATGGACTGAATGAAAGGAAAAGATTTCGGGCTGTCAGTGTACAACATAGAATATAATGCAAAAATAAAAAAAAATATATAATAATACTTAAAAATATAATACATAAATAAAAAAACAAATAATATACTAATAAATATCAAAAATAATTGCAATTTAGAAAGGAGAAGAAAAACTAACGTGATAGATAATGTTCCTTCACCATTTTTTGAACGTTGGTAGCGTTTGGGCTAGCAATTGTTGAAATTAGTCTTTTGGTGCTCTCTTGCACATGTTGCTCTATCTAATCTTGTTGTAGTTGCGTTAGAGAGTAAACACACTTGAGACGGTTAATCCATTTTATAGTTTCTTATCCGCTTTTTAGGTTTTGTACCTCAAAAGTAAAAAGCGGAACCCTTATAGGATCACGTTGCTGCTTTGTTGTCCGTCCGTCTGTCTGTCTGTCTATTTCGTGGACGTATCGAGTTGGAATTAAAACCATCTATATACTTAGGTCTGCGGTCCCTTTGACGCTGTGAAAAAATCAAACTTCTAAGTTAACGGAAATAAGATATTATGGCCGTCGCAAAAAACGTGTATTTCGACATTCAAGGGAACCAAAATTCTAGTACTTCCCGATCGACCCAGAATCCTAAAATTTTGCACAACGCAAGTTTTTATAACACTAAACAAGCAAGTTCTATACTTATAGAAATAAATCTACGAGTAAAAACAGAAAATTTGGTGTTATGTAAAAAAAAAAAAAATTGCGGTTTGGAAAAAACTTCGAGACTTCAATCAGATATTGAACTCTTTACATAGGTAAGTTTGTCGGAACTCTCAGGGCACGAGTCCGACTCGCACTTGCCCAGTATTTTTTCTCTAAACCTTTCTGTTTCATCAATTGGACCAACTGTCTCGTCTTTCCTACTTCCAATCACTTAGGTTTTTGGAGGTAAGCGGAACAGAAAGTAAAGTCCCGCAAACCTCCGTTGAAAAGGGAGGATCCTCCGGCCAGACGGGTGTTATGTCTGGTGGGCAACTGCCCGATAGATAATTTCGGGCTTTTCTATATGTTCCAATCGCGCGGAGAACTTTAATTGCGCGATGCAGGATTAGTTCTTATGTGACGCCATAGATGTCGCTAAATCACTTCCCTCCGGAGATCGGAGATCGACGGTTCTTGATGCCTGCCAGGCCAGTGATAGGTTTGGTTCCAGTGGGTCGGAACCGAATGCCACATAGTTCTCGGTGAGTCGGAACTGTCTGCGGTGATGCCCCAGTGATTCGGGGTGGTGCTATCCCAGTGAGTCGGGATGATGCTGCAGGCTCCAGTGAGTCGGAGCGGTGCTGTGCGACGTAGTGACTTCACTGCTTGCGTCGACCAGGAGAGGTTCTTCGTGGCTCTTCATGTGACTGGCCGAAGGTGCAGGCTGCTTCGCCTAGGTTGCTGATGAGGCTGAGGATGATGACCAGGTATGACCAGTTAGGCATGTATGCTGCACGAAGGCTGCGCTACCGTTCTTTGTTGAGGGTCACCAGTTTGGAGATAAGCGGAACACAGAGTAAAGTCCCGCAAACCTCCGTTAAAAAGGGAGGACCCTCCGGCCAGACGGGTGTTATGTCTGGTGGACAACTGCCGGATAGATGATTTCGGGCTGTTCTATATATTTCGATCGCGCGGAGAACTTTAATTGCGCGGAGAACTAAATTAGTATTAAGTAGGTACCTATAAATTTTTTGTTTACTTTTATATTTGTACCAAGTGCAACTCCATTTTATGTCCAGGTAATCTCTGTCCATTCCAGGTTGCCTGGAAGAAATTGCAGAGTGGGATACATATGTTTATGATAGGTATGTTTTTATTTCCATTTATAAAATGTAATCTTTGTGTACACTAAAGTATATATAAATAATTACACACAAGCAGTTTCAATTTTAGTCATCACTTTAACCCCAGGAGGAACAAAGGTTTTTCAACAAAGACCAATTCGCAGAGAACACTAAACTTGTAGAATTCATCCGCACAAACCTCACGGGATCCCAGTCGACAAGTTTGATTACCCCTGTTTACTAGCACGGGTGTGGCAGAGACTGTGGCAATGTGTAACATAAAGGGCAATGCGGGCAGCCACACAAAACGATCCACTTACTTACAACGCAATATACTTCGATACTTATCTCTTGGATGAACGTTGTGTAACGAAATATCTCTGTTAGTTTCCACAGTCTATGAAGATTGTTTTGAACCTGTACAATTACAACAGAGCGATTTCTACAGTGAACAGAAAATTAAAATGATATTCGATGACATTATATATGAAGACATCTTAAACCAATAATTATTTAAAACAGTAACTACAAATTCTCTTGCTGGTTCTTCTCTATAAAAAAAAAAAAAAATATAACCGTGTATCTACATTTTTGCAGTTTTTAGCACATCCTGAATCAAAGAACATGATGTTCACCATTGACGATCACACTTCCATGTAAACAGCGTTCTAATTTTCGATACAATAAAGCGTTCGATGAAACCGTTATATTGATTACAAAACCAGATACTAGGAAATCAGAAAGACAACCAAACGATTAACGAGCACCTTCGTAAAAATTTGGCAGCAGTGTCATCACAGCTCTATTATTCTCCTATTGTCTATGTGTACTAATTGGTAAATATATTTTTGCAGGTATGCGGAACAGCGAGTAAAGTCCCGCAAACCTCCGTTGAAAAGGGAGGATCTTCCGACCAGACAGGTGTTATGTCTGGTGAGCAACTGCCCGTTAGATAATTTCGGGCTGTCATATATATTATAATCATGCGGAGAACTTTGATTGCTTTGATTTGAATTAGTTCTTATGTGTGACCCGGCGAACTTCGTATCGCCTAATAATAAGGATAACGCCATCTACTGGCATTACCAGAACAGCATAATTCATTTTTAACCGACTTAAAAAAAGAGGAGGTTCTATTTTCGGCTGAATGTATATTTTTTTTTATGTATGTTCACCGATTTCTCAGTCAATTGTGGACTTCATTGAGTGTCGTGACATATGCATATATTTTCTACATTCATGCAGGTAAAACCGCTGGAGAATCTAGTAACTAAACAAATAAATAAGACATTTGCAACTTAAACAATAAATGTATTTACAACGGACGCACTCCAGGACTTCAAAAGCCAGATGTGACTTTGACAGTCAACTTCACATAGCCACAGTTAAAAGTGAAGCCACACTGTAGTCCCTTTTAACTGATTGACAAACAAACGGACTGTTTCACGTACAAGCTTTGTGTAAAACATGACAAAAACATGTGCAATTTAATAATATCGAGGCTACTATATTCATTTCATATCCTATAAATATGACTTATAGACTTTTATTGCGGTGAGAAATTATCGAATGACCTCTTCCGTTTTGGGTGGAGTGACAGGGTGTGTTAGATTTTTACTGACTAAAAAAAAAGGCCACCGCTGGCCACAGTAAGTTACCGTTCCCATTATTATCTGATCTGGTTTCTTCCTTTTTTGGTTCTTCTACATTTCATTTTTTGCATATTTTTATTTTAATGGTATAGCGCTAGCAGGTCACGTTAAATTATGAATTATGTGAAATGTAATATTTTTTTTTTAATTCATCTATCTATCTCACAACGCCATTTAGTCTCAAACTAAGCAGAGTTTGTGCTATAAGTATTAGATAACTGATAAAAATACTGCAAAGTATAGCGTGGTAGTAAATCGATCTAACAGTACATACACCCAGGATATAAAGCCCTATGTACTATTCCAGGACATGGTCTACCCATATGCCAAATTTCACCAAAACCCGTTCAACACTATGAGTGTGAAGAAATAACAAATACACATACACTTCCACAAACATTCGCCTTTATAATATTAGTGTGCTAATGTGATATAATATTAAATAAAATAAAATGTGAAATATAAGGAATGCAAAGCATTTTATATGTGACCTCCATAGATATGTATCACAAAAGGAAATAACATAAATACAAAAAAAAAAACTTGTAGCAATTTTTGATTAAGCCCAAAAAGGAGTCCTTACTAACGTGACCTCAAATACAATCTAACTTTTACCACATATAAGATTAACTTTATATGTAAATCAGTCACGAAGATCGTATATAGTAATCAAACAAACCTACGCATAACTCGTCATTAGGTAAATTACATAATGTGCCGTTTACTGAGACAACCACTCAAATGTCTGCCACGGATGATAAGATGAGACAGTGTAAACAATCGGCTATGCAGATACATTTACAAATTAATATTCAACTGTATCGGTATCATCAGTATGTTTGACTATTAACACTGGTCGAATTACTCCAAGTGGTGAATGTCACTGCCATGTCGTGGAGTTGGCGGTTTCATGATATGGCTTACTGAATGATTTAATGCTCGACGTTTTATGAAAAGCAGATGATTAAAAATGTCATTGGTTTTTGGCTATATTTGTAGTACTTATAGGTTCCTATATAAATGTGAGTAACAATATTTTTATTTATTCCAACTACTGGATATTTATTTATTTATTTTATGCTCTTCACATCTATCTTTACAGCCCCCCCAGCCAAGTTACAACCGTTTCTTTCGATTCTCTCGCCTGCGATTCCTTTGTTCTGATGTCATCTCAATGCTCAGTCACGTGGTCAGAACAAAGGAATAGAAAGCGTGACCGACTCGAGACAATCAACGTAAAGAGAATCGAAACGAAACGGTTGTAACTTGGCTAGAGGACAGGCCTTAAAAACTAATGCGATAGTGCAGCTAACAACTATATATCTATATATATATAAACCTAAACATAAATTTATGATAAAATCTAAAAAAATATATGTATAATCTCTTAAAAATAAAACTTAAACATAAATAATACCCACATTGTCTTACACATAACTAACTATATTTAATAAAACTTAAACTATAAAATTATAAAACACTCAAAGTGCTCGAGAATACATCAAGTTGCTCATGAACTTCATTCACAATACGAATGGTTCTGGCGAGGGGTATTTTCGCCAGCAGGTTGGTTCTAGCTACCAGAATATTCATAGGATAAAGGTTTCTCTCCTTTTTTTCTAACGATCACGATTTTTCGCTTATTCTTTCCAATTCTTAAAAAAGACATCCAGGTCGTCTTACCATCTCCTTAAAGATCTGCTGCGGCTCCGAGTCTGTGTGATAGTAGTGCTACCACGAGCTCTCAACGCGATCCATATTATGCCTAAACTGAACTGTTATGGCGGTAAAAATCTGTTTTCATAAGCGTGCACATCATTTTTTTTATTTACCCGCAGAGGAAGGCTAAGGTATTTTGATCATACTGCCTAGTCTTATGTTTATGTTTTCTTGCGTGAAACATTTTTACGATAATGTCTTTCGTAGTGACAATAGAATACGGATGTAACATTTTCTATGATGATTTTGTAGTATTTAATTTAATTTAATTAATACAGCCACTGAATTTCACTGGAATAAAAAAAATCACGCCGAAAACCGCGCGCATCTTAAAATGGCAGCCATAGACCACAAAAAAAAAAAACAATTTTTTCAACACACTTGCTCAGAAAGTAACTCTTATTGCACTGCACAGCAAGCCGAAGCTGCGGTGGTGAGCGTTTAAACTATCTGCGACGATAAGCTCGCGTGGGGCCGCCTAAACCCCGCAGCACCGGAGTCGTGACAGAAACAATTCTTGCTACATGTTGTATGCCTACTTCCATGCTGCATGCCTGCTTGCATACTGCATGCCTGCTTGCATGCTGCGTGCCTGCTTGCATACTGCGTACCTTCTGCATGTTGCATGCATGCTTCCATGCTGCATGCCTGATTGCATTATGACACATGTGAGTAATTAATGATTACCGTTCTTGGCTCTCTTAAGACCCTCGCCGCGGCTCGGGTCTAAATACCGCCTCGACGGTAATCACTAGCATTACACACTTATATCATAATGTACTATAAATGGTTCAAAAACTCGTACTATTTTACTACACTTCTTGTTATATACATTATTTACTTATAAAACAGTTGCATGATTTTTCGCATAAACCTGAACATTGTAATTAACTAACTTACAGCCGCTAGAATATAATACTTTCACAATTATACTATAATAATATGATCATAAAATATGTTAGGAATATCATCAAAAATTTAACCTTCAACGACACGGCCATCCATTTCAAGTAAAGGCAAATTCAATGATCTAGCTACGACATACATATACCTAAAATGTACATACATTTGCTGGTAACTACGTAATCATGGAGATCGTACGCGGAGTCGATAAGATATTACATTGATTAAACGACCAAATATTAATGGATACGTGGACAAGGAAGGCATTGCATAAGATAGATGGGATGTTCTTCAGCAATATAATGATTATTATGAAACTGAAGTGATTATAAATGACTGATTGTTGAACTAATTATAGTTGAAGAAATTAAATATAGGGTAGGCAAACCCGGCAAGTTAATGAAAGTTAGTATATTTCATGATACATACATGAGACTGAATCCTACAATGCTAATCTGCCTCATGATAACCTAAACCTGGTTTCTGCTTATTTATAAATAGTAGAAGCAATGGCTTATGTACACACACACACAAAAGATAATAGGGGTTAAAGTATGAAATCACCGTTTTTTAAAACGGGTTGCGTTGAAGTGTTGAATTGACATGGGATTATAAGTTCAAATAAACTTTATATTAAAGGTACATTATTTTTTTTCCGCAATCAGGTATTTATTGGATTCTTAGTGTTTTTTATTTCAAAGGAACCTGTTTTAAAAAACGGCAATTTCATACTTAAAGCCGTATTATATATATGCGTCATTTTACTCTCCTAAAAAAATTTACCTACTTTTAGCCTTACGATTTTATTCGTAGGAGACATCGTTTCTCCAGCAAACATCGATTACTAAAGAACGGAGACACTAAAGCACCTATTGCTGGTTAGAACAACAAAGTAGTATCAAATGTTACGTTTATTCCCATTTAACCGGGAAACCAACAAAACAAATAGATTCTTTGTTAAGTTAACAGCACCTTTCGTTTCACAGGAGCTTCGTAGTAAAACATGTTTTACACCTTTGTAAAGCAATTTTAGACAAGTTTACAATAGCTCGCAAACTGAGACAGGATTTAAAACCTTGGTTTAAGTCATTCACACCTCTACGCTTATTTTATTATAATAAGGAATCTACAACAAGACTGTTGTATTGATTAAAATAGATGATAAATTACTTCGAAAACATCTTGGCATTTCATTGCAAATCCTATTCAAGAGCGATTGAATAACTCCATTTTATTGATTTGTAATTTATGGTCTTTCAAATCTATAGTTTAATGGCACACCTCGAATTGTATTCAGCCTAAATAATTTGTTGATGAGGAGTATGGTTTCGTAGCGAGTGGTCCTGTAGGAGCAGTCTAGTAGGTACAGTTAATTAGAATTTTGTATATTACCCTAGTAATAAAGCATTATCGTCATAATTTCAGCCGAAAAATGTCTACTGTTGGACATAAGCCGCCCCAGCGTCGCCACAACGACCGATATTGTGCGTCTCGTATCCATCAGAAACTCCAACTCTCACCAGTTCATCGACCTACCTTATGGGAGACCTCACAACTACCACTACGACAAATGTTATAAGAATACTCAGGCAAAAATGCTACCAAAGTAGCTACTATTTTAAGTACCAACAATAAGTAGAGAGTATCTCCTTATTTTCATCCAGCAAACCTAGAAGGAGGTAGCAAGACGAACTAGACCAATTTTGCTAGAACTGGACGAAGGAAGCTCGTGTTCACGAAAGATAAAAAGAATAGAGCCTTCGTTAAGGAGCACGAAAGAACATGTAAAAAAAAAAAAACTTAAATAAGAACAGATTGAATAACAAAAGAGAGTGGAGAGAAGCAAACAAAAATCTATTTGCACGAATTATGAAAAAACGGTAAAAAAAAATATAACAGAATTTTATTCATCGATAGGTTTCCAGTAAAACTTTTCTTTTAGTATCGAAAAATTGAAAATACTCCGTAACAAAGTCGTCTTTGTAATATATTTTCTCAATCCTCGAACTTTGTTGTAAGTCTAGGGATTTGCTATCGTTTTTATTGCAGTATCGAACGGCAATCAAATAAAACGTCTGCGATAAAGTCGAGAAAGTATAAAGGCAGCTAACTTAGACCTAGTGAATTTAAGTATAGCTCCATTCTTATTTCACACCTAAATCACT